>CM070098.1:16301064-16951064 GCA_036178185.1 Liparis tanakae | reverse complement strand
TATGTATCTATACATCTATCAATCTATCCATACATCAATACATCTATCTATCTATCTATCTATCTATCAATACATGTATCGATCTATCAACTTATCATTCTATCAATCTATCAATACATCTATCTATCTATCTATCTATCTATCAATGCATCTATATATCTATCAATATATATATTTATACATCTATTAAGATATGCATCTAACTATCTATATAGCTATCAATCTATCAATCTTTCAATACATCTATCTATCCATCTATCCATCTATCATCTATCTATCCATCTATCATCTATCCATATATCACTCTATCTATCTCTCTATCTATCCATCTATCTATCTATCATCTATCTATCTATCCATCTATCATCTATCTATCCATCTATCTATCTATATATCATCTATCTATCTATCTATCTATATATATATCTATATATCTATATATATCCATCTATCTATCATCTATCTATCCATCTATCCATCTATCATTTATCTATCCATCTATCATCTATCCATCTATCACGCTATCTATCTCTCTATCTATCCATCTATCTATCTATCATCTATCTATCTATCCATCTATCATCTATCTGTCTATCTATCCATCTATCATCTATCTATCCATATATCTATCTATATATCATCTATCTATCTATCATCTATCTATCTATCTATCTATCTATATCTATCATCTATCTATCTATCTATCTATTGTTCTATCCATCTATCATCTATCTCTCTATCAATCCATCTATCTATCTATCTATCATCTATCTATCTATCCATCTATCATCTATCTATCTATCTATCTATCTATCCATCTATCATCTATCTCTCTATCTATCTATCTATCTATCCATCTATCATCTCTCTATCTATACATCTATCATCTATCTATCCATCTATCATCTATCTATCCATCTATCATCTATCTCTCTATCTATCTATCCATATATCATGTATCTCTCTATCTATCTATCTATCCATCTATCATCTCTCTATCTATCCATCTATCATCTATCTCTCTATCTATCCATCTATCTATCCATCCGTCTACATCTACAGCTCAGGTGAAACATCCTCTTTCAACAGAAGTTTCCAAATCCCGTCACCAAGTTGTTCTCCTGTAACTTTCTAGACAACTCAATACAGCCGCCAAGCTGACAGCGTTACCAAGCAACGGTATACATTGTGGCCCCGGAGGCTGAGGTATCATCCTCGCGTATTACTGTAGTGTCGACAAATATTCAATTCTCGCCAAAGAATAGACGACGGGCGTTGACGCGTCTCCACCACCATGTCGTCCGTCAGCCTCGTTCAGTCTTTTGTTTTTCTCTTCTCTACAGAGCATCTGCCAGTTGTTGCACCCGTGGCTGTGTAAAGAGAAGTGAACACAGCGTTGGAGGCGGGGCCTCGTTCCTTCCCAAGAAAGTTGCTCAGTGGCACATGAAGCCAAATAAGTTTGGCTTTTTAATTGCCTGACTCTTCTGCACGGTTTCTGCATCAATGGGCCCCCGGAAGCCAGCGCTGGTGTCTCCTTTAACCCCGCCTCCCGGCCGCCTGGTCTCAGGGCGCCACATGCAGACTCTTTGCCCCGCCCCTCAGCGTCTCACAGCGAAGCACAAGTCACCCTCTGGCACCTGCATGACACGCAGCGAACCTTCATGCTCCCAACTATTGTGATATACTTTCCTGTCATCATTAGACGCTCAGAGGAAACGCTGCAGGAGAGCGGCGCTTCAGTTAAAAGAGTGAAAACAGAGACACAGGAAGTGGACGAACAAACACAGGACTGTGAAGAAGGAGACCGGTGTTCCTGTCTGTTGAGTGATCTTCATTTGGTCTTTTTCCTTATTATTATAGTACTTCCCAACAATAATCCCGTGTTTAAAGCATCGTTGCTTGAGCCACCGCGTGGTAGAAACAGACGCCAGAGGGTCGTGACCTTATACTTAGTCGTCGGGGCGAGCATGTGAGGAAGATGATTAACTCTAGATCTGGTTATTAGTGCATTTGACCAATTTTAGTATCTTGATTTACCTAAAAAGAAAAATCTATTAAAAAGAAATCGCTTTAATGTATATTTTGGGTTCCAAAGCATCACATGGCGCATCCAGACATTTAAATTCCCCCAATTGGCCACGATGTGAACTTGGCTTTAAAGCCCGGTCTTCTTCACAGGGACTCGCTCCTCGCTCACAGCTGTTGTTTACGTCGAGGAATATAGGTCTGAATTTGGCTTTTACAACATTTAAAACCTGCTTCAATGCATCAGAAGAACACTAAATGTCCTCTAAATTGCAGACAAGCAAGGAATTTAGCTTGCATAAATTATTCCATGATAACTAACAAGGTACTTATCTGTATGATAACTACATTAACTCAATGCTAAACCATGTTATTCATGTTCAGTGTGTTCTTCAAACTTGTGGACTTTTTTTAATTTGATGTCGCGCGCCACGATGCAGTCAGACCACATGCTCGTATTCACAGCCGAGGGAATCGATTCCACTTCACCCAGTAGCACCAGTGTGTCTCTCATCGTGCCCTGAAATAGGGTGTTGCTGGGGTGTCAGAGGATCACACCCCTGTATGCTTCCCACCTGCTCCGAAACCCACCCTACCCTCTCTCTCTCTCACCCCGTCGGAGTACCCCTATAGACAAAGAGCACAATGCACAAAGGTGATGTCGTGGCAGATGCTCCTGTCACATACTTAGCATATCTCCACCTCTAAAATAGTACCGGTGCACAAGCCGGTCGACTCTCTCGCTCCGCGCATATCGGCGCTGCCGTTGTTTTTCTAACTCATTAATTTCCCCCACGGATATAAAAGCAGCTCTTAAACCACAATCCTCCGCCCAATATTTATCCAATCTGACCAAATATTATAATTAATGCCTGTTTCTCTCCCCTCTCATTGAGGCCAATATATTCCCCTCCCTCCCACCCTCTCTAACCTCTCAGTGCCAAGTTCACAGATAGAGAGAAAGTACTTCCTGTGAGAGGCCGGGCCGGCTGCCAGAGAGACTGATCCACCAATCTGACACGTTAATGAGATCCTGGCCCACAGTACTGGAGTGTCAGGTCTCCTCTGCTGCAGCAGCAGCCCTGCCGTGACCTGCAACACACACATGCACCCCCCCCCACACACACACACACACACACACGCACGCACGCAAACACAAGTCTTTACTCATATGTGTAATTCTTTCACACATGCACCCACACGCACAGAAATATAAGCATAAATGAATACGAGTGAGTCCCTTTCCACACGCACACACACACACACACACACACACACACACACACACACACACACACACACACACAAACAGACACTCACTCAATCACTCACACACACTTTGAGAGGGGGGTTCAGCTCCTTAAATCTGTCTAATTAAAACACCAAATCCCTCTACTCCCCTCACCCACCAACCCCAATCCTCACTTCACAGCCACACACACACACACACACACACACACACATACTCGCACCCCACCCTCCTCCATCCCCATTGCCACCACCCCCGATTCCGCAGGAGAAATGATTATTAGGAATTTAATGGGGGAACGTTTCCCATCCCACACCATCTGGGGCTTGGGAATGGCACAAAATGTGGAGATGCTTGCCGACGTGGCGGTTGAACATTATTTTTATTTTTTCTTGACTGGTGCTCAGATTTCCAGACATTGCAGAAGAAAAGGTCTCCTTAATACAAGACATTAGCAAAATATATTACGAAATAAAATGCATATAAAGATGCTTTTTTTTTGTTTAGTTTTTTTTACAGGTGAACTCATGAAACTTTTCTCAACTTCTCAGGTGATTTCTTTTCTTCTGCAACTTATTTTCCGACGGAAACACAATGTTTGTTTTGCACTAATTGCGATAGCACATCTCAGATTGCACATTCACCTCTCGATACGATATACATCCCCCATTCCTGTCCTTCACCTCCCACACAGAGCCAGGCCATATGCTCTCTCTCTTACTCTCTCTCTCTCCCTATACTTCATTCTCCCCCTCTCTCGCCCGCTCTCTCCACACAGCTTAATGAGCTGCATGAATGTAGGGATACGTGTACACGTTTGACCCCGTCCTAAACTGCAGCACGCCGCCCCGTGGACCCTGTGGGTGGGGACCCACCATGCACCCCCCCCCCCCCTCCCACCGCCCCCCTTCTTCCTCCTCAACCTCGAGGCCCCAAGAGGGATTTGGATCTCTTCTGACAAACACACACATGCATGCATACTCATATTTACATGTGCGCACACACACAGCCTGGAGAAGCAGTATAAGACTGGCATGGTGAGAATTTCAGTGCCTGAGATATAAATAAGGCCTGAGATGAAGGATCGGGGCCTGAAGAGATGCTTTAGGACCCCTGAGGGACCCCCAGTAACCCGGTCCTCCATGTTTATGAGAATACAGGGAGAAGGATGAGCTGATCTCCATAGAAAGCAAATCAAACTCAATGTTTTTTTTATTTTCTTCAAGTTGAATTTGTGATTTTTTGCAGATTTTGTGTCTTAATGGACACAGTTTGCTTTGCGGTAGAAAAATGCACGTTAGGTATTTTCTGGATTTGTGATCTCTAAAATGGATGAATTCACCCACGAGAAGCTCAGTGGGCTTCTGTGTGTTTTTCCTGATTTTTCTTTTGTTGTTGCCCTTTTAACTCTGTTTAAATATTTGCAAAGTTTCTATATTAATATCATGTCTAACTAACTAATATATATGATGATGAAATGCTGCATGTTGACTTCTCTTCATATATGTTTAAGTTTACTTTTTAATTGGCTTGACGGGACTTTGAAAATATTCTTCTTCATCTTTTCAAGTGTGAAACGTGTCACATGTTTTTGTATCCTTCCTCTCTCTCTCTCTCTCTCTCTCTCTCTCTCTCTCTCTCTCTCTCTCTCTCTCTCTCTCTCTCTAAAGTCTCACACAGGCCTTCTCAAACTATCTGCTTTCCATGTGATTACATCATTCTCACTATTGGTCCCAACAATTCACGTTATCTAAACTTTCAAAAAGTCAACATTGTTTATTACAGGCAGGAAAGTTAAGATTGTTTTTGTCCGTAGGTCGTTGTTGTTAACTTTATATTATTGACTATATAAATATATTAGAACTCCAAAGTCACAGCTTATGTTTGTATTCATTGTTATGTATAAGCGTTGCTTAGTTTATATGAACATCATTTTACCAGAAGGATTTTAAGGATGTGAGTGGACTTAACCCTCCTGTTACCTTTAGGGTCAATTTGACCCCATTCAATGTTGAACGTCGATGTTCTTTGAGGTCAATTTGACCCCAAGCTGTTTTTCACTTCAAACATATAAGAAACATATATTTAAAGGGCTATTTAGGTAGTCAACAAACCAACATAAAGTACCTCACACTTAAACTTGGGAAACAATATTAATTCTAATAATTTTCTGGAGGTTTTAATTGCTAGGGGTCAAATTGACCCCGAGGGTAAAATATGTTAGTAAATGTGAAGTTAACAGGAGGGTTAAATACAAAACGCTACCTGATAACACAACGTGTGAAGGAGCAGCCTCGAGATGTAGCCGCGGGGAGCTTAGTGCACGAGCTCTGATGTTGGCGGGCTTTCAGTCGGACCACAGAAGATGGATTCAGTGGTTTTCACCGCAGGTTTTAAATGATGACGTCACATTACGGGAAATCAATATTTGTTTAAAGGGGAAAGTGAAACACAATCCAAGCAACGAAAGAATAACCTAGTTCATCCGGTGATTATCAACATAGTTATAAGCAAATATGAATTACTTTCCGCATCACTTCATGAACTTTTTGATCTTTCACTGATTTTATGGATTCACTTTTTTACGTTTAGTAAACCCGCGAGTAAACATGCATTTTAATCTGGATGTCTGGAATCATATACGTCGTTATAATATCCTAACTATATTTATGATAAAGAGAAGGAAAGCAAAGTCAACTGGATAATAAATAAATAAATACTTTTATGTGTGTCTATTTAGAGAGTGAGACCTTCAACAGAAGGTGATGCATCTTCAGGGAATACCAGTTCACGTCTTTCCTGACTGGGAGGACTGGGATCTCTGGCTGACTTCCAATACCTCGTGGGCATATTTGTCACATCAACCATCTGATCGACTGAAATTAAATCAAATTATATCGACAAGCCTATTTCACATAAATCATTAAAAAACCTCTGCGTTAGATCTGCGTAACGTGTGTATAACTGTAAGATTAAAAATCCTACTTTAAATCAAGCGAAAACCTTTTGGTCGTTAAAGAAAATAATTTTAAATATATATTTTCTACAGTTTAAAACTATATAAAAGTCTCCGCATCGTTACTTATAATACAAAAGGCCGCATGCGTCACCTCGTGTGTCAGCCACCACTCATAGGTTACGCGAGATTACCAACATGTAAACAATTAAACGAATAATAATAATTAATAAATACAATTACGCCCGCAGCGCTTTTGAGTTGATTCATTAATCTATCAATTATTTTTTTATATTTTTTTAATCGCCGTCTAACTGTCGATCATTTCCACAGAGAGCCGAGCAGCTGAACCACAAGTCTCTGACAGCCTCTTATACTTTTATTGCGACAAACACATCACAAAACATTAACACATTACTTCACGAATATTTCGATCCATAACGAGTTTTCAGGAATGTGCGTGGACGTGTATAATAAGTGTGTGCGTGTATGTGTGTGCGCGTCTGTGTGTGAGAGAGAGATAAATAAAATATAAAGAATACCATCCAAAAATCATTCATCATCAGGGGATAAGTTACGAAATCAACAGAATTTATGAGTACAACCACCAACATTGTGCAGAAATACATGAAGTGCATCACAGCTGCTCTTCAGCAGGAACAAGAAAGTGTAAAAAGTTCACATCAAACTATCCAAAACTGTCATTTCGTTGCATATTGATGGTCCTCGTCTCTTTTTTAAGGCATGTTGTTCGGATTCACGTTCACCTCACACAAAATGATTTCCCTTCCAGCGGCAGTGAAATACACAACAATGCAACAAACCAATTTTAAATGTGTATGGAAATTGACATGAACGGTAACATTTTGGAATTGTACATCATTTAATAATATATTATCCACATTCAAATTGACGGACTTGTAATAAATAAGCTTAAATAAATAAATACAATAATTTACATTCACCTCGTTACCACACTATTTACTCCAAATACAAATGCGTTTAGTTTTTTTTTTCTTACCCCCCCACCACACAACTTTCTGTATTTATAGGACCAGTTCAGATGACATCATCATCGTCATCATCATCAAGTCTCCTAAACTCGTGCACGTTTCCAAACTGGCTTTTTAAAAATAATGAATTTAGTGTAATTGTGATTATTTTAATTAGATATTAGATTATGAGAAACGCCTTGTGAGTGGAAATAGACATATTTCATTTTTATAAGCAAAGATTGCCTTTGGCTGCCTTGCATAGCTCAGTGGACCTTTATTGCTAACAGACTGAATATCTGGACTCCAATCATGTCTCAGCAAACTTCCCTGATGAGGCGAAACGTCTTTAAAATGTTCTTCCCCGGTAGCTGATTTTATTTCTCCACGAAAATAATTTCACTGACTGCTGATCCTGATTATATAAGCAGAAAAAAATGTAATGTATTAGTCACTGTATCACTTTTAAATAACCCAAGTCATGACCGACATCTGCAGCGCAGCCAGTAACACACAAATACACCGTACCTGTAAACAATTTGCTCACAACCTGCACATTTAAGTACTCTTCATATGTATCAGTGAACCATTTAATCTTAATTATCTTTATATTATTCAGATTGAAATCATAGCATTTGTTTCACAAAACAAAGGCGTTCTTGTGTCTTTTTCTTTTTCTTTGCCTCCACAGATCAAAAAACAAGTGAAATCATCATATCTAGTTAGACTTTAAACATGTTTCCAAAAAAATCCAGACTGAACATTCAACACAACAAAAAAATAACGAGTTAAAACGGGCATTATTTGCAGTGCATCAGTGTGTCTGGAGTCCATTTCGTTCCCCTCTGGACATCTGCGGGGGCAAATTGCATCGCTTCTAAAACTTGAACTTTGTCCAGCTGATTGATTAATTGTGGAAAGAGCCATTAACTTCCCCTTGTGCTTGGAAGGACTGGCTGCGGACGTGCAGATCGTAAGGGAAACGGCCCTCTGGGGACACTCGGTACATGGAGTTGTGCGCAAGAGCCGCGCGCCCTGGCGCACTGCAGTAGCGCATGCCGTAGTGGCTGCCTTTGCCGTAGTCTGGCGGATCGTCGTGTTTCAGGGAGAAAATCCCGTTAAAGTTCATCGGGGGGCTCAGCTGGCCGTCGAAATGCGGACTCCCGCCCTCTGGGGACGGGTTCTCGAAGTAGGGCTCGTACGCGCCGTTGTAGCTGTAGTGCCTGAACGGCTTGGCGCTGCTGTCCAACGTGCTCCCGCTGTGGCCGGGGGGCGTGTTCACGTCTGAAGCCGGGTACGAGTACATGGCATCGTAGGGCGATCTGCCAGAGAACATCACCTCCCCGTTGTGGTCTGTGAGGAAATTCCTCGCGTTGAGCTGCAAACAACCCGCCACCAAGTTGGTGGTGGGCTGAGATAATCCTTTGCACAACGTCTGGACGAAGGCGAGCAGGTCCGGTCTCTTCCCCGCGCTCAGAGTCTCTGACAGGGCCCAGATGTAGTTCTTAGCCAGTCTAAGGGTCTCAATCTTAGACAGTTTCTGAGTTTTGGAGTAGCACGGCACAACTTTGCGCAGGCTCTCCAACGCGTCGTTCAAGCCGTGCATCCGGCTGCGCTCTCGGGTGTTCGCCTCGTGGCGCCGCACTTTGGACCTGTCCGACTCCGGCTTCCCGGACCTCTTTTTTCTCGGGCCCCTCTTTTTAGGAAGCATGTCGTCATCCTGGTCGCCCTCCCTCTCGTCCTCCTCCTCCTCCCTGTCGGAGATGTCGTCCTCGGCGTCCCGCATGTCTGAGTTGGAGCTGTCTGCGGCGTGCAGGCTGTGCTCCTCCTTCTCCAGACTCTCAGGTGCGCCTTCGCGGGGATAATTGGCACCGAACCGCGACTCGCACATCAAATGAGGTTCCTCGAATGGCAGTGTCAACATATTTCCTGTCAAGTCAAAGCCAAAACATAAACTATGAAGACAAGAGGAGTACAGCGACGTCTTTTGAAGGTTGTCAGTTAATTACCTCGTGAACCGGTCCTCCCCAGAGGGACAGAGGGGCAAATTGGTAACCGAGGCCAATGTCACAGCGTGCTACCTTTTCAAAGACACTCAACTTCTTTGTCTTTGGACTTCATGTATGAAATGAAAGCAACCTGCATGCTTTAAGCCTAATCACGCGATGTGAAAAAAAGCCTAATTTGTTTTTCTTCGTATAAAAGCGTTGCACAAAACACACATTTAAATCAATCAACACAAACTCTCAAAATCAACACATTATTAAGTTAAATGTCCTAATAATAAAGAGGATACACTACTAACCTCAAGTCAGCGGGCACCGTGCATGTTCCCAAATATCTCCTCTGAATCTGTGATGCAGCTTCTTCTGCTGGAAAGCCACAAATTAAAGCAAAAAGCTGAAACGTGCTCTGCTTCCTCCGACCTGCTGTGTTGAGCTGTTCCTCTTCTCTGACTCTCTTTCCCTCTCTCTCTCCCTCTCTTCCCCTTCCCTCTCTCTTTGAGGAATGACACTCATGCCAACAGCGGGTACCCATGCCATCTGCCGCTGACGTCTTGTGGCAGCCGAGACCACGTGCTCACTGTCCCACGGGACCTCCATTCCGTACCGATCATCTGGCAGCTCCGGTAATGGGCACCGGGAGGCCCGCGTTTACCGTCAGAAACACAAACCGGAGAGGGATAACAACTAATATCTGCATTTTCCCGCGTAAGAAAGATGAATTAATGTCTTTTTTGTCTAAAAAAAAAAAGAAAGACAAGGGATGTGGCAGGCACCTCAACAGGTGAGATGGAGAAAGAGAGAGAGAGGGAGAGGGAGGGAGAGAGAGGGGGGAGGGAGAGAGAGATGATAGATAGGTAGAGATATATAGAGATACGGATATATATATATATATATATATATATATATATATATATATATATAGATAGATAGATAGATAGATAGATAGATAGATGGATAGAGAGAGAGATAGATACATAGATACATAGATACATAGATAGATAGATATAGGGAGAGAGAGATAGATAGATAGATAGATAGATAGATAGATAGATAGATAGATAGATAGATAGATAGATAGATAGATAGATAGATAGATAGAGAGATAGGGAGATAGAGAGAGAGAGAGAGATCTTGTAAAGGTTCTGCACAAAGACCATGGCTTAAAATGCTAAAGAAGATAATTTAATTTAATTAAATCAATTATAAATTAATTTCTGACCGGTGTTGCTGGAGGATAATAAAAGACATGTTGTGACTGAAGTGATTTAAATGACATAAACTGTTAACTCAGATGTTATGTTTGTGATCCTATAGCTCAAAACATTATTTTGGAGAAGTACCTTCTGGGTCTCAACCGACATCTATATAAATCTAGACTTGTCGTACTTTATATGCAGCACCTACTTTTCCCTAAATCCAAAATATGTTTATTCATAAGAGGTCAAACAGGAAGTTAGACCTCTCTGGGGTTTGACTGACCCACACGTAAAGTTAATATTGTATAAATAACCTTCTGCATATTTCTCCATGATGACTTGCATTTGCAGACAAACTGATGGGATGTATTTGTTCTTTCGCAGCATCGCCCGTATTTGTCATCATCAGCGTGCGTGGCCGAGGGAGGGGTCTACACCTCAACGCTCTTCTACATATTAGACCATATTATGCTCATTTCAGCAAATGTCCATAAACATCATTTGCATAAGTTTAAATGACAAAGCCCTGCAGCTGTCTGGGGATGTTTTTCTAATCTTTACTTCTTCTAACCGAAAGCAGGATCTTAACCCAAAGTAGTTTTCTTGCTTAATCCTAACCCAACCTTAGTCTTGCTATAAAGCTGCAGGATATTTTGTAACTGTTTTTTAAGGCTAACACATGTGAGAATGGAGGCAGTAACAAACAACATGTGTGTTGTTTTATTTGGACTTAATGGATTTGAATTAGTTCAAAAGAAGAAAAGTGTTAAGAGTATTATAATTATTTTCAAATTATTATTATCATACAGCTGTTGTACAGAGTTGTGGAAACCCAAACGATGAGGAAGTAAAGCCAATCTCAACTAAATTGTATTTGGCATACGTACAATACAATCACCTGTTCGTAGCACATAACATGTAATCTTAATAATTTATTCATCTGCAGACCATTTTTTCAATTAATGCTTTGCTCAAAAAATAATAATTAAAAATGTCCGCCACAGTCCTTGTTCATCATCATCAAATGTTTGGTTTTGTGCAACCGATGATACATCTTTATTTAACACTTGCTGCAAAAAATATATTATTTCCATAACATTTTGCATTTTCGCGTCACAAAATCATCACAAAAATAGCTGATATTCAATTTGTAATCGATGGTCTCATCAACTCCCCGCTGCAGCTCTCTATACATCCGAATTCCAGCAGGCTCGTCTCGTGCGGAGGACGGTGTGAGACCAGGGGGGCGGGCACAGTGTTGGTACCTCAGGACCGTAGACATTAAGTACACCCCGTGGAAAAGGCCAGTGGCACACTGCCAAATCCACACTGGGGCACAGCTGGCACTCGATATGGGTATATGCACTCCTCAGTTATGTGTAACACACACACACACACACACACACACACACACACACACACACAAGTGTATGCCTGTGAATGACCTTGTTGCAAGGAGAATCAATTAGAGCGACTTATCAGTCTCCGTGCATCGGACATTAGAAGATAGCGAGCAGCGGCTCGAGCCCGGGGACGACTCCTCGGCGAGGCCACGGCGAGAGCATGTCCACACACTGGTGACTGGGCATTCACTTGACCTTAGTGTGTGTGAGATGGAGCACCAAACATGGTGTGTGTGTGTGTGTGTGAGCGTGCACGTGGACACAAACACATTTTACTGTACACACGCACACCCTAAATAAAACACAAAATAAAACAGTCCCTTTTGCCTTCCCCCCAAAAAATGCCTCAGCTGGTCTGCTGATCGTTCTGGTCTAGCAGCGTGCACACACACACACACACACACACACACACACACACACACACACACACACACACACACACACACACACACACACACACAAAAACACAAACGCCAGCATCTGATGAGTCAAACTCCCCATCTCAGACTAATCAGTTGACTGCACTAATTGCAAATGCAAATATGCAAATTTATATTAATTAATTACTCCACTAATTAGTTCTCTTGTCTTTTCAGGTAATAAATCATGGTGTGGTTGAGAGGGAAAGAGAGAGACATGGCAGTTATCTTTTGTCTGCCAGAAATCCTTGTTTCAGGTCCGAATCTGATCTTGTGATATATTTTTCAGGACGGTTTTCATTCTAAACCGTCGGCCACTGAGACTCCTGAACTTTTTTTTTTTTTTTTTTTGTAGTTATCACAACAATCCTAACCTAGTTAATTATTTCAATTGATGTTATACGTGTCATACTTCAAGGTTGGAAGCATTGTAATTTGAGAGGTAAAGCAAATAGCAGAGGTTGGTAAATCAGTGTGTCTCGTTGACAGTTCTTGCCTGTCAGCTCTTTTAATTATCACATTATCAGCTTTTATAGGCGCGGCGCGTGGTGTAGAGCTGCAAATGAAGGCGCTGCTGATCGCACGCTGAGTCGCAAGCGTTTTTCAATTGATGTCAGCAGTTAAAAGGAGTTTGTGCCTGGGAGATGAGTGCGAGCCGGTGAAGTGGTAGAGGATAGTAATGGTGTGGGGATACAAACGTAAAGTCGACCAAAATCTAATTGACTGCATTACTATTTATAGATCATTTATTTACTGAAACCCTGTGAGGCAGAAGAACGCTCGAAAATGAGCCCCGAAGGCAATGCATGTATTTTCTTAATCCCGACACTGACTCTGTAATGAGCCTTTTATTGTTAATTTTCCGTTGCTCAACGATCTAACAACTCTCGCTATTCATTTGGCATTAAGGTGCATGTACAAATTACCGCAGCTAAATAAGGAAGTGCTTAAATACAAGTGTGTCAGTTACTTGTTGACAGCTAATAAACAAGAAGAATACCTCGCTCGCTGCTGTTAAATCACATTCACTGTAAGTCTAATTTTGACCTGATGTTTTATTGTCTTTGTTTGTTGTGGAGTGACCCCAAATTACCTCAAGCGTATCAAGTCTTTTCAAGAGGGATCTGGCAAGGAAGACACAAGAAACAACAACAAAAACGACAATGATACCTGAAAACATGTGTGTAGTTGATGATGACAGGACCTTAGAGTTAAGATCAATATCATTGAGTGGAAGACGAGGTTCAGTCGAGTCCAACTCAAGAGTCCAGAGCGGATCGAGTCCTGTTCGAGACCTTTATGAACAATAGTGCATTTCCAATGTTAATATAGTGATCGAGGAGTTAGGCTGTACGGAAATAGCATTTGTAAACAACAGTGTTCCTCTTATAATTTCAAATGAATCATTCCAAAGCATTTAGGTTTCCACAGATCCATTAAGGAAGAGGTAGAGGTTTCCTTTCTTTTTTTTCATGCATTGTGTTTTAGAATCAGACAACATTCTGTACGACTGATCCCGGATCAGTAGCCAAAACCTACTTGACCAGTCTGTCTTATGGTCGAATAAGAAACCAAGACAATTCAGGGTTGAGCGCATGAAACCGAAACAAGAGGCAGACTTTGGTTGTTACGTGAGTCACGTGTGGATTGTGGAAATGAAAAAACTGTGTTGCTTTGAGCAAATATTGTAGAACAAATAAAAAAATGTAAAGTCAGCAAATGTTTTGTCGACATGGTCAATAAGAACAATGTGAAACTATGGCTGATGAGTTGGTGAAAAACCTTTCCTTTTGTTGATCGGCCTACGGTACAACAACGTTTACCCCATCACGCTGTTGATACAGACATAATTGCTGGCTGATTATGTTGAGGCATTATTCTTTTGTAAGTGATTAAGTGATTTATTGTATGACACAGGAGAAGCAAAGAAGTATTCATTATAAACAACATTCCTCCTAGATGTTTATCTGCTGTAGCACAAACCATTTCTAGAGTTGTAAAAAACAGATTTAGGGTGGCACAATATTCCCTCTGAACATATTTTATATTGTAAACTAGTAGGATATATATTGTAGTTTCAAGCAGACATAACAGTCTACAAAATTACCACAATCACACTGCCTAAGACATTTTATTTTTACTAAAAGGGCTTTATTTGACCCCAAACACTTGACTTGATTGGAGTTTAATGAAGTTGGATCATTTCAAGTCGCACATTGTTTCACAAGTAACTCAGGGAACATGACATGTCTACATCACTATCAGTATATACTTTATGTACAAATAGTTTAATTAATGAAGGAAACATGATTCCACCCACCCCATCATGTGATCGCTTGCTCCACAATGATCGACAAATCAGTGTTTTTGGGAGGGAGACATTTTTATGGTGTGTTTAGTGAAAATCAATGAGCAGGACATAGTGACGATGTTTGGTCTGAATCCGTCAGTATAATTACGGAGAAAGGGGAGAGAAGTCTGCTGTATATCACAGTCATTTGGCAGATGATTCTGTCCAAAGCAACTTGCAATTAGTGCATTCAAACTCAAAATAAACAAGACCTAAATGTCCTCAAGTATTGGAAGTGGAAGTCCATCCCGGCTGTCATTGGCCAGACTCCCAATTTAAATCCAACCTCGGTTGAGGAAATGGAAAACAAGTTGAACAACGCTCTTAGTGGACGAGCGTCGTCTTGGATTAAGTACATTCAACAACCCGCAGCCACCCACCAGCAGCAGGGCGGCTGTGCAGAGGAGGGCTGAGGATTGTGGGACTGATTACCAGAGGCCAGGTCCTAGACTGGTGTCCTCCAGCTGTGCTGTTCTACCCAATTAGAAACTCCATATGCTGCCCCACTCAGCTGCCGAGTGGCCACACCTCCCACCCACACAGGTGGGAGCGCTGTGTGTGTGTGTGTGTGTGTGTGTCTGTGTGCATTTTGCCTTTGTTGTCTACACACACACAAACACTCCAGTGTGAAGGTAGGAGCAAAGTTTCTCCCGTGCCTAATTTGTATTTGTATCCAATATTTCATAGCGTACGATAGATTAATGACCTCACGGAGCATATTTAATACTTTATGAATCCCTTTTCTTGACACCCAAACAAAGTTACTCTGCTTGTCTCACACACAGGTATTCAGGTGGGTGGCATAGAGGTGCTAATAGTATTAAAATATGGGGATATGAATAATGGATATGTTTTTGAAGATGTATAATGTAAAGACGTGAGTCCCTTTTCTTAGACAGAGATGGGACTCAGACGTGAAATGTTGCTGGAGGCTCTCGTTTCTTTTTCAAAGCTCAATCTGTTCGCACGCGTTCGTAGTGGCGGTTACAATCTGTTGTGGTAGCGACACTTCCATACCCAGAAAGTGATGAGATAAATTAAACGTGTCAGGCATCATATTTAAGTAAAAGTCACATCTTTAGTTTTATATAAGTATTGTTTAAATGTATGATAAGCTCACAGGAGGCGGCGTCTGACCTACAGCAACCGTCATCATGTGAATAAACATAAACACATTATTCATATTTTCTGACACGAGGGACGATGTTGCATGTACTCATTAGTATGGGATGAAGTTTTTGAAAAGGGGTTTTGTAATTCCATGGACTTGCCAACTTTTATGCATTTTATTTTTGTAGCAGCTCTTTTTTTTCCATGCTTGAAGCCAAGAAGATTGACGCGTTCGTAAAGTCGTTTTCTCACCTAATCGACACTCCATGTGTTAATATGACGTCTTTCTCCCTCTTCCCCCATCAACTGTCAACCCGCAGCGTTTAAAAAACCCTTCTCACTCCTCCTAGGCTATGAAATACAGCCTGACTCCTCAAGAAATATGAAGCTGCTGCCGGGGGACGGTTAGCTATTTTAATTAAGGAAACAATTCGATTGGCTCAATCCAAAGGTCACCAAGACCATCTGGCGGCCCCTCTAAAACATACCGATCAACATGTTGTGCGTTGTATTTTCCACAATTTCAAACTTTTGCTGTCATGTTAAACTTGTATATTAATGTCTATAAAATCATATTTTAAGGTGAAGAAGTTGAGTCCTACATGTTGGGTCTAGGAGTCCCGAGGAGCAGCTAGAACAGACCACAGTGAACTTACCAGAACGGGCTGCTAGTTAGCACAGCATTGCATGATGGGAAATATTAAACTATCGTATCAGGCGAATAAAATAATTGCATTTTGAGGTAATTGATCGTTCACGAGTCACAACTGCAAAAACAAATAGGTTTAAATGCATAATTTTACAAAACGATTATTCAAACAATGTTCTGCACAGTGGGATATCTACATTTATTTTACGCAAGTAGAAATAGTTATGATTGGTTGAAGTGGGTTTCAACCCTAGTCTCACTCCCAACTGGGCTTCTGCATTGGGTCCTTTATCTCGTGTGTAGTCACAGAGAGAGAGGAACGAACGGCAACGTTGCAAAGAAACTTCACTCTTCTTAAATTGGGGAATAATTCAAAACTACAGGTCTACTTCACACCATCACCATCAGGGATCCAAACAGTACGAATCAACACTGAACGAGACTCACAGGGTTCATATACACAGGGAACGGGCCGGTGATTGGACACAGGTGCAGGTGATTGGACACAGGTGCAGGTGATTGGACACAGGTGGAAACAATCAGGGCCAGGGCAGACAATCACAGGGACAGGAAGTGCAGGGAAACAGAGGACACCAGAGACAGGGACTTCAAAATAAAAGAAACAAGACACAAAAACTCAACATCCTGACACCGAGGACGTCGTGAGATGGTCGGAGCAGCTGACGGAGGTGGGATGGGACGAGCACGGGTCAAACAGACACTGGACTTTCCTCCAAAAGGCCATCGTTTGTGTCCTGAGCGAAACTACAAGTCACGGTTATTTTGTCACATGACTCGTGAAAACTTGTCAATCAATCAAATTAACATCAACTGCAATTATTTTGAAGATTAAGTATATATATATATATATATATATATATATATATATATATATATATATATATATATATATATATATATATACAGGACTGTCTCAGAATTTGTTTATATTGTGATAAAGTTCTTTATTTTCTGTAATGCAATTAAAAAAAACAAAAATGTCATGCATTCTGGATTCATTACAAATCAACTGAAATATTGCAAGCCTTTTATTCTTTTAATATTGCTGATTATGGCTTACAGCTTAAGAAAACTCAAATATGAGCTAAAGGCCGCTATTGAAGCATCCTGGGCATCCATAACACCTCAGCAATGCCACAGGCTGATTGCCTCCATGCCACGCCGCATTGATGCAGTAATCCGTGCAAAAGGATTCCCAACCAAGTACTGAGTGCATTAATGGACATTTTAAAATGTTTGATTTTGTTTTGCCGTTATAAATCTTTTGTTTTACTTGGTCTGAGGAAATATTCTAATATTTAGAGATAGGATATTTGAGTTTTCTTAAGCTATAAGCCATAATCAGCAATATTAAAAGAATAAAAGGCTTGCAATATTTCAGTTGATTTGTAATGAATCCAGAATGCATGACATTTGTTTTTTTAATTGCATTGCAGAAAATAAAGAACTTTATCACAATATTCTAATTTTCTGAGACAGTCCTGTATATATATATATATATATATATATATATATATATAATTATTATTTTAAACTGAAGCTAGAAGGATCTCAAAGAGCATCGTAGTTTGAATCTGAGTTCCACTGATCCTGAGTCTGTCGTCGACAAGTTGGCATTGTGAATGTTTTGAAACCAACTGCTGATTGTGAGCACCACAAAATGGTCAAATTATCGTTTATTATGACACATTTGGGCGTTATTGATTGTACATCATACACAGGGCAACATGTATTGTTCTACATAACTGGCGATGCTGATTCAAATCAGCCAGTCCTTATTCCCGTCCTCGCTTCAGACCCATACATCGATGCTTTACGGTCAGTTCTTTATTCAGTCCAAGGACAACGCTGGAGGATTTAGAAATCTTATTATTACTCTGATCCTTTGGTATGTTTGTATTCCACATCAGAGAAGAGTTAAAACATTTTCAAAAAATGCTTATTTACTGTGGTATATGAGACTTATATGAGAAGATGGATACCACTCTAATGTTTGGAGCTGAAGCCCAAAGGTGTTTAGTTTAGTTTATCTCAGCCTAGAGACGGAAGCAGGGGGTAACTAGCAAATCAGCAACTCTAAACAACCCTGCACTCATTTGAA
The DNA here is from genome assembly GCA_036178185.1 of Liparis tanakae. Lineage (NCBI taxonomy): Eukaryota > Metazoa > Chordata > Actinopteri > Perciformes > Liparidae > Liparis > Liparis tanakae. Next base: position 16,932,587 of record CM070098.1, on the reverse strand, counting down.
AGATGAAGAAGTCATCATTTATAACGAGTAAATTCACCTCTGGGTGTTCAGAATAACTCCACCTACTTCTCCACTCTATTGAACTCCATTGTTATGTTGCTGGAAATATCTCAAGCTGACACCACGCCATCTGTGTTTAAGCAGTTTTAGCGAGAAGGGGCAACACGGTGTTGCAGTGTTACATTGGGTTGAGTCTGATTTAAAGGGAAAGTGCTTCATTATGAAGGCTCAAAATACAGTATACAAATATTATCAATGAAACATCTTTATAAGGCTATACATTTGGATGATGTTAGTAGCTCTTCTGCAACCAATAAGTGGATGTTGTGTCATTAGAGTGAACTTAACTAAAGCTATTCAGAGTTAAAGTCCTGAATTCTAAATATTACTGAAGAAAAGTGAAGCATCTTTTTTGCCTTTGTGGACCTCCAGTGATTTTATTTCCTGCTGCAAATGTGAAATAGGATCATGTGTCATATGCCTTCTGATAAAGGTGCAATATCCCCACATAGCTTTCTTCCACCTCTCAAAATGTGCAATATTCCCATATAACTCTCCCCTTTCCCCTCTTTTCACAATCCAGAAATAGCACTCAGGACGAGCCTATTTACGTATTACTGTCATTTAACATGTTCTCTCCTTTGTTGAGAACTTTGTTTTAAAACTGTATCTAAAAATGTACATATTACCACCTTTTATTGTACACATTACCACCTTTCTCTACACATCACCACCTTCTGTATCATGTTTTATTTTATTTTATATTTTTCTTTCATATTCTAGTGGTTTTTTTTTTCTTACTAAACGCATTGCACAATAATTCCAATGTGTCTGGTCGATGCACAAATATATATATATATATATATATATATATATATATATATATATATATATATATATATATATATATATATATATATATAAAACTTGATTATTGAAATGTGCAAAATGTTGAATAAAGCCTTTTATGGCTGAATAGAGTTGAGGTATAATGTAACATGAATACCCAAGTATAGTACAAGTAACTCATACAACTATACTGCAGTACAGTACAACTAAAAGTTAATGATGTAATGCTTTTTCTTAAATTTTGTGTATGAAGTATTTCTGTGTTTACGGTCTATCGGGCGTCACTGCCGTGAAAAGCGATTCCCCCTTCGACTGCAGATCTTTGTCTCCAGACATCGGGGAGCTCAGTGCCCTCTGCAACCTGCATCATCTGCTCTGTGTCACAATGTGGAGCCATGATGAGGGTCTGCCCTGCCCCTCGTGCCCACCTGAGGGGGGGGGGGGGTACAGTTGGCAGCCACGGCTCCTCACCTGTCACGCTTCCAGAGAGGAAACCACTTGGCTGCCAGCAGAAAATAGCTTCTTCCTATTTGGGGGTCTGCCCCCAGTCAAGATGAGGGAAGCTTGGCTCTTTAAGACTTGGGCCAATTCCCAGACACACTAGCAGCTCGTGCCACAGGGCCCTTTGATTCTGGGCTCTCGATCAGTCACTCTAAATAGAGCTCTGTGCTCTTTCCAGTGGATAGACGGGGTTTCGTTTTTATTAAACAGCTTGATATGCAACGTCCACTTTACATGCTGCGTGATGTGGCCGCGTGCAGTTAAGTGGCGAGAACATGCTGTCCGTTCTGGTTAGGTTAGGGGACGGATTCCCAAAAGGCATTCGTACTGTAGCCTTGCTGTGACAGAATCTGATTTTATTTACAGTATATATTTTGCTATTTATATTTGGCAGCTATTTTTTTTTATTCATTATCTTTTCAAGCAAAACTGGCAAATATTTTCTTGCACCAGGTTTCGCTGCTTTTATTTGTCTTTCACGCCAGTTGAATTAATATATTCAGGATTGTTGATTAATCTATCGGTAATAAAAGGAGCCTAAGCTTTAGTTGCACACCTACTTTTCAAACTCTCATCCCTCCATCTGTCTGAGTGTAAGATAGGAGGATAATAACCAATATATACCGATAAAAACAATGTTTAGTGGCCTCCTCATTTGCATGCGTGCATATATTTTAATACGTAATGTGTAGTCGAGCACGTCCTCCTCACAGGTGTGACTGTTTTCCTTTTGATGAAGGCAAAGCAAACTTATTAGCAGGTCCAGGTACATCAGAGCAACAGTATCCGCCAGTGGCCATGTGATTAAATCACACAGAGCAAGTCTCAGGGAACCGGGTAATGAAGGAACAGGCTGGCGGATGCCTTCACACCCCTCCCTCCTCCTCCTCCTCCTCTTCCTCCTGCTCTTCCACCACCATGTCGTCCTGGAGCTCAGCCCGAGCCCGGGACAGGAGGTGGGGTGGAGCACAAATACCAATACTCACATGCGTGCATGGACCAACTACATTTGCATGTATGGGAGCTTTTTAGTGTTGATGTACAAAGTCACAAACCTGAATGCACAAGAAGAAACACAAACACACACAAAAAGAAAGAAAGAAAGAAAGAAAGAGAGTTTATATACTTGTAAATTCAGTTTAATGAAAAAAATAAAAGAAATGATGGAACAACCACAATAGCACTCACACTTGTGTTTATCCGACCACCGGCGACTGGAGTTTATACCAGAAAAAGCACATTTTACTTCTAAGCAGATTGACTATTCAGAAGAATAATGACCAAAAACAAAAGCTCTGTAAATCAACATTGAGCCAAAAAGAAAAAAGAAAACACAAAAAAACACAAATCTTTCTTTGCAGCCTCGGCATATTCCTCAATCGTGCCAAAAATAAGCATTAAATGCTCTTTAAAATACGGTTGATGGCTTTTGGTTACAGGCAGTCCCCATTTTCATGCCTGGCAATGGTCTTTTATGGCGAGGGACCTAATACAAGATTTCTGTTCTAGTGCAAACACAGTGGCCATGGGCACCAAGGAACAGCTGCCGTATAATTGAATTAACATTCGCCTTCTGCTCCGGCACTCAGCGCTGTGCTGAGAACTCGTACACATCCCTCCACCAGCTCCATCAACCTGCCCATGAATATGCATGCTGCTTGTGATAAATATGCATTCTGTGTATAATGTTTGTGGAGCTGCCTATATGGTGGATAAAGAGCTATATACTGACTATCTTGGGAGTGTGACACGGTATACATCAAGTCCGTTGATCATTTTTAGTGCTGAGGGCCTTCTGAGGCTGAGACTCTGAGCCGCACTGTGATTTGAAGTCTAACAGAGACATCTAGTGGCTTATTGACTGTGAGACGGCTGATGTGTTCCCTTTCTGTCGACTTCCCTCTGCAGCACACCACTGCTAATTTATTATATATATACGCTATGATCACAGCGCGGATTAAATATTCACTTCATATAGAATCAGCGGCAGAAGAAAACATCACGGCAGACAACAGATGTATCGTCGAACAATATGAACTCAACAAAGCCAAAAACACACAGTCCCCTCCCAACAAAATAATAATAATTTTGATTTGTATAGCGCTTTTCTCAGTACTCAAAGACGCTTAAAAAAGTTGCGGCAAAACGTGTAGGCCTACTCAACATGCACAAACACACCGCTAGGTAGCCTAGCATCATTGACCTTGTCCGCCGGAGAAAGTTACATCCAGCGTAAGTTTGTTGTCGGCTCACTTCTTGTGACTCTGCTCCAACTTCAACATCCTGGCATTCTCAAAGCAAAAGATAAGCAGTACCAGTACAATCAGTCCACTGAGCCTCTCCGTACCACTACAACCAGTCCATTGTTTCCCCCTATGTCAAGTTGTGTAAATAAATAACGTTAACTTTAACCCATGCATGTTGTTCTGTTCACAATGTGCTTCATAGTAACAACGGTCAATAGCAACACATTCCACTCCTCCAATCAGAAACAGACTAGATTTATTTATCTCCTCTTTATTGGTTTGAGCTGAACATGAACGTTGATGAATGATCAATGTTTTTTTAGGTGTGAGCCTATAGTATCAGCGATTGTATTGTATCATGGTTGCGAAATCAACAATGAACTTTTTTGTCTGCTGACATACTCCCAGTTAGAAAAACAACATATTTCACCAACATTTTAATCCAAATGTTATTTGTCTTGCTAGCTCTCTCCTCCCTCTCTCCAAAGCCCCCAGGATGAGTGACGGGTTTGAAAGCTTCTCGTAATTAATAGTACATTACTAATTCTACTTCTTCTCCGGAGTCGCTGTGCCTTCTCGGTCGTGGCTGAGTCTGGCCCCGACCAATCCGTGGTCCATACCTACTTGTTATTAATAATTTGGCATATTCATTGAATGTGTTGTAATTCTGACATCCATTGAGAAACGATATCCTCTGTTGCTCCTGAGTTTTTCCTGATCCGATGTGAGGTCCTAGGGAATTGATGTCTATGTGTACTGACTGTAAAGCTCTCTGCTTTGTGATTATGGGCTATACAAAATAAACTGAATTGAAAAGAAAAATAGTGGCCAAACCGTTGAATTAAGACTAAGGGCCACGTTGATGCGGAAGATTAATGGTAGTTAATGCTCAGAGGTCAAATCATGCAGTGTATCAGCTTTTAAGGGTTATTATGATAACTTATTTTTGTAGATTACAGGACACATTTAATGCACTGCAGAAAGAGTTGCAGATCGACTATTGTAAGTTGATTTTTGAAAGATTTTAAAAGGAAGTTCAGATTGATATTTATTGATAAGAAAGTAGCAATCTACAGAATAGAAAATAGAGTATAAAATAAAGTGGCATCGAGAATCGTTGCATTAGTATCAACGACAGGTGAATCATGATCAAATCGAATCGTAAATATTTCTACCTATAATATATCTGTTTATTCCATCAAAAGATAACTAGTGCATTTCAAATACTCAGAGGTCTCCCCTAGATTTTTTATTTTTTAAAACCCGATAAAAGTAAAATTACAGATTAAAAAACAATGAACAAAAAAATCCAAGTTACAGACACAAGAGCAACTCATTTATCTCCACACCTGAATAAGCATGAATTAAAATAAAAAAAAAATGAGAATGAGTGCATCAGCCGTGGTGAAGAGCGCATGAAGGTGGAAAGAAAGTCTTTCTTGTGGCAGACTGACTTGACACAGCAGGAAAAGCACAGGTGTCATTAATGATGGCTGAGTTCCATATAGCTGGCTCTCTGTCACTCTCACAGGAACAGAGTTATTAGTAACACCCAGTGGTGGAACTACTACAGTTATCCACTTAAATACAATTTTGAGGTACTTGCACTTTACTTAACTATTTAAATTGTATGCTATATTTTATTCAATACACATATTGTATTTTTTACTTCACTCGTCAATTCACAGCTGTAGTTACTTTGCAAAATCTGACTAAGATTTTTTTTTAAATCTACTAATAACTTGTGAAATAGTATTATAGGTATTAAGTTATCCAGCACTACATTAATTATAATTAAACCAGCTTCAAACTGGAGGTGATGAACACCTTAAAGCATTTATCATATTATAATCCAGTTAATATACTGATATTAAAGTAAATCATTCTGCGTGAGCTTTCACCTTTTTGACTTTTACTAAAGAAAGACTTTGAATGCAAGACTTTTAGATATATTTTTTGTAATACATTTAGTGAACACCACGAGAGAGCCACAACCAAACCAACATGTTCCCTGATCTGGTCGTCAGCGACAACTTGAAACACCTGAGGAGGAAGTGAGCGGGTCAGCAGGTGTTTCTAATTGGCACTAACGACCTGGACAAACACATCAGGAAAGAAATTGTGAGAAGGGCTGAGCCAACAATAGCAGGTTTTTTAATAGTCGTTTAAAGATATAGCTTCACAAATATATGAGATAACCTGTCTTTAATCTTTAGTGTGTGGGCCAACACACCAGGGCGCAGGTGATTAGTTGTTAAATTAATATTCTGCTAATCGATGAATACTACATGTCAGTTTCTCAAACAGAAAATGCCAAATAATCTCTGGTTACAGAAGATTAGAAAATGTTTCTGTCATTATAATTGATTTTTGACTTGGCTTTTTTTTATATAGCAATATCAAGCTATGCTGACAGGGGGCACCTAGATAAACTATACCTCGCCATAAATGAGTGAGAGGCTTATAGTTTCATGATTGATCTGTCTTATAAGTCTAAATATTTGAATCTTTCTGTTTCTATATAGCTTTTCTATTGCAATACACTTTAAATTGAGCCATTATGATGAGATATATTTGTGTCTCAGGTAAGTATGAAGATGAGGAACTATTGCAGCAATAAAAGAAAGGCATACAATTCCATAAATCTCGACGGTTGACGGTATCCGAGAACTATTTTCCGACATTCCACATAATTGATTGATTCATCAAACATAATTGTACACCTCCCGAAATACAACCAATTCTTTTTTAGTGTCCCTTTTAAATATGTCTTATAATAATAGTGCGGTGTTGTTGTAGAAATGACGACAGGCAGACATGATCTGAGCCCTTTGAGTCCAGATTTATTGATACGGCTGTGCAGTCACAGAGCATGGTGGCACACACGGCCGCCTGGCCGGCATTGGGACAGTGACGCACACATGCATGCACACACACGCACACACACACACACACACACACACACACACACACACACACACACACACACACACACACACATACTCGCACACACTCACACTCTCTCTTAGTCCGTCTGTCTTTTCATGGATGTAGTGGAGGTTTTCTTTTGTCAGCTGACTACATTTATAATTCGACTTTTATAATATTTCGTTTTTTATATATCTATGAAAACATATTCAGTGGTATCGGTCTAATGTGTTATATTAAATATACGAGAATTTAATCTCTTGATGGGAATAGAAATGCTGACATTTATTTTTTGATAATGAGGATTTGAGAGCTGTGTACCAGCTTTAAACAGTCCACTGTATCATTTTGTGTCTATTTCTCTCTCACACATACACACACACACACACACACACACACAGTCGCACACAGTCGCACACACACACACACACTCCCTTTCTCTCTTTCTCTCTCTCTCTCTCTCTCGTCTCATCACACTCACATCGATAGAGCAGGTCACAGTGAGGAGATCAGAAATGCACATTAAGTATTTTTCGGCAGTTTCTCACGCACACACGCTTTACATCCATCTAACCTAATCCATCTAGAACAGTTTGAGATCCGAGTGATTCACACTAAACGAGGAAACGGCATTAAACAAACAACAATTAATCTGTTCTGTAGTAGCAGTTACAAAACACCATGTTTAGAGGTCTGAACATGTCATAAATACAGCTATGTTTCTGATTATGATTGGTATAAATTATTTTTAAATAGTCATACAGTGTAGGCTAACACAGTAGCAAGTGGAAGATAGAGCAAACTACAAGACTGTACATGTGTTGGTCCCTTTGAACAGAACATAGATTCTGCTTTAAGTATCAGGATTTGTAGGGCACACAATACGTGTCGCATGTGTTCTATTAATAAATATACTGTTTATATGATGGTTACACTTTGAATTTATAGTCTTGAGTCACTTAAGTTGTTTCTTTGACTTCAGAGCTGGTGGAATAAAACATATGGAAAAGACACACACAGGGACAAATGAACCAGAGAGGAGGGACAACATAGAAATGTCTTAATATGTTGAAGACTGTTGGACAATCCAGTGGACAGTATACCGAAAGAAAGAGCTACACAGCGATAAAATAACGTTTTCTAAATGAAAAAGAGCAAAATAATCTATCACTTAAATACTAAACTTCTGCGACATTAAACTTCTGACTTTACAGACTCTCCGACAGTGTCTAAGATGAAACTCTTCAGTGTGAGTAATTGTAGGAAGATATGAATGCGTTGTTTGACTGTACCTGGATCAGCACACATTCAAATGACATCACATAATTAGTTTTCCTCCATGTGAAAGGTGTGAAATGGAAAGTACACATATTATAGGCACACATTCAGCCAGCTGTCTTGCTAACCACTGACAGTATTTTTTTAAGTAGAAAGATGCATGTGATTACATTATGTGATAAACTGCTTTATATATTACTTTCCTGATATAATATAAAAATGAGTAGTGTGTATTAAAACAAAGAGGCTATAAAATCATTCCTACAGTAATATATAAATGTTTAGATGCTGGATTATTCACCTTCTTTGAACCCCATATATACTTTATGTTTTAGTCTATGTAACAGTACACATATGTACAGTATACTTTAAAATAAAATGCCAAGAACCTGTGTGATTCTCATACCAAAATAATGTAAAACATAAGGGAAAACAAAAAATAAGTGCAAAACCTTCGGGAAAACATATCCATTATTCGGTGAATACTGCCAAAATGCTTCTTTTCTTTCAATGACACATATTAAGTGTTAATAAAAGCTGAACCCGCGTTGCAGAGGTTCAATATGTTACATATGCACAGTAAGCGATATTTGCATTTCCTATATACGCAACATTACAAGCCATAAAAACCTGGCACACAGACAAGAAGCAGGTAGAGTTCGGACTCGTCGCCTCGGAGTCGACCGGCTAAGAAGAGTACGAGCACGCCGCAAACACGTCGATTACATCATCACACCAACAGCCTCATCGGCGAAGCTGCTGCAACATAACTGCAAAATAAAACACACGCGTGAGCTTTTTCTCTAATTCAGAGCCAACCTTGCCTTTTTTTTTGCTACGGATTAAATACGTATAAGAAGGCATCGAGAAGAAGTCTTTTGACAAAGAAATGACATAAAGTTAGACGCGCCTAGTGCATGATTCATACGGGACACGGCAGACGCAAAACAAAGTAAGATTGTTACAAAAGAAAAACATTTTGCATGTTACAAAAAACGTGAATGTGTGATATATTTGAGATGCAAAAGTTTGCTCTCTAATTTTGGGACAATTCTCACAACAATATCTTAGAATATACCCCAAAAAGAAAATATCTGTTGATGAATTGTGGAATTGTAGGATTTCTACTTCTCAGATCCATACACACTGTCAATATATACAGTAAAGACGACAAGAAACAGACAAAAACGATACAAATATGGCCGCAAGGATTACAAACGCATTAGAATTGCACAAAATAAGTAAACATGTTAAGGGGAACAATATGAGCGACGACTGGTTTCTTGTAGGAGCCTCGGCAAACAGAAGAGACTCTCGGCCGGAGCTCCTGCAGCAACGGGAAAAGTTATGCTGCCGACACCGAGATGTGTTTATGGATTGAACCCCACACACACACACACACACACACACTCTGTATGTACGGGATACAGGTGTGTGTACAGTACACACACTTGTATCCGGTACATACTGAGCAGCAGCTCCAGACGTCCCTCTTGTGAACACCTACTCTGCATTTCCCACTATGTATTCTATGTATTAGTCCCAAAATGAAGTAAAGGAAGAAAAAAAAAAAGTTTAATTAAATCCTAAGTAAAGAGGTAAAAAAAAAAGTTTGGTTTACATGTGGTACTACTGTGTCACTTGCAAGTGCCTTCATCATTTCAGGTGTTTGATTGTAGAGAGAAATGTTATGCAAACATTTTGCTAAATCTTTTTCCCAGACAATACTTGTCTTGAGTGTCGACAGAGACGCACAAAACAGAAGTGACAAGCAGGACGTGAACAGGACGGCTATGTGAGTTTGGCAAAAGAAAAAAATGAAATTGAACAGCAGCATTTTCAGTGTCTTGCAAAGGCCCTTCTTTGATGTACCCCCCCCCCCCCATCATAAGGTCATTAAATATTCTTCTGTGTCGTATTCATCCGGAAGCAGGAAGGTAGGATTAATGCACACGGGTTGAGCCGCAAGCTCTGCATACAATAGCCTGGGAGCATACACATTATCAAAGTAAAAACAGTTAATCAAAGAGACAAAAAGAAAGCGACGGTGTCAGTTTCTTGCCGTCCAGTAGAGGGCGACGCAGTCCAACTAATGGCCTTTCCTCTTTGTGAGTTTGAGTCCGTAAAGGTTCAGGTGTGAGGCCCTCTTTGCAGCTCGCTTATTCCATCGCCACCTCTGCTCCGGGAAAACAGAAAATGCAAGTGAGATGATAAATCATCTACTATGGGGAAATCTTCTTTGGAGGATGATCAATTCTCATGGGTTATAATAACTTCTGATCAAGTGACAGAAGGTCTGGGCCCAAGTTTCACAAAATCAATAAGCTGTCAACAACTTATACCAAATATTGTTTCATTGCGGGTACAAATTGTTTTTGAATTGTCTTTGTGCACTGCAAAATGTCTAAGTCTTCCTGTGAGTACACAGAGTATTACTGTACAACCTTCATGGAGGTACGTTTTATTGTCTCAGACTGTTTTTCTTTGGGCTCGGTGTTCCTGATGATCTGGTAACTCAGAGTATTCTTGTGTTTTGTCTTGTGGGCTGCAGGAATAAACTCACCGTTGTCTCCTTTGTTCTTGTTTCCTTCCCCCTCTGGAGACACAGTCCCTTCAGACAGCTCTCCTGCACAGTCAGAGGAGTCCTCGTGTTTAGTGTCCCTCTGGTGCTCGTCTAGTGATGACAGACTCACACTCTATCCCAACACTCCTCAAAGCTTTCTCTCTCCTTCATGAAGTCATTACAAACTCTTTGACTTAAGAAGTTCCTCTTTAATAGTCTTATAGTTCGGGCTGAGTCAGGTTCACCTGGTCCCGCCCCTAGAGATGCTGCTAGGCTTAAAGGCTGCTGGGGGACGTTTAGGATACACTGAGATCCTCTCTCCTCTTTTCTCCCTCCTTATGCAGGGTTCTTACACATTTTGACCGATGGATTTCCATGAATTTTCCATGACTTTTTCATGATTTTAAACCAAATTTCCATGACCAAACTGAATTCTCGGTGTATACATGAACATTTTTGAAAATGTAGTATTCAAAGAAAGAGAATTACAAAGCATACAATACACCTTAAATGAAACAAATTACATTATCCCGACCGCTTCCTGAGCTACTGTTGCTATAGCCAGCGAACTTTCCAGTTAAGGTGCGTTCACTTGCAACGGGAAAAAATAATAATTGCGCCGATAGTATGAGAGCGTATGCCGGCTTAGATTTTGAGTGTCTTCCTTTCAAAAACATTTGAATTATTTTAAATTCGGCATAAATGAACATGCGAATGTAACACATTTCCATGACTTTCTCAAAACTTTTATGATTTAAGTTTTTTCCATGACTTTTCCAGGCCTGGAAATGACTATTTTAAAATTCCATGACTTTTCCAGGTTTTCCATGACTGTACGAACCCTGCTTATGGATGAATCTACATCTCTCTATTGCACATTACTAACTCCCCAGTCTTTGTGACCTCACGCCTCGTAGGACCTGACTGTGTCTGACGTCTCCTGCCCGGTGGGCCCTCCTCCTGCCAGGGCCCTGCTGAGGGCCCCAGCCCCCCTTCTCCATCTCCTCCTGTCTCATGCATCGTGGAGGTCTGGATCGTGGTCCATGCCTACTACAAACTCGTCATACATTCTGTCATATCCATTGGATGTGCAGCCAAACATTGTCGACATAACATTTCTACTTGAAGATTTGGGGGTCACCGTTTTAATATACTCGGTGTAGCATCTCGGAAGTATTTAACAGATTTAAAAAGAAAGTGAACGGGCACTAAAAGTTGGGGGATGAACGAATCAGAACTGTCTCTGATAATACAAATGAACGATAGAAACATTTTCGTGTGTGATCACTTAGGTATGCATGTCAAGGCGCTGCATGTAAATGGCTCAACGCCACCTCGCGCTGAGGGATTTCAGTTAGCGGGACGTACCGTTCTGCAGTGGAGGATCCTTGTGAGTGGCGCTGCCAGGCTGCGCTCCCTGCTCCGTTTCCCCCATGTTGCCATCTGGTGGTTTGACCTCCAATGACTCAAGCTCCTCCCCCTGCTCCTCATCCCCATCCTCCCCTTCCCCCCCCTCCTCCCCTTCCAGTTGGTCCTCCTTTGGTTCAGGCTGTTCTGGTTCTGCGTGGACCTCCTGGGGCTCCATCGCCTCGTCCTGTTGGGCTTGCTCCTCCGCTTCCCTTTTAGCTCTCTCCTCCGCCTCTGAGGTCACATGAAAGGCGGAGGCAGGTTAGCGTATAGTGTATATACCTGCATTAAATCATTTGTTTTCTTACTGAAAGCAAGTAAACGTGGAGGGAGCTCATTTTACAGTTTTTGACCATTTGATTTAAAAAAATACATGAATAAATAAATCGATAAATCATCGATACATACAGTTCTGGCCACTTGGGGGCAGCAGAAACAAGCTGAAAATACATTAATCAGCTTTATAGTGACATGATAAACTAGCAGACTATTTACACGTCCAGCTGTTATGGGGCAACATAAGCCTTCATTCAGAGTTGGTCTCTGGGAATTTTTTTTGTTCCTAACAAATCCAGAGGAGAATATCTGGCCCTTTATTTGCTGAATGCTCCACAACGTCCACCAGCTGGACTGTGGACTCTATTTGGGAACAGATATAGGTAATAAACTATTTAATGCACATTTATTTATTCACCCCTTATCGGCTACCAAGTCTACAGCTAAACAAGCAAATAATTGATCAATAAATGCTTCTTACAATAACCTATTCATTGTCATAATAAACTGTTAATTAATTGAATGAAGAGATATAATAGAACAAGTGTCATGGTGGAGAAGGATAAAGACCAACTACAGTAATTTTACACAACATGACAAGCCAAATGTGGTACTTATTAATGACTTATACATTATGTATGGAGCTTAATGATTTATTCAGATGTAATAAAGCAATTAGATACACATCCTTTATTAAGGGTGTTTGATTCAAAGATAATGCCAACTTACTTATGTTACAACTATTTCAAATATTCCTATACCAACTGATGCCTGTGGCCATACCTGTGCATCCCACACTAACATCAGGTGTTATCCCCCTCTGAGGGAGCTGAGAGCTTTGCAGCTTTAATAAATAATTTCCCTGGATCTCATGATGTTTTTACCAGAATATTTACCAGAATATCAGTGTCCCTAACTCACATCCATTTACCTGTGTATTATATTTGGTTGCATCCTGGTGAACTGTACCTTTAGCCGCCTGAGCTTTCCACCTCTCCCGGTTCTGGTACACCTCTTCGTTCCACAGCGCCTTGAAGTTCTTCAGGTCCAGCGTCAGAGAGTTCTGTCCCGACGCGCTGCTGTCGGAGCTCTTCCCGCTGTGCCTCTTGACCTCGTCGGAGCCAATACTGTTCAGACTGGGGAGGGAAATGAAACGTTGCACACCAATCAGAGCCTGCAGCTGTGACAGCCGCTCTGTGGCGCTCTGCGGACCCAGTGGGGCTAAGTGCTAATGGCAGCATGCTCACAGAGAGCAACGCTCAAACATCGATGTTTAGTGTGTGTCATACTTTATTCACCTTAGTTTAGCGAGTTATATTTGATGATCACAAAGACTGTAATTCTGCAGGAATCTAGTCGTGAACTAATAAATTAAGATTTTGACCTGATACTTTTCGTACTAGACGAAAAGTTGAAAGAGAACATCCCGTTTGTGCTAAACTCAGCCAGGGGGGAAAACAGTTTAATTAAGTTCTTGTTGTTCTGGAGGCAGCTTTACAAATTAAATGTAACCCTCCTGTTACCTTTGGGGTCAATTTGACCCCAGTCAACATTTGACGTCTCTAAAAAAATTATTGGCAACACATTTTTGCTCCATATTTCATGACTTTTCAAATTTTTTTGGAGACATTTGTTTTCAATGTCCTGAACACAACGTGTACGCATCGGTGTTCTTTGGGGTCAATTTGACCCCAGGCTGTTTTTCACTGTGTAAAACATAAGAAATATCAACTTTTTTATTTATTTAAAGGGCTATTTAGGTAGTCAACAAACAAACAAAAAGTACCTCTCACTTAAACTTGGGAAAAAATATAAATTCTAATAATTTTCTGGAGGTTTTAATTGCTGTGTTAGTAAATTTGAAGGTAACAGGAGGGTTAAAGAAGTGGGCTTTAAAGTTGCCGGATTTTAATGAAAGATGCTGTCCAGTTGCATTGTGGGGAATATGAAGTCACGGGCTAATAAAGCTTGACCCATACTTGGGGCTATAAGTCATCATATCTCACCCTCTGCTGCTTCAATTCTGACCACTATTCTTTTTAAATATGTCTTGTGTGGATGACAAAACTTTCAGAGTCAGAGACAGACAGGTATATAATCAGAGGAAGGCCGAGAGACAGAGTTACAGAGGATTGAAAGCTGCTCTAAATGCTGAGAAGAAACAGTCCAAGAAAAACCCATCAGCACTCAGGTGTGTCCGACGACAAGGAGGCTGCACAAGTGGCAACCCTCTCTGAGGTTTCCACTCGGTTACCTCCGGCTGGAGGCCCGCTGAGCGGTGCTAATGACGACTGTTGGAGAACGGAGCGGCTGATATCGACGTGCAGGAGCAACGCAAGATGCAAAACCAGACTCCCAAAGTACGACTGTGTTTTACCACTTTCGGTTCACTTTAAAAACAGAATATTTCTCTGGGTAGTTTAATTAACACGAGAGCATGCATTCAAAGCCTTGCATATCCCCGAGTTAGTACGTGGTTGGAGGAAAAGTACTCAGCCAATTAAGTAAGTAAGCCGGTATAGACAAAACCACTTTGCTTTGTGTCTCGAGAGGCCATTGCGTATGCTGATCCAGCTCCGAGGCCCACTCTTGATCAGGGACAACGAGTTTAGCATCTCTAAAATATCAATTTCAAGGTGTGTGGCTCTGCTCGATGAAAGGTGGAGACATTTCCACGCACATAAATGGATTACTCACGGGAGACTCATCTGCTGTTCTCTCCCATTAGATATGCGCTTATTGCAGGGGAGCTGTTGAGGTTTAATCCCGTCACTGAGCGGGCCGTTACTCACACAGGTATGAGAGGTGAAGGGTAGAAAACGGATGGATTTTTTCCTTCTTGTTTAAGCAGGCGGGGTGATTAAAATGTACTCAGATTAACACACATTTGCCCACGTCCATCTGCTCGGTCCTGCCGCCGAGCAGCAAAGAAACCACGTCCAAACTTTTAGTTTCCTAATGAGTTCTCAGAGACGGCGCTGCAGCTGACCTTGAGCGCCTGAAGCCGGCGAACCCTGTATTGGAGGCCTCGTCGATGAGAGGCTTGATGATGCGCTCCATCATGTCCGTCAGCACGGAGAAAGTGGGCACCACGATGAAGTCAATGAACCCTGGCGACAAAGATATCATCAGAACACAGTGTCATCTATTTGTACATATTCACACACTTTATCTTAGTGTTTGAATTAATTCATGCATACTTGGACAAGAAAAAAAAAAACGAATGGAAAAATCTACAATTCATGAAATTAATAATAATAATGTATTATTATTATTATTATTATTATTATTAAATTCATGGAATTAAGATTTATAATAATAATAATAATAATATTTTTTTATTTATATAGCACTTTTAAAAACAAGGTTTACAAAGTGCTCTACAGATAAACAAAGCATAAACACAACTTAAATGGCGGCAAACAAAAAAGACCATACCATAAAAGCATCGAATACAACTAAAACCAAACAAATAGCCAATTAAAATAAAAACATAAAAGGACGACATCACTTAAAAGCAGTTCTATAAAAGTGGGTTTTAAGAAGTGATTTAAAAGAAGTTATTGATTCTGATACATGTATTACTCTAAGATACAATATGAGATGAAGTCCATGTGTGTTAACGTTGGCAATAGACTGAGAGGAGATCTGAGCCGATACAATCTTTATCTTCATCACCTTCAATTACCTCTGTGCGCTGACAGCTATTTCAGGATAGGTTCAAATTGTCGAAGTCTATTTTAACACAATACTCACATACGCCTATATATGGTAATCCTCCCGGGGCTACGGAGACCTGTCTCCCTAATGCCATTGTGTTTTAAGGGCTGAGGGACAGAATGCATTGTCCTTGCAGCATAAACATGAGGCTGTCCGCATTAATGAAGCATAAAACCTTCAAGATTTGCTTTCACATTTCCAGGCGACCAGCGGGTCGTTTGCTAGTTCCTTGGATTCAGGCGTTCAGGCGACATGTACAGGCGGGCGTGTCTCCTTGGTGGGAGCTGTGAGGTCGCTCGCTCAGCGGTCCTACGTTTCTAACTATGAAGCTCCTGAAAATAAACTTTCATTTTCACAGGAAACATTCAGTGTGGGGTCGTTTCACGCACACGCTCTCTTTTAGAAAAATACACCTTGAACGTAGGTTTATTTATGCAGCACACCTTCTTGGTTTGGAGTAGGACAATGTTGTGTTTTGTGGCTCAATTAAGTGTGTTTGTTACGTACATTATATTGGTTTGTCCGTAACTGGTGTTACCGTGGAGCGTAAATTACTGAGCAGTAAGTAAGTACGGTAAGTAAAGTAAACAGATGTTTAATTCAATCTTAAGTTAAAAGTTACAAATTAAGCACCACAGTATGGTTTACATGTTGTACTACCGTATCATTTCAAGAGTTATTTGTAAAGAGAAATGTTTTTTTTAACATTATAGGTAAAATAAGGCAAAAGGACACACACCATGGTCTCCTGGGTGAAAGTCCTGTGCGTGTTGATTTCCTAATAATACTCAATCCATAAACAAAACTAGAAAGGGCACTCGGTAGAGCCCATACCTTCACATATCCCAAGATTGGGCATTGAATTATGAACATGTTGGCATTAGTTGCATGCCAATTGGATATAAATTGACCGAGTTACGGTAAAAAGATGTTGACCTTTTCATGACCTTGACCTTTGATTCGATCATCCCAAAATCTAATCGAATGGTCTCCGGATAATAACCAATCATCCCACCAAATTTCATGCGATTCGGTTTAATGCTCTTTTACTTGTGCGAATAACACACACGCACGCATACAAATACACGGCGATCAAAACATGACCTTCCGCATGTTCAATGCGAAGGTAATAAGGTGGTAAAGGACAGACTGTAGCTTTGAGGTCTTTGAAGAAAAGAGACATTAATAATCATGAGTACGTTCTCATGCATTATCACGGGAAGCACAACTACACATACACGCTTAACAATAAAGAAATCCTTTCCAAAGAAATTTGTTTCTGAAATAAACTCCTGCATGAGCAGACCCCGTGTACCCACACACACACACTACGATGCTGGGGGTGTATTCAAACTCACCGATCTGGGACTGGGCCACCATTGTGGACTTTCGGTCGCAGAGCGGAGAGAAGGGCAGGCCCAGCTCGGATTCTTTGTCCCCCTGGAAACACAGCAGCTTCCTCGGTGAACACGTCTCATTTTTTGGGCTTCTATCAAAATGCAGCCCGTCTCCACTCCGGCTCACAGACACTCGTAAACACACTTTGATATTGCACACCATATGCTCACACTTCTATCAACGGCCTCCGGATTGCCCTGGCCACTACCACCACAAGTGCTTTGTGCCGCAATTGCCTTTCATTTTCTCCCCTGATTTGTCACCAAAACATGAGACGTGGAGTCGGGAGGCAATGCTCTGGAGAGGGGCTCTTTATCGGTGATTCATATCTCCAGAGATAAAAGCCTTTTGAAAGCAACCACAATAACAATAGCTTGGGTAATGAGCACAATGTGGATTAATAATGGAGTGTGTGAAAGCAATGTGGCACCAGTTAGACGACTGTCCTTCTTGTTGACACTAACAAATCCACAATCTATTATTTAGAGCCAATTGCATTGTTTTATCATTTATACATTTTAATCTGCATCACTCTAAAGAAAAGGCAAGGAGCAATGGCATCAAACGTATGAATATGACTGCATACCTCACAAAACACATTAAAACAATCATTCACTGATATCATCATCGTTTTAGTCTTGGTGTGAAGAAACGTAACACTCATAGGACTACGTACAAATAAAAGGCTTTTGTTGCAGCCAGTACAATCCTAAATACCAACTCATGAAGCGGTTATAATTCACGTGTGTATTGAATGATTTCAATTTCATTTTTTGCAATTCAGAGAAATCTGAGGAGAACACGTCCTGCCAAACAGCAGCATATTCACATCGTAAGAAGAGATCAGGTGTGTGTTTTGAAGGTCAAGAATTCACTTTTCATCTCAAATTCAAGCCAGAATCGTCCAAAATGTCAACCCGATTATTATTTCTAATGACTCGGCGAGCTGGCCAGGTTCACCCACTCACCTGTCTGAAGAACTCCTCCAGGAGGGAGGTGGTCCAGCGGTGGTGGAGGTCGTAGCTCTTGGCCGGGTGGCTGATGTCGGCCGTGTGCAGCAGCAGGGACAGAGCCTTGGGCTTGTCAATGCTGCAAAGAGAGACGGAGACAAATCATTGCACTGAAATCATCACAGATACTGCAAAGAGGTTTTAATAAGCATTACTACAGTATTTCACAATTTACCGTAACAAGGTATTAACACTGACTTGGGGATTGTAGGTTCAATAAGCCTGGAACCTTGGCTTAGTCATTGTTCTGGCAAAAACTACATCCTGAGGTCAAACACATATTCCAGACAAATCTGCAACAAGGTTATCGAAGAATACCAAACGAGGAAGAACATTTCAAAGGCCGTGAGTGTCCCTGAGCATTGTGAGGTCTATAATAAAAAGAGAAATGGAAAAGAAATGTGGCACAGCTGCAAATGTTTCTACAGCAATCGGTCCATACAAATGTACTCTGAGCGAGGACAGGGTCCAATAACATGTGGAAAGACGTCCAGGGGACATCGTGTGACAAATAATCTAAATGTTGGATACAATTCACCACTAATGGGTGAATGTTTTTACACTTAACATTAATTAGGATACCCACTTGATGAGGATAACTCATAATTACAATATTCATGGTAGCTTTGTCAACATTTAAACATTTAAAAATATATATATATATATATATATATATATATATATATATATATATATATATATATATATATAAATACAGAGAAGCACCTCCATCCCAAAATAATAAATAAATAAACCTCTATTATGCAAATTGGTTTTCTACACTGGAACTGGTGTGAAGAAGCATTTTCTCACCTCATCAGACATCCGCGCTGTCTGAGATATCACTTGATATCCGTATCGGAATATCATGTTTAATGGACTGATGCATGAATGAACGGACACAGTCCAATATGGAAAATAGGCCCACAAATGAAAAGACACACACACACACACACACACACACATAGCCCAAACAGCACAGCACAAGGTTAAATAGAGGTGAGAAAGACTGGCTCAAATTTCCCTTTATTCCATTTGAGGCAGATTGCGTCTTGGAGTGCACTCCCAGCAGCCCGGAGCAGGCTGGCTTGAATTACTTCCCATCTGAGTCGATTCAGCGTTCCAGCCTCCTGCAGACCGCAATCTCCTTTATCTGCATGCGCGTGTGCGCGCATACCTTATACTATAGCATTGTGATTGCTTTCCAGTCAGCACACTTTGAAATGTGATGGATATTTACAGGTATAGAACGCATAATATTGTCGAATCCTGCTAAATGTTGTCAGGGAGCTGTTTAGCTCCATCGTTGCTTTTCTGAGCAGTCTGCGTGTTATCGAAGCGAGAAGAAAACCGCGAAGGTCAACGGATTCCTACACCGGCAGTGATGACTCATCACGCCGTGTGATAGCTTGCTTGATAGCTGTCTTTTATTTCTGTTTGCTTTTTGACAGCTCTGGGGCTGCATGGGGAGCAGTGCCGCTTCTCCGTCCCCGTAGAGGCGGCTGTGATAAGGAAGTTGTGATGTTCACTTCAGTCTGGTGACCTCGGCCGCAGCAAACAGAAAAATACATTCATTTGAAATATATTTGCTTGTTGTTGCAGTACACCTGGTCCTCCTGGAACAGAGTTCAACCTGGCTGAAATAAAACATAGTTGATGTCCTCTATGTAACCTTTATGTAATCTCCTTTATTTTAAATGGCGGGCTGAGTGAGATGCTCGCTTTGACCGGCGAGGCACAGGTCACGTGAGAGGCAGTGGGCTCGTTTACTTGCGCTTGAAAAAATAGGATATGCAACTGTTCTTGAAATGAGCTTAAAACATTTACATTAAAGGGAAATGTATACGAGCATGCAGAGGAGATTTAAACACTCGGTAAATGCTTCTGACTGCAAGTGTTGTATCAGCAGCTGCTTTGAATGTTACCAGCAGATTGAATGGGTGTGATCAGTCTCATGAATTTGGGTTAGACTGGGCCTAATGCACCTGATGGGATGTCCGGCTACTCACAGAGTTGATCATAGTTCTGAGGGCAAGTGTGTGTGAGTTAGGGGACGAGTCAGAGGACATGAACGGGACAAACAGACCCAACACTCTCATCTGGAAAACTGCTGGTTATGTCAACTAAAAATCTCCATTGATTTGAACTGTGCTTTTGTTACATAACTTGCATACTTATTTGACCACAAACCGCAATATTATTTTCTAAATCTAGAAAAATAAAGTAATACAAAGTTTTATTGCATTTTGTTGGAAGTCACGACATTAATTTTCTGATAACAAAAGAATGGGTGTTATATATGTTTGTATAGCAAAATACAAGCATAATAATATAGTGCTAATAAAGATAATAATACATAGTTTGTGGGATGCTAATGTTTTCTATCTGCTCATCTTATCTAGTCGCAGCCAGCAAACCTGCCAGCAATAAATCTGTCGCCGTTGACAAACTGTTTTTCACTGTTGTGTGCAAATACATTTCACCATGCCGAATCGGTGTGACTGCTCCATCACTCTGCTGCAGAAATCAGGCACAGAGCCACACACACAGGATAGTTTGTGTCCCTGATGCCTTGTGTTATACTTGTACCGTATAATGCAAGATGTTCGGAACTATTTGGCCGCAATGATCCTCATTCCATTTCAATTTTTTTATTTTTTGTAAACAATACCTGGACCAATATCTTCCCGGTCCATCTGATAAGAACGTGGATGCTTGTTGTGTTGTGAGTGTCCCAGTGCACCCTCAGGGCAGAGATAATTGGGTTGAAAACAGCTGGAGGTGAGTACAACACACTGGTTGATGGGAAGGTTAATGAGGATGCAGATTGCTGGGACAAGGGGCGGGGGGGCAGTAACAGTAGTGAAGGACAAGTCAACTGACCCCTCGGGCTGTTGGAGGAAGTTCTTCATGGTCTTAACTTGCTGGAAGTGGCAGGACATGTCTGTGGCCAGCACCATCTCCACCACCAGAGCCCGGAGCTCTCTGGAGGAAACAAAGGAGAGGAAAGTATGAACATGAGCCACGTACTTTCAAACTCACAAGTAATTAAGCAGACTTATTTCTGAAGTTGATAATAGTGTGACAAGATAGTGTTTGAGAGCTTATAAGATCTGGCATGACAAGTTCCAGCTTATGCTGTGAGAAATGGGATTCTAGCTGTCGCTTTTAATATAATGAAAAATATAAAAGTTCCATTTCGCACAAAGTTGTTGGACATTTAAAGTAATCCAGCTTTTCTGATTTTCACTCCATTGGGCACATAAAAAAAGTGTTATAAATGAGAGATGAGTTCATTTTGCGAAGCTGCTTTGCTTGACCTGCCGGGTTTCCTCACGTCTGCCTCTCTATCGGTCTCTAACTACAGACGACGTCCGTCTCTCCTCCTCTTAGTGTCCGTCTAAATCTTTGTCACGCTGACCTCCAGTCGTCCTTGGAGAGGTTGTAGAGGATGTTCATCTCGTCGTCGTCCTGCAGCAGGCGGTAGGCGGCGCTGACGTGGTGACTCTCCAACACTGAGCGGTCGTTGTACAGGATGGCGGTGTCCGACCTGCCGGAGGGAGAGCAAACAGCCCCGCGTTGGAGAGAAACAACTACGAGAGGAATGATGGATCCCTGGATGTGGCTCTGTCTTTGTAATTGAATTGTGTGTCCTGGACTTAGGAGGAAGTCCACTGTATGAAAGAATCTTGAGGGACAAAGAACCACATTATAAATATTATTAACTAATGTATTTATGTGTTAATATCATTATATTCTTATTATATTATTGACTGTACAATAATTTGTATAAAGCAATATTCACAATGTCAAAGATGTACAGGTTGTTCACAGTACAAATAGGATTGTATATACTTTAAGTCACTTTCTAAAAAACAAACAAAACAACTCTTAAACCGTTGAACTGTTTTGCACTGTTTGTTTTGTACTGCACTGTTTTTGTTTTTGTGTTGTTGTGTGTTGTGTCTTGTTTTTGTCTTGTTTTGTATTGTTTTGTGTTGTAATGTACAATTTGTGTATGAGTCACTTTACCAAGAAAAATTCCTTGTTTGTGAAAACCTACTTGGCCATTAAAACTGATTCTGATTCTGATTAAACTGAAATGTGTCCAACATTATTGACTTTTAAAAAACAGTTTAATTAAATTTATTGTAATTAAAATAATCTAGACAATTGTAGGAATTTACTTAAAGTGTGGAAATAAGGATATATTTGAGAACCTTTGAAGTATTATATTTCCAAATAAGAAATAAGAGTAACCAAGCATTAAAGTTTTGTTCCAATATGTCCTCTCAAGCTCCATTTTTCAAGAGCAGAGCGCTAGGAGTTCATTTGGACTCCCCTCAGTGTTATTACTGCACTGCAGGCGATCCCAGTGTGATGGTGAAGCCCCCCCGCTGTGAATCAAAACATCGATCGGGGGAGTCAGAGCCATGCATTTATGATTGAATGATCCATTACCTCGTCTGAATATGGAAGTTGTTTGTGGTCCCCGTGTGCTCGTAGTCGTGCACCGCCGCCGCGAAGATCATGGCGAAGATCTCCAGCTCAGTCAACCAATGCTGCGGGCAAGAAAAAAGAGGAGAAGAAGAGGAGGGGAGGAGGTGGGGAGTGAAGTAAACATAATGAGGAGGTATATGGAAAAAAGACGGGAGGGGGGGGGGAGACAGCAACATTGACAGGATAGAAGGTAAGTAATGAACAGAAGAGGAAAGAATGGACAGAAATTAGGGAAAGAGAAATGAGAAGGACAAAATGCGAATGGAGAGAATCGACGTTACGACAGAAAGATGTAGAGGAGAAAAGTGATATAGAGGAGGCGTAGAGAAGTATTTGGCATGAGGGATACATAACCGTCATGGATAAGGGGAAACGAATGGGGAGAGGAAGAGAGAGGTGAGGTCAGAAATGCAAAAAAGGAAGCTTTAAATAAGAGAGGCTCGATTGAATCACATTTTAAACTGTCACTTTAACACTTCTCCCTCTTCTCCTCCCAGGGAGCATCTACGTTTTTTACGTTATCAAATACAAATGAACACATAGCATTACAGTACGTTTTGCTAAGGTTGCTCATTTCTGTTTTTAGCACTTTGAGGGATGCGTCGTAATAGCGGCTATAATAGAAAATGTACTTGTCATGACGGGGTAAGGAAACCCATGAACATTCTCTATCCAAGATGTTGAGTTCAAATGAAAACCAAACAGAAAAGAAAGTAAGTTGTGAAAGTAACTCTTAAAGGAAGTGCTCAACGAGTTGGGAAAAGCACTTATTTGTTTTATTGCCGAGGGTCAAATGAGAAGATTGATGCCGCGCTCATGTCTGTGTGATGAATATGTAGCTGCAGCCGGGGGGACGCAGCGAGTCTGGCTGCTTCTGATTCTGACAACAACAACGTGATAGAGTGTGTTAATGTGTGGGCTTCAGATATTACTTTATACGTTGTTGGCTAGCTGTTTCCCCCTGTTCCCCCAACTCCTAATGCTAAGCTAAGCTCACTGGCTGCTGGTAACTTAGTAGCTTTGTAATTACTGACTAGAGCACAGGTGTCAAACACAAGGCACAAGGCCATTTTATGTAACCCCTGACGGCTTGAAAGACATGTGATCACCTTTTCTTAAAGAAATTCAAGAAAACTTCCCGTGCTTTTATTTTGAAAGTTTCAAATGAAATGGATTCACGTTGTAATATTAGAGACATTTTCTTATGTACAATATTTCTACACTCAAGTAAACAACACTCAAAATGCAAAGAGAGTTATTTAACAATATGTTCGAGGAGTATCTAAAGTGTTTCCGGCCCTTTAAGAGGGCGGCCGTGAAGATGAGTTTGACGCCCCTGGACTAGAGCTTTTTAAAATGTTGTCTAAGTCTTAGTCCTGAGCTTAAAAAACGAACAAACACGGATGCTCATATTTGTCATATTTTCTTGTAAAAGTAATTATTCAATCATAATAAGTGCTTTTTATTTATAGATGTTCACATTTAACCTGTAAGTGTTTGCAGCATCCACACACCTGTGAGTGGGAACTTGCCTGTGCTGCACCTGAGTGCACTCACGTACACAGAGTGGGGATTTATTTATCTCAGGGCGCCTCGTCGATAATGGTGTCTAATCAACCGTGGGGATGGGGGAGTCATTAAGAACAGGGGGGTGCGTGGGGGGGCAAGACGGCCGAAGCGTACGTTAGTATTTTCTCTCATGGGGCCGGCTTTATGAATGACCTGCTGATTGTTGATTTAATGGAGTCTGCAGAGCCTGCAGAATGATAGATGCTGCTCTCCTGCTCTCCCAGGAGCCCGTGGCTCGAGCAGTAATGTGGTTGAGTCTGCAAGGCACTGCCCAAAGAAGCACACCATGTCGACAGCTGTCGCAGCCACCTTATTACGGTGATTAAATAAAAACACTGGAAGCGGGGGTGGCCAGCTGGTTGGCTACAGTTGGCTGGTTGGGGACTTTGAACTCGGGCTGCTGAGAGACGGACAATTTTTTTATTTATTTTTTTGCAACGAATGCAGCATCAGAAATACCCTAAAGTAACGCCAGAGGGGGAGCAGTGAAATATAGGTCACCAGAGGAAAAGAGAACAAAAGCAATATGTTCAGTTGATGGATAGAAATGAAACGACGTTTAGGCAAGAAGACCAAAAAAACATTGGACTTCAAATGTTGAGACAATGACCCTAAAAAAGTGTCACATTTTGACAGATAATCTGAGTGGAGAGGGTTGATGTTCTCAAATCTATCCTGAGAAAGACGGGGACACATTTGCAATAAAAGAATGAATAAAAAGTGAGCTATCACGGGAAGACTACCCTCAAAAAAACGATTCAAGGCCTTCTTAGAGGGGACACATTTAAATATTGTTTGTACATTTAAATAAATCAATTACAACACAAAAATAAATATTTATAAATCAATAAATAACTTAATTACATTGTATTGCACTGATGTGCTGAATTTGAGTTGGAGTTGCATATAATTATTGGATGGAAAACCTGCCAACACTTTAATTGAGTTCATCTAATGAGTCATTTCTTTGAGTGTAGCGACAATAAGACCGGCATACGGCAGCTGACAGATGTTCTGAAAGTCATGTGGACAACATGATGATATGGACTCAGCTTTCCTCCTGGGAGCCACAGCTACACCTGTTCAAATGTCTACAGTAGGTGTCTAACATGTCAGTGCACAGCGTAGTCCTACTCACCACCATGCCAGTCTTGAGTAGCAGGTAGTGCACAGTCTGTGTGACGTCAGCAGCGTGCATCAGGTTGTGGTAGGGGTTTTTATGTTTGCTGTATCCCACTTCTAGGGCCTCCACGAACGACACCACCGCAGAGATCGGGATCTGATAGCGCACAAAAGAACAAAGACAAATGAGTGCCGGCTAAAAAAACAAAAAAACAAAGAACACTGCAGATAGTGAGAAACTTCTCAAAGCTATTGAGAGATTTAAATGATGAGTGCATGCAATTTCAATGCACGCACAGTCCCAGCAGCATCTGAAATTGATGTCGTAAAATCACGGATCGTGAATCATTTAGGCTTCTGCAGACTACGATTACATATTCATGTCAGCTTCATTGCCCGTGTCATTTACTCTAAGAGGCTGTCACTTAAAGTGAAGACTCCTCAGCTATAAGATGCTGTGGAGAATCAACTCCATCAGTAGAAGATGAGATGGAGTACTGTATGTCCGTCTCCCTTCATAATACAGTGATTGTTGAAACACACAGCACGATCAGCACTCAGTGTGCCGACCTCCATCAAATCAGGCATGGTGACAGGGAATTGTGAAGGTTATTGTGATCTATACTGAATATTTTGAGTTTCACAGATATATATGTGTGTGTGTATTTTCTATCCTTGTGGCTTTACCTTGAATCGGCTAATGAGGTCGTATCTTGTCAGCAACTCGTAGAATATGAATTTGAGTGCGTGATCCCCGCTGGCCTCATTCAGAGCGAACACGTCAAACGACCACTTGTCCACATGCTGCGAGAGGAAGAACATTTTTTAATAATGACAGTTTTTTATGACAGGCTTCTCCTCAAATAATGTATTCATCTCTTCAGGGGGAATTCTTTTTCAGGATGAGTGTTGCTGCAAATCTAATTCTTGTAAACAACTCGGGGTGTGTTGTCTTGATTACAGCACAGGTGTAGAAAGTGCGCGTTCGCTTGGATGTATGCGCACGTGTTTATACCTTAAGCACAGATATGACGGAAGGCGGGTAGCTGAGTCCCACCATGTTGGAGGTGCGTCGGTACATCCTGTTTGGAGGAGATAAAAACATGAAATGAAGAGTGCTGCTGAGTAGAAAACACCAACGGTTACCCGAACCGCGGCCTGGAGGGTTCCCCACCAAGATAAACTATAAACCCTCAAAAAGGTTTTTTTCATAGGTGTATTTGTCGAAAGTGAAGGATAGCATATAGAATACAATAACGTGATGTAAAGCAGGCCATTTTGTCAGAACAAGACATTTCTCCAAGTTTAAAATGGTGGACACCTCATCCACCTTTTCATTTTCATCCTCCCTTCTCCCCAATCTTTCTTCATTGTAAAAGTCTGAAAGCAGACGGCCCTCGGTAAAAACAGATTAAGAAAGATTACAGCTTACATGTTTGAGGCTTACTGATTTGAACGAATGCACGCTGCATGATGGTGTGTGATAAAGTCCTGGAGAGGGAGTCTGAATGATGGTGTTTAGCGGGGCTCGCCCAGGCGGTGATGGGCGACTCAGGTGAGTGAGTGGCTGCTCGGAGAATACAAACACATCTCCAACAGACTGGCGTGTGAAGAGACCAGCTGTCAGTCCCACTCGGGGTGCTCTGTCTTCTCTAGCTTCTCGGCTGCCATTCATTTTAATTTAGTAATGTAGAAAGTTTAGAGAGATTTGAGAAATACCCCACATTTCTACATTTCTACATTTTTAAAATTTAATTTTACCCTGCTGTATTTGCATATATGTTGTATATATATATATATATATATATATATATATATATATATATATATATATATATATATATAATTTTATTTTGTATTTTATATTTCACTTTGTATACTTTATGCACAGTCTGTTTCTTTCTTATATTTATATTTTATTCTTGTGTGTTTAGTTTATTGGTGCTACTGTGTCGACAAATTTCCCCTTGGGGATTAATAAAGTATCTATCTACCTACCTACCTACCTACCTACCTATCTATCTATCTATCTATCTATCTATCTATCTATCTATCTATCTATCTATCTATCTATCTATCTATCTATCTATCTATCTATCTATCTATTTATCTATCTATCTATTAACAACTAGAACGGGCACTCGGTAGAGCGCATAACTTCGCATATCACAAGATCGGGCATTGAATTATGAACATTTTGGCATTAGTTACATGCCAATTGGATATAAATCGACCGCGCTATAGTAAAAAGAAGATTTTGACCTTTTCATGACCTTGACCTTTGACCCGATCGATCCCAAAATCTAATCAAATGGTTCCCGGATAATAACCAATCATCCCACCAAATTTCATGCAATTCGGTTTAATACGTTTTTACTTATGCGAATAACACACACGCATACAAATACGCGGCGATCAAAACATTACCTTTCACATTTTCAATGCGAAGGTAATCAACAATAATATATATTTAAACAATTCCCTCTTTCCCATATCCCTCGCTCGTTCACTTACAGCACTCACTTCTGCCTATAGAATATATGTATTTCATTATATGGATCAGTCAATAACTTAGTCAAGAGTGAAGAGTAAATTGGCGCTTATGAATCATTGATGGCAATGGACCGTTTGGGCATTTATAAAATCCAATACTTTGCATTGAGTGATCGTTAGCAGACATAAGTACACGGCTGCATCGGGGTCATTAAGTAGCGTATACATCATCGGACAACCGGGACGCGCTAATGAAATGGAAAAGAGTGAATAAAGTGCACTACTGTCTGCGTCTAACAATTTATTTAAATAGTGATTACTTATTACTCTTGTATTATTAATTAATTAATCATTTGGTCACTAAAACATCGGAAAAAATGTGATTTTTTTAAATTTACTTTTATTAATAACTTTTTTTATCTTGTCCAACCAACAGTCTTTCAAAATGTCCGTTATGTAAATTCCCTCACGGCGGTCGATTCATTATTCAAGGCCGAACTAAAGATGTTGATAGACCCGCTTTAATTCCGGGCTACACTTAAACAATGATGGAGGCGTGACTTCAGTAGGGGAAGGACGAAGATGACGATCCATATTCATTATTCAACACTGACGAGTCTTGGCCGCTGCGTGCTCGTACGTCACTAACGCGTTACCTCTCCACGAAGATGCCGGCCTGCACGGCGTGGACGATGCTGCGGAAGCGAGGCTTCTCCTCACTGCGGCGCAGCATCAGGCCCATCTGCCGGGTGAAGGTGGAGGCCAGCCAATCCCGCACCTCCGAGGGCACCGACTCCGACTGGATGTCACTGAGCTCATCCTCCGTGTCCACCAAGCGTCTGGAAGAAGGGAGAAAGGGGAGGGATGTAGGGTAAAAGATAGAGACTCATAGAAAAGAAGCAAAGTAAAGGGAACACAGGCATATGCAGATGCTTACTAAGATATCCAGCAGAAAACTCAAAATCCCAGTGCTGTCCATCACATAATATCCCCTCTTATGTAACATTAAAACATCACAGGCCTTTTGCAACCCTGTGATGGGGAGTATTTAAATCCAAATTGTGTGACATACTTCTCCACAGCTACCCTGTTGTGTTGACATGTACAGCGGATCAGGAGCAAAGCCTGTTGGTCTCCACCCTCTGAACCAAATACACGGCATAGAGGAAGCATTCACATCACACGCATAATCATGAACGCTGCATCGATGGTTCGTCATCCTTCATCTTGGAGTGGTCCTGCCTCCGCTGGCCCTAATCTGCCGGGATCTAGATGACGAGGGGCTTACATAATTCCATAAGCCTGGTCATATCTCATTTTCTGGACCTGCACTACAACATTGACATACATTGACCTTGTTTATTCCCGAACCGTCACCATATCTTAACTGCGATCATTTCATGACATTTCCATTTTTGACATTTTCCCTTTTTTTTGTCAGTGGAAGAAGTATTTAGGTTGTTAACAATAAGAACAATACAATAACAATACTGGTTGAATAAATACTCTATTGTATTTAGAAGTAGTGCATCCTCAATCTGAAAAGTTTGTCATAACACTAACTGGAAAGAAATGATGAAGAGTAAAACATGTCCCTCTGAAATGTAGTAGTAAGTAAGTACAGTACAGTACCTCAGTAAATTATCTTTTTAATAAGGGTTACACATTTAGTTATAAACAGGGTTCTTACACATTTTGACCAATGGATTTCCATGACTTTTCCATGACTTTTCCATGACTTTAAACCAAATGTCTATGACCAAACTGAAATCTCGGTATAAACATGAAACATGTAGAACATTTTGCGTATTGCCGGCTTTAATTTAATTTAATTTTTTTAATATACTTTATTGGAGAATGTGCACAATATAGCGACAGGGATCAGCGAACAAGTATTTTTGTTTTTTTAAACAATAATTTTTTTTAAACAAACAGATAATTAATCCGTCTTTTATTTTGACCGTCTTTCTTTAAAAAACATTAATTCTTTCAAACTCGGTGTAAATGAACCCGTGATTATTACAAATTTCCATGACTTTTCCAGGTTTTCCATGACCGTACAAACCCTGTTTACATTTATTTTATCATTCGTCATAATGCCCTGTGATTCTGTAACCAAGCTGAGACACAAAATGGTTCAAATGAAACAAGAATTCCAATCCAGAATACAGATGACCGTCATCCGTTTCCCAAAGTCTTGTCTAGGTCAGTGCTGCCCAACTGTTCTCCCTAAATGAAGCATGTCCTCACTCTGTCGTCCACTCACCTCGTCTCCTCGATGTAAACAGATTCGAGCACCAGCGCCGCATACTCCAGGTTCTTCTTGAGGTCCGTGAGGGAAGCCTCTCCTCTCTCCAGTTGCTTCACCAGACATCGTAATCTAAAACAGAGATTCAATTAACAAATGGGATTACTTCCCTGCCATCGCAACATGATACATTGATGGTCGACTGATATTGGATTAATCTGGTCGGAGTTTCTGGTGTACTGGGCAACATGTTTTGTTTTCTTCTGTGTAAATAAACCTCTTGGGCGAAATATCTTTTCGGGGGGAAAAATGGAGAAAAGAATATACACTATCGTTCAAAAGTTTGGGGTCACTTAGAAAAAAGAAAAAAAGCACTGTTTTTTCCAATAAAATTACATTAAATTAATCAGAAATACACTCTATACATAGTTAATGTAGTAAATGACTCTCCAGAGGTGTGTAGAGGCCCATCTCCAGTTCTCTAGTGGTACATTGTGTTATTGCCTTAGAAGACTAGCAGAGGGTTAGAACCCCCTTGAAACCCTTTTATATTTTGAATTCTCCACAAACAGATTATTCTGTGACATTGAAACCCTTTTTATGTGAGCGCAGCTGAAAACAGTTATGCTGGTGAGAGCTCTAAAACTGGCCTTCCTTTGAGCCACAAGTTTGAAGAACAACATTAATATTTACAATGAAAATCATTATTTCTAACCTTTACAATGTCTTGACTATATTTTGTATTAATCTTGTATTCATTTAATAAATAAAAGTGTGAGTTTTCATGGAAAACAACATTTT
Source organism: Liparis tanakae (assembly GCA_036178185.1). Classification (NCBI taxonomy): domain Eukaryota; kingdom Metazoa; phylum Chordata; class Actinopteri; order Perciformes; family Liparidae; genus Liparis; species Liparis tanakae. The sequence continues at coordinate 16,901,678 of CM070098.1, read as the reverse complement.
CTCGGTGACCCCCAAACTTTTGAACGGTAGTGTATTTATAAAAATAAAAAGTGTCACTCCGGGCCAGAAGGTTGCGTTAGGGAGGGACCGATGTACACATTGTTTTAATAATGTGTTCTCCTTCCGGTGCAAATAAACACTGAAATTTACTACATCTGTCTTCATCTACTAGATTGGCACACGTATTACACGTTGTCATCAGAGAAACGGAACTGTCATAAATAATGAGCTCTGGTTTCATGCATTCTGGCAGTTATGACTGGTCAACATGTCTGCAGACTCTGCGTGGGCTCGTCTGCATCAAATGGCCGTTTCAAATTAAAATAGCTTTAATATTGCAGTTCGACGACGCGGCTTTTCCAAACATCCATCCCATGTTATGGAATTGCGTAGCTGGATTAGTGACGCCTCTTCTGCCCTTGACTGATTCAAATGGTATTATTGTAAGTTCAGTAATGCGTAAAGAAGGTGAAGTGCTTTAGAAAGTGTACACAGCGTTCACGGTGTCAGGGATGTGTACGCAATTACTGATTATGTGTGTGACAGCTTCAACGTTTGCAAATAGACTGATAATCACTAATATACCACTTGACTTTATAAAGTGTTGTATGTACAGTTCACTGATTACATCCATACATGATGTATTGCACTATCATGAGGAGGTTTGCTAAATGTATCATGTGCTTTATGTTTACCTGGAAAAGACCTGCAAAATTGCAAAAAGTGTAACTCAAGAATCAATCATATCTTCTCTGTTATATATTAACACTAATTACATGTTTCCCGTAAATCAATCTGTGTAATGTTATTCAAAATATTCTGGAGCCCTGGAAAAACCCCACCACGGATAAACACTGAAGAGCAAAGCGCCTTCACATCAGTTTCTGCAGCCTCTTGCAGCATCCCACCTGCTGCTGTGCTGGAGGTCATGCGCTCTCTTTCACAGTAAATGCCCACAGAGGCTATGCGTGTTGTTAAATTATTAAGTAGCAGGGTGGAGAGAGTAGGAGGTTTCAGATGCTCTCATTGATTACATTCCCCGGGCAGCCATTTCACCCAAGTAAACGCTGCACAAGGTTTCTGTGAAGAAGGTTGGAAAAAAACCCTCAATCTAAATATTCATGAATAAAGCTCCATTTATTTGTTTCTTTATGGCCACAATTGGGGTTGGGGGGGGGGGCTGCTGGGTTGTGTGTAGAGCAGTTGAAACACCCTCTCATACCAGATAATTGTTATTATTATTTTGAATGTCAAATGAAACCCTCAAAAGTAGAGGGATAGCGTGCAATTCATCTCTACGTCGATATGTGGATATAAATATCAATCTGCAGAGGATCACAAACATCATTCAAACACCATATCTGAGAACAATGAACGTCTCCACAAACTTTGATGAGATATTTCATTAATTTCCCTCCATAGTGCCACGTCGCTATTGTTGAAATAAAAAGGCAAACGTGATTGCATGAACAGGATTAATCTGTTCCTTTGAAGAGAACCTTTAAAGTTATGTTCACTTGTCTGCAGAGGTGAGCGAGGGGATCACACACATGTTCACATTCAGGGTTACTCCCCTAGATGTATGTGCGGATCCTTGAGGTCTAACAAATGTCTCAAGTCTATTTCCTTCATTGTAAATATTTGCAGGCTTGTTGTTTTTAGTAAATAACACCCAGGGTTGCATCATTCAATTATTTTAGAAACGAAAAAAAAGGAGTGAAGAGGGGGAAAGAGATGCTTTGAGATGTTTCCACTGGGAGAGAAACATATAGGGTCAGCTGACTATCTTCTTGACTTCAGTTCCCAAAGAAACCTGACAACAAGTCAACACTGAAAGGAGAAAGATGGTTGGGAACGGTGTGTGTCTGGGTCGGCCCTCACGAGCCGCCAAGCTGCAACAATTACTGATGCACAAAACAGGCAACCGACCTTCAGCCACACCAGAGCGTTAGGAGCCCCGTTGCGGTGAGCGTCGCCGTTTAGCTGTGAGCGTATAGCAGTGTAGGTTGTCGTGTTTCTGTGAATACGTGTTACAACTAAAGCCCAGTTCCTGTGTCCGGCCCGTTTGACCCAAAGTTAGCAACAACTCTAGTTGATGTTCACGTCAGGTGGGATGACCGTTAGGGTGGAGCAGCCGTTCTCCTGACAAGCACATCCTCTGAGCTTTGGTCAACTCGTAAAAAAACTAAATGTAATATTTATTTGAACCGTTCAACTGATAGCATCAATTGCTCCTCATTGGTATTGCTGCTTTACGGTCAACGGGTTCATTATCAACATCCCTGTGTGGCGGCATTTTTAGCTCTGTGCAAGAAAATAAACCAAAAAGGGACCGGTCTACAAACAAACCCAAAACATCCAGCAACGATAAATCCCAAACCTCTTGGCTATTTTCAGAATCATAAGGAAGTGAATGGAGAAGAAGAGTAAGCGGCCTCTCTGGAACACAGGGCACCACTAATGAGGGTTATTAAGAGCAGCTGTGTGCTGTGAGCTTCCTTTGCTAATACACTAGAATAAGGAATACCCTCCCTCAACAAAGCTCCCTCATCTATCATCACCAATCATCCCCAATGTTGAGATGTGATCAGTTGGTCATTCGCTATGACGTCACCGCCTGGTGCTGCTTGGACACTGTGTTTACCTGGAAAGTCCATGTTTTATGACAGTAAAAAAGGCGTGTTGCTTTGGTTTGGTTAACAATAAACTAAACTGAATGTACAATACATTTTTTATTTAATTTAATGTTTTAGATGTGGAGCATCCGGGAGGGCTTTCTACTTTCTGGTGAGAATTAATGTTATTTCAAAGCGATGAGATAAAGGCAGAAACCATTTAGAGAGACATAACTGTATTCTCACATCCTAAAATAGCTTTTTTTTAACTCACTTTCTTTATTTAGTTTTCAACAACATATGTATTTTCATTCAGTCATTTCCAGTTGTATGTCTTGGTACACATGGTATTCAGGTACAGTGTACACCACATAAAGAACAACAAACATTAAACGGTGCTCGCTCCAGAAAGAAAAAAGAGTGTAATAGTGAATAGATTGCGTAAAAGACCTAAAATAGCTTTCTGAAGGGTACAACTCGTACAACCATTCAACACAAAGTTGACTGACAACAAAGACGGCAAGCCGAGTGCCAGAACGTACAATAAATCAATGTCTCCTACAAACAAAACTAAATTGTCTCACTTTACCTGCTGTCATTAACACGGGGGACGACACGATGGGTTCATCGCCCGGGTTACGCCCAAAGTACCTCCTCCCAGAAGAAGAGCCAACGAGGGAAATGCAGTTTAAACTAGAGCGGGCAATCGGTAGAGCGCATACCTTCGCCGGTACCTTTTCATGACCTTGACCTTGACCTTTGACCCGATGAGTCCCAAAATATAATCAATTGGTCCCCAGATAATAACCAATCATCCCACCAAATTTCATGCGATTCGGTTTAATACTTTTTGACTTATGCGAATAACACGCACACAAATAAATAAATATGCAGCGATCAAAACATAACCTTCCGCATTCTCAGAATGTGAAGGTAACCAGTGAAAAGGCAAAAGGTTGGTGAAGCAACAGCCGAGTGATTTGCTATGGCTTCACACAGTGAACACATTGTCTCAATTCATTTCATGATCTACTTCTCACTCTCCATTTAAGTGCTTTATGGTGAACCTACTTTCTGTCGGTGTCTTCCAACACTACAAGCCGAGCCGAGTATCATGCAAAGGTTAAACACAGAGGCTGCGTATTCTCCTGAAATCTACAATCACCTCCACACGTTCATCCTGAAGAATCAAGAGTGTCATATCTTCTGCACACGCCCTCTGAGGCACATTTGTGATTTTGAAGTTATATTTCGAAAAAATGTTGTGGCTGCAACTCAAGTTTCAGAACGCAAGCAGCTGCAAAGCCTGTCTGTGTTCCGTCTGAACAACTCTGTCGTCTGCAAACGGGCGTAGTGTAAAGAGAGCAGCAGGAGGAAGCAGCCCACCGCTCATGGCTGAAGGTCAGGGTCTCAGCTCAGATGTGCTCTCTCCATGTCTTACACACAGCTAGCTATGGTCACTGGACAGAGGCAGCTGGTAAAGAGTGATGTCCTGATATCATGGTGTTGAAATACACCTAAAAATAGCATGTATGTGAGATATTCAGGTTAAGTGTGCACATTCAATATGTCATCACAGACCTTTGGGTTGATGTGTGACCAGTAAGAAGTCGAACAGTGAGTCTCTCCTGACTGGAGAGGGTACCAAGACAATTGTCTCAAAGGTGTTTTGGGGCAGAGTAACTGGACTTTTTAGTTCTGGAACATGCATTTATGAGTGGAAAAGCAATATTTTTGCTTTTAGCAGAGTGTAAACTAAATATATACTAAAGAGTACTGCTGATTATTGCTTTTTATTTCAGGGATCCCAGCTGGCATTGGGCACAGGCAGACCATTGACTCTCACATCCACATCTATACATGTTGATGTATATGTAATATATCCAATAGAGTATTTTAAATTTTGAGTTGCCAACTTACTTTCCTTTGAACTGTGGGAGAAAGCTGGAGAACGCAGAAAAAAAAACCTCTAACTCGCCACCACACTGAGCAGCCCTGTTATTATTCATTAGAATAATATTAATATTATGATTATGATTATAATTTGTATTATTATAGGAAACAATTATCATCAGCTACAACCGTGTCGTACCCCCTAACCACCCCCAAATTAAATCATTTATCCATAATATCGTCACTAAATTCACAGATTCCAGTGGCCGAGGTGAAGCAGGCGGAGAAAGAGCTCCAGCTGTCGGCGGCTGTATCTGAAGAATGGAGATTTATTTGTTTTCCCTCAGGGAGGGTGAGTCGGGAGCACAGACAGAAGATTAGAGTAGGTATTCAGCATCTCCTTTATTCTCATTTCCACCAGTTATTTGGCCTCAACTGAACTGCTCAGAAGGGAGGAAGGAAACACACGAGAGGAAGAACTAGAGCCGAACCGGCCGCCGTGCAGCAGAGCCCCGCGACGCCCGAGGCCTCCACAGCCACAAGTGACCATGGAAACAGGGGCGTTTTTTTTCTACAGGCGGTATAGGCGGCCACCTAGGATGCCATTCAGAAACAAATAAATATTTTTTTCAATTTTCTTTTGTTGCCACCTCCAGGGCTTGAACACAGGACCTTGTGTTCTGCGAACACTCACTTCTACCCACTAAGCCACAGCATCTCATTAGTTTTTTTTCACACTGCATCAATCGTGGAATATGCCTAAATATGAACTATTGATAAACTCTGTCAGATTCCTTGAATGTATTTTAACTCTAAATATGTCCTTCTGTACACATTACATCTATTGCATCTGTCCATCCTGGAGAGGGATCCTCCTCTGTTGCTCTCCTGAAGGTTTCTTCCCTTTTTTTCCCCCTGAAGGGTTATTTGGGAGTTTTTCCTGGTCCGATGTGAGGTTTTGGGTCAGGGATGTCTATGTGTACAGATTGTAAAGCACTCTGAGACAAATTTGTAATTTGTGAAACTGGGCTATACAAATAAACTGAATTGAATTGAATTGAATCAAGATTTCTTCTCTACCAAAAGTACAAAACCATAAGATTTTTTTTTTTTTTTGGGGGAGGGGGGGGGAGACGCCACGAGTGAAGCTCGCCTCGAGCGCCAAATGTGTTAGGGCCGCCCCTGCATGGAAAACAGAGAAATTAAACAGCCGAGGGTAACGTAGCAACAACTATCTCCCTCCAACAATTGCTTTGTCACTCAAGCAGAAAGAAACCCTCCCTGCATTTCCACGGGGGGGAAAACATTGGAACAGAATCAAGTGCGATTCATTCCGACCCGACTCACGGCTCATGTGTGCGTTGAGAAGCCGCAGACACGGCGAGAAAAAAACTCTTTCCCGTGCAGCAGGACGGGCGTAGGATGGACGGAGCTGGCGGAGCAGAGAACACCGCCAGGATGCAAACATCGCTCGCCATCTGTGTTCTAATGACATTCTAGCGTAGACGGTGTGTAATCAATGGCCCGGGGTCAATGTAATCACCCGGGAAGATAAGCGCGCTTTCAGGGAACACACACAGGTTTTCAGGCCGATAAGCGGAAAAAGACCTGTAAAAACATAACGACCGAGTTAAGCCGCGGAACCGCGGCGGCTGCAGCTTCCGCCGTGATTTAGGCGACTGCAGCCGAGGAGAGGTTCATCTGTAATATGGAGTCCTGGGATGTCTGCGTTTTAGAAGACAGATGGGGGGAGGCCCGGGGTCTGAGTCATGGTTTAATCTGGAGTTGGCCTCTGATCAACAGAGAGCAGCTCAGTGTTGAACTTCTTTTCTGTGGTGAACAATCAATTCAACCCCACTTAACTTATTGGATTTCCTCTACATCCAGGAATGGCTTGCTGTTGGAAGATTAGTTCTACTATGATGGAAGCAGAAAGGTTTTTTTAAACGTATTTCTGTAATAAATTATTTTTTAAGGAAAATAAAAACAACCAGATGGAGCCAAATTTAATTTGCATTTACACGTGTAGCAGTTGTTCTGATACTATCAGTCTTAAAGTAGACATAATTAATTTGTAAGAAGGTGGTTACAAAGATATCTTTTTAAATTAATATGAAGCCATACGTCTGTCAACTGAAAATCAATGTGCAATTATGTTTCCAACTTCTCAGTTGTGATAAGTGGTTGCTTAATTTTGTCTTACGAGAATTTATAAACTGAGACAAACAAACATGTTTTGCTTTTGTATGTTACATTCTTATAAATGTACGTGTTAAACCAACTTTTCTTTAATCACATAATAAAGACATGTTTCCACTTTATAAAGAAGTTTAAAGATTCTTCATGAACACAACACTTGCACAGTTGCTCCCGAGCTGCTATTTTTAAAGTCCTATGAGTTTGCTTCATCTAAATGATTTAACCTTTCCAGAAGCCCAAACATTTAACATAAATCAACAGTAGATATTTAAAATGAGTCCAGTTGGAATTGCGTTACAAAACCACATTGAATTACCTTGAGAAATGTTCATTACCACGCAAGTTAGTGATGTGAAGAATACATTTATATGCATAAAAGCCGTCTAGTTTGACAGAAAATGAAGCTAAAGGATATCTTTGTTAGAATATATGAATCAGGGCTGTTGAGGGTAAAGTATTTAATATGAAATGTATTGTTGTAAAATGCAGTACAGACAGTACTGCATTGTACTGTGTCCCGTTGGAGGCTCCTCCCTCCTCTCTTATTCAGTGTGGCTGTGGAACGTGAGCTAAATGTTTAAACGGTATGCAAACACAAATAATAATTCGACACCCGCACTGAACACATGGAGTTGGCCGTTTAGTTTTGGGTGTGAACACACCAGCAGGCCCTGGCTGCAGGATGCTGCTGCTGCTGGCTCTCAATGGCGTTAACTATTTGGTCACAGTGCACGGGTTCTGCACTCTGAATTATATTGGTAACTCCTTTAAAAGTAACGATATCTGCTGTAAACAAAGCTTATCCCGTGGGAAGTTGCACATGACAGATGTGACAAGAATGGCCGAGGGGACAGAAAACCTTAAAGAACATCAGTGGTTGGCTGAATGCAGCCCACTCATGTCAAAGAGTGCCAATAGAATCCACGAGAGGAATGTAAAACAATTAAGAAAATAACATAATAAGCTATGAGCACTAAATAAAAAGAGAGAGAGAATCAAATCCCTGGATCAAAATCCTTTGTTTATACTGTAGATCCAGGATCGACCTGTTACAGAAACCCACAAGTATTATAAGAGACCATGCAGTATTTTTTTTCTGACATCAAAGAAATTAACAATGACGTTATGACAAGATTCACTTAAAACAGGTGATGGACGAGAACAAGAAACTGGAGGAGCTCGGTCTGAAAATATTAAAAAGAGGAGAGACTTCTTGTTTAGCAAGAAGGAGACTGACGAGAGACGGACAGAGCTACAGAAAAAGAAAAGCAAAATGTAGGAGAAGAAGAAGAAGAAATAGAAGAAATAGAAGAAGAAGAAGAAGAAGAAGAAGAAGAAGAAGAAGAAGAAGAAGAAGAAGATAGCAAAGCAAGAGAAGGAGAAGGCTTGAAAAAGAAAGAAAAATTAGGAGATAGTAGAGAAAGAAAAGGAGGAGAAGAAGAAGAAGAAGAAGAAATAGGAGAAATAGAAGAAATAGAAGAAATAGAAGAAGAAGAAGAAGAAGAAGAAGAAGAAGAAGAAGAAGAAGAAGAAGAAGAAGAAGAAGAAGAAGAAGAAGAAGAAGATAGCAAGGCAAGAGAAGGAGAAAGCTTGAAAAAGAAAGAAAAATTAGGAGGTAGTAGAGAAAGAAAAGGAGGAGAAGAAAAATATGTCTGATCTGCCTGCCCCTCTATCCACCCTTCCTCCCTAAACCCAACTCCATCACCCTCTACCTCTTCACCCACTCATGATCACTGAACTCGCTAATATGTAAAGAAATAAAAAATAAAAAGTCAATGTGACTGTCTCGCATGCACATGAACATAAAGCCATGATGAGTCAAAGTAGAGAGACTTAAGAGGTCAGAGGTCAACTGGGTCTGGACCTCCGGCTCCGGGAGAGCGGTGGCTCCTCAGGGACGTCAGAGTGACGACATGTCCAACCCGCCTCACCTCATCTGGACTGCTCTGCACTGGCCGTGGAAAACTACCAACCTCACTGACCTTCGCAGTGTGAACACACACACACACACACACACACACACACACACACAATAAAGAGAAGAAAAAAAACACTAAATTAACCAAAATGACAGTTGTCTGGTTACTAAATGTCTCAAAATGTGCAGAAAATTAACAAAATCACTTCAGATAATTTTTCTTCAAACAATAAAGCGTGTGTGTGTGTGTGTGTGTGTGTGTGTGTGTGTGTGTGTGTGAGTGTGTGTGTGTGGTTGTCACCTATTGTTGAACCAATTTCTGTCTGGTCTTCAATCTGAGCTTTTTGATGACTTTGTGAAGCCGTATTGAAGTGAAACTGTTGTCGTGATTGGTGATGCGTTATAATCCGTGGCTGATGGTGCAGATGAGTTTTAATCACAATATTTATGGCCATGAAGTTCCAACATATTTAAAACCATTTACTTCTTGCTGTCATTTGGAACCCAGAATGTAAAAAAACCCAGCTTTGCACAGTTTATGAAGTGGGTGTTTTCAGAGGAGTGAGATTTGTACTCATAAATATGCATGATGTATAAATGCATGTACGCACTATTAAGAGTGTGAGAGTTAACATCATAATCACTTTTTCAGCAATATGACACGATAGCACGATGTGACGCTGGAAACAGGGAAACCATCATTTGTTCACGTGTCCACGGTCACGTCACTGTGGACATGGAGAAATAAGCCGCTCAAGAAAAAACAGCAGCAAATTCCATCCTGCACATAAAGTGACTCAATGAGAGGCGATGGACCATTTGGCACCCGGAGAGGGTGTGTGTTTGATTTAGCAGCAGCCGAGTCATCACCTTAAAAGGTTGAGCGTTCATCTGCCATATGGGCTTTTAGTGTCCTGCTTAACTCTGAAGTCAGGCTTCATGAATTTGTATCGCAGCCCAAGAATGTTAATTCAAGTGCAGTCTCTGATATCCAGATATGGTTAACTTCACAGTGAATGATCAACATGGATTAATCCCAAAATAAATTAATATTCTCATGCCTCGTCAAATTTATATTTTTTTTAGTCGTGTTGATATTTTCTCCGTCATCAAATGGATTTTTTCAACGTGTCATCAATTTATGTTTTCAGGTGTGTCGTTAAATTGTGTGATGTGATATTTTATCAAAATATTATTGTGGTCCGTGAAAATGAGTTTTTGAGAAAAGATCCGAGAGTCTAACGAACACGACAGGAAGGGTGGAAGTGTCCAGCTGTACGCGTCTTCATGAGAACGTGCAAAGTAATGTGTGTTGCAAGAATCAACAAAAGCCTTTTCTAAATCCAAACTACATTTCCTTTTTAATCCCAGGAAGCAATTTGGAAGTCATTTGTAAATAATAAAACAAAGCCAAAAGCTTAACTCACAAGCAGCATTACAACGTCCAGCTTTGTGAGCCTCGGTGTGAGTCAGCAGGATCCGGTCCTCACGAGACGCAACACACACCAACACACTGCGGCCTCCACGGAGCGGCAGTTACACCTGCTTGGAAACTTTAAGGAGGGATATTTGGTTTAATGATCTCACCTAATGCGTGAATAAGAAATGATACTATATGATTTGGACACTTGGTTCAGGTGATTCACTCAATGCAAGTGGCTAATCTTATAATTATTAGGAAATGAAGGTTGCAGTGCACCCTGAGTCCACGAAGTTATGTTAATATATTACTAATTATTATTACCGGATGTGTATCAATTGTAAAAATGAAGGAATGATCAATGCTCACACATTGTGGAATGGTGGTTTGTTTAAGTGAATCAAATGGTAATTTGGTTAAGGTTAGAAAGAGAGGTTGATATCAGTTCAATTCTAATAAAGGATTCTAATACTGCGTCCTGTCTTGTGCTTCGAATCCCTTTTGACTTTTTTTAATATTTAACCAAGGCTATGATATTTCTCAAACTTTAACCAAGTGCCTAAAAACAAACATATTTCAACTTTACTTGCTATGAGCAAATAATAAGTGTCTAGAAAAAGTATTACCTTTTGGAATTGTTCTTCAACGCTCAAAATTCATTTTATATATATATATATATATATATATATATATATATATATATATATATATTTATAAAATAAGTATATATATATATATATATATTTCCCCATTTTTTAAGCATCTATTACAACCACAACATACATACGACCCAATAAATAGTAATATAATCTTTTTTTAATTTTTTTTTTTTTTTTTTTTTTTTATATATATATATATATATATATATAAAAACTTTTTTTTAAAGGAGTTCAGTCATTGACGGGGTCAACTTTGTAGAGACAATAGACAAGTGACGTTTTGTGTTGGGGCGTTAAGGCATTACGTTATGACAAGATATTTAGAGATTCTGCAGTATGATTTATAAATCTGTCATAAACACAGAGCCTGGACTCTGTGATGATGTATTGATGTGACGTTATGGCAGCTGAGCTCAAGAGACACGGCCCATGAGTGTTTGGGTCTTCTCCAAACCATAAGAGCAGCTGATAGCCACACAATTTCATTCAGCTGCCGATCTGACACCGGCACCGTTCAGCGCACCAAGGCGTCGAGTGAACGTAGCATCAGCGAGTGTACAGTTTTAAATTATTGGTGAATAAATACAAAACATAAAGTGTGACTGCACATCAAATTGTTGTTTTGTTGTCACCGTTTACAAAATTAGTATGTGTCTTTTCCCTTTTTCCAGGGTGCAATCTGCACGAATATAATCACTGTGAAAAAACCAAGTCCCCGAACGTACATGAAAGCTAAAGAAGGCAGACATGGCGGACATGGCCCATTGATGCTGGGACCACACCATTAATTAGCAGAAGAGGAGAGATGGGTCGCCGGGGAGAGGAGGTCAAATAGAACCGACAAAGTTACAGTAGAAAATTGCGAGCGCACTGGATTGGAGCGTCGCGTAATTAGGGGTTTAATGGCCTCACTAATGACTTTACTATTGTCTGCCTTTTATTTTAAAGTGCTTTGATCAACACATTACAGAAAGGGAAAGTTGTTTTAAATGTGCTGTGATCTGTGATGCATCGTTTCACATCACAGTGACACAGGAGAGCCGGAGACACACACGTGTGTCATGCTGAGTGGACCCTTTATTCAATAAAACAATGCAATATGATTCATCCAATAAACAGCGTTCCAACTTAGAATAACCACCATTATGCAAAAAAAAAAATACTTTAAAAAGACACACGCGTTGTGATGACGAGGTGTATTTTGCCCTTTTTTTGCAGCCTTTGAGGTCAGTAGCCACAACCGAATGAAGCCGGCATCACGGTGCAATGACCGCTTTGACATATATTATTACATAATGAATAATTATCTACTGTCAACATGTTTCTAGTCTGCTGTCAACCTTGTGGCTACCTATAATATCTAAAATACCCCACACATGTGTGCTATACTAGAAATAAGTCAGCAGTGATGTAGAAGTGAAGCACATTTTGTATATGTGTGTGTATGTTTATGTAACTCTGTAATGCTTCCTTCTGGTCACATGACGTCTATTCTTCTGTCCATCCAGGGAGAGGGATCTTCCTCCGTTGCTTTTTTTTTTTAAAGAAAATGTTTTCTATTTCTTGGGAGTTTTTCCTGATCCGATGTGAGGTCAAAGGTCAGGGGTGTCGTATGTGTCCAGATTGTAAATCCCCCTGAGGCAACTTCCTAATTTGTGATATGGGGCTATATAAAATAAACTGAATTGTAGTCGAGAAAAAACACAGGTCTTTTTATATGCAACACATTACATACTACATTAACTTTTTGCTCCAAACCATAAAACCATTGTCTGCAGGAGGAGCAGAGAATATAACATCTGTAATCACCACGGTGACGCAACACACAGTTTATATTTGCATAAATAGCTGGAAATATACTGCAGCACCCAGATAATGTTTCTGTTATTGTCTCTGTGATACTTGATTAGCAGAGCCAGCTGAGTGAAGCAGCTCAATCAAACCTCCAACACACGCTCACACAGGAAGTCGAGTCGGCTGGTCCTTGGTGTGTAATCAGTGGCCCGATGCGGAACAACCCAATGCCACTAATTGACCTCACCGAGGTACGAATTAAAAAAATCCACATGAGGGGATTATTTTTTTAAAGCACAGTTATGGAGCATGCTGAATGCTTCTCCTTTCCACTATGTCTGTAACACCTTGTTAATGCTGCGTCTGTCTCCCCAGTGATTGTGTCAGTCAGGTCTCCTGGCCCCTGATGTCCCACACCTGTGTGTTTGGCCCCTCGTGTCAATTCACTCATGACCAGTCTGGTTTTAAAGAGGACATATTATGCCCATTTTTCCACAAGTTGATCTGGTTCCTTGGGGTCTTAATGTAATGTTTGTAACATATTTTGGTCAAAATACCACAATCATTTCAAACAGCATTTTTACCCGGCCAAAAACACCTCCCCACAGATTGACCTGTTCTGAGTGGGCGAGGTGCTCCGTGTTGCCAGATTGGAGGTGAAGTATCGTACCAAAGGCTCAAAATGGTTGTATTATTTGGAGGGTAATTATCGTACCGAACCGTCTTTAAACTGTGTGGGTCGAGTGGTGGGGGGGGGGCTTCCAATGCCAAAATCTACGTAGACGTTGGTGGTGATCCCATTCGACGCACTCAAGCATATCGTTTCTGACAGAGGAACCACAACAAGCCGCGTGAGTTGTTGTTTTCCAGCGTTTTTGTGTTGGGAGACATGCCAGATACCCAAATTAACCTAAAGAAGCACTTAAATAAGTGGAATTTTCATAATATGTCCCCTTTAAGTAAAAACATTTGTTCCTCAAAACCTGGAGTCGGACAGTTCTTTTGCACTTGAGCTTACCGTGTGAACCTGTGACAATATCTCAGTATGACGCCATCGGTCTTGCACCATATGTATTACATTACATTACATCACATGTCATTTAGCAGACACCTTTATCCAAAGCGACTTACAATAAGTGCATTCAACCTAGAGTACAAACTAAGAACAACAAGAATACAGACTACAATAGTACCATAATAAGAGCTGTTTAAGTGCCACTGAAGCGCTAATCTGTGTTTTAATCCAGATATAGTCGGAAAAATCGTGAACAGTATTGAATCTTCTCACTCTGAAGAGACGATACAGTAGCGAGTGTCCCGGAGAGGGTTGAAAGCCAAACACCAACAAGTAAACACCACAGCGTCTCTAATTTCACGTACAAATCCACAACTTGATTTCTCTCCAGCGACCATCACGACGGCGCTGGAGGAATAATCCCCAACGCTCCGCGGGGAACGAGTTATATAACCCCAGATAAACAAAACACGCATGTATGGCCGGCGCAGGTCTTTCGGAGACACACTGTCCGTGAACATGAGTGTGATGATATGTCTGAGACAGTGACTGTTTTAATTAGCCGACTGGAATTTAATTTTAAAATGAAAAAGGTTAAAGTTGCATTTCCCAGAGATATGGATACAATGTATGTATCTTCAAAATGTGGGTTGCAATTAAGAGAGGAGAGAGATAAGAGATTGATTGTGAAATATAGAAACATTCTTTTAGATTAGTTATATTTTACAAATGGCTGAAGAATTCACATTGGGAAACAGGTTCACTTATTTCATTGTATATTTCTTTTTGTTTTGTTATTTGTTGGCCAACCCAAAAGTTCCTTGGAACGAAACGCCAAGGGACCTTTTTACTTTGGGGACTTGGGATAATTGCAGAAAAGGTCTACGGCATTCACAACTTGATATTTACACGTTTTGTTCAGCAAGATAATCTTCAACACCAATTTTTAGAAAAATAAATAAAAACCTGATGTCAGGGTATAAACGAACAATGTCACGGTTGCATAAGTGTGAATTTACATAACAAGGGTGTAAAGGCCCACATCTCATATAATAGGTAAGACATATTGATGAATCCATGATTATGCAGCACACACAGTTTCAACAGAGCTGAGCTTCTGCACAGCTTTGTGGAGGGAAATTAAAATGAAAACTCCAAAGAGGACCTTCAATTTTGGAAAATGGTGCTCTCAAATATTTTGTATTATGCAAACTGGTTCTCCTCTGTGGTTGATCAATGATGTTTGGCCGTGTTTTGTCGGTTCATTCAGTGGCCTCCATGCCTCTAATTCATAACAAGGTCATTACATCCCAGTAATTCACTAACAACACTATAAGGTAAAACCAGACTTGAATGTCAGATGAGTCACAGAGGCTAGAGATTAAAGGAACTGCTTTTGTTTCTGTAAGACACACACACACACACACACACACACACACACACACACACAGTTGAACCTGCATGCAGTGCTAGTTTGCCAAAGCAACGTTGCAAGTGTGTGTCCACTGCTTCAAGTCCTTGTAAAACGTCTTCACAGATCACAAATGTAAAAGTGTCTCCTGAACACCAAACTAACCCCCAGCTGTCTCATCAATGCTGCTCGTTGGCCAACAGTAAAACACAATAAACTCCAGGCAGCTACTAAAAGTCCAATAATGTTAAGTAAAGTTTTGCTGAAGACGTGTACTTGTTGAACCCAGAACCCAGAAAGGCACACAATTACAAAATACTCCCATTCTACAATTAGATCTAATTGCTGTGCAACACATTACATTTCTTAATGACCGCAGAAAAGCGATCCACCTGCAACACTGGTCTAATCATCAGAGGCTATTTTTAGGGTTCTTTCTTTCACGGATTAGCTAGCGCCACAATGGATGCAGCAACAGGTGTCGTCATTGCCACCGTGGACCCCCCAACCTGACGGGCTTAAGTGGGTACAGACAAATCAAATCGATCATACTGGTAATGAGTACAAAAGTTATGTCGCGCTGTGGAAAGTAAAGATGACTAAAAATAAAAAATAAAAAATAATAAACTAGAACGGGAACTCGGTAGAGCGCATTTTTTATAGAACTGATTTTAAGTGATGTTGTCCTTTTATGTTTTTATTTTAATTGTCTATTTGTTTGGTTTTAGTTGTATTCAATGCTTTTATGGTATGGTCTTTTTTGTTTGCCGCCATTTAAGTTGTGTTTATGCTTTGTTTATCTGTAGAGCACTTTGTAAACCTTGTTTTTAAAAGTGCTATATAAATAAAGTTATTATTATTATTATTATTATTATTCCTTCGCATATCACAAGATTGAGGATTGAATTCTGAACATTTTGGCATTAGTTGCACGTCAATTGGATGAACTATACTAAATAATAAGTTTACTATACACGCGCTATAGTAAAAAGAAGATTTTGACCTTTTCATGACCTTGACCTTTGACCCGATCGATCCCAAAATCTAATCAAATGGTCCCCGGATAATAACCAATCATCCCACCAAATTCCATGCGATTCGGTTTAATACTTTTTGACTTATGCGAATAACACGCATGCACACATTCAAATACACGGCGATCAAAACATGACCTTCCGCATTTTCAATGCAAAGGTAATCATTGCAAATTGATGACTTTGAAGACTGGGGTGAATAAAGTGAATAAGGTGAAGGAGCACACAGCAGGAACTGAACAAAGCCATCGCACAAGCATCGATGGAGGAGGGCGAGCAGACAACAGGGAGAAGAGGTTGTTTATTGATAAGTATTTGTTTATGTCACAGTCATTTCCTCAGCTGATCATAGATTAGGTGAAATTAAATTAGACTCTTCACTTCACCAATGCTCTGTTTCAGAAGTAGTAGTGGCATTATTCAAAAGTTTGCATGTGAACATGGAGTACACAATGATTAATGAAATATGTCTTCTTTTTTTTGTGGATTCATTATGATTGACTCCCACTGCTGTTTTTAGCATAAGATTATGATAATGAACGAGGAGGAATAATGAGTGCACTGGATGTGGTGTGACAGGGACGACTCCCCAAAGCAGGGAAGGTACATCTTGAAAGAAAATAGGAGATATTGTTAGAAATACTGCAAAAGAGTGGACCCCCTTCCCGGATCTCTGCAGGTATTCCTAAACATGCAATCCCAACACTTTGACCACATTCCTCACCACCACATTTGGTAGCGGGTCATTTTATTTTAATTGGACATTTATCCTTCTAATTGGGGCTCCCTGTTGTTCTTGTCTTCCATGCGTTGTGGGCACCTCCTGATCCTCCCACACCTCTGTTCCTGATGACCTCATCTCTCTGTTTCTCTCTCATCTCTCTGTTTGCCCTGAGGTCCTCTTCACCTCTGAGGGAACCCTTCCTCCCGTCTGGTACATCATTTCCCTCGGGACAGTGAGCTCCGTCAAATCTCTCAGGTATTAGCCAAATCACTGCAGCTCAACACTTGCTCTTTTTTTTAGGCTGTCTGGAGCCCGAGGCAGTGTCTCCTCCTCTTCCTCCTCCTCCTCCTCCTCCTCTTCCCGGATTTTCATGCTAAACTCCTGGGTGAAGGTTTTACTGTCCACCGTGAACAGACATCTGACGATGTTCAGGGAGCATGCTCTCAAGGCGTTACGGAGGAAGTCACTGACCTCTTTCTGAGGTTCCTTTTTGTCCATGTGGACAGCATTATTATGGTTGTGAAAGAGTTTCATTGTGTGTGTGTGTGTGTGTGTGAGTGTGTGTGTGTGTGTGGGGGGGCATTTCAGAGGTTCCACTGAGTTCACGGCTTGGCAGAGAGACTCAAAAACCTCCAGGCCAATCGTAACAACTACTTCCTCGACAGTGCACATACACACACACACTTCTGGTGAGGGTGAGTGTCCCCGTTTAGAAGGCTTTTTTCTGTTATTAATACATGCTGTGTTTCTTTCTTTTCTAGCCTTCACACTAAGAAAAGATGTATGTTACAATGAAAAAACAAGACGTAGTCCCACTTCGTCTGATACAAATGATTCAGTGTTGCTCTCACGTTTTCCTCTGTTCCTCCCCAGTCCTCTCCTCAGCTCTCACTTCCCAGGCTCGCAGCATTGCAATTGTATTAAAAATCTGAAATCATATTACATGATAATACACAAAAAAATTACTTTTACAGGTACATCTGATTTTGTGCCGATTAAAATGCTCCTCGAGGAATCTACACAACAACCAGACATGTGTCCTATATAGCAACAGGACACAAGAACCTTATAAACAGAAGCATCCCAAATAAACTTCACCGGGCAGCTCTGCAGGTGTTCTTGACTGATGTGGCTTTTCACTGCAGCCCATACACGATCATTATGTTCAGTAATGTGGTCAGACTGCAACACTATCAAAAGCGCAGAGTGAGCTTTAAAGGTGTTATTTGGACATGTATTATGGGAAATGTACACATTGGATGCATTGCAGCTCGAACAAGACGTGCACATAGCAACAATCACAGCAGAAGAAGAGATGAGCTGCAACACGATGCAATAGGTTTAACATTTAGTGGGAACCCAGGGAGGTTCAACTGGGGAGGATGTGGAACGATGATGGAGCGTGACGATCGACTCTTTTATGGGTTATTTAAGTATGTGTTTTATCTCGGTGGGAAAGACCCAGACGCCCTGAGGAGTTCAGATGTGAAGGTTATTGATAGATACACAGGGGGGTTGAGGATTACTTCACCTTATATTGTACTTAAGATAAAGGTAATCACATCCCTGAAGCTAGGCGACTTGAGGATGGACACGCAGATAGGAGCGTTAGAGAACACCGAGCTGTCAATTAGATGATCTGTTTGATTCCAGGCCAGAACATAACAACACGGGGAAAACGCTCTGAGTCCATCAGCGGTTGTTACGACAGTAATCCAGACGTCGTGATAGTCGACTCTGGCTGAGTGTGTGTCCTTTTGTTGAGGAGAACAGGTGTCGCAACCGAAGGCTGTGTCCCGAACACGGTGCCCTATCCCCTTAAGCAGAATCAGATACGTTCATTATATTATTCGGGTTTATTCTAAAACACAAAGAGGACGAGAGAAGGAGGTACAAATATATAAAGGAGGGGGCATGATAACACAGCTATCTCTGTCCTTGCCTCACACACACACACACACACACACACACACACACACACACACACACACACACACACACACACACACACACACACACACACACACACACACACAAGCTCACAGATGGATCGATAAAAGCTGAAAAGAGGTGCACTGTGGTGAGAGGTCACCGCTGCTCTGTCCTTCAACCCCTGGACAAACAAACAAATCAGAGTGCACTTTATTTGGCGACGGGCCACGCCACACGACCCAGAAGACCTTGCAACCGCAGTTTATCCCCTCTGAATAATTATTGAGTCCAGTTGGAGTGCCTCACAAATGAGCATTTCAACACATAACTGTCCCTGGTAACATGTCAATTATATCAAATTTATGCTGAGCTTTCGTACAGAATGAATGAAAATTAATAAACATACAAAGATCTGTTTGAGTTAAGAGTTTGTGTATTTATTTGTACACTGTTAACAGCTCGACATGCAGGAAAGTACAACCCTATTATGAGTTTTAATGAACACGATGGCCGGGGGACATTAAACTTATAGAACATACAGTTTTTCAATAAACTTTCAATCCTCTTTCCGAGCCAATAAACTAGAAGGAGAGAACTAATTAAAACATGCATGATTCATAGAGTGTATCAATAATTTAAATAGGTTGTAAAAATAAATCATTAATGTATTTTCCTCTCCCATTCATTATTTCACTGATTTATATCACCAACTCCAAATGTTCCCTTTTCTTATTTTTAAAACATTCATCATTTAATTTTACATTTCCCCTAAAAAAACATGTTTTTCTTCACTCAAAGCGACGGTTGTGTCTCGAGGCCCCGAGCAGTCTGGGAGTCAAGTTGTCAGTCCATCATTCTTACTTCTACAATTTAATTGCTTTGTTGGAGCTGAACGTGTGACGCAAATCTACCCTCAAATAATAACTTTAATATAACAAAGTGTTAGTTATGATTTTTTTTTTAAAGAGGACGGACGGCATCAGCTTCCATTGGAATTCCAGAAGTCAAACACTCATACGTGCATTTAAAGATGCATCTAATTCTATGAATAAAGCGCCACTCCTGTAAATAAAGGTTTCAGTGTTGGCTGTGAGTGGTGGTGGGACTACTTTCTCTTGAAATGACTTTCATCCACTCCGGTCAACCAAGCAGAGACAGCACGCATCCGTGAACTCGTTACTCTCGCTATCACTAGCTGATGAAATATTAATTCAATTACTGCTTGTAATAATGAAAAGGTAGCCATGTGTGGTCATATAGAACGTTTAGGATACAATATATTTGTAACAGTTTAGCTCCACACCTTCCTTTTTTATTAGTTGTTTTCATCCTGTCTCACTATCACGTCATTCCAGATCCTGCTTCCCATCTCGTCAGTCCAACTCCCTTCACCTGCCTCTGATCACCTCGTTAGTCCCTCATTACCTTCACCTGGTCCTCACGCCCCTCTCACCTGCAGCCCATCTCCTCATTAGTCCCTCACTATTTAGCTCCCTCACTTCTTCTTGCCCTTTGACAGATTGTCTTGTGTTCTTCTTGAAGCCCTCCAGCGTTACCAAAGTATATTTATCTGTTCTTGTCTGTTTTGTTCCTGCCGGAACTTTGAGTAAAGTCAATTATTTTCCAGTTCTGTCTCCTGAGTCGTGCATTTGGGTCCACCCTAATACTCCCGTGACAATATTGTGATGCAGAGAGAATCAGCATTCGAATGCAAGCATCATAACCAAAGTGGACTGTGGGCACAGTGGAGATTCACACCTCTATACTTTAGTACTGCAATTTGAGTAAATGCAATTAGTCATGTTCCACCAACAGCTGTGAATGAGAGCATGCACTGTGTGTTTAGACTACACCATTATTCAATAAGCATCCAGTCCATTACTTTATTCTCCTTGTAGCCACAGTTACGTGTCTTGCCTTTGTTCAGCTGTGGGCTGTAACTATGTGGGCAAAGAGATCTGGAGGTCTATTATTACTTCACATAATTACTTCACATAATGTATGCTTTTATATTTGCATATATGTTGTGTGTGTGTATATATATATATAGGTGCTACTGTGTCGACGAATTTCCCCTCTGGGATTAATAAAGTATATTTCTATTCTATTCTATTCTGCTGATATGAAATAAAATAACAGACGGTTTAAAGCGTGTTCAAACAAAGAGATGATTTTTCCCTTGTTCATATTCTATTTACATGAACCTTGAAGCTAAAAACGGTATAAAGTTGCAACAGCTGCTTTCAGCTACAGTGTGTTATGTGAGTTCAATGAGTCGAGAGGAGAATTCAAATCTCCCTGAACCCTCGTGTGTCAGCGTGTGTGTGTTAGCCCGTATGTGTCGGGATATTGAACATGGTTGAGGAAACGTGGGATGGCGAACACTGTGAACTCCCCACCAATTGAACTGTGGGGAAGTGAACTACTGTGCTGAATGTTTATTTTCTGGAAAAGGATGTTTATTCCCGCCTGTCCAAAGGAGCGTTTAAAAAACGTCGACAGAGAACAGAGACCTGAGTGCGTCACTGCTGGGATTCACAGCATTTCCCCTAAATGAACATCAAAGCAGGTTCACACATTCATACAGAGCAACGTGTGAAGAATCACAAACTCAGAAAAAGCTCATTTAAACATCTCTCTCACGCACGCAACACAAACACGCGACTGAAGTGTTTATCAATCTTTACGTAATTTGACAAAAGAGCTTCCTACCGAGTGACAAAGAACACGTTTCACTTGGCGGTGCCAAACCGTTCACAGGCCACTGTTTACATCACAGCTACGAGGCAGCGAGCTGCAGAGCCCCGCGCCGCTAATCAAGCCCTCATCTGCATGGCGACTGTCCAACAGGCTCTGAATGGATGCTTCACAAAACAATTAGGAGATGGCAAGCCCCAATTTTGCTGTAAAGCTGCGTAAAGCCGAGCGGAGCCGCCGATTCGGGAGATAATTCCCCGGAAGTAGCTAATGAGTGAGCCATGCCGCTCCATTCTCATCTCGGTTGAGCGTTGCATCCGTACAGGTCGAGATGTGTTCCCAGTAGGGCTGCAACTAACGATTTTTTCAATAATCGATTCATTTGTCAATCATTTTTGGGATTTATTGATGAATCGGATACAAAATTTAAAAAACATACATTTTCAACCAATAGTTTAATTGCTTTGCGCCAAAATAACTGAGCTTTGACTTATAATGCATATATGTTGTGTAAATATATATATATATATATATATATATATATATATATATATATATACATATATATTTTATTTTGTATTTTATATTTCACTTTGTATACTTTATGCACAGTCACTGTTTCTTTCTTATATTTATATTTTATTTGTGTGTGTTTAAGTTTATTGGTGCTACTGTGTTGACAAATTTCCCCTTGGAGATTAATAAAGTATCTATCTATCTATCTATCTATCTATCTATCTATCTATCTATCTTAAAACAAATTCCCATGACTTTTCCCAAACTTTTGGGATTTCATTTTTTTTCAAGGACTTTTCCAGGCCTGTAAATAACCATTTTGAAATGCCATGCCTCTTCCAAGTTTCCTCTGACCGTCCGAACCCTGGGTACTCACATTGGCTTTCATAGCACTGAGAGGCTCAGTAAACATAAACATTGCTTAGCTCCATCCATGCATCATTTCTGGCTTTATCCATCTCCTGCTCTGGCAAGAAAATCCCATTTGGCCACAATGGTCTTTTTACATTGGATGGGACTCACAGAGGCTGTGGGCCACAGAAGCCATTTGAATACACGATATGTAACTCTGAGACTCCCACGAGGCCCGAATGACTGGGTTAGCTGCAGATGAATGAGGTGAGATGATAGATAGCTGAATAGAAATAAATGCACATGCAGCACTCACACACACACACACACACACACAGATTGGTTGGACATCACACATGAGCACACACGTTCAGTATACAAACCACTACAGGACGCACACAGCCTATTTCTCCCAATCTCACACAGTGTGACCGAATACTGTGTTTGTGTGTGTGTGTGTGTGTGGGGGGGGGGGGGGGGGCAGGGTTGGAGGAAGTATGGATATAAACAACCAGATTAAAGAGACAATCTGCACCATAAATCTGGAATATTATCTGCTGCAGGCACAGGAAGGGGAAGGCTCGTGAGCTGGGCTGGCACCAAGAAAAGCCGGTGACGTTCCTGTTCTCATCTCCCCCCGTACAGCAACTACAGGATAAAAGCCTATCATTTAGGTCTTTGTAATCAATCTTCAGACTCGCAATACACTTAGCTCAATAATGTCCTTCTGTGGTCGGCCGAGAGAGAGAAGATAATCAGTGCAGAAGCCCTTTGCTGCAGAAGGAAAATGCAGCACTTTGACGTATTATCTTTTGAAGTCCAGCAAAGTAAAACAATTTATTTCAAAGCCATTTTCCCCATTGTGTGCAGCTATTGAAGGGTATTGTTTGGGCTAAATAAAAACACAAATCCATCACTGTTCTGCCTAAGCAGCTGCTTGTCCACACCTGCACGTGTTGCATGTGTGTGAACGGGTTGCATGTGTGCAGGTACTGCCTATCGGGGAATGTGTATCTTCTGGGATTTTAGTCCGATGCACAAACTGAAGGGTGTCTTTTGGCACCTGCAGGGGGGAGAACGCTGTGAATTATGCAAACTGAGGCGGTTACCTCAGGAAAGAACGGAGCACCTGATGTGGAGCGAAGGGGAAGGAAAAGGGAAAAACAAAAAGAAAACAAAAAAATCGCTTGAGAGGAGGGTAATTAGCCCAAGCTCGGAGATTCATTTGAGCTGGGCAATTATCTCTCTAATCATCAGGTAGTAGGGGAGGAGATGGGGGGAAGGGAGGAAGGAGGAGAAGAAAGATCGAGTGAGTGAGAAAAGAAACAGCAGCAGAGGCATCATCAGCAGTGTATCCATGCTTTTAACCACAGCAAGAAAATCACAAAATCACAAAAATGTTCACCTAAAGAAAGTTGTATCAGTCAGCTTCGGGCTGAATTACACACAGAATGACCGCATACAAATATTAAACAGCCAAAATGGAGCCATAACTCGCCACCAGAACCACAGAAGAAACAGCAGGTCATTATTATATCAGAATTATTATTAATGGCTGAAGCTGAAGTCTGAGCTGCTGTCATCCACGGACTGAAATCAGGAACCACAACCTTTATTTTTCTACCGGAGCTCCACTGAGCTCGTTTACACCTCCGACGTCAAAGACGTTTATTAGGCTCTTTATGTGGCTGATGACCGAGCTTCAGCCAGCTATTGTTTGATGAAAAAACAATTGTATTCAACTTGTAACTGGTAATAATACCACTGGACATGTTGTCTTCTTCTGCACTGTATGCAGTATTTCGTTAAGAAAGATAAAAGCAAATTGATTTTTCAAACGTTGATTTTAAACTAAGACTTAGTTGGCTACTCACACGCAAAACATTTGAGTTGACCAAATATTGCTCAGTAAAGGTGCTTTAACATCCACCTTGTTCCAGAATGCCATCGCGTCCTCGCTATCAAGTTCCTCCGACTTCCAGTGTCCATCAGACACAGTCGCCACATTTAAGGGAAAGGCTTTCCTTTTTTTATAACGCTTTTTTCATCCGGGCGGGCTCAGGTTCGCCTTGTAATCTGTACAGGTGGGGATATTTGTAAACAGCAAGACCAGAATTATCTCTCTCTCAAAATGTGAGAGGGGTTTTAAGAGGAATTAAATGATTGCCACTTTGAGTTCAAATGAATAAAGTAACCATGAAGATAGTAATAGTAAAGTAGAGATAGTAGTAGAGTAAGTCTAGTCTGTCATTTTGAATTGATAAACAGTGTGCAGCATCTTTAAGTCACTGAGCTCATTATCATCTTTGTTGTAATTCCTGGTCCTTATTGCTCAGGAGACGATTATTAGTTTGGTTGATGAGGTGCATGTCATCGTATTTGTTTCCGTAGGCAGCTAATCCCAAAACCAAACCAATAACAGTGTTGCACCTTGGCCCCCCGAATGAATCATCTCCGATAAATAGCCCCACAGCAGAGGTGACAAAAGGCCTGAACCTCAGAAGAGAGAGACGGCGACTCTCGGGTAATGGCATCTAATGGGCGGTTCTTGAAAGTAAGTGGCTGGAAGATGTGCTGCCTAATTACTGACAGCACCAAAGAGTTCATTGTTGGCCCCTGTGAATCTCAGATTGATCATATAATATATACACACACACACATGCAAATTAAGACCCCGTTTACATGATGGGAAAACGCCTATATTTTCATGCGTTTTGGCCTTTCATTTCCACAAAAACTGAGGTTTTATCACAGAAAACGATAATTTCTAAAAACTCCGGCCAAAGACGAGATTTCTGAAAACCCTGTTTTTGTGTTTGCGTGTTAACGAGGTCAAACAGAGTTTTAGGTGGTCAAACGTCACAGTATGCGACTAAAGATGCTTCACGCCATGTGAGCGTCCTATGGGACGTATGCGGACGGCGTATTTATGCGGGTTCATATAAACAGAAACTTCTTTGAAAACGACCTTGTGTGTACAACGTTATTTTTGAAAACGGAGGGGCAGAAATATTTGTTTCTGTAAATACCCGGGTATGTGTAAATGTGGCCTAAACTAAGTTGAGTGGTACAATAACCTGATATTTCAGCTAATAAAATGCAACATTTAAGTGCATTAAAACACAGCTTCAAAAAAAGGTACGGTCCAAAATAGACTGAAGAACAGCTCTGTATTAAAAACAAGCACCAGGACTAAATTAAAAGTGCTCATATCTGTATACAAACACAGACACTGCCTCTGAAGCTCAAACCTTCTGTCTCTTGCACAAACACATATTTACAAACAAAGACTGATGGGCACATTTACAATGAATAATACCGGCTGAAGATACACTCTGAATTAAGCGTCCGATTCACAGATAGTACTGCAGGTATTACAGCTCAAACACACCCATAGTGCTGCCCTCTCTTATCGCAACTATCCATGTGGCAAATAATCAATTTAGCTTTTGTGCCAAGAACCCAGAAGCCAAAACAATGTCAGGGAGAAAAAGAACAAATTAAACTTTTAAACCAAAGTCCTGACAAGACAGGTGCACACATTCCTCAAATGTACCATTTGTGCAGGTTGACCGTCCGCCATATGGAGGACTCAAAATGACTTAAGTATAAATAAATAAATAAATAAATGCATGAATAAATATAGGAATAAATAAATAAATGCTTAAATAAATGTATAAATAAATGTATAAATGCTTATAAGTCCTCCATACCGTCACCGCCTCACGACCCTTCAATGAATTCACCTGAGAGAGTCTGAACCGGAGCAAGGTGAGGAGATAAGGGGAGAGACACCTGAGTCATTGCTGCCACTGGAAACATGTACTTTGAACAAGCATGGCAGCCGTTTGAGAAAGCCAGAAGACACAAATACTCTCACATACACACACACACACACACACACACTCTCAACAGTTGGCAACAGGGCAGACGAGCATGAGGCCATTTAAGGCTGGAGGCTTGCGTGGATAAGATGGCAAAACACTTAAAGCCTTTGAAAGCCGGGCTATAAGGAGGGACCGTGTGGCATATTTAGACTTCAGTAAAAGCCTATTTCATCAGCGCGGTATTCAGGCGCCTGTCAGGGGATACAAAGAGACACCCCAACCATCAGCGTGTTGCTTTGTTGATGAACAATCGGTGTAAGTGGTGGTGCTTGGGTGATCGATGCCTTTTTTGTAAACCTAAGAAAAAGGGGCGGAGCTTTTTGTGTTTGGCAAATGGATAAAAAAAATTAATCTCTTGCACATTCAGCAAGAGATTACACGTATATTTGTGAAAGAAGGGACACAATGTAAATCGACCATCCCCTGGATGATTGTCCAATCACCGCTCTTGCCAAGCTCGATCGCAATTTATGAAACCAATAATACAAGATACATATCGCCACCTTGTCCTACTTGCATGTGCAAATATGTCAATTAGGCCTCCGAACAGTGTTGTGCTAGCTAGCGAGCTAGATCTGCACTGCATTCATGCTCGGCGAGAATGGAAAAGTTTGATAGCGCATAACAACAGTAACCAAGGGGGGTTGAGCAAATCGTAAATTGTTAAAAGAGCGTAATCAAAACCATGTGACCAAAGTAATAACGGGAAAACTGTTTCCAAACCCACACGAAACACAGGATCAAAGGCCTAAATATACATTGTCCCTGTCTCCACAGCCGTTCCTCCGTCTCTCTCTCTCTCTCCACACAAACACTCTTTTCCGCCATCCCTCCATCCTTCCCCATGTGGAGTGGGCAATCTCTCCCGCCATCTGCATGTGTTAGGGGTTGTACTGGTGTGTCAGTAATGACAATGTCCCAGTGTTCCTCTCTGCCAATTAGCCCGGCCGTAATTACACAGACACATATGGAGCTGTCAATCACCCGGCTCCTCCACACAGGAACCCACCCACCCGTCAGAGAGAGAGAGACAGAGAGACAGCGACAGAGAGGGAGAGAGAGAGGGTTTCCAACCGCTCGCTCCATACCGCTCCAAAAGACCACACGCTGCACCAATAAGGGGCAGGAGAAGAGTTTCATTCATTTACTGTGCGGCTACCCCACGGCTCCGAGGGAAACGCCATGGAGCCGAGTTAGTGTGGCGCCACGGCAACGCATGTTGGTGTCCAGCTTCATTCCTTGAGCAATTACACTTTCTTTGTGGTGAGTTAACATAAAGTGAGGGCTGGAGGGTAATGTATGCATTGATACACTGTCTGTAGCGTCAATTACAAATATTTGAAAGATATATAAAGATAAATATTTGGAGGATACTTACAGCCCCACTATGTAACAATTGTACCTTAAAATAACAGCTTGAAAAAAATTGTTCCTCTACAATGACTTTTAATATGCCGATTTGCGCCTCCGTCACTGCCATCGGGATCTGTGGGCAGAAAACCCGACTATGTAACATTTTGTAGCCGCCCGGTACTTGGACCTGCTTTCTGTCAGTGATGACCAGCGTCACATAGTCCAGTCCACCTCACAGGGGACTTTTTATTGTCTCCGCTACGCGACGCGTAGAGACAGAGAGACATGCTGCTGTGGAGACGATCAATAACACGTTTAGTTTAATAAAAGAACAAAGACGTCTTTAGGAAAGGGACCTGACATTACTGCTGCTGTCATCTGGAGGAGAGAGAAAGTTACAGGAGGGCGGGCGGAGAGTTTTCTTTTTTTTAAACTCAAACTCAAAAGAGCCATATATGTCACTGGAAGAGCCATATATGGCTCGAGAGCCAGAGGTTCACGACACCTGATCTATCGTAACTGGGTATTTACGACACTGAAGTAAACGTTAAATACCTGAAGGGGGCGCTACAAGGGAAAACTACATAGTCCGGCTTTTAAATCGATCCAAAACTGAGAACGTATGATGTTGTTGCAAAATGACCACCTATTTCATCCTGAGAGGATAATGCTGGTGATTTTCTATTTTGTTATGGTTGTAAAAAAAACATCATGACAAAGATGGACGCCAACAATGTATCTATCCCATACTATTTAGTGGCTGTGGAGTGAAAGAGCTTATTCCTCTGTGCTGTAGAGCTCCATTGTTGTCCAAAAAACATCAATGAGCCACACTGTTGTGACATGTGACAGGTTGCTTCTTTCTAATGAACACGGCTGGTATTCAGGGTCAGTCCAACATGCACCGTCCTGCTGCGGTGAACAGGCACTAGACCACCAAGTGGTATAAATCCACGTCTGAAAATAGTACACGACAAATCCACTCCTGTTTGAGTAATGGTTGCTAAAAACTACAGCGCCCAGCAGTGTTAGGAAATGACCTAGTCAATATGTTTGTGACCTGATTTTAAAGATTAGCACCGACAATGGTCTTGGGGTTGAGTGTCCCGAACAAGTCAGTGAAGTCAGAAAGGATTAAAGAGACACTAAAAGCACTGCTGGTTGTGGTCTTTAGGGGGCCACTGTCTTTAGTGGAGAAAACTGGATGTTTCTATTCAAAGCCAGAGGAGAGCAAAACATACCTGATTCATCCACATGAGGATTAAGAAAATAAAAGACCTTGACATATACTATACATTTTGTCTTGACCTTGAGCTAAGATTCCTAACATCACAACCTGACCTTTGTTAAATGTAAACTACATTATGTGTTTACTGACTAAATCTAGTATCAAGCCTTATACACTGCCAGTAATATATAACACATCAGTACTGATATATATATATATATATATATATATATATATATATATATATGATAATATATATATCCATCCATTATCAATACCGCTTATATATAAATATGTATATATATATATATATATATATATATCCATCCATTATCAATACCGCTTATATATATACTATATATATATATATATATATGTGTTACATTTTCCTTTTCAAAGTGAGGAAAGCAAGACTGACATTGTCTCACACATTGAAGAAGGATCCCAGTCCCTTCCACAAGAGAGACAGACAGCTTATGAATGACGTGCTGTTATCAGATGATTTGGGCTGATTACAAAAGCCCAAGCATCAGAATCAGCATCAGGACTGAAAAGGTTGGAACTGTGCATCCTTTATGAGACAGTGAGGGTAGAAAAGATGTTTTTCGACATCCAGTAAATGTGAATACAGCCACGCAAACAATACAAAGAGCTGGGAGATTCAACCACTTACCACAAAAGCATCTGGCTAGATTAATTTATAAATCAGATCGTAAACTAAATAGTGGAATACAAAGATCAATATGTTTGTCATTTTTATAGTTGGGATATAAACATGTTACACTTTGACAAGGCCTCTCGGGTCCTCTGAAGCCATACAATACGTTATTTGCATCAGATGAATAATGACGGACACTAAAAACTAGTTTTAGATCAATACAGAAACATCTTTAACAAATGGTACTTAAATCTGCATAACGCACGCATTCAGTGGCATTAATGAATCCATGCTTTCGTGGTTGTAAATTAATGCATGTAAGTCTCAGATAATGGAAGGCCTGATTTCCCCTGAGCATCTCCAACAGAACTAAACAAATGAGTTTCATAATAAAGAAGATAACGCGCATGGCACTCCAGTTCTTTGTCAACCTTCAAAATGCTGTCAGTTGTTTACGGTTCCAAAACAACTGCGTCTCCATAATTTCTATCCATTATGCGAGAGATATGAGTTGACACTTAAATCAACACAAGAGAGGAAGAGCAAGTGAAAGCAAGAGTATTTATTTGTGCATACATGTGTGACAAAGTGTGTTTGAATAGTGCAGCTAAGATCCGTTACCCTCATAGATGAAGGTTGGTGAAAAGAGGGGAGAATCACGATAGTAATATTAGAAATAAGAATATCTTTCATTCAAATTGCACTTTTACATAACAAGAAACAATGAATAACGAGGAACAAAAGGTACGTCCGGGATGAGGTCCAGGGATGTAGAAGAGTGGGAGAGAATCCAGAAATCAGGGGAGGGTACAGGATGAGGATGAGGAGATAAGACAGAAAGGAGGGAGGAATGATGATGATGATGATGAGGAGGAGGAGGAGGAGGAGGAGGAGGAAATCCAGTGCCCCAGCAGCAAGTCTTACCTCTGGGACGTCTTCTTGTACTTGCGCCTGACAGAGAGACAAAACATGTGGACAGTGAGGCATCGATTGAAATGTTTCTCTGGTTTCAATGTTGGATTCATTTTTCTATTTAAAATGAAAATCAAATGAAAGTCATTGGGCCTCATGTAAGAACCACAGTCAAAGAGCTTTTTCAGATTCACCAAAATAATCTAATTTTTAAAATGTTCTCTGGCCGTACGAGAGATGAGCGGAGAGGCCGTCTTACCTCCCAAGGAGAAAGAAACCTGGTTTGACTTGAGTTCAAATATATTACAGCACGGAAATAAACTCAAATCACTATTATTTAGTTCATCCTAACATCAACAGCATGGCTTGCCATTATAGTTAAAAAAATAAGAGCGTGTTCTTCCTGAGAGCCAATGAGCTTCTAGCAGCAGACAGAATCCCAACAAATACAAACACACAATCAGGATAATTACACTGCATTACATTTGTAGATTTATACATTATATGTAAACAAATAAATACATTTAAAAAAAAAATAATATTAGTTATGTTATTTAGTATAATATAAAAAAGGCAAATGCTTACAATCACTTATATGGATGAGATGTTTATGAGAGGCATAACAATATCCAAAAGCACATGCACACACACACACACACACACAAACATGGAACCTAGATGGTCACATTAACACACAACCAGTGTGTCAGTCATCCTAATATTTGGCCTTAAAACACACACACACACACACACACACACATACACACACACACACAACTTTATCAAGAAGTAACAGCGTGGCTGTAAAAGTGTAATTGATACAAACAAACACACACACACAAACATACATACAGAGAGAGACCCCCCACACACACACACACACACACACACTCACAGAGAGAGAGAGAGGGAGAGACCTGCACTCATAATAGCAGAGTGGGCTGAGGGATGGACCCACTGCAGCTCCACAACAGACATGGATTACAATTCCAGTCAATGCAGAAGCACTTAGCTTGATTTGTTCCTCAAGCTCAAAGTAAAAGTGCAAGCTAAAGAATTTATTCCCTGTAAAAGATATATTAAGAGCTCCCTCAAGCCTCGTGAGCAAAACAGATTCAATCATTCACTTAGGGCCCATCAAGCAATTCAATTGAAAGACGACATGAAGTGTCCTGGTGAGATGGCTGCCGTCTGAAGCTCAAGGAGTGTAAAGCTCTCCAGGATATGGATAGCAAAAGCACAGAAGAGACGGATCAATAAGACTCAGGCAAAAAATGGGGGGAATGGACATGTCCTGTCTCCTGTCTTTCGTTCAACCTTTGGCCCCTCCCCCTCCTCACTGAGCCTGCTTCATGTCCAAATATGTGTGTCCACAACATCGCGCTTCTTCTAATTAGAAGGTTTTAATGCAATGTGCTCGGCATAATGAGGATGTGGGTTGAAAGGGGTCGTGGAAATTCCAAGAATGATTGTAATTATAAAGGTCGCAGGAAGCAGCATTTCAACCTGTATATTGTGAGTGTTGTCAGGCATCTGGCTGGACGGCTAACAGCAGCTTGTTTGTCTTGGATTATCTCATTTTATTTTAGCAAATCGGTTGGTTCCACAAAGCGGACACGGCCTCCTTGATCCTCCTTGGACCAAATCCAAGATGACCTTGCCTTCAAGGGAGCTCTCTGTGATGCACTGTTGATCAGGTGATTCAATAATGTATTGATTTCCATTAATCAGTGGGTGGCGGCAAGGTCGGGCATGTCGCGGGGATCTTATTTACCAATGGAAATCCATCGGAATCCATTCCCCGATGATGGAAACAGAAGTGTGCCTTTCGTCAAAGGGAAGTGAAACAACACGAGACGAGGTGCGTGCTTTGATGGGCGGATGTCAGCGGGCTTTAGACTGCGTCATTCAAGGTTGAGCAGGGGGAAAGCTGTCCAAAGCAAATGATCTCTCGCTCTATCCATGGATGATTGGTGTACTTTGTGCAGCACACTGTGCCAGAGAGAGGGCTGTGATAGCCACACACACACACACACACACACACACACACACACACACACACACACACACACACACACGCATCGTGCAGCTGCCAAACAAATCTCCCAGGATAAACTGGCAGCACATACAGTAAATGTCACAAAGCCGCTAAATACGCACCCAATCTATATCATCCTCACGAGCACATGCACAGTTAACCTTTCCCGGTGACACGTACACAACCTGCACACTTTCGATTTCCCCTTTTTTAAACACAAAACTGTGAAGCGTCCACATCTGTGGGGGCCGCCTGTCGGCCGGAGGTGCCTCTCTTCTGATGGAGGCTCTCTGTGAGATTAAAGGCTAATGTGATCTCTGACACGCAACAGGAGCCCTCAGAGCTCCGCGCCGAGTGCAGCCTTGTCGTGATGTGGGAAATAAATAAATAAAGGCTCTCCCCCATTTCATCCGACTTCCCAAAAGACAAATGGCTATGATGGGGAATGTATGACGGTGACCAAATGAAGAGACAATGAAGTCATCCGAGGAAACTCAATGTGGCAGCGGATGATGGTTGAGGGACCCATATATCGGGCTTTCTGACACAAGAGAGAGAGAGAGAGAGAGACAATGACTAATCATGGAACAATAGAAATGCCATAACGTGAAAATAACAAAAAGGAATGAAGTGATGTGAGAGGGGAAGGGAGGAAGACGGATAGATGAACTGCAGCCCCGTGAATCCAGTCCGTTTGTCGTCTGTAGTGCAAACTGCATTTCATTCAGACTTCCAGCAGTAACATGAAATATTCTTTTCTTAACCCTAGCAACACCGCCGCCTCCCCCCCCTGCGGAGGGAGAAGGAGGAGAACTGTAAATGAAGAGAGAGAAAATGCCCACTTCAACTTGCATATGCGATGTGTGGGACTCCAGCCAAAGGGCGAAAGGTCACGGAGGCGTTGATTGGTTGGTGGATGTGAGAATGTAATATTGTGATATTGAGTTGTTTTTTTTAACTGGTGGAAATTTGAAATGTGAGGCTTGGGGATGCTTGTGTATTATTTAAAGAGAAATAGTGGTGATGTATAAGAGGTTAATAAATATGTGAGCAGTCATAAAGATGAGAAACAAAACAAATAGAAAATGTGCCTTGACTTCAACCAACAATGAGCAGATTCATTCTTCATGTCTTGTAGCATCATAGTTATAAATGTAAACAGGTGTGAAAAGCAGCATGAAGAGACATCATCGTCTCTTCATAAATGATGATGCATGGCAGTGAGTACTTTGACTTAAATACACATGCAACACGGGGGAAACGGTGAGCAACGCTCCCTCAGTTCACACCTCAGCTGTAACACGACTTCCTGTCCAATATTGTAAATAAGTCACTCAAAATAGTTCAAAGAAGGTAGCTCGGAGCTACTTGACTAGAATCATTTCTCTCTGTCTTTCTCTCCCTCTATCCCACCCCCCTCTCTATGTCTCCCTCTCTCTAGCTCTCTCTCTCTATGTCTTTCCCTGTCTCTCTCTCTCTCTCTCTCTGTCTCTCTCTCTCACACACACGCAAACTGAAACTCACTCACAAACAACACAAGTTAAAAAATAAACACAACCAGAGTGATGTGTAGCTATTATAATTATGACAAATGCTGTTTCCTGTTTCCTCCCGATATGTTTATGTCACTATATATGTGACAAAGCTATTACAGATCAAGTTTAAACTCAGGTGTAAATATTAAAAGCTTAGCACAAGCACAACACATTTTCTTCATACAGGCATACGCACCATTACTTCACACACACACACACACACACACACACACACACACACACACACACACACACACACTTGTTGGAAACAGTAAAAGTGTATATACTCACAGTCCACGGAGCCTGAGCCAGATCTTCTCGATCTGTTCCGGCTGCAGGTACTTCAGGGCCGTGCTTTCAAACTCCTCGATCTCTTTGGTGGGAGACTCCATGTTCGAGTCTCACAGAGTTCCAGATGTACCAACGACAGATCAAACACACACACACACACACAAGTTGAATCCCTCTTAAGTGTGAGAGGGACGCCGCGGCGAGCAGAGGGAGTTGGCGGTGTGGTGGAACCCAGGACGTGACCGAGGTTTCCTCTTCTTGCTTCACATGTGCACCCGCAGCTGCGACGAACCGGACGGCATCCTTCCCTTTTCTCTCTTTCCTCCCGTGTTTATGTGAGAGAGTGTTTGTGACTGAAACTCAGCGACACCCCGTGCAACGCAGAGCTCAAGCAGCTGTGACAGTCGTGAAACTGTATCTCTTTCCCCCCTCTCTCTCTCTCTCTCTCTCTCTTGCCCCTCTCTCTCTCTCTCTCTCTCTCTCTCTCATTCGTTCACTTCTTCCCTGTGTGAGCACAGGGGTCCTGGAGCCATGCCATGCTCTCCCAGCAACAACGGGATGCAGACGACAGGGCAGCACAATCCGGGATTAACGCTCGCTGCCGAGCGCTCCGCGCGGGAGGGAGGGAGGGAGGGAGGAGGAACACCAGCAGTCAGAGAGGGGGAGGAGTCTGGTGGATAATGAGAAACCGGGTCCTGTTCCAGCCATTGGAAGGAAAGAAAAACACAGAGGGTGTGAGGGAGGGACACGAGTGGGGATGGAGAGCAACAAGAGGGAGAGACCTTTAAGAGGAGAGATCACGAAGATGCGAGCGTCCTGGCGTTTCTGTCAGCAAATATTTGGTCAAAGGAAAGATTTCCAAACGGGTGCTTTTCCTTTTTCCTTTCACTGCAAAGCGGACACAGCTTTCCTTTCTCTTGACCCTCGGGTTCATAGACGCTTTCACATACGTGTGGTTTATTTCATCAGGAATATAAAGGCACATTGAATGGAGCAGCTGCAGCTTTCCACAGTTGTGTAGTTCCACGTACAAAGCGACGGAAATGTATTCATTGTAATTCATTTCCTGTACAAGAAGTAAAATGTCAGAGAGGATTAAACGGCGTGCAGAAGTGCGTGGACACTGATTTGACTGAGATTACTCTGATCCATTGAGCTCATTCAGGACCATCCCATAGTCAATCCCCCCAGATATAACCGTGTTTCTGTCTCGCTCTCTCTCAGAGATACACACAACATATACAGCACTACTACCATTACTACTACCACCACCACTCCTACTATAACTACCACTACTACTTCTACTACTACTGCTACTACTATTGCTGTTTCTGTTTTTTTTTGCTTTAAGCATTTTGCATGCATTTTCTGCATATCTCTATTAGCTTGTTATTAACTTAACTTAACCTGTTAAGCATTATAAATTGTGATGTACAAGTCAAATGTTTGATCTGATTGCTATAATAAACCATTTCATGTTTCCCAAATCTTTACTGAAATGCTCCCGGATGCTTATTTCAATAGGTGCTGTATCTTGTTGTGTATCTTGTTGTCACTCAGAACATTTTATTGCTACATTGTGTGTTAGAAATATATTGTGTAAAAGCACTTGAACTTGTAACGCCCTTTCTGCTGCTTTCTCTCCTCCCTCTTCGAGCCCCTTGCCCACTGGTCATCTAGTAGAAACCAATTAATCTTCCCTTTTTCTGCAAGTCCAAACTTGCCAGGATGACTCAGCCCCCCCCCCCCCCCTTCTTTGAGCCCCCTACCATACTCTTAGGTCTTTCAATTACTTGATGCAGGATGCAGGGATAATACAAGGGCGCCACCTCAAAGAGGCTCTCCTACTTTCATGTGCTGAGACGGTCCTCTGTGAGAAGGGAGGAGAGAGGTCTGCCTGAGTGCATGAAGCCTGCTGATGTTCCCTTCAAAGGCACACTTATCTGCTTCTCTTCCTCCCTCTATCTTTGGTTTTCAGTTTATTTCTCTTTCTGGCTGCCTTTCTTCAATCCCCTCTTCATTGCTGTGTTTTTCTCAGTTTTACTGGAGTATGCATGCCGGGCCCCAGGAGATCTCAAGCCACCGCCAGAGTTGAAAGGTCAACTTGAGGGGAATCCACAGGAGCGGCTTCACATTTCACTGCTTGCTGTTCACAGGTTGACACCCAAGGGACCCGCTGTCCCGTGTCCTCTACGTGTAAATGTGACACGGGACAAGCTTGAGCCGAGTGAGAAAGGTTCTGTCAGAAGCATCGCAAGGACTAGGAAGGTCAACTCAAGCTGCATTGCACTCTGGATCCAGTGCGCACGCCGATACATAAGAATACACAGAGTGCTGTCTGAAGAACTGAAGTACACCAGAATAAGATGATTCAGCATGGCAAGGTGGGGTTTTGTTCCTTCTTAAATGCCAACACTTTTAAAATGTTTTTTCTACAATAATATAAAAGTACAGTACAGCTACAGTTCAGAAAAGACTGGTTATGGCAAAAACGTGATGGTTAATGAATGGTTAAAGTAAGCTTTAACTGAAGGGCATCAGATAGTCCCCAAAGCCTTTCTGACATCATAATTGGGGATGGGGGGGGTATTAAAGCCCCACTATGTAGTTTTTCCCTTGTAGCGCCCCCTTCAGGTATTTAACGTTTTAAGATGTTGTAGCCCCCCGATCGCAGCCTATATAGTACCCGGATGTACTTCGACCTGCTTTCTGGCAGTTATTACGCAATGTCTTATAGTGCCAGTCCACGCTCGCAGGTGACTTTTTATTGGCTCTGCTACGCGACGCGTAGAGACAGTGACATGTAATCTGGCGCGATAGAGAAAGTTACAGGGGGGCGGGCAGAGTTTTTCAAACTCAAAAGAGCCATATGCGTCACCGGAAGAGCCATATATGGCTCGCGAGCCAGAGGTTCACGACACCTGATCTATCGTAACTGGGTATTTACGACACTGAAGTAAACGTTAAATACCTGAAGGGGGCGCTACAAGGGAAAAACTACATAGTGGGGCTTTAAAGAAGCTTACAACAAGGTACGTATCACTCATTGCGTCCAATGAGTCTCTCTCCAACACATTTGACAACTCTGATGATAAGATGTTTGATTATCACAGAACAATACACCCTAAGAGGACGATCACACCTGACCACTCTTTTCCTATGACACCTGGTGTGATCGGCCTCTGATATTATTCTGGGTTAAACAGAACATATTTATAGCATCCCACATTCCCTCGGAAAAAAAGGCCTCTAGTGCACACAATAGCAGGACGAGAATGCAGTCTTGTTGAGGGATGAGGCCCCCGGCCTTTGCACTGAGATCTCAGGGAATATTTAAGTGACATTGCCAACTGATGACTGAAGCCCCTCTGGAGCTGTGCCAATGTGGCGAGTTTGGCCCACTGGAGGGTGAGCGGGTCAATACAACGATGCAAGCGTGCAATGAAATACTAAGAATACATGGAGGTCGTTTGCGTGTTCCTCATTTTCTAAATGATCGTTGCCGAGGAATCCGAGGCGTTAGTAGT
Source organism: Liparis tanakae (assembly GCA_036178185.1). Taxonomy (NCBI): domain Eukaryota; kingdom Metazoa; phylum Chordata; class Actinopteri; order Perciformes; family Liparidae; genus Liparis; species Liparis tanakae. The sequence continues at coordinate 16,864,071 of CM070098.1, read as the reverse complement.
CTGGAAAACATCCTTTAACCGATTGACGTCACAAAGCGATGGAAAATTCTTCATGTAGTCAAATAGCAGAATGTGAGTAAAAGCTTCGCCTCCTGGGGGGAGGGAGGGAGGAGGGAGGGAGGGAGGGAGGGAGGGAGGGAGGGAGGGTTTCACAAATGTAGCCCCCATTTCCTTCAATTTCAAGATTTATGAAACAACACAAGAGCCAAAACGGATTGTGTCCCCTCGCGTAATGATCATCAAAATAGGTCCCCGATGAATTACTAACACATCAACTGCTCACGGAAAAAGCTAATGCATCAAGTCTTGGGAGAGTTAATTATTCGTATGACTATGATAGAGAGACTTTCCACTCTGCTAAGGTATTCTTGTCACCGGGTCCAGGCTCCCTCAAAGCTCACACATCGAAATCAAGACATTAACAGCCCCGGCCATTTGGAGGAACATGAAAAATTCAGATCTCATTTAAATTTCCAGGCAAGCCGATAAGGATTCCTATGTACCAGAATAGCAATCGCCTTTGCGGTAATGGCCACATTTTGGCGATGATCATCTATCAGAAAATACTGTATGTTTTTCCATCTACGACTAATTTCTCTTTTTTGGATTGGATGTTGTTAAGATGGAAGGATGGGTGGGAGAAATTCAGAGCACCCAGCCGTGCAGCGATGTTTATTTGTAGTTTGATGGAGGTAAAAAAAAGACTTCATCTCCAAGAGATATTACTAAAGGCAGGGTTCTTACACATGTTGACCAATAGATTTCCATGACTTTTTCCTGACTTTTCCATGACTTTAAACCAAATGTCCATGACCAAACTGAAATCTCGGTATAAACATGAACAATTTAGAAAATGTTGCGTATTGAGAGCGTACGCCGACTTATATTTTGAGCGTTTTTCTTTAAAAAACATATTAATTATTTCAAACTTGACGTAAATGAACATGTGATTATCTGGCAGAATCAATAACTTCTTTTAAATCACTTCTTAATACCCACTTTTATAGAACTGCTTTTAAGTGATGTTGTCCTTTTATGTTTTTATTTTAATTGCCTATTTGTTTGGTTTTAGTTGTATTCAATGCTTTTATGGTATGGTCTTTTTTGTTTGCCGCCATTTAAGTTGTGTTTATGCTTTGTTTATCTGTAGAGCACTTTGTAAACCTTGTTTTTAAAAGTGCTATATAAATAAAATTATTATTATTATTATTATTATTATTATTATTATAATAACACATTTCCATGACTTTTCCAAAACTTTTATGATTTACGTTTTTTCCATGACTTTTCCCGGCCTGGAAATGCCCATTTTAAAATTCCATGATTTTTTCCAGGTTTTCCGTGACAGTACGAACCCTGTAAAGGTCAAAGGTGATCATACAACAACGCAAATGAGGGCCGAGGTGAAGGCGACGCCAATCAGGCTGGAGCATCTGAGTAGCAGGGAGAGCGTTAACATGAACATCTTTGTAGTAACAAAGGTACAAACTGTTACCGCAGCATGAATTATGATTTTCTTACTGTAATATAATGAATGTTTTCCAGCACGTACATTATACTAAAATATGTGGCTACAAAGACAAGGAAGGAATCGTTCAGGCTAAAAAGTATTTGTATTCACTTTTCTTTGGCATTAAAGTGTTTAGCCACACTAGCTGCGAGATGTACAGATGGTCCGTCTCCATGCACCCACCTGAAACTGATTATTACATTAACGTGTCGCTCCTGTCACTTTTTAAAACACCAAACTTTCCCCCGTCAGGTAGAGGTCATGATCCCCGGACATTTCATCTCTTAGTACCAAATGGTGACGACTGTTCGTAAGTAGCGATAGCATTTAGCTCAAAGCACTTTCTGACCTGACAGCAACCTCACAGGAACAGACGCCTGATACACGCATGGCGTTATACGTGTGTGTAATGTGTGTATTGTTAGCAAACAATTGCCTACTTACATTAGTACCAGTTGATCTATGTTTCTGTCCACCTACTAAAAATCCTGTCCACTGTACTTACATCCAGCTCTGGTTGGTGCAGAACATCTGTCACCGTGGCTTTCTGAATACTCGACTGTCTCCGCTGGTTTACGATCAATCATTTCCCCGGACAGTCTGAGCTACCTGCACCTTTTAGATCGGGTTAAAGGAGAGTTCTAGTGAGAGTCTAAATTCAGACTGGATAACACAAACAAAGTGCTTTAGGCAGCTTACAGCTATAAATAGCTCACATTCAGGATCTTTTTAGACTTTTGTTGAGATATTCCCCATTAATCATCAATGCATTGTTATTATTGTGATGATCATTAATATAAAAATCATAATAATAATAATATTACAACCATGAATAGGAAAAGCAGTTTAGATAATGTATTAATAATAATATTTTTCAATTTATCTTTTTGGGGTTTATAGTCTTCGATGTTTTTAGATTTGTGATAAACGTTTTTTTTCTTTCTTCCTATTGTATAAAGTTGAATTGAAAATACAAATATCTCTTCATTTAGCTTTACTATACTTTCAAGTTCTTTTTTATATTATTGAGTTTTGAAAAGTGTTTTATAAAACAAATCTGTAAACATTTCCAACCCCATAGAAGCAAAGTTGTCTCCACACAGAGGTTAAATCAGGCAAAGATACATGAAAGATTGTCATAAAACGTCTTCAAACGCTTTTCAAAACCAGTGTCTGTGGATGCAAGTGCTCATATCTACATTTTAATCTCCTTAAATCTTGTGTCTCTGCCGTTAGCGATAAAATTATAAACTCCCAAAGAAATATCCACAATAGATGTCGATCTTCTGTTTCAGAGTTCACTTCAGGGTCAAGACTCAGTAAACGTCTCGCTGCAACTCAATCAGCTTAAAGCGACAAGCATCACAGCAAATGAAGGCTGCGCACAGTAAATGACTCCCCTTAGTGCCTCGAGCCTTTAACTGATCCTGTTGCTATACTAATCACACAATAGGATATGTGCAAATATGAATATTCACATCATGGGTGAACAATCCACATGCAATTCACATAGTATTTAAAAGCTGAGCAAAGTGAAAACCGTAGACCGCTTTAGCCTCTTCAACATGTTCACTGGTGACTTCAGTGAGAGCTAAGGTCATGTTCTCATAGACTTCTATACAATCTGACGTGTGTTTGCAGCTGGGGGAGTCGCCCCCTGCTGGCTAGTGGAAAGAATGCAAGTTGAAGGCACTTCCACATTAGAGGTTGCTTCCTGGCGTGAGGTCAGAAGGTAAGAGGTAACGTAAGGGCAGATTCAAAGAAATAACCAAAGGGTCAGTCCATTTGTGAACACATTTTAAAGAAAACATGGACTGATTATATAATTTAACTCTTCTTCTGGAAGAACGCATATAAATGATATTTTCAAATATTTGGTCTCATCTATGTTGGGACTTTCCAAATGGATTTGTTTTCTTTCATGTATATAATAATACATTAAACTTGTTTGATTAAAATCAGCTAGAAATCCCCCCTAAGAGCCTCCATTGATATATAATAAAATCAATAACCCAACAAGTATTTGTATTAAGTGAAAGGTTGGAGGCTGCACACGAGGGAATAAAGATATTGATCAATCCAAGGGCTGGAAGCTTTTATATGACCCCCAAACAACATTAAAATACTATATCTAGCTCGCACAACGCTGGATGTCATTGGCACAGTTACCATTTTATTTGATATCCTGTTGCTGAAAACACTAAAAGCCCAATACAGAAATATGTAGCAGCATGTGGCCGACAGTCATGATCCAACTCTTTAACATCGTAACTGTGAGGTCACGCCTCAATCCATGTGATGAATCGCTCTGCCATTTGCCCGTGTGCTCCCAGTCACGCTGGCCGGCAGAGGCTCATTAGCCGACTGGCGAGTTGTCTCTGCACAGGGGGGTGTCAGTGGGGTCTCTGAACCTGCAGGTCAGCCTCCAAAACTGTGGGCTGCCACAATGGAGACGACGGCCGCCTTAATCAACTGTAAAGTTCACCACGGCATACTGCGTCCAATTATAGCGTGGATAAATCACACATCTGACAACAGAAGGGTGGGTGTGCGTTCCGGCTGCACGTGTGCCTGTTTGTGAATTTAAGTGGGTCTTTGAGGATTCTGGTTACCACATGTTTAATTGCGTGATCGTTTTGTTGCTCCTGTGTACGACTCGTTTTGAGAAGAAAAGAGTACATGTGTGTTGAGTGAATGCTCAATTAAAAAAATGCTGTTTTGTACTGAAAATGCAAGAATAAGAGATAAAAAAAAAAATGTTCTGAATCTGATTACATTGCACTTTGTAGCATTTTGGCTATTGTGTTGTTTCCTTTAAAAAAATAGACTTATTTTTACATTATTTCTAGCATTTTTTTAAGCGACACATTATAGATATGTTGATGGATTTTTCAATCGTTACTTATCTATAAGTTATAATGGATTAATTACTGACTTACACTGATACCATTAGATGTTATAACATATATGACATGTTGATCATATGTTACCATGGTCAAATGTTTATCAAATGTAATTAAATATGCTATTTTTTAAGCCTTGAGTCACAATGGAACATGTGGCATTAGCTATTTCATAACATTGTGATTTTGATGAATGAGCATAACTTGTGCATTACCCAACCCCCTCCACATCCATTTATCTCCTGAACCTTGAGAATGGAAATATCTCTAAGGGCTTATTGTGCCTCTTGTGTTTTACGCCGATGGCAGTTTGACAGCAGAAGTTCAATTTGAAATGGAAACACAAAATAGAAATTTTAACCAATCAATTAAAATGATCAAACCGGATGAACAGTGCCTGCTGATGGAAGTGATGGTGAGGATACTGTATTCAAATCCCATGCAGACATCTAAAGGACAACAGGTACATTGGCTGCTTCATTGTAAAGTCACTGTTAAGTAGTCCCATTGAAACATAAATTGCAATTGGTGAAGTGAACTGATGAATACACAAATTGTATACTATAATTAGACGTATAACTTGTATCTACAGCAAAGTAACTCGTAGATGTAGGACAGCGTACACAGCACAGAGTGGGCTAAAGTGGAACATTGTGTGAAAACCACATAGAGTCTGTTCAGCTAGCAAGTGCTTAAAAATGCATATTGCATCCCTAATGAGCAGAAACAACAGCATGACACCAGCCACACAGATGAGTCAGTGTGTGTTTATCCACTAATGGCTCCATATTGTTTTCTGTCCCTCACTGTGTGCCTAAGCAGTCGATTGTGTTGTTACAGCAACATTTCCAAAGCCGCTATGCGCAGAAAACATGCGAAGTGTTGAGCGGCAATGCAGCTGATCTGACAATAGATGGAGAGGAAAATGGTAAAAAGATAATCAAGCAGCTTTGTAAAGTGGAAAACTGCAACCAGCAAAAAACAAGAAACTAGAATGGGCACTCAGTAGAACGCATACCTTCGCATATCACAAGATTGAGCATTGAATTATGAAAATGTTGGCATTAGTTGCATGCCAATTGGATAAAAAATATGTAAAAATAAGAATTTGACCTTTTCATAACCTTGACCTCTGATCCGATCAATCCCAAAATCTAATGAAATAGTCCCCGGATAATAACCAATCATCCCACCTAATTTCATGCGATTCGGTTTAATACTTTTTGACTTATGCGAATAACACACATACAAATACACGGCAATCAAAACATTACCTTCCGCATTTTAAATGCGAAGGTAATCAGCCCTTAGGATACTCTCAGTGGAAAGGACGTTGGAACAAAATAGTGCAATAGTTCCAAAAAGTAAATGTTAAAAATTATGTCATAGCCTCAGCTTACTTTTACCTTCATTCCATCCCAGTTAATACTGTCCTTTGAATCCCACACTCCCAGCCGGCCTGCTCTAACACACTTCACATGATCCCTCTTCTTTCTCCAATAAAATGTCATTATCATCACCTGGAGGATAGCAGCTCCGGCCACGGAGGTGACAAGGTGGTTACATCATATTATGGATTACTGCGAGTTCCTCGGCCATTTAATCACCTTGTGCCGTAATCTTTCCATCTGTCATTCGGTTGTAGATCTCTGTACTCCCTGGGGATTCGCCCTCTATTAACCACGGTTGGGCGAGCCAAAGATTTGCTCTGACCTTTGTGGGATTTCCCAGACAAAGATGTGAAGATGTCTGTCAGTCGAGTGCGAATCAAATACAATGGATGGAACAAAGAAGCCAAACTATAAGCTCTTTTCATTTGCTGCTACATCACAACTTTGCCATTTAAATGACTTTAATAACAAAGAAATTGTCAGATTTATTATTCATTTATTTTTGACTTATTTTACTTTTATATAAACTGTGTGCGGTCCTGAAATTAATTATTCCCTCTCAGGCCAGGCAACCAATGCAGCCAAATATTTATCAGCGTTTGACTTATGCTTAGCATTTCTCCTCCACCCTGATTAAAGCTTAAGCTATGTTTAATACGGGCCTTTGACACTGGAATAAGTCACTGTCTCTGTGGACGGATGGGCTGTTTCCTCTGAGGTAGGTGAGAGTGCTTTTAGCTGCTGACTGTGTTTTTCTTTCAAATCGAGGCTGTAGCTTTTAAATGAAGGAACAGGCTGAGTCCAGTCAAGTGGAAAATCACTTCCTCCTTGTCACCATGTACTCTGGACAGAAAGGGCCGATGTTCTGGGGGAGATGATGGCAGAGAACAACAGCGCGGCCATTTGAGAGAGCATGAAGAAGCAACCAGAGAAGAGGCATGTGCTACTGCTGGGATGTAGAGTAGTAGAGACAGAAAATGAGACGATAGTCAAATGAGTTTCACAATTTCACACCAAACCCCCCCATAAATTATACATCTCGGAACATTTTTTGCTGTACAAACAAAGAGGCGGTCCTCAAACCGACTTGCCGTAACTCCTTGTCTATTTTGCATACGATCGCAGGCGGTGCATTTTCTTCTGTCTCCTCTTACAAATGCTCGCTCCTCGCTACCTGCGGCATTTGTGAACGTCTCCAGAGCCATCAAGGTTAATTGGAATCAGGCGTTAAAAGACGTTCAATATTCTAAAAATGACAACAAATTATGTTAATGTTGGTTTGAAGTCCTTGTTATCAAGGTGGAATCAATCTTGCCCATGTCCCTCGAGGTCAGCAGCCATACATAACAATTAGTACAGTGTGTGTGTGTGTGTGTGTGTGTGTGTGTGTGTGTGTGTGTGTGTGTGTGTGTGTGTGTGTATCAGCAATGTAAAATGCCAGAAAGAAGATTATTCTATTCATAGAAAGCAAGCAGAGGGCCTCCTTTAAGCCTTGCCAACTTAATAGTCAAGTTCACATTATTCAGAGTCCAAGAATACTAAATGAGTACAGGTTGTAGAAGGATGCCCGTTCATATAAGCTGCCTTGTTTCCTTTCCTATGGGCTAAAAGTATAACATATCGACTGTATGCAAATGACACCTGTGTAAGACAACGAGCTGGACATGGCTGTCGAAGTCCCTCTGCAGCCTGACACGGGGTTTAATCCGTTAAATTAACACAAATCAATTATGTTTTATTTGTGCCACGTGTGTTGCTAAAGCAGCCTGACAGGCGCCGACCTGATGGCCGTTTTCTCCGTGGCGTCTGGTCGGTCTGTGGCAGGAAGATCGTCGGCCAGAATCTCCTCGGGACTCCGCAGGTCGTTCAGGGGGGCCTTCTGCTCCGTGCCTTTGATGCCCATCCCCGCCGTGATGGCGTTCCACAAAGCACTCTGAGACTTTGAGCCTGCAATGAAAAAATTATAAATAACCTTAGCGGTGGAACAATTATATTGCATAGGGCTATGAATCCAACTGGTTTACCATGTTTGCAAATATGATATCACAAAAAGCAGAATAGTAAAATCCTCCTTTCAAAGGTGTTCAGGATCATAGGACATAAAGAGAATGTAACCCCTTTGTCATGCTGCCACCATGTGGATGTATGCTGTCAGTGCAACTTTATCTTGAAGACAAGTAGTACTTCTACCACAACTAGTATTTATGCTGATATCATAGCAGGGTAATCATTGATAACCGTGTGTGGTAATTGTGTATTCCGTTTTCAGGAAAATAGAGAGGACCACTTGTAATATGCTGAAATTATGCTAATGAATTCATCATTAATCACATTTCATCTTAATTCTAATCACACAGTTTTGAGGGGGGTTCATTATTTTTGTATGAATTAACATAGAGTGAAACTGATCTTGAATTGAAATCAGTGAATTTAGTGAACTGTCTAATAAATAAATATGATAATTGAGAAACACTTACGTTCAAAATTCGCCTGTGGTCTGGTGGAGCTCTCTCCATCTTCATTCGCCACTGGAGGAGAAAAAAAACAAATGCAATAGATAATAAAAATGTGGGTTATGAACATACATGCCTATGTTATGAAGCGAATGGTGGTTATGCAAATGATGTAACGCTAATGGTTCCCGATTACATTCAAATTTAAAGTAATCGGTAAACAGATGATTACAGATGGATTTAAAGTTTGAATCCATCTGTAACTTCTGTTTTGCACATTTGATCTTTTCCATACTACACATTCTTCCTGATATCTGGAAGTTCATATTTGCCATATGTGCAAAAATATTATAATTTGAGTAGGCACAATTCCCTAAAGAGTCTTACAACTATTAAGAAAGGTCATGAGCTCACATTGTGTTGTGCTTAATCACAGAAACAGATTTACGACATGCTGCACTCATATTTTAATAAGCCTCTCATCATCCAGCCAATGTTTGCTAGTTGGGATTAAACAGAAGGGATTATTGTGCAGATATGTAATTCACTCAGTCAGGAAGGTCGTTTATGGTTCCATTAAACCCTGTAATCGCTCTGGAGAGTGTGATTTGAGTGACTGTGACGCCAGAGACCGGTGACCTGCCGGAGTCTCCGCCCACTAAACTCAGTAAATCGGTGAAATACACGCACACACACACACACACACACACACACACACATCCTCTAGCAGTGTTAGTAAGAGCCTATACATGCTTGTATTAGAGCATAGACACACAACTTTATTAATGTAACAGGTATTACAGTATTGTTCAACACTACATGCCTGAAGAGCTGAACCCTTTCAGTGCAGCGGACAATATATGGGATTAATCTCCATCTCAGAGTTGTTAACGAGCCTCTGGATGCAGTTCCCCAATACGCCACTAGAGGCTGACTCCATAACATTTTCACATTAAAGAAGACAGAAACCACCCTCTGAAAACTTGAATATGAATACATATATTTTACAGTTGGAAACTAAACTCTAAAAGGTTATTTTGTGTCATGGCGGTAATTCTAGAAGCTTTACTGCTCAGTCGCCTCATCAACTAGAACTGCATAATATTATTATAGTCAGATGATCTGACATTTACTATTCAAAATGATCTATCAACCTATTTCTCCTCAGCTGTTATAATATGTGTCTATGAAATAGATTATTCACATTGTTTCTAATGAATATGCTTTTAAAATGTATTATAATGTATTATATCAGTTATAGGTATGTGATCAAAGAATCAACCATAAGGCTTAAATTATTTGGGAATGTTTAGGTTGAGAGCGAGTGATGATGACACCAGTTATTTAAAGTGTGTTATTGTGCTCGATTGAGTATTTCTGGAACATGTATCTTCTATTTTAACAACATTTAAATAAGTAGAGATGTTATGTGTTGCCCTTCTTTTTTTGGGGCCCATTTTGCATTTTATTTCCTGGACTAAATACCTGGGGGGCTCCTAACGAGGTTTCAGGTCACAGGTTTTCCAGTTTTAAGAAGAAATGACTCTTAGTGAAGGCCTTTCAGGTCGGATTACTTTGTTATATTTCTGGGTTTCCCGGTGTAATTGGCTGCACTCCCAAAACCTTCATACCAATCAAAGTAAATAAAGGTGACTTCTGAAAAGAAGTCCTTCTGAGGTTAAGAGAGAGTCGGTTATCAACTTCGATTAAAAATCTTTACTTTACAAAAGATTCCAAGAAAACATGTCATCACTGCTGACGAAGCCATAAAAACAATAACCAGGGAAACAATAACTGTTCAGGCTTCTCCTCGATGGGTCTTGTGGTATTATTCCAGTCGTTGTCGCCCCCCCGAGAGTGATGCCCGCCCTGCCGTTCATAAGAAGGAAAAAGCATTCCACCCATCTTCCAGATCCCTCTCTTTTCTTATTGGTACATCAAACTCCCAGTTGTCTTCAAATAAAGACTAATTCATTTAATTCACTTCATTCTAGGTCTAATTTAATGCGTGAATGTTGTGATAAATTGCTTTAATATTACGTTGCTGTAATTAACAACATCAGTACTCTCCCACCACACCGTGTTCCAGTGTCTGTATTACTCCTGGATACGTCCTTGTGATCTGGAGTCCATTATGGTGCATGTGGAGATTGCATTTTCCCATTATTCGAGCCCACGACTGAACCTTTACAAGCAGCACAGCGGCAGATAAGACTGACCTTCAGCGGAGCTCGAGGTTGTTCTACAGGCTGTACTTCTGTGTCATTACAGTCCTCAGTTCCATAACTCTGGTCTTAGAATGAACATCGTAGGACGGCCATGCTCTCCATGCACGTTTTAATGTGAGATGGAAGATTTAGAAAGGGCCGTTTGCAATATTAAAGCTGCATGTGCATGTGTGTAGACCTCATTACATTGTTTGATTTACGCTCATAACCAGATTATTCACATATCTCAGGGTTCTTACACATTTTGACCAATGGATTTTAATGACTATTCCATGACTATTCCATAACTTTTCACCAAATTTCCATGACCAAACTGAAAATCTCTGTATAAACATGAAATGTTGCGTATTGAGAGCGTGTGCCGGCTTATATTTCGAGCGTCTTTCTTTAAAAACCATGTACATTATTTCAAACTCGGCTTAACTGAACATGTGATTTTAACAAATTTCCATGACTTTTCCAAAACTTTTATGATTTAAGTTTTTTTCCATGACTTTTCCAGGCCTGGAAATGACCATATTGAAATTCCATGAATTTTCCAGGTTTTCCATGACCATACAAACCCTGATATCTTACAAAAACAGTAAATTAAACAATCTGTAGCTGCTGAAAGATGAATGAGGTTAAATGGCATCGTTGTTGTTCCCAGTTTTGTCAGAATAAAAACACAAGACTCCAGTTGTACTACTCTTCTTCTGTTGGCTCTGATGAGCGGTCACCAGGGAGGCCTTCCAACAGCGGCAGGAGGCTCGGTGTTTAAGCCTCTGTGGGAGGTGACGCGGGGCGGGGGGGATCGTTGGCTCAAACAAACAAACACTTTCCCCCAGGAGACTGACGGCCGGGTCCTCGACATTGATTTACTTTTCCTTACTTTTGTTACATAACTTACGTAGGTAGGCTTTTAAACTCATGGCACATGGCCTATGTACATTACGTACCAACCGTATTAAAATACACCGTAGTACGTACAAACCGTCCAATCACACAACCCTGTGTTTTAGAAACCAGAGCCGTGTAAATGTTGACGACGCTCGCTGTTAACTTAGATGTTGACACAGGCGCCATTGTCTTTTCCAACTTCACTTGCTTTCTCTGTTGCTAAGGTGCTACTATTATCCAAAAGGCATCTCTGTAGTTTGAAATAAATTCATTAAAGCCCGTTGCTCTGCATTGTTATACTTAGCTGTGCTCTTTTTTTTCAAATGGAAAATCATTTTCTATCAGAATGAGCCCACTTAGACTCGGTTGAACAAAGTATTGCTTGGAAACCAGAAACGTGTTTTGTTTCATCAACGCAGAGCTTAAGATTCAGTTTGCTACAGAATACTTTCTTTAAGTTAGTCTAAAGAAAAAAACTCAAAAACAGGAATTACATAGATTGAATTGTTGTTTGAATTAATAACGTTTTCAAATCTAATCTACTATTACTAATTTAACAGTAATGTACTTAACACAGCAATCCCTTTTAGCTATGCAATAAGTCTATATTTAGGAAAGACAAGTGTGAAACTAAACAAGACATTCCCATTTTAGTTAACACAGTCAATAAAAGATTTTACTTTAATATACTGTTATACATTTTACTTTAGTGGATTTGATTTTTTTTTCTTATGCTGGGCTGACAGTGAAAGATGTTGTGAAATCTGGGCACCAGTTTGGTGCTTTATGATTCAATTAGTATTGTTTTACTAGGATTTTTTCAGTTTTCGTATTTGATTTCATGTTACAACAAAGGAGAAATACTAGTAACTGAAAACAAAATCACAAGTAATGTATGAAATATCGGCAAATGAAAAATGGAGAAAAGGTCGGTGATGATGGGAGTGATGTTTTTAGGTATAGTGTGAACATCTCGTCAGAAGTTATAAACAAGTGTAGAAAGAAATGCAATTAAGTGCAACATCAATTTATAATCTTACATTTCAGATTTGTATGAAAAATAATGCTCAGGAAAAAGATCAATAAGTTTGTCTAGCATGGACTGTTTCTAAAACATCAAGAATTAAATGACAAACGAGAATATCAGAGCATTGTAACAGAACATTGCTTTGTTAAAAAATGCCACCATGTGAGAACTGAATTTGCCACGAAGACACAAACTAAAGAATCCAAAATATTCCTCTGTATTTTCGCTCAAAGTAAAAAAAAAATAATAATTTAAAAGGTTAAACACATTTTTAATGTGTATGTAAGATGGGAAATGTAATAAAGAAAATACACCCCAAAAAATCATTGAAGTATTCCCAAAACGTTGGCCCACGTACACATGGCCTGTATGTGTCAACATATAACTTAACCATGTTCAGCTTCAATAACCAAAAGATGATCCCTGGTTGCCCAGGGCAACGACTAAAAGTTCAGTGTTGAGATTGTGACCCTCTCTCCCCCTGGCTTGTGTCCCTTGCAGGTGGGCGTGGCCACGGGTCATCAGAAGAGAAGAAACACCTGAGGTAATCAGCAGCATTGGCAACACCTGGGCCTTTAAAGACCCTCTGGTCTCAGGCGCTCTCTCTCTCCGTCCTGAGACCCCGTTTGGCTATCTGTAATAAGATCGTTTGACCCGACACTATCACATATTTTCCCACGCATGCACTCACCTCCACCACTGAGGGACTCATATGCCACTGGTTATTCTACCTGAGTTATGAGTTATGTTTATGCTACCTGTTAAATAAAACTATTTCTGTTGTTAACTACTACTTGTGTGTATCCCTCTTTGTTGTCCTCCTCTCTACCACCATCTGCATGATGGATCATCGAGGTCTGGATCGTGGTCCATGCCTACTACCAACTATTCATACACTCCGTCATATTCATTGATTGTGTTGTTACTGTGTTTTAATTTGTGTGTAATGATTCCTTCTGTACACATGACATCTCTTACACCCGTCCATCTTGCAGAGGGATCCTCCTCTGTTGCTCTTCTGAAGGTTTCTTCCCTTTTTTTCCCCGTGACGGGTTGTTTGGGAGTTTTTCCCGATCCAATGTGAGTTTTTTGGACAGGGATGACTATATGTTCAGATTGTAAAGCCCTCTGTGACAAATTTTTAATTTGTGAAAATGGGCTATACAAATAAACTGAATTGAATTGAATGACAAGATGAAATCAGTTTTCCTCACACAAGCTTCACAACATCTACAAAACATAACAAAGCTAACAAGCCTAACACGCGACCGCGCAGCAGCTGCCAGCTACAGTCGATGCTCGGGGTGTAATGGTGGACACGAGGTGACCAGCAGGCAATGAGCTGCCATCGCTAAGGAGTCACGCTTCAGAGGAGGTGATTGGTAAAATGCTGTGCAGACTGAATCCGAGGCCCAGTGAGCAATTGATTGTGACACTGGTGGGTTACCATGACAACTGCCATGCTTGTGGGTAGCAAGAGGGAGATGGTCAACATGTGATCGAGGCAGGTCTTTAGAGGTAACAGGATGTGTCCGTGCGAGCGGAAAAATCCAAAGTCCATTTTCTGTTTGATCATAAATTATTTTAGGGCTGCTTTTAATGCTTTTAGAAGGATATCTGGAAATGATTTGAAGGCGTCTCTCTTCCTGTTGTTGTGTCTGTATGCCATTACACAGAAGCATTCCCCTTCTAATAAGTATATTCATATCATGCAAACATGTTGAGGTGTGCACTGTGGGCCATAGACCATGTTTAGTATTGCCTGTGCCTCATGCTACGCAATAACAACAGCACTGAGCTTGTGGCCCACATTTCAAACGAGGTCAAACTCAACACAAAGCAAGATGACAGAACCTGGATGCACCTCATCCAGACTTGCACCAAAACTCCTTCAGCCCAGACTCTGGCAGCGACCGGCCCGCCGTGGACAGACCCAGATGTGGCTTCCACCTGCAGTGGGAGCTCCGGCCGGGGATGGAGAGCTCCATCCAGTTGCCAACAAAATTAAATAAAGAAAGAAAGTTCCTCATAGTAGCTTTAAATTTACTTTAAAGTAACTAACTTGACTAAATATGAAAGTAAAATGTGCTCAGTACCTGGTGTGCATTGTGATACAAATATGAACACTTCCTGTTGTGTACTGTCTTTCACATAAACAAATATTGTCAACAATAAAGCGGTGTTAAATAACATTTGTGGTGATTGTGTCAATAAACAGATGCGTACTATAACACAGCAAGCAGACTGGGCTTTTATTTGTAGCCAACTTACACATTATAAGTCCAACATGTTGTTCCAATTGTTCCTTTCAGCTCTCTCATATCTCCAACAGCCCCAGAGGGAAATATCTGTCTCTTCAGCTTTAAACACTGCACTCTTTTTCACGATTACATCATCCTCTGTTCACTGCTGTTTGGGCTCGGTGGGCTGCGTGGGTTTACCAGAGCAGATGAAACATCTGAACACAGGAGCTGTTTAGTGCAGCTTTACCGGATTCCACAACAGGATTAACTCAATCTTTCCAGCCCGACTGCCTCCTGAATTAACAAATGATTAAAAAAATGACTCCAGGTGGAAGTTGACACATCTATCCGGGTTGAAAGTGAGAAGCGTGTTGGATATCTCAACCCAGTCAAACTGTGATGAAACTCCTGCAGCGACATGTTCCTGCCTTATGAGATTCAGTGTTGAATTACCCTTAAAAGTCTGTGTCCAAAAGCAAAATGCACATAACTACTTATGACACTGTACATCTCGTCTGAACTACCAACGCATCTGAAAGCACCGCTGCTCTCCAGCACATCCTCACATCGCTCTATTTTCAACACTGTTTCAACACTCACCTACGACACTTTTCACAAGTGCTCCGAAAAAAAGTGGCACTTAAGTTCATCAACACTGCGGTTGTCAAGACAATCGGATGAACTCCCGGTGACGTCAGCGGCACGGCGCTCCAGTCTGCCGCCTGCTTGTTTCCATGGTGTAGTCGCGTTACAGAGGAAAGCGTCAACTTCAGGAGAACGGACTAACGTGGCGAGTTGTGCCGAGAGGCTGAAATGCGCCGTGCTCGACGCCGGCTCCCGCTCTCTCTCTCTCTCTCTCTCTCTCTCTCTCTCGCACGCACTCAAACACTCTTCCGTCCCTCTCGCTCACATGCAAACACGCGTTCCTCCTGCTCTGCCTCCCGTGTGGACGTCTTACCTATGGTGATATTGAAGCCGTCAATGCTGAAGGTGGCACTCCGACCCTTCCTAAAGCGATGCTTCTTGGCGTTTGCTTCCATCTCTCTGGCAAACCTGCGGTCAGCCTTGCACCTTTTTAATTTATGTTCAACGCCTTGTGTCAGTTCAGTTGCACTGCCTTGTTTCAGTTTCGTTTGAGTGACTCCCCTCCTGGGGAGTGAAAGAAAGGTAGTCCTTGGACGAGAACTGTCAAGGATTCGCCACTTCTCATTAGAGACACCAAGTGGGAGGGTTTCTCTTAAGTCCTTTTCCACCCATTTCACTTAGTTGTGTATCTTGTCTCGCCCTCTCTCTCCGCTTCTCACACCTCAACGAGCTCATTTCAAGGAGCTTATGGCTCTTGATTTGTTTTTCTTCTCTCGCTCTCCCTCCACCCCTCCCTCCACGCTTTCTCTCCTCGTCTCTCTTCCCCGAGAGGTACAGTAGGTGTGAGTGGTGGGTGGCGGTGGTAGTGGTGGTGAAGGTAAGGAGGAGGGGACATCTCTAGGGGTCTTTACATGAACGTGACTCCTCCCACTGACAAGATTTTGGAGTAGAAATAGTCGAAGCTCAGAGTTTGTATGACACTGATGCCTCGAGGTTCTAGTTTAGCTCTCAAACATTAACGCATTGACTCAAAATGTGCACATGCCTTGGTGCTTGAGCGCAGAGAGGAGCAGAAAAGGTGGAAGGAAAGACAGCGACAGAGTGATTAGGTGGACTGAGTCTAAACTAGGGATGAAATCAATGTCACTGCTTTTCATTTTGCAGGAGTAACTCAGAAAGCTGAAGCCAAACTCATTAACAGGATGCATGCGAATACAAAAATCAGCCATTTGAATAATTACATTTAGAGTGCATAAACTGTCTGAAATGTATTCATTTTCCCCTTTTAAGTGACTGCTGATTACTGGAAATGACACTGGAGCATGGCCTTCTTCATCATTTTGAGTGTTATTCTGGAAAACACAATTGCATTTATTCTTATAAAAACTACCTTTCCCTGACACAATACATAGCTGCTCATCTATGCACATAACACACACACACACACACACATGCACACACCAGTTCAACAAAGGATAAAAAGCTCCCCTTATTAGCACCATCTGACATTTAGCTATGGGGTTTTCCATGTTTCATTTCCCCCTGATTAGTGCTCTTCATGAAGGCTTCTGGCTTGTTCTCACACCATTCAAATGCAATAGATTTGCCTATAAAAGGAAATTACTAGTGATTACTATACTGTTTACTCTTCTGGCAAAAAAGCAAACATAACCTCTCTTCAGTCTTTACAGAATTGCTTATAATTTAAGATAATATTGGCTTACAATATACCTTTGTGTTTGTTCTTCTCTATTCCCCTTCTGTTCTTACCTTGAACCACGTTCTAGTAACAGCCCCCATAAATTATCTGATTTATTTCAGTGGCATGTAATATAATCTAAGCGATGTGACGACAAAAACAGGGGATTTAGTTACAGGGGACAAGTTAATAAATCGTACAATTTATCTGTGCGATGGCAAATCTCAGTGGCACCTACTTACTGTCTATATATATATATATATATATATATATATATATTATTTAATTTTACATTGCTGTATCTACATATATGTTGTATATATACATATATATTTTATTTTATTTTGTATTTTATATTTCACTTTGCATACTATACCTTATGCACAGTCACTTTCTTTCTTATATCTATATTTTATTGGGTTTAGTTTATCGATGCTACTACGTCAACAAATTTCCCCTTGGGGATTAATAAAGTATATTTCTATTCTATTCTTCTTCTCTATAAGAATCTGCACCACAAACATACACTAAAGAGTGATCAGAGAGTGTGTGTGTGTGTGTGTGTGTGTGTGTGTGTGTGTGTGTGTGTGTGGTCTCAAAGGGTGAGTGTTCACCAGCTGTTAACTGTCAAATAATAACAGTCAAATAAGGACAAAGAATATAGTGCAACAGACAGGAATGAATGCATGATTTATAGGTGATGTGGCAGTGAAGGTGTAGGAAGTAGATCACAACCGTGAGATGTATCCAATTATAACCGAGCCAGTTTGAGTCCCTCCAGTTGCAACGGACACATTATGCACTTGTTAGATAATTACGCTCCCTCTCATTTTGTTTGCGAGCTACAGTGAGAGCTCTTTATCCTCTCCTCCTGTCACACGGCTCGCCGCAGCCCCCCAATTGATACCGTATCCAGCAATTTGCGAGGATCCTAATTTTGCAACGCTCTCTCTGTGCACCCTCGAGTGTCCGCTTGTTCCCGGGTAGCTTCGATGACGACGGGGACATGTGTGGGAATATTGCACTGAACTTTTGTCAGCACACTCCCAGGGAACCATTTGTTTGAGAGGCTAAAAGTGGTTACAATGTGCTTTAATGTGCTTTCACATTTAAAAGGGGATAACCTGTTGAGGCCACAGCTGTGTCAGTATGATTAATGATGTTATCATATTGCTGCGGAGTCTTGTCACCAATATTAAATCCATCCCTTTAATAATGAAACCGAAATAACGTGTGCAATATATTCGAGAAGTACAAAAGTGCCAAAGGGCACAATTCTCTTTGAGAGCTTATTCCACACGAGTAGGTGTCCGTGTAAGTGTATTGTGGTCACAACATGCTGCTGTATTCCCATTTAATGCATCTGGGGTCACAGAAGTTATCCGATTACATAATACACTTAACTGAAGAAGTGTGCGTCTGCCTTTGTGCTGCTGTAGAGCCTCATCTATTACCTTGCAAACTGTGGCCATGGAGGCTGTTCACTAAACAGTCGGTTATGAGCAGCACTAGGCGCTAATGTAAGGATGGGGGAGGTGTTTAGGAATCTGTTTAGGCTTTCACTTTGGTCCACAGAAAGATATCATGAGCTCACTTTTTATATCACTTAATATATATAACATCCCTATTACTGGACAAATGTCCCCCAAATTAATTGGAAACTTCCTAAAGAATGAAGACTTTTTGGATAATGCATGGACTTGTTGTCGTCTGGCCTCACCTGTGGGTCAACTTTGCACACACTGCATTAAATAATTAGATTTCCAAGAAAGTTACTGTTGACATTCATTGTCCCCAGATAAATAACCAGAATGCATTTGGTGACCCTCTGACCTTTCTTCACTGTTACAATGACGTCAAGATTTCCACAAAGTTTTAGGTTTTACATTTGAATGGGCAGATGTCACTGAAGCTACATGTATACTTCCCACATGATAAATCTAAAATGTCATTAGCTTTTAGTGTAAATTATTTGAAATCTACATATTGTTTTACGAATATGCTAAATTTGCATAGTGACTGACCTCTACTGGTTGATACTATTGCAATTGAATTTCACTATCGGCTAATCTGATGCCCGGTGACTTATATGGTGTTTTTGTATCTATTCTTAAAGGCAATGCACACTGATCAACACCAATGTAAATGTGTAAGGTTTATGGCACAATTAAATTACCATGCAATATCATAATTTATTTTAATATATTTAATTTGATTTATTATTTTAATTATATTTATATGGTTTCAATGTGTTGCTTAATTTAAGTCCCATAGTTTCAATGAATCTTTTTACCACCACATCTCATAATTATATTAAGCCTATTTAATATTCGGTTCACATCTGTCGAACCAAATACACAATATGTGGCATGTGGGTTTTAATGCCACAGTGCATTTTAAAGTAGCCTGTAGTACAACAGCTGCTTTGAGCGTATACATTTGTTGAATCCTCGTCAAGATCCCTTTATTCAAGGGTCAATAGGGCTGCGGATCGTCACTAGGCAACGGGAAGATCTTTTAGACATACGGCAATGTGCATACACTACACTGGAGATGACATGATGGGCTTGATATGCAAATAGGACTCATTACATTAGTGTGGATTTTAAAGTATAGCATTTAGTTATTTTAATGTGTTTCATTGGAACAATGCAAAAGAGACAGAACTCAGTTTTGACGGGATATTGTTAAAACTTATATTGCCTGCCGCAATATTTCTTCCTTTTTTTTTTATTAATGCTTTTAGACTTTAGTTGTTTTTAACAAATCGGTGCACCCCTTTGCTTCTTCTGTTATGTCTATTGAAGGGGAACTATCACTCAACCTTTGATCTGGCCATCAAACACCAGCACAGTACCAGCAGATATGAATTAAACATGAAGATAAAGGTGAAATGAGAGCAAATTTGGGGGATTAGAAATAGATTGTCTTGCACAAATGTAATCCCTAGCGGTCTTATTTTTATTTGTAGTGAGTAAAAGCGCTATCTAATAAATCAGATAAATAAAATATATTGTAAATGAAAAGCACTACAAAGGGCATCCTAAGTCTAAGATTTTCGGAAGGCGGATAAACTGACATTTCACCGTCATCATATTG
This sequence comes from Liparis tanakae, assembly GCA_036178185.1. Lineage (NCBI taxonomy): Eukaryota > Metazoa > Chordata > Actinopteri > Perciformes > Liparidae > Liparis > Liparis tanakae. Next base: position 16,844,054 of record CM070098.1, on the reverse strand, counting down.
TGTAATTCATTTAAAACATGACACCAGTTTCAGGTCTTTTTGATTGTGCAATCTACAGTAACACATGCAGATTCAAGACAACAACTATACAATGAGACAGCAAAAGCCGCTCATTAGAGGTCTCCCCTAGACTGTGGTACGACCTGTTCTTTGTGAGTCCCCACACCACTGTCACCACAGTGACACAGACATGTAATTAAGACACACGGGGTGTCAGGGAGCTTTCCTTTCCCCTGCTAAATACTCATTAGAGGCAGCTTTAAGGGCGATGTTAGCCTGTGTTGGAAACCTGAGGGAAATGAGCTGACAAAACAGGGAGCTACATGAACACAGTCATCTGAAACCTGCTGCACAGAAAACCCCGAGGGGGGAGGGGAGGGGGGGTTGAGGGGGGGGGGGGGGTCTTGGGCTGTGTAGTGCACATGTTTAGCAAATGATTTTTGCCCCAGCGTGGTTCCAGCTCAAAGAGGAAAGACCAGTCGGGTGAACGTTTATGTCAGCATGGCAAACAAATGTAAGCCTTTTGATTAGACACACATTCTCCGCCCAGCAGACCAAACTTTTTAGAAAGTTAAAATGCACATAAACAGACGGTTGTGTCCTCCCAGCCTCGATGGGAAAGTAGCAGCGTCCCCTCTCAACTAATGTCCGAATGGTCATGTGCAGATGATCTGCAATAACAAAACGCAGATATGTAATTAAGCTTGGTATCAAACAACGCTGCAACATGTTCATTGTCAGCTTATTTTTCAGATATGTTCAAACTGATGTGCGAGCACTGCCACACAAAATTAACTCAAATTGTATCTGTAAAATATTCAGTTAAATTTGTTTTCAATTGGATTTTCCTGCAATAATTGTGGCAAATATATCATAACTTAACTTTGCAAATTAAAATTAAACCAGCAGCACTGTACTGTACTGTGTGTATAATATATATATATATATATATATATATATATATATATATATATATATATATATATATTATTATTTTTTTCGGTTATGTACAAAAAGCAAGATTTTTTTTTTTTTTACAACAAAAGACGAAAGCGGCTAACCGAATATATATATATATATATATATATATATATATATATATATATATATATATATATATATATATATTGTATAGCGCTTTTCTTCCGACCAGTCAAAGTCACTGCATGTCGTCATTCACCCATATTCATACACTGATTACAGGGGGTACCAGGCAAGTTGCCACCTGCCCATTGGGACTCTTTCTAGCCATTCACACCGTTTCACACCAGCAGTTAGAGGTTAAGTGTCTGGCCCAACGGTACTCTGACATGGACAGTTGCCTCTTTACTGTAGCGTATCTTTAAGCTGTAGAAAAGGTTGTAAGTACAAGTGAATATCACCAATGTCAACACTGACTAGATGTTTGCTGGTACATGTGAACATAAGCCATCTATGATTATCACACTTCCTGTACTTACTAAAAATGTTGGTATGAATGTGACTTTCAAATGCAATTCACATCATATAATCAGAAAGAAAGAGAGAAAGAAAGAAAGAAAGAAAGGTTGTCACAATGTAGAATGAAGACAGACTAAAGTGTTGTGGTTCCTTATTCATGCCTCCTCTCTTCCTTCACCTGCATTTTTTCCTTGCTCTCTATGGAACACATCTTTACCATATGGGGCATCCATTATCATTTTAAATGTATATAAAATGACTTATTACATGTGTCACAGCTGCCTCTCATTTCACTAGGTTCATGTAGTGGATTATTCTGTTTCATTTTATTGTCTTGAAGTTATTTTGTTGTTGTTAGTTATGATAAAGTAACAATCTTTTGTATTAACTTTAAGGAAAAACTGTTCATTATTCTTGCAGATGGGATAAATTGTGAATATTCAATCATTTTGTCCGTTGAAATTCAACAGTTTTGTGCAATGTCTCGTTGATTCATACAATCACACCAAACACTATTCAACAAGAACTTTTCGAAAGAAGATTATTCAAATTCAAAATGAATTTGTAACATTTTACAGTTGAATGTTCAGGAGATCAACCGACTTTTCAATACAGATGTTGTTTATTAATATTTGAACTATCAATCAATTCATTGGTTTGTGTTTCCTCTATACTGTATAATATTTCTACCAACCCATCAATTCAACATTAGCCTCCAATTTTGAAATTTCCCCACTGTGGGACGGATAAAGCTATATATCAATTACAAAACAGATTTCCAACCAATAGGCCAGCTGATGCTTCTTCATTTATTGCCCCCTTATTTAGCATTTATTAGCAGAAGTGTATAATTAATTTAACAAAAGGTAATATCTTTGTCCTCACAAATGTATGACACTACAATCTCCAACATAACTCAACTCCTCAGCATTTAATCCAAATGTGGTATCTATTAAAATACCAGTAAATGTGACGAACAGTCAAATTAGTAAGAATACTCTGGCTCCTTATACGCCACGGGAAACCGTCTGAATATGACCCAGTTCCTGTGTCAGTAATGCAATCAACAGCAGGGTGTATTTACACCTGACTGTATGACTGATTGTAGGACATGTTCCTGCTACACGGGTCATGTATTCTGGGGAAGCTGAAACAGCCGTGACACCATTTTAAATGATCTATGACTCCTAATTGATGTGTCCTTTAATTTGGGATGGCAGTTCAGATGAGAGCAATAATGTAAAGCAGTAGTTGAGATCATTACACCCATAGAACTATCCCTCAGTGAAGGGACCTGACCAGATAAGCGCAGCAGGGGGTAGTGTGTTGTTCCTCAGGAGGAACAGGTGAGTCAGCTGAGAGTCAGGGAGGACACTCCTCAACACCCAAGAACATCATCGGGGATCTGGAAGGAAACTCAACGGGAGTCTAACTGTCATACGGCCATGGAAACGCCACAGTAAAGATGGTATTTTAAGGAGTCGGCCAGGGAGAATAATTATCCTCTGGGACTGATAATGCAGGGAGTTGGAACTAGAAGTGGCAGCAGTGGGGAGACAACTGGAGGTAAACAAATTTAACTGAAGGAAACATTGACTAACACAATGTTTTTTTCTTTTTTTAAACAATGTTAAATAAGTTTCAGAAATAAAAACATTTATTTAATTGCACTGTAAACAGATTCAATAAACGGTCAATTGTTGTAAAAGAAAATGTTGTACCACTTGTTTCACATTAAATAAAATGACATGTCACTTTAGATTGCCAAGTAAATTTGAATGGAACATTGATGATGGAACACACTTATTGGAGCTTACTGTGTGCATCCATTCCCTTTACAAATATATCATAACCATGACGAGCAACTCATTTCGAGATAGTTCAGTACACTTTTTTACCACATATTTACAATAAAAACACAGGACACGCGTCCTGAATATTACTGGTTCGCGTGTGCATTTGTTGAAACTAATAGGACTGTAATTTGGTTTATTTCCATCTGGGGGACATCTCACACATCAAAGAGATGCTTTGGTAGTGGAGATATGTTGCATTGAGGCTAGCCATCAAAGAGCTCTGCATTCATTCAATGATTTTTTTTCCAGTAGCATATTACCAGTAATCCTCTGAAGTGACCAATTTGTCTCATCTAAAGATAGATCCATGAAGCAAACTACAGAGATGTGCAGTACAAAGAAACACAACAGCTGTATTTGAGGCCAGGGTGCTCACATAAACTGAGAGATGTTGGTTACATAGGAGCGTGATAAAAAACCTTCATACTAAATGTGCAATATAGGCCATCTTTCACCCTTTAAGTCTACTTTCTCTGACATCCGTCAAAAGAGAGATGGATTATGTGACGTTGAGGTGGGGATACATTTAAACAAGTACAAAGACAAACGTGGATGAACTGCATGGGTAAATTGAATGCCAGTAGGATACTGTGACTATGATACAGTACTTATGTACAATTTGAGATACTTTACTTGAAATACAGCATGTTCCTGGTAAGACAATAAAGGTGTCTGCATAATTTTTGTTTGATTGAAACCTTTTTTTTACAGAAGACATTTTGACATGTCAGTGCAGGAAAAGCACAGGTGTAACCCGTAACACTAACGACAACTGCTACTGCACATGCTGGTTCACTGCATTGGATCGTTATTGTTATAGTTCCACCTGTGTGCTTTTTCCTGCAATGACAAGTCCAAATGCCTGCTGTGAAAAAAAAAGGTTTATATTCGCTATTGGTTGTGCAAGAATAAGTATCAGTACCACGCTATACAATTACTCCATTACAAATAAAGATTTTGAAATACAAAATAGTAAGTAAGTAATGGCAACAAAATGTATTTAAAAGTGAAAGTGCTCATTATGCCCATGCCCGTGATATATTGTCATGTTATTGAATCGACATAATCAATATATTTATAAATCAGTACCGGGTTGGACATTTGCACCAGATTTGCTTCTCTCACCAGCCAAAAACAGCACTAATAATTTACTGAATGGCTGCCATAGCGACAGGTGGACAAAATAAAGTACAGTTCCAACCTTAGTAAATGGTACTTTACATATATATATATATATATATATATATATATATATATATATATATATATATATATATATATATATATATATACACACACATATATATATATATAAACAACTTCACAAATGGGTAGTTTAATATAGAATGATGCATCATATTTTATGAATTAATGTGTTTTGTATATAAAAGGTGACCTGACCCGTCGTGAATAGTGAAGGAGAAGAAGAAAGTACCATAACATATAAATATCCCAGCAAAGTAAAAGGTATTTTAATAATAATATACACAATATTAGGTTGTTTGCGCCTTAAACGAACATGTGAGTAACTTCTCATATTTCATGCTCAGTAGATGTTAAACTCACCGCTGTGGTGATCTTCAAAAAATTGTTTCTTCGGAGTTAGTTTGACTCCTTCGGCGTCTTGTCTGCTCAGCACCTCGGACAGCGACTGGCGGGAACTCTGGCGTGCGGTTTGGCACGAGACGTTGAAGCGCGCGCTCTTCTTCCTGGTTCGGTCCGACTCCGGAGCGGACCGGCTTCTCTCCGGGTCATGGTCCTCCGGCTCTGAACCCACTTTCACCAACGCATTTCTTGTCCGTATTAGAGCAGAAGTCACGGAGCCCATCACCAAAAAAAAAAAGGTTTTAAAAGAAATAAAAAAGCGTCACTCGGAATCGGTAATTTTGAGTTTACCTTTCATGTTAACGCCTCTCAAAACATGTTGAAACTTAACTCCATTTTTGTTTTACTCGCCAAAACCAATGAACAGTTTGAAAGAAAAACCCTCACCTCTTGTCCTTCACACACTCTTATCTTATAATTGTCAAAGGTAACTGACAGCGAGACTTTAAAAGGATTTATGAATCGAAGAGCAGGGTTTAACCGGGTCACGTCGGCATGTCCCCCTCGGTTTGTGTCCCCTCTGTCGGACACGTCACATGGAGAAAGTTCCTCCGTCGACAAACACACCCATCTCTCGGGGCAGAGCGGCGAAAACAAGCGGCATCAATTAACTGGCCCGTATCCGGTATTATTCAAATGAGCAGAAATACAAATGTACTGATTTAAAGAGACATTATGTCGCTTAAGATAAGCAAAAACCACCGGTAGATTCCTATTTCTTATAATCACGTTGTTCACGTGACTGGGGCTAAACGTTCGCGAGATTTAGTCCTGGTCAAAATCAGAGCTATACATTAAAATGGGATTTAGAGGCTTCTGCAACTTCTTACTCAACGTAGCCTTCTGTTGATGATCCATCTCTGAAGGGAGTGCAGGTGACATTATTCCACGACAGGGGGCAGTCAAATGCAGTCGGCTGTCGGTGGACTCGCTGCATTGTGTCCCTCTTCTGTAGACTGATACTGGAAATACCTTTTATTTTCCATACTGCCAGAGTAGATCTCATGAGGTAGCTTCAATAATCTTGATGTTACTTTTGAACAAATGTGTAAACCATAAAGGATCATGATCATAAAAAGCTTATTGAACTAGAAAAGGTTTCACTGTCAAATAACTCAGTTACAGGTGCCTGATTTCAACATCTAAAAGAAAACACAGGTGTACAAAATGTATGAAAGTATCAAAAGTAAAACATGATTATTGCCTCTTGCAGTGTGTGAGAAGTAGCTGTCTGGAAGCAGGTTGAGTGGGAGTCAATTGTAACATCATATGTGTATAGTGTGGTAGTTGAACCTTTCACAATGCATCATTAACCAATATGTTGTTCATATAAAAACTAACATTAAGAGATACAGTTAGTGGAGTAAAAGTAGACAAGAAACTGGCAGTAATATATGCCATATTCTACAAATGGAGTTTAAAATAACATAAAATGGAAATTCTCAAGTATCTCAAAACTGTGCTTGAGTCCTTAAGCAAATGTATACGTAGATAAGTCTATAATGTTATTATGCAAATTCAATGTTCATACAACATGTTGATGTATTTCATTTATGCTTATTACATTTGATAGTTAATTAACAGTGTCGACAAACAATCCTACCTCGATTTCAATGTAGAGGTTTTCAATCACATCTATTGATCTTCATCATTTGATGGAGTTTGCACAGTTGTCCTGGAATTGTTGATTGTTGAATTGTTTTTCTCTGAATATATTAAAAATTTAGTTTAAAAATTCACCCTTAATATCGGAAACAGCTGTTAACAGCTGCAATTAATCCAGAAGCTATCATTAATAAAATATACACTCCAAAAGTGTGACACTGCACACTAGTTTATTAGATACACATCTACCACCTATTGTCAAATACAACAGCCCTACAACAACAAAAAACAACAAAAACAACAACAACAAGCTTCTTTATGTAGCTTGTTCTTGTTGAAAGATGTTAATTTAAATGTTGTAATTTAACTTTTAGGGCCACTGTTAGTGCTTGCATTGGATTGTATAATTATATACTTGTTTCTAATACTTTCTCTCTTTTATGTATGGACATGTTTTAGATATAACAGGAGACCAGCTGAAGCTCCTAAATAAGACAGTAGGTTTGTTCTCTGTATGATATCAACGTTTCCTCTGTTCTTCCGCGGCTTAGTCTGCTTTAAATCATCAAATTAATTTACATCTCATAGCTTGACGATTTAGTCTCCAAATAAGTTGTGCTTGACACGGTCGATGCAGGTAATATTCTTACCTCATTGAGAGAAAAGAAAATTAAGATTGTGGGGCACATGGTGGATGTTATTACCTCAAATAATGACCATTTTCACTGTTTATTCACATAAGCCATTGTTTTACTACTTCTACTTCATTACCATAAACGTAATACCAGCAAATACCAGCAAAGTATTACACCTAATGCACAGTGTTGAGTTGTTACTGGTTTATTGCTGCGTACAGGCAAGTGTGACATCTTTAGCATACATATGTCCTGGAGTGTGCATGCTGTATTGATCAAAAACACTATGTTGGTTTGAAATGAAGGTTCTTGTAGAACTCAATAAGGATTTCTATGTTGTGGTGATTTCATTGTTGTGTCTAAACAAATGTAATAAAAGATAATACTTTCAGCAGAGAAGGAAACAAAATACAGTCTGTGTCAACTAACAGTCGTACTGGATCATCACACATGTAAAGGCACTTATTGAAGCGGTTTGCTCTTTGTGTTGTTTGTTTGTTTGTTTGTTTGTTTGCTTGCTTGTAGCTCTGGTGAAATGTGTTTCTTCATATTGCTTTTGTTGATTGTTTGGCAAAGGCAAAGATAGTATCACTCCATGTCATCGTGGTTCTGGGTTGACTCGTTGATCACCTGGATGAGGATGTGGAAGACAGAGAAACATGTGAGCAGGGAGAATAACCATCAGAAAACTACTTTATTAATGGTAAATCACTTGAAGTGGATCCTACCTGACCGTCCCTGGTCTCAATGGTCTTGATCAGCACCTTCCTAGTAGTTGTAGATTCAAAATGGGGTTTGGAATCAAGCATGGCTTCTAACAAAAAATAAATCAAACGGTGTGTGTTATTATATTATCCGGCAATTTAATAACCGATACTAACAAATCCTGCTGTTACAACATGGCGGACTGCCATCCTACCTCTCATGTTCAGAGATGAGAAGTTTGGCAGCGGGGTGGTGATTCTGAAAAAGGGAGAAAGCGTAGTTCGCAAATCAACATGGGTGTCCTGTTTGCATGCCGTGATTTTCCATGCGCATATGTGTCGGCTGGGCTTTTCTCCACCTGCTCTCCTCTCCTTCCAGCAGCTTCCTGTAGGTGGCGATCTCAATGTCCAGGGCCATCTTGACATTCAGGAGGTCCTGGTACTCGCGGAGGTGACGAGCCATCTCGTCCTTCATGTTGTGAATGTCCTCCTCCAGGCGGCCGATGGTGTCCTGGTACCCGTCCGTCTCCAGGGAGAAGTTCTCCTCCATGTCCCTCATCTGGCGCTCCATGGACTCGTTCTGGAAGGTCAGCCAAGTGGGAGCAAAATGACACTCGGGCAGTAATAAATGTTAATAAGAAAATAAATAAAAAAGGTGATTTTTTTTGTGTGGAAATAAACTATCGCTGAATATTCAAATATTTTTCAATTCCTTTTGTCCATTTGTTTGATTCCCGCTATGCATCCAAGAAAAACTGTTTTTTTTGTCATCGGAAGTCGAAATGATTTTACTCACAGTTCCTTTAAGGGCATCCACCTCACACGTAAGAGACTGCACTTGGCGTCTGTAGTCAGTGGCCTCTTGCTTGGCCAGTCTCAGAGCATCGCTGTGCCTGGCTGCAGCGTCGGTGAGGTCAGCAAACTGGCAACCAGAGTGACACAGACGGGGAGAAGAGGGGAAGAACGGAGAAATGAAATCCACTGTTCAATAACTGACGAGTCAGAGGTTGAGGAATATCGTCTCTGGCAGGTAAGGTGAGGCATGTAAATGATGAAAGATGCGGCTACAAAAAGGCTCGTCGACGTTACACTGCAGCGCGGTGGTGGAAGGCAACGCTATTAACAACAATCCAATGTTTGACGGTCTTAGAGAAGGAGAGGTTCCTCTTGGCAGTATTGTTTTTCAGCCTTTACGTGGAAAAACTACAAACTTAAAACAAGCTGTTCTTTGGCCACATAGGAGCAGTGGAAACACGACGTAAACACACCAGCTAACTTGTGAGGGAGGAGACACCCGTTAACAGGTCGAGAGGATGAGGAGCAGCATCGTTCATTTGGAGTCGTGTTTCGGCCACCTGATGAATGTCAGTCCAATACTCAGTCTCTTTTAGCTGGGGGTATTATATGTCCCCTTGGCTGCTAGATGCTACTCAGAGTTCACCAGTTAGTTTCTTACTTTGTCAGCTATTTGGTGCTTAGGAGGTAGAGCCTCCCGCAGCCTAGAACAGTGCTGACAGGGGCCGTGAAACGGGACCAGAGCAGTAAAGATGGGGGCCAGGAAACCAAAAGAAAGAGCTGAGAGTCAATGAAATGCTCCTTAAGGTTTAGGGGATCTGCAGAGTCAGATGGGCTCAATATATAATGGTGTTTAAATACAGATGTGCAGATGGAGTGAAGATGAATCTGTTCATATCGTACACCTCTTTACTCTGCACACGTGTGGTCTAATTACAAAAAATCTAAATTACAGAGACTTCAAGTAGCTTCATAATGATGCCATGGCAATATTAGAGTAGAGCCAGTGAAATGATTGTGGCTTAAGGAGTTAATACTATCCAAGCTGTTTTAAGAAATCTTAAGTATAAATGTATCTGCCGGGTTAATTAAATAATCATGGTTTTATCTAACATAAAGATGAGTTCTACACGCTACTAGTCCCAGCTGTGGAGACGTTGAGACAGATGTCTATTTATAAGGCATTTGGAGGTCTATGTATTCAATGTGTTGTACTATTTGGACCGTGATTCTGAAATATAAGTTTGATTAATTGATTGACAAGTGATCATTTCCCCCAAAGAATAATATTGATTATAGCTGCTTTAAGTTTTATCGATCCATAATAAGCTAAATTTGTTTAACACATTAATTCTGTTGCTTTTGGATTTCCTGAACCTTTTTCTCTTCTCCATCCTTGCAGAAAGTCTTTACCTTGGATTTGTACCAGTCCTCAGACTCTTGGAGGTTTTTGGAGGCCAGGTTCTCGTACTGCAGGCGGACGTCTCTCAGAGCACCGGTCAGGTCGGGCTTAGCCATCTCCATGTCCACATGCACGTGCTGCTGCTGCTGGATCTGGTTCTGCAGCTCCAGCATTTCCTGCAACATAATCAGTATAATGTACAAGTACACACACTGTGTATTTGAATGTCCTCTTGGATACTTTTGTAGGACTTTCCTGGCGGTATTTAAATTGCTCTGATGCATTGAACCCTACCGATTTGCTCATTTGGCCAGTGGCCAGATTAACAAATATCTCAAAATATGTGGTCCGGTATTCCGTCGGGCGCCTTTAGCTTCTCAGGCAGTACATGTGCGATGGTTCCACAGCAGGCCGGCTCAGCTGTAGACACAGAAGAGGACGCTCACCTCGTCGTGCAGCTTCTTGAGGAAGATGATTTCCTCCTGGAGGGACTCCACCTTCCGTTCCAGGTCCAGTCTGGCGAGGGCGGCGTTATCCACGTCCTGTGCAGTGACACTGACCGTTAACAAGGTGACTGGTGGAGGTGACGTGAATTATACATCATGTGTTTGCTGAGAGAGAAGGAAAAATACTCGTACACACACACACACACACAGTGTCCCATCGTTCAGCATAGAGGCAAGGTCACAAACACAATCATCCAATAGAAATGCACTGCAAGCACATGACGAGTGTCACTGCAGATGTTGCCATGTGTCGTATATACTGCAGCAGCTTTTAAAGAAATCACTGATCACTGTTGAGCAACCACCGCCACAGAGCATTATTCAAGAGCCCTTTAATCCCATTTGTTGTTACCTAACTGCATTTGTTTTACCCTGAAAGTATGTCAATTGAATCATTCCACTAGAAACTCTGTTACTGAGTGTTATAAGATACAGGAATTACTGCAACTCGCCGTTTGATAACTTTGCTTAATGAAGCATGAAGTAAATGCTCTTATAAAAACATAATATAACGTCAAACATTGTGTTGTATTCAATGCATCCCGCCGCCTTCTATTGAATGCTATCTCTCATAGGTAAACACTCGGCGTGGCACCAGACCGCTGGGCTTTGTCAAGGCTGCTAATTGAGGTATCAGCAAATTAAGTAGTTCTAATGACACAAACAAAGTGCGCTATTCAGCAGGGTTTCCCAAAACAGGCCCGGGGGCTGGAAGAGTGACTGTCTGCCTGACTGAGCGAGCGCCGGCTGCAGGCGCTGCATTGTTGACTCTGTGCCACCATGGCGGCCTTCCTTCCTGCCATTCAGATGGACAAGGTCACCGCGGTGGCTTGTATTGCTAATGCTCCTGCATGCCCTAAAAATCACATAATCACTGGAGCGAAATTCATTTTGAAACTTTTTGCATCACTCATCATCATTTCATTAATCTCCATTAAACGAGTGGGAGGGAACAAATTCCCGGAAAAACGATAAAGAGTGACATTATGCTAAGCTCCGAAGCTTTCCCAGGGGGAGACGGTCCCATCGCATGGGGGCGCGTCTTCTCGCTCTGATAACCACGCTGAGCCCAGGCTGGTTGTGGAGTCCAGCTCATTCAGTGTGACCAGTCAGACTTTAAAAAGATCTCCTCTCACTGCAGGCCTGATTAAACAGTTCAAAGTGAGACTAAGAGATCATTGAGGTTTATCTCATCTCGTTGATATAACTTGTCATCAATTTAAACCGCCATGTAAGCAGGAATAACAAGTGGGTGGGGTGGGGGGTGTTGGGTGTGTGTGGGAGTGCTCCGAAGCCATCAGCATCTTCTGCTCTAGAAAGTCATTCCCCTTCGTCACTCTCTTCGCAAGATTCCCATCTCTCACATTTAAACAACAACAGAGGTGAGTGAGTGAGGATGAACCCGATGTCAACAGTGGGACAACACTTCTGTTTCATCACATGAATTTATAATGTACCTGTCTGAAATTCTGCATTGTGCCCTCAGCCTCCTCCCGCTGGGACATCTCCTCGTGCAACCTGCAGGGACAGACAAAAAGCATCCCTTTTTTTAATTTTCAGAACAGCCAAAGGGGAAAACTGACACAACCCTCCTTCTTCACGCCTCCCAGCTCTGTTTGCCTTTTCCTCCACTCCTTCAGGCATGAACACATCCAACATGGGACAGAGATGTCATATGTGTACAGATTGTAAAGCCCACTAAGGCAAATTCATTATTTGTTGTTATGTATTTTTTTGTGGTTGTGTATTTTGTCCAGTCAATCATTGCAATACAATACAAGATTATTCTATATAATATACAAAAAGAAAGACTGAAAATGTATAGGTAGAAGCAAAAAAAATACTCATATATTCCTATCCTAAATTCAATTATTATGCTGTTATTCAATTATTTGCGATATTGGGCTGTATATAATAAACAATGGTGAATTTCAGAGAGAATTCAACTTCAGTCGGACAGGGAGCTGCGTCAGCACTTCAGGTTCAGGTTTAGCGCAGTGTCTGGCATGAATACACTTAAGGGAAGTCTATAACATCCGCAGTGAGGATTCTCTAACATCCCACAGAGGACGCAGCCCTACTTCTCTCTCAGCCGGTCGATGTCCTCCGCCAGGTTATCCCGGTACACCTCCACCCGGGCCTTCTCGTTGGTCAGCTGGTCCACCTGGCGCCGCAGCTCCCGCATCTCGTCCTCGTACAGATCTCCGACCCGGGACGTGCCTTTGCCCCGCAGCTGCTCCAGCTCCGCCAGCAGGATCTTGTTCTGCTGCTCCAGGAAGCGGACCTTGTCGATGTAGCTGGCGAAGCGGTCGTTGAGCGACTGCATCTGCACCTTCTCGTTGGTGCGGTTCGTCATGAACTCGCTGTTGATGGCGTCGGACAGGGAGAAGTCCAGGTGGTCGGAGGACAGCCGGGGCATGGCCGCGCTGCTCCGCAGCCGCTGGGTCTTGGTCGCGTACACGGCCGGGGCGGAGGAGAGCCCGTAGGACACCCGGGAGGAGCGCACGGGGCTGGAGAGCTGGCGCGTGGAGTAGCTGGTCCTGGTCCCGGACACGGACCCGGTACCGGTACCGGCTCGGTCCCCGCTGAACATCTTCCTGTAAGAAGACTGCGAGCTCACTTTAAAAGACATCTTTGTGGTATCGTTTCTCTCAATAGCTCGGTGCTGTTCTTGTCCCGTGTGCATCAGCGGAGTGCGCCTAGGAAGGCGTTCCTTAAATCACTCCCGATTTATAGTCTCCGGACTCGGCGCTGACTAGAGGGACATGTGGACTAACCAATCAGAGACAGGGACGAGAGGAGGTTGCCTTTCAGGTACCGAACAGAACCTGGATCCAACTGGGCCAAACTGTTATTGCGCACAATAAAGTCATTACAAATACATAATTTAAAGGGTCTGGCACATCAGAGATGTCACTGTGCACGAGCTGTAATCACATTTGGGTAATTACGTTGGTTTAAACAACAGCACGTGAGTGTCAGGAGATGCTAATTGGCCTATTCATAGTAGGCTACTTTTGAGGATTTCTCTTGGATTTTGTGGATCTGTACACAAAAAAATAGAAAAGCCTGAACAAGTATAGGATGTAGGTTCAGAAGATGAAAATGTAGATGACACAAACACATTTAAAGTGTTATTTTGGTTAGAGAAGACGGTTTTACCACAGCCCGGTCAGGAAATTGTCATCCTCACAATCCATAGTGCCATGACACAGGGCTGAGAAGTGCTTCCTGAAATGGTATTTCTCCATTTAATCAATGTCTTTCTCCTCCTCTCGCTCTCCGGACACACAGTCCACACGCATGTTCACATGATGTTTGTCAAATCAGTTTATGAGCATTGCATCATAATATTTCTCAATAAAGTGTCACCCACCAATTGTAATATTTGTTTTTATCAGCTTTGGTGTGTGTGTGTATGTGTGTGTGTGTGTATGTGTGTGTGCGTGTGTGTGTGTGTGTGTGTGTGCGTGTGTGTGTGTGTGTGTGTGTGTGTGTGCGTGCGGTTTGGAGGACGTGTGCATCGGGCCCAACATACAACGGCCCACTAATCTATTACGCACTCAAGTCTTTGATGGTGCCCTATACAGTGGAGGTTTGGGTGGGGTGAAAACCAAAGCCATCCAACAGCAGCAGGTTTTGCGGCAGCCTTATGTTGTCAGCTTCCTCAAATTGACCTGCAGCAAATAATACACATATCAGATAAGTCAGACTCCCGTTCCCTCTCCCCTGTGTGTCTTGTTCTTCCTCCCGCCGCTGCCCACAGCTGTCGGTGCTGCAGTGCTGCTGACAGGCTGAGACTCAGTGGTTGTGATGGGAGGCGCAGGGCAGCAGAGCTGAGCCGTGACTCCCTCTCCTCTCGGCTGCTCACGGTGCTGCTGGGAGGACAGTGCTCTTTGTACACAACACAACATAAGTGGTGGTTGTTTGTCAACTAGCGTGCTGCCTATGCACAAATATTTCTTTCACACGAGTTTCATATTTTTTGTCTTGCGGGTTCAGGCGGCTGCAGTGGTTTGACACACACACACACATACACACACACACCCACGAGATATGACTGCAGGGAAAAACCCAGCGACTTTGTGAGCTTTATTTTTGTAATCTATTCTCAAAATGCAAAATAAAAATGAGACAAATGTGTCTTGGTATTGGAGACGAAATGTATATGTAGACATTTTCTTTGTTGTTGTTGTTGTTGTTAGCTGTTTCTCACTCTATTACTTTATTATTATTATTATTATGAATCACTTTATGTTGGACAAGAGAGAAACGCATTTTTAGATATTCTGCATATTTGCACACATTGAAGAAGTGACAATGAAGACGACTTTGAAAAAAATGTAATATATATTAAGAACTTTTCATTCAAAGGGAACTGATTTTATGCGGTTAATGTATTGGCTTTGCGAATCTATCAATGCCAGTGGTGTTAAAGGGCCAACACAGGGGTCCCAGAAGGAGTTCACAGGAACACCCAATTGCGAAAACAGGTAATAGAAATTCACATGATCAACACTCGCTTAGAGGCAGGGGGGGGGGGGACGACACAAATTCCTGCTCCCAGGCCCATTATGAGCCAGCCGCAGCCAGTGTTGTCCACAGAGACAGACAGAGGAGGCCGGGATTGTCACACACAGAGCAGGGATTGTGTACTGCTGATCTGTCACCTAACTGCAGCCACAGAATGCCGACAGCAGGCCTGAATTATTGTTTGTCGCCCTGTGTGATGCAGCGCCGTGGTTTAGGCCAAATAACTCCCATTCTTGGCAATGTTTGGAATTTATTGTTTTGTCCATTTATTTTTGTTGCTTAGGTTTCTTTTTTTCTCTCCAAAGCAAACCACACTGCAGGGGAGATCATTACACACAGCATGTCCGACAGGACGAGAAGAAGAACCAAATAAGACTCAACATTAGCCAGGCCCGGTCAGCATATAATGGGATGGGGAAACAGATAAGTTTAAGCTTGTTTTTAAGGTGTCATGGCATCAAACCCGCAGGCGCCGGGCAGCAAAAAGGCGTCCTTTGTTTCATCTCCCATGATCTTGATTCACCGACCCGTGCGCCCAGTCGCCATAGCAATCGGCCCAAACATTATTAGCCAGCGTTGAAACCGAGACAGATCCAGGGGCCATCCTGTTGACAGAGGTTAACTCTTACTGCAGATTAATGCGTTGTATTGATTATGAAGTTGCATAAATAAGTGTGTGATTGTGCACGCAGCAACAGTTTGTCCTTGTTTTATTTTAGGAAGCTTTTGTTTTTGCCTGATACGTTGGCTAGCTTCCGTGTGGATCGTGACATGGCAGATTTAGTGCGGCCCAATGTCTGTGTTGGCCTTCAGTGAATACATCAGACTGAAGTAAATCAAAATGTGAAAAGGTCGTTGCCAAGAGGCCCACAATGATTGTTTTGTCACATCTGGGCCCCATGGTCAGATTATTATCAATAGCTGAAAGTAAATAAGTAAAAGTAATTTCCTCTTTAAGCTTCTACCTGACGACATTCCACTCTATTTATCTGACAGCTAGAGTCAGATAAAGATGTGCTGAACAAAAAAAAGACGTTTGAGTCTTAAAGACTAATGCAGTCGTTCCCAACCTTGGAAAATAAACAGTGTCTATAGTTTGGGCCCCTCGTCAATTTATTTTTCCCCCATCTATAAATTATTCCACCAAAGACCCATTTGTCCTCTTAACTTCTCAGACAGTTTCATTCAAATAACTTTTTTGAGACTCAAAGAGGTAAATCTCCCACTGTTTTCACAATAAAGCGAAGAATCAGTCCAACGACCCAGATAATTACTACAGATTTGCATAATCGTCTCGCAAATGCTGTTCCTTGAGCGACTTTAGTGGAGCCAGGCCTGGGAACTAATTGATTAGCTCAAAATTATCTACACGTACGTAGGTAAAGTATATCAGAAAACTAGCTCATTACTTACTTCTAGAACAGTACTTTTATATGCTTGAGTTAGTACATTTAATTATGTAAAAGATTGTGAAGCTGGCTGGTTAGTGAGGAACTTCTTTTCTTCCGTCTGCTATGTCAAGTCTTTCTTCAGCAGGTCGAACTCAAGCACAATCAGTGGTCGACAAAATGAGCAGAGCAAGGACCGCCGTTCATTTCAGGGGAATGAGGCTTTTACACTTTCGAGTCGACCATAGTAACAACAGAGGAATTAAACTGCTGGGGCTATTTTCCAAATCTCCATAGCGACCGACAAAACCCTTGGAAGGTTTCCAGGAATGGCCACTTTGTAAAGACCTCACTCTCACTCTCTTTGTCTCCTGCTTTCTTTGTGTCTCTGCATGTGCGTGTTTGGGTCAGGGACCAGGAGGGGAAACGGGGAATTAATAACTTCCCAGCATTTACCTCTGTCGCTAGCAGAAAAAAAACATCATGCATAATGTGTCAATTATACAGTCTTAAAATGTTCGAAAGGAATATCCCTGGCCAAAAATCACAACTACTCATTTCAAGGATAATGTCCTCTAGTCACGTATATTTCAAGCCAGTCTGTCATTGAGTGTCACTTACATATGCCTGACTGCATCAGGGGGCATCACCTCGACTGACTGACAGCTGCAGATGACGCCCTCTCCTCTGTGCACTCACCTGCGTCAGTATGAGTGGATAAGAGGGAGACTTAGAGTACCTATTAATACCTCACCATTACAATTTAGTTTTCACAGTCAGAATAGAATTGATGTAAATCATCTTTTGTCGACACCTTGACGTGATCATTGAAATAGATTTGAGAGAAACCTCCAGTGAGTAAACTGAAGGAGTTGAAGCAGGAACAGAATATTGTAAGCCCCCCTGGCTTATTCAGGATTCACGTGCTTCTCATAAAATCCCAATGAAAAACAAGTCACCACCGGCCAGAGATATACACGTGATTCTTTTTTTTTACCATAGTGTATATCACGTCAAAAGTAATTTCTAGGACACAGAAGACAATTGATATTTTTTGCGAATAAAAATAAATAAATTGAACTCCATTGCTATTATCATCAAGTAAATAATAGTTGATTGTGTCCATATTTAAAAGCTATGAAGCAAGACTATTAATGATTTGGATGTGTTTTTGTCTAATATTGATTCTCTTTATAACCCCCGTCTGCTGCGATAATCAGACTGTAAGACACGCCTACATTAGCGTGCCAATGGGTTAGCTAACATCCGGGTCATAGGGGTAACTAACATGTATGAGATTAGTTAGGTTAACTGGGGATGTTTGATAGAAATAGAAGGAAGTTTAAAAACACTTACCGGTGCCAATGGTATTTTAAAGACTTTTCTAATCATCTGGCTTTAGAGATATTCCGTCTGCTGAATTATAAAAGATGTATTTCCAAATCGCGACTCTACACACAGGTAGTCTGCACCGCCATCTTTGGTTTAATTCGGGAACAGAGGTGCAACTTGGGAAACAGGTAAAAAAGTTTCATTGTTGGGAAGAGGAGTCTTTTATGATTCTGGAGACACCTTCAGAGCAAAAGCAAGTGACATGGGTTTTTCAGACATTAAACTGATGGTTGCATCTATGACCAAATATATTGTTACAGTAAAGGAAACACTGAAAAAATTCGTAGTAGTCTTGATGTTGAAAGATGCAAACACCTTCCGTAATTAAATACATTTGAAGACCTAACATTTTATTTAACACTCTGAATGACTTGGAGCTGCGTTTATAAGTAATGTAATAATCTAATTATGTGTGTCCACATCATTGGTGCATGTCTTCTAGCTCTGGGAGGAGCTTTTCAAAGTCTTGTAACAGAAAGCATGTGACTTGGGGAGTTAAGTTGGAGAGAAGCTGACTTGTATCTCTTTTAATGTGACAACTTTAAACACAATTTAGAAATAATTATACATAGTTTTATTTCATATTGAATCAAAATGTGTACAGCCCAAAGAATTGTTGTCAGATGCTGTCTTTAATAATAACAGTACTCAATTGACATGCAGACGGTAGTCTTTAGTTGAACCCAGATGGTATCCACTTTTCACTTTTTTTTTTGGAAATAGTAAACCCTGAAAATACAATTTGCATTCTAGAAGAACAGAAACAAGCAATACAATTGAATATAACAGCAAATAAAATATCTTATAAATATGGCAGTCATTTAGCCAATATATTACATTATATTCAATAAGAAATGGATGAGCAGTAGTACTTGTAATAATAGATAATACAGTGAGTTGCAGTCAGGAGCAATGATTCATTATCTTATTTGTTGATACTATTATATCCCATGTTTTACTCAAACTTAGCGCTGGGTCTCCTCAGCCCCCATCAAAAACACAGCCAGTTAATGTTTGCATATGTACATGTTTGACTATATTCAAGCAGAAATAAGAGGCACAACTCTCTTCAATCAACACAGGTCTGGTCTGGTGGGCTGCAAGACATTTTTTGGTTTATGATTATGAGACAATACACAACACATACATGTTTAGCTTCATTACAATAGAAAAACTATAGCCAAGACTAAAAGAACATGGAGGACCTTTTTATAGTATGGGACAGAATTGGCTACATCTCACACGGAGTGCATCGCAGGTGTCTTCTACCTGCAGTACACCCCTTTCTCCACCAGGTGTCCTTCTTGCCCTTGTCACAGCTGAGGACTCCCCCTCAGGATGCACTTTACTGTCTTGTATTTTAAACTGGACTGATTCAAAGGAAGACAGGCTACCATTTTTATTTATCCATGTTTTGGAAGTATCGATTGTGGGTGACACCCTGAAGCCTCTCCCTCTGACACTGCTTGGATCCCGTTTCCCACTTTTGACGCTGGAATCATCTAAAAAGGGGTCAGAATCACTTCCATGTGGCATGTTATAGTAGGTGCACTTCGGAGTTTGGGGCTTCGCCATCTCCTCGAGCTCTGATGAGGATATGTCTGCAAGAGGTTGGTGCTTGGTATTGCAATGAGACGGGGAGTCCTCGGTATTGTTCTCCTGACCCGTATCTAGAGACGTGCAATCTAAATCCCCGTACATTCCCTGGGAGACTGGAGGAGATTTTCTGATGAGGTGATTCTCCTTGAGCAGCCATCTACCTTGGTCGATCAATACCCCATCAGCTGAGTCTTTCTCCGTGGGAGAAGAAATGCACTGCGTGGCAGGTTCGGTATCGGCCTTTTGGGAGCTGGCAGCACTGAAATAAGACAGATCCTCCTTGGAGGCTTTAGTGCCCGAGTCATAAGAAGAAAAACTCCCTCCACTGTTTTTTCGCAAGACGTCTGTAATTATTGCATCAGGCGGCTTGGAGTCGGTTCCTTCCACATTTCTTCCACATTTGCTGAAAGGGATGTCCCTCTTTCCTCCGCAGACTGGAGAAGCCTCCTCTCCACTGTCCGTGACAATATCGACAGACTCCTGAGTTTTATATCCGCCACTCTCCGACGTTTCTGGCCTGTAATCGGACAAACCCGAGTTGCTGGGGCTCGGGAGACACTTCAAACCGTAGGACGTATCATTTCCACTTTTTGGAATAACGTATTGTTTATTTTGCGTAACCCGGGCGTTATCTGGCTCAATCCTGACGTTGCCCCGAGCGTCATACGTGAATATAAGGGAAGAGGACTGCAGGGCGGAGTTCACAAAGTCGAGTAGTTCCTGTGATATTTCCACAGGATGCTGGAGAATGTCTCTTCCGTCCTCGCGAGGCTTCCCTCCATCGTCCCTTTCAAATTCATTCACCGTGTCTGTCCCGTTGCCTTTATCGTCCTCACACTGACACTCAGTGGAATATTTGGTGGGTGAGCCTGTGTTCGGTTCTGCTACCTTTGCCTTTGTTTCATCACAGCTGCTCTGCTGCTGCAAATACGAGGCCTCCTCTAGTAGGTGTTTACAGTCCGGACCAGCGGCAATACTGTCGGCATCTTCGGAGGCGTGTTCTTCCTCTAACTCGCCCTTTGATTCTTGCTCTTCCAGCTCATCTAACCCATCATTTGATTCATCACTTTCATTTTCTGAAACATCTTCCCTCTGCTTGTCATCTAAAATACTTTCTTCAATTTCCTCCTCAACTTCTTTCTCTCCTGCTGATTCATCCTCAAGGCTATGTACTGTTTCCTGCAGCTCTTTCCTGCTCTCCTCACCCTCATCACACTTTTCTTCCTCTTCCATATTCCTGTCAGTTTCCTCTCCTTCATTTTCCTCATCTTCAATATTTATATCCTCGCCATCCTCCACCACCTCTTGTTCGCTTTCTTCTTCCTCCTCATTGTTGTCCTCACTTGCTACTTGCTCCTCTCCATCTGTCTCCCCAATAAACTCATCTGCTTCCTCTTCCTCGTCATCGGATTCCTCAATAACCTCAACTGTTCCTTCTTCAATCCTGTCCCCTTGACTCTCCTCCTCCTCCCCCTTTTCCCACTCATCAGCCTCCTCTTCTGTGGTCTTCTCATCACCCTCTCTCTCATCGGTTTCTTCAACACTACGATCCTCTCCTTCTGCTTGAACTTCTTCCATTAATACCTCCTCTGCTTCCTCTATATTCTCCCTGACTTCCTCCTCATCCACTGTCATCCCTTTCTCTGTTCCTTCCTCCACTTCTTGGTCCTCCTTCTCAACACTTACTTTCCCCCCCGTATCATCCATTACTGTCACTGCCCCCTCTTCTCCCTCTCCCCTTTCATCATCTGTCTCTTTCATAAGTCCACCCTCTCTGTCATTGCCCACATTCCTAACCTCCTCGACTTGTTCCTCGTCATTTTCTGACTTGGAATAGCCAGATTGCATTGTCTCTAATGGATTATCATAACGCTCTTGTGTCTGAGTAATGTCTTCAGCTATGGAGGCAGTATCGGACTCCATCGATTGTTTTGTTTCATTGTTGGATTCTTCAACAAATTGTTCCAAATCGTCCTCTGAGTCCGACTGGTTTCTTTCGGTTTCTACAAAAGTGCTCTCCTCCGCAGGGTAAAAAAGTTTTGCTTGTTGGACCGTTGAAGAAATCTCTGCTCTGAGGTCTTGCGGCATATTCAGCTCATCCATCAGCTCTTCAATATCCTCAAACGCATCCCCTCCTTCGGAGACAACATCCAGGGCAAATTCTGTTTCGGAAAACTTGGGAGACAGCGGCTCACTTTCGAGCCTCTCTCTCAGAATCTGAAAATCGTTCCAGTGTTCTCTGAAGCGGAAAGATGCTCTGCTCCGCAGATCTGTCAAACTTGCCCTCAGCTCTTCCTCATCCTCGATGGCGGACATTTTCTGCAGCGATTCCATCATCAGCAAGGCCTCGGATTGGTTGTCGTCTCCCAGCGCAGGTCCAGTCAGGTTGTCTCGAAGAGTCATCACTGATAGGAAAGACATGAAGGCTTTACACGACGAGCCCAACGCCGACGCCACTTGTGTTGAGATATTAGGAAGGCTGTTGGACTTCTCAAGGTTGGAGGTTCTGTTGTCTTCACATGCACTTGTGATACAGTGGATGGATGAATAAAGTTCATGCAAGACATGTGTTGTACTTGCTCTTGGCATCAAACAGTTGGATGTCGATGGATGCGATCCATTTTCAGCCGGGCCAATGGCCTCTGCAGATTTGTTTGGCCTCAGTCTGTCCTCCGGTTGCAAAGGATCGACTCTGACACTCGGCATTGAAACGCACAAACTCTTTTCATCCGATTCAGAATCACCGCCGATCTTGAAGACAACTTTTGTCGGAGGCTGTGAGTTATCCGCAATGGCCTCCTCGGTGTATGGCACTTGGTCTGGACTGACTTTCTCCAACCAGCTCTCAACATATTGGTGGATCTCAGAGGGGGAAGGATCTAGAGAAGGCATCAAACGCTCACTCAACTCTAAAGACTTTTTAGGTGTTGGTATTCTGTTTCCAGTCATGGATTTGGGCTTGCTAATTGTATTTTTGCTGGGCAAAACAGATTTCTTGGGTTGTAGAATGTCTGACAAGTTCTTCTTCATTTGAGGCCTCCCAGCTGAACTATTTACATTATGGCCGTTATCTTTCGCAGCTGGTTTACCCATATTTAGTCTCTTAGGTGGGATATTTCTCACATTTAATAAGGCTTGCTCTTTCCTGGTTGTCTTTTCATCCTCAATCGCTTTTTTTATTTGAAACTTTTCTGCTCCTTGACTCTTTTGACCACTTTTAGCACTTTCCGATGAAGTTAAAGTCTTTTTCCCCGCACTGGCATTGCTGCTAATCTTTTCTGGAGAGGAATGTTTGCTATATTTTGGGGGGCTAACTATGCTTTGTTTTTGCTTTTTCTCTGAGCTGCTTGTCGAATTCAAACTCATCTTCATCTTTTTCTTCGTCTCACTTTTAAGAGTTTTGTCTTTTTTTACTGTGTCCTGTATTTGGGAGTTTGCTGCAGTAATCTCATGCAACGGAGTTACTGGCTCCGACGACAATGACAACATCTCCTCTTTCTGTCTTTGTTGTGAGTGAGTCGTGGGTGGCTGCCAGCTCAAATCGATATCACAATCATTTTTGGAAGAACTCGGCTCTGATTCCATTGACTGTTTGCTTTCTGGCTCTGAAGTGGAACCGTGCAGTGGGACACTTTCAGAGCTGTATTCCTCATTGGCTAAATAGTTGTCGTAGCAGTCTTGAATCTCATAAATATGCATAACAGTTTCTGTCACTTCCATCCCGTTATTCTGTATCTGAAGAACCTCAGCTACTTCTGACGACCTGGCGGAGGAGTGGGAGCCTTTGTTACTCGCCCCTGCAGACGCCGTTTTCCTGGGTTTGGGGATTGGCTTGTTGTTGTTGCTGCTGCTGCGTCTAACAATGCAGTACCCCTCAGCCTTCTCGCCATCAGCCGTCCTCTCCCTGTAGGAATAATGTCCCAGGGTGCTCTCTTGAACCCCTGACTCTGTCACCGTCTTCACACTCTCAACGGACGCCTTCTTTGTGACGTGCCGAGGGCCTGGCGTAGGTGCGCGTTTGAAACTATTTTGAGCTTTTCCCGAGGCCGTGGAATCGTAGCCTTCGTATGCTTGCTGGTCGTGAAAGTCCACACTCCTTTCAGGTCCAGCGGCGTGGTCCTCCTCTCTCGTCTCATCCTCACTGGCGCTAGAAGAGTCTTTGGCAATGCCGTTGTTTGAGTCGAGCGAGCTGTTGCCCGACTCGGAAATTGAGGCACAAACTATCCCCTTGCTACGACTGGAGCGGCTGAGCGTAGTGGTCCAGTGGAGCATCTCCTCCTCTTTAATGGTCAGGCGAACTTTCATCTCCACTGTCATACTGCCGTCTTGATTCACACGGAAAGACTTTTCAATGTCGTCGTCTTGACGTACAACGCAAGTATGATGCTCATCATCTAGCCTCCCGGATCCACACGTCTCCAAGGATGCGGGGCGATGGTTGACTTGTGTTTCAAGTGATTCGCTGTGGTGGTGCAGGTGGCTGTTGGTGCTTCCATTTGTAGACATTTTTATCTGGTTGACAATGTATCTCTCTGATGATAAGGAAAATTTCCGTGAGCCTCTTCCACTCGACAAAGATTTGTTATTCTCTTTGGTTGGAAGTGCTTGTGAAAGAAATGGGGGAGAGGCAAAGAGAATATTACATTTAATATCCTTTCATCATAGTGAGGTCGAGGCAGGAAAACTCAGTTATAAATATATAGAAACCAGGATAGGTAAAACCAAAATGATCTGCAACATCTAGATGCCACTCGAAATAACATATATAAGCACTACATAAATATACTTATCTACTCCTTCTGGAAATGTCATTCTTTTTTTGTGGTTATAACAAATATTGTCTATGCTGCTCTGTATAATAAGAGGACCACATGGACATTTTACCTTAAGACAGTCATATGTAAATCCACTGACGTACTGACTACAACTTACGGCTTTTGGGAGGCAACATAGATGGTTCCATCGTATCCATTCCTTGTGCCATTTGGCTTTCTCCGTGAAAATTGTAGTTTCCTAATCTGAATGGCTCGTTGCCCGCGGCCACGACACCTCCAGAGCACAGGATGAGTCCTGCAAGACCATCGATCTACAGTAAAAGAGGAGCGAAAAATATTACACGAGGCACTTTAAAATGTATTGCACTAGTAGATACATGTAAACTGAGAATGTTGTCTATGACTTCTATGTCTATAATGAATTATAAACATACTGTTTATAGTACTGCATAACTATAGTTACGAGCACTAAAAAAATATTATGCTTTCTAACTAAAATAACATATTAGTCAGCATTTTATAATGACTTATAAGGTCATGTATTTAATACATACATGACTACAAATACATGATGGAATAAAATACAATGGAAAGCTCTTGAGATAGAGAGCCAGTGGATTGTTTTATTATTGAACTTAAGTGGCTCTAACTTCCGTTTCACGGTGACTTTAAAGAAACTAATTTTTGGGAAATATGCTTCTTCTTTTTTTCTTGCCGTCAAATATGTGAGAATATTGACACCACTGCCATGTCTATCCGTTCCAACATGAAGCTGGAGCCAGCAGTTGGTTACTTACCAAAGCATAAAGACAAAAGAGAAACAGCTTTCCTGGCTCTGTCTGCATGTAACAAACCTGAAGCTCAATCGATTGTATCTGTTTTTGTTTAATATGTACAAAAACGGTGTAACATTTTATTTGTGTAGCTTAACAGCGCTTGGTGCACGAGCATTTCTTATCCATGTACATGACTTCCTCAGTTCTCCACTGATTGCCTGTTTGTAGTCTTTATGCTAAGCTAACTGACTGCTAAAGGCAGCTTTATATTGACCATAAAACGGATACCACCCAACTCTCAGCAAGAAAGCCAATACAGAATATATGTAGTTGCAAAATTACAATCTATATTTAATCATGCTTAGCCATCAAAATGTCATATAGACCAGATAAAGCTGAACCAATTGCACAAAAAAACGCTGCTTATGATATTTTCAGGAGTTGCTTTGACTCAGCATTTTTCAGTTTCCCAACTACTTACTCTTCTGCCATCCGTAGAAAATAGTTTCAGCACTGGGAACTGCAGGATCTGGGAAAGGTAATCCAACAAAGCGTCAAATGTCGGTGCTGTCCTTCTCTGGAGCACAATAGTCCGTTTAACAATGGGGTCCCGGTTCCTGATGACCACAAGTCTCTTTGGTGTCCGTACTGCGCCCCTCTCGGTGATCTTTGCTGGCCTCCCGGTGATGACTTCATTCCTTCTGGCAAACGGACCAAACTGGGATCCTTTTCGTCTTCGGCGCCCGCTGCTGAGGGGTCTGGTGGCATTCCACGGTACCTGCCGCCGGTTCACCTCATCCAGGTTTAATGGCTTCACCCGTTTGTTATCAGAACACACATACGATCCTCCGTCATGCAAGTCATCTAAAGCCTTAACCAGGTTGGTCCCGCGAGGCGTGGTGATGGTCCTGACCCCAAAGGGCAGAGGCACTTTCTTGGCCAGAGCATCCAGTAGACCGTCAAACGTCTTGAAGGTGCGGGCATTGATGACCATGCGATGTCCACTGAATTTATAGTCTCCGCTTTTGTAGAAACAGACTCTTTTAGAAGCGGAGGGATCCGAGATCGGCTGTAGGAGTCGGGAGGGTAATGTCTGCCCACTGCCTGAGGACAATTCCTGGGCAGGTGGCTCCTGGACGGGTGTGTGGCTCATATTTGGTGGTGGTTGCTAGAAAGAAAGAAAAAGAGAGGGAGATGGCTGTTCATTTTTTACTGCACTCATCATCAAATTAGCCTACATTCCCCCAATTTGATAAAGTCAACATTCTACGGTGTTCTACGGTGCATTTTCAGATCTTACTTGCAATGCAGCACTTTAAAACACTATCAAACTGATCTTATTAACAGTGGAAGAAGGGCAATCTCAGCTACCCCTTGTTACAGACTGTACATGAATGATTAGTACTCCTTAAAGGTGCATTATGCAGTCTATTTTATTTTTTACTAAGGAAGCATATTGTACATGATAGTGTAAATGTAATCATTAAATGCAGAGTAATATTATTAAGATATATACATACAGAACATATATAATATTACATGTAAAACTACATGTAATATTATATCTTGATGGATTTTATAGATTTATAGATTTATTTATATATATATATATATATATATATATATATATATATATATAATGTTGGTGTGTTTACATTATAGTTGCATAACATCAGTAGGTGTACAATGTATACAGCACGGTAGAAAAGAGCATACTTAGTACATTAAGAGATAACACCTTGCATAAGAGCCCATAGCCTCCTCTGGTTAATGTGCTTTAGAAGTCTCATAACTTGTATAATAATCGATAGTAAAGGGAAAATAGTCAGTCTGAGGAACAATGTCTTTTTACATCAAGTTCTACATCAGTATGGTTAAAATCATTACTGTGAACAACAACACATGTCTAGATGTACACACCTATGCATAAGGAGGCCATAAGCACCTGAAACATATAAACTAACTCAACTAATTGCACTTAAGAAATGAGCAAACCTGTCAACAGATATAAAATCAACAAGACTTACCGTACAGCTCACATTTCACCTGAATTGTGGCGGCTAAAACGACAGAAAGTGTGCCTCCGTTATTCCTCAGAGAGCTGGTCAAAGCCTCTCAACGGCGTCGGAGGGCTATTTTGGGACGTGCAACATCATGGCCAATTTGCTTAATCTTTGCTCACACTTAATCAGCATATTAAGATAACAACTAAAGTAAACACAGAAAAACTGAACCACAGCCGACTGAACTTGTATCACAATGAGATTCAATCACAAATGGATGGCAAAAATTATTATTTATTTTTTTCTTATGTTTTTTTGGGGGTCAACTGGCAATTTTTCATTATAGCAAATGTATCTTGTACATTTCAATAAAAATAAGAAAAACTATTTAATCATCATCCATAAATGTCCTTCTTGTTAGTTGCACTAAAATACAAAGTGAGTGACGAGGTACAGTGAAAGGATTAGTGAGCACCAGAATAATTGGAAGAGTGAGAACAAGGTGGTGAAAGTTCCATAAGGTATATAAACTCTCCAAGTGAAATTGTTTTAGTAAATCTTTACCGCTCCAAACGGATACTGCAGGCGGCTAGCAGTCTTTCTCGTTAGCATGCAGCCGACATAATCAGATTGAGAAGTCTTGTCCTAATAGGGATTAAGGCGCCCTCGCCCACAGCATAAGGCAGGATAGATTCTTAAGAGAGCACTTTTACCTCACAGCAGGTTATGCAAGTCCACTGTCACATTCCAGAACACATCATTAATTTCGGTTTTGCACCGGTTGAGTATCCTGGTGAACGCAATAAACAATAAATGTGACCATAATTGTGTACTGCAGCTTTGTATCCACACTGGGATAGCCAACATGCTATATACAATGTCTGCACCTGTTGTTGACTATTGTTCACTGGCTAATGATTTAATTGCATCATGGGGTGAGAGCCGTGTCACTATGCTGCAGTTACCAGACCCTGTGCTCTAAAAGCTGCCAACGCCTCCCACGAGCATGTGCACTGTCCTGGAAGATGGAGACCGCCTAGTGGGGGGTGACTGAAGGACGGGCCTGGGTAGATCAAACAGAATCCAGAAGTACCAACAAATTATGTATTTCAAGTGGAACTCATGAGAAAAAGTACACTTTTCATTATACTTTCATTGGTGCTCTTGTTGACTATTGAAACATAATTTAAATTGTTGCATCATATTTGTTGTTACTTTTTTTACCGTTTATTGTATATGTTATTGACTATAATTAGCAGCACAAATGCATCTTTTACTCTGTTCAATAATTCAAATAATTAGCAGTGATTACCTAACCTTCAATTGCTAGGTGGCAATGTCACATGCTGATCCGTTTGGATTAGTAAGATTCAAAATAGCGAGTCTCTCTGTGCTACTTAACTGCAGTATAAGATCCAATAGTGTGTGATCATCGAGGCCTCGCTACCGCTACTCAAAGGTCACAGGTTTGATCTGCACGACAGAGCTGTCTTCATCTAAAGCCATGAGTCCTGCCAAAGGCCCTTAGTGAGACTGAAGCTCTTTCACTGTTTATTACAATGAATAATACAGTTAATGACTAATGCTTGGGGGCTGGAGGGCTATATATATAATTAATTAGATATTTGCGGATACATAGGTATCCTCGACTGACTTATTTATTTATATATATATATATATATATATATATATATATATATATATATATTATTTTTTAAATCTTGGTAAAACCATCCAGTAATTAACAAGAAAAAAAGACAAACATCAGAGAAATTAATGTCCAAATAAATACCCAAAATAGGGCTGCTTTGAATTATAATTTTGATTATCTATCAAGGTGGCAATTATTTTCACGATTTAATATACGCCATCCAATAATAATAGAAAATTAGAAAACATTCCATCACAGTCCCAAACCTAAAGGAAATATATTGTATATAATTTTACAAATAAATAAATAAAAATAGTGACATTTGAGGCAAAATGTTTTGACAAAAATTATGAAAACAATTATAATCTCTTCATTTTTTGTTCCATCAAATGATTGATTCATAAATAGTTTCAGCTCAGTACAGAACATGTATAACTTTCCGTCAGATTAACGACTAATGAGAAAACGCAAGAAGACCCACACATGTTTCCGAGAGCTTTTCCAGCTAAAATATTTTAACCCCGATCAGAAATACAAGTGGCCCTTTAACGCCCTCTATCGACTGATGGTGATATCACCAAGATGGGGGCCTTGTTTTGGTAGCTGGAGGGCAGCTGCTTACACACAGCTAGAGGGAACACGGATGCATATCTGTGTATTCATGCATAACGTCTCCCTGCATCTTTGTCTGGTGAATGAATAAACTACGTCCTCCTCTAACAGCTTCCACTGGAATCCTCCGTTCCGAAACGATTAACTCTCCCTGAGCTCCTCATGCATCGGCTGCTCTGGTCTGCCGAGCGGCGGAGGGTCAGTGTGCGGTCCCGGTCCCTCAAGTAGACGCCGCCGCTCTCACTTCGTTCGCGTGCTCTTTTTCTCGCAATTTTCTTTCCCGTTTTGCTCCCGTTTACTTGGACTTCAACGCATCGGTCAACATGGGCAAAAAAGAGGAAGACGAAATCATCAGAATCGCGAAGAAGATGGATAAAATGGCGCAGAAGAAAAACGGGGTGAGACGTCTGAGAAGAATGGATGGTTCCCTCCTGCCTGCTGATGTTTATGTGTAGCTTAGCGGTGTTGTGGTGTTAGCTGGGGACTGTCTGGCTAATTAATCCTCCCCCCAAAACAGTTCACTCCCCCACCAGGGTGTCATTGCACCAGACGCGTTATGACCGTGAA
The DNA here is from genome assembly GCA_036178185.1 of Liparis tanakae. Classification (NCBI taxonomy): domain Eukaryota; kingdom Metazoa; phylum Chordata; class Actinopteri; order Perciformes; family Liparidae; genus Liparis; species Liparis tanakae. The sequence goes on along the minus strand of CM070098.1, from coordinate 16,814,210 downwards.
CGACGGGAGGTTATAAAGCATGCGGCTGTAACTAACTGACCGCTTTATAGTGTGCTGTGTGGCTAGCGGCTAGCAGCAGCTCACTGGCTCTCGCTAGCCTCGCGCCCCACAGCGCTCCCCATGCTGCATGCGCTCGTTGTAACAGAATACGCTCCACACGTTAGTTAAGGCTGCACGTCTTCAGCCTAAATGTAACTTTACAGTTACCCTCGCGACTTCTGTGGTGTTTTTAGGGACTTTGGAAACGCTTGACGTTAGTTCACTTTTAGCCGCCAAGCTAATGTGTTGGTACTGAGCTGCATGAAACCTAACAGCATTTTGGAGCCACAACAAATCATTGGTTTCGTTATCGATGTTTGGGTTTTTGGGAATGGCAAGTGCTGTTAAGAGTGCAACGAAATATCCCAAACAGGTTTTTATTTAAATTAAGTTGACGAAAATCAGCAAATAATTTCATCATCAGGCTCATGTTTTTAAATTGGGGTTTACACTCCGATTAATCAATTATCAAACAGTTCCAGTTTTATTTCCTGTCAATTAATTTATTTTCTAACCAATAATGGGCTAGTTGATAACGAGGTTGTTATCGAGATTCTTAAGAAAGCATGTCTAACATTACATGTCATTTTAGCTGACGCTTTTATCCAAAGCGACTAACAATCCTGTTACATTCATACACTGTAGACGCAGCTACAGGGAACAACTCAGGCTTAAGTGTCTTGCTCAAGGACACGTCGACTAGGGCGGGGATTGAACCTCCAACCTCCTGATTGAAAGATGGACCTGCTACCCACAGTTGCCCATAATCTAACTGTGCTCTCCTCTGCAGGCTGGGGCTCTGGATTTATTGAAGGAGCTGCGTAGTATCCCCATGACTCTCGAGCTGCTTCAGGTGCCGTTGCTCATTTCTTCTTTCGGCTCACCGTCCGTGCTCGAACCCTGAAGCACTGACACTGTGTCTTTCCTTACAGTCTACTAGAATTGGGATGTCCGTTAACGCCATCCGCAAGCAGAGCACAGATGACGAGGTAACATCCCTAGCCAAGGCCTTGATCAAATCATGGAAGAAGCTTTTGGGTAATTATTGACTTTTTTTTAATCCTACTGAAACATGTGTGAATTGTGTTGTGTGTCTTGTTATGCTTCATTATAGCCAGTCGTACTGATTGTCTTTTCTCTCTCACCGATTGGCTTTATGAAGTCCAAGCCAATGTTGGTCCTCTGCTCAACGCATCACGCTCTATGAAACACCAGCTGTCAAACATACCTTGTTAATTACATCACATGTCATTTAGCAGACGCTTTTATCCAAAGGGACTTACAATAAGTGCATTTCAACCTAGAGTACAAACTAAGAGCAACAAGAATACATAAAGTAACATTTCCTCAACATAATAATACCTTAAATCTTTTGTATCTAGTGTCACTCTACTGTGTTGTAAATGAGGCATACACATGAACAGCAGCCAGCACATCCACACTGACAGCCAGAGACTATTGAAGAAGTCCTTAAAAAAGTTTGAGATATTGTGAAACATAGGAATGATACATCATGATGTTGTTCGTATTTTGAGACGTGTATGCACAATATGTTATTTTTTTTTTTTATTTTTTTTTTTAAGATGAATAACAACGTTTTTCTTACCTAGAGCTCTTCTGCTGTTGACGTTCTTTATTTTAATGCTGGTCTTCGCTCGTGTTGCTCTCTTGTTTTCTTACGCGCTTGTTCTCTGCCACTTGTACCCCAGATGAACCGAACAGTGGCGATAAACTGGATGAAAAGAGGAAAGAGCAAACGTCGTCGGTTTCTCCCTCGCAGGGAAGCCCAGAAGCAAAAGAAGAAAGGTAAGAAGATAATGTTTGACGGTTCTTTTGTTGTACGTGTAGGAACATTACTTTGCGTTGACACGTTTTTGTTGTCATTCTTGGCCATTTGGCTGCAGATGCATTTTGACTACTTTTTAATATATTTGTTCCCGCTCCCATAGCAGCTCAAGCAGTAACTCCAGCAGCAAGAGTGAGCCGGTGGAAGTTTCAACCAACACATTGATCCACACATTTCCTCGTGCCCCCAACACTTCCGATTCTATCAGGATCAAGTGCCGAGAGTTGCTGGCCAATGCTCTACAAACGGGAGGTAACCCTGTTTATTACACATTGTCCACTCAGCATACCTGTTATTGTGGTTGTTTACTTTTGGTTTTATTTAAAGTCATTTTAATTTGATGTCTTTCCTCTGACTTTTCCTCTTCTTCTTCTTTTTTTTTCTCCAGAGGATCATATTGCTATTGGTGCCGATTGTGATGAACTTGGTGCACAGATCGAAGAAAATATCCTTTATAGTGAAAGTTTTATTTTTGAAGTGGATGTTGGAGTTTTAAAAATGTCTTCTATAATTGTTTTTTAGATGCGGTGATCAGATGCCTCATTGTTCGTAATTTTATTATCTTAAATTAGACCCACGGGTCCGTGACTTTAGCTATATATTATTATAATTGGGTGGTAACATTCAAAAGGGCTTATCTACAGATGAGGATTTCCCCTGATAAAACCTGCATATTGTGTTCATTACTCCCAGCCTCTCTTCGTTGGACCAATCCTACCAACTTTTTCTGAAGTAATAGGCTATTATTTCTATGTGTTCTGTATGTTGTGATGACTTCTGTTCAGAGCTTTCTGTCAATGATTTTAATAAGTTAATTATTTCAAAGTTGAAGCACTCAGTAAAAGTCTGCTTTAGATATGTGTGTTTAAATATCTGGATTTAGTGGGACTCTGCCAGTCTTCCTGCTGTTCATTTTCTGAATGATTTTAAGATCAGATTATACTTAAAGTATAAATGCTGTCAAGATGAGTCCAAATTAGTTTTGAATAAAAAGACCCTCTGCTTAACGGTACATGTGGTATTGATGTGATAAAATGTTTAATATGTTTTTTGTTTATCCTGATGAAATAGGTCTGAAGTGTCTAGGTTGAAACGTTTTTTTAATATGATGCCAATAGTATAATTATATGTTAATCTTACCATTGCTAAGATGGATAAAGACAGGGTCCTTAAAATAAATTGACCGCCTGTTATGTGTTATACCAGAAACTGGTGAAATACCCATTTCTTGCTGTTTCTTTGGAAATTGCTTGTTTTCTCTGACCATCAGTCACTAATTCCCTGAAGTATTATACAGAGAAAAATAAATATCCTATAACATCCTCACTGGCTGAAAACTGAGAATGTGAGCATTTCAATTATTGGATTCAAACGTTTCAACACAAACACACCCAAAAGACCCAGGTTATTCTTTGATATACTTAAAAAAAAATAATGAAGCATAACTAAATAAATTGCCACATTGTATTCCTTGACCTGCCATCACTTATCTTTCAAGAGTTTAAGAACACAGACCCGAAATACAAGAATCGCGTGCGCAGCCGAATCTCGAATTTGAAAGATATGAAGAACCCTAATCTACGGAGGACCGTGCTCTGTGGGAGCGTCACCCCGGAGCGAATGGCGAAGATGAGCGCAGAGGTTCGTGGTGGCTTTGATCCTAAAGACCCCGGAACTGTGGCACAGTCGGTAGTATAGTTATGCCGGAGAAGTCTTGGTATAATAATACGACATGGCGCATATCCCTTGTCGCACCACTACAATATATAAATAATGTGTTTTTAAAGGCATCAAAACCGACGCTCTTCTGTTCCTGTAGGAAATGGCCAGTGATGAGTTAAGAGATTTGAGAAAGAATTTGACCAAAGAGGCGGTCCGGGAACACCAGCTGTCCACCACCGGAGGCACTCAGACGGATCTATTCACCTGCGGCAAGTGCAAGGGGAAGTGCTGCACCTACACACAGGTACGGACTGCCCTCGGGCTGCATGGGAACTGTGGGTTATGGGGACAATGGGTCACAGGTGTGGTTATAAGCCCTGGCCCCACGGTGCACTTTCCATGGTTAGACCAGTGGTTCTCAAACTGGGGCGCCAGGGGAAATGAGGGCAGATTTTTTTTTTTTAAATGTCATGATCTTTATTGAGAACTTTACATATTTCAAAGTACACGTACATAAAACTAAGTCATTAATATTATATTGCCAGTATTATATTTGCGTATTTGCATATATGTTGTGTATATACATATACATTTTTATTTTATTTTATTTGTATTTTATATTTCACTTTGTGCACAGTCACTGTTTCTGTTTCTTGAAATGAATGAAATATACTTTATTAATCCCCAAGGGGAAATTTGGTGACAACCGAAGCAGCCCGATAAAACTAAACACAATAAAATATAAGTATAAGAAAGAGAAAGAAAGAGAAAGAAAGTGACAGTCCATAAAGTAAAGTGCAAAGTGATATGTATGTATATTTTATTCTCGTGTGTTCATTGGTGCTACTGTAACAACAAATTTACCCTTGGGGATTAATAAAGTATATATCTATCTATCTAATAAATAACTAAAGACTGAACCGCCTGTACTTTAGTGTAAATATTTACATTAAGGCGTTAACGGGGTTACGTTGTGCGTGACGGACGAGATTCTTGCTGATTTGCCAAGAGTCTCCGTGAGTTCGGCTTTCCTGCCGTTGCCCTTCAAAACAAGAGCTCAGCATTGAGCCTGCAACTCTGTTTTAGTGGAAAGCTCATTGCAGTGTATAATAATGATAAAACATGATGACTTGCACACATCTGCACTAGTTTGTTTTTTGCAAAGGTTGCACATTATTGTTTTCAAAAGATATGCAGTGTACAACTCAGTAAAACTCTTTAGTGTTTTCACAGGTTGCACTTTATTGTTATCTTGAAAAAAGATATTCAGTGCAAAACAGGTTAATTGCAGCCACAATAAGTCACAAAAAGTTATTATTTCAAATACAAATTCATCATGGACCATTTAGTTTTGTTGGGGCAGCGGGGCGTGAACCTCTTTGTTCCTCCGAAGTGGGGCGCGACAGAAAAAGGTTTGAGAACCACCGGGTGAGAACCACTGGGTGAGAACCACTGGGTGAGAACCACTGGGTGAGACCGACATGGTGCGTCGTTCCATCGGTACGACGGCATTCTCATCCGGTAACATTTGAGTTTTTGTTTGCCGTGAACGAGGCTCAGTAATACATGTGTTGCGCATGTTCTTTTTTTTGTGTCATTTCCAGGTTCAAACTCGCAGCGCTGATGAGCCAATGACAACGTTTGTCTTCTGCAATACCTGCGGAAATAGATGGAAGGTATGTTGTGTTTTATCGTTTGAGTTCTCCAAGGATCCATGTTGTTTGGTTCCTAAAGGAAATTGGCCACGTTGGTCTTTCCTCTCTCCACGGAGACGTCACCTGCACACCTTTGATGAGCAGGCCCACCTGTGCTCATCCTGTTGATGACTGAATGTTGTTGTGTTCAAATTGAAACCAAAAACGATTAGTCGATTTGTCAGTCTATTAAAAATGTATCTCTAACATCATTTATAATTGATTTACCTTTTTATACAAATATTATTAGGCAGAACTTTGGCTAATAGCTTTTCTCTTCATGTATTGTTTATGGGGTTTGAACTGTTCGTCAGTCCTATATATATATATATATATATATATATATATATATATATATATATATATATATATATATATATATATGTATATACAGAATCTTTTTTTTTATAGACATCACAATTTAGCAGTTTAATATAAATAAATAATAACTCATAGATTAAACCACCATTGATTTGTATGATTATAGATATAAAAAACTAGCAGACATTCTACATATAATATACTTGTTGTTGTTTGAGATACGTTAAATGTTTATTTACAGAAGTTGACCTAATGCATCTATTACGGGTGATTTATAAACACCATCAATGTGATCACTGCCATGTCCTTACAGACACCAAGTGATGTTTAGGAGAAGGACGTTTCAATATAGATGGGATTACACCACAATTGTTTTTAATGATAATAACAAATGCACGTCACATAAATGACATGCATTTATCTGTTTGATGGAAATATTCCCGTTTCTCTGTGTTAATTTTGTGTTTTTTGTGTCCTAGTTCTGCTGAGTCTGCACTACACACCGACAAGTAGCAAACTTCCAGGACCAGGTTATCTCTCTGCAACGGATCGGCTCTTTGTATTCTGTGGGACACAACACGCCGTACAAAGACGCCACAAGTTACTGTTTGATTAAATATCCTGTTCATAGATTTGAGCTCATTGTCAGTACCCCAATGCCCCCCCCCCAAAATATTTTACTATTGTTATTAGTTGTTTTTGTTCAGTCAATCTTGTCTCATTATCTTTTATCTGCATTTTTTATATGTAGTTTTAACACTTTGAACAATGTTGTTTTGCTTTTCCCTCACAGCATTGTTGCATTGTTTTATTTAATTGCCCAATAAAAATGTAATCCATTTGATTAAAAAGAAGTGATTTTCATTAGGCTTCAGTCTCTTCTGGTTATGTAATGCAATTAAGGATCTGAGGCGTGTGCGTGCGTGAGTGAGTGCGTGTTCGTGGAATATTCATCACATCAAAGTGAATGCTGATGTGTGAATATTAATCTGCTGTCTGGGGACCGGCTAATGTCATTGGCTGAACCAGGGAAGACACACAATTGTTTCCCTTTCCTCCAAGGTTTTTTTTTTAATTGCCAGGTGCAAACACTCCATGTTGACGAGCAGTTGTGCGGCTTTACCCTCACAAACTGAACCCAGATCAGTTGTACAAAGTCACACATTTAATATATTATTAAGCTGTGTGCAACATGTTTTTTTTGTGGTTTAAAGCTATTTTAATAAAATATGAAAAAGCATGTCTTATCAATGCAATAAGACAAAGTGATGTGTGTTTTTAGATCGTTAAAAGACCCAAACTGAAAATTAGAGTTCAATGCCCAAAACGTCTTTGTCGTGAACATAATAGTTTACTGGACACACAAATGCACCATGATGGAGTAATTGTGCTAATGTTACCTGCAAATCAACTTATTTCTCTTCTGATATATTTTAAATCCTTTGCGTGCCACAAGATGAAGTGATTTAAGGCTCTCTCCTGTATTGATCTATTATTTTATTGATTGTTTGTGTTGTGTGGTTCTGTGATCAAATCATACCAGACTCAGTAAAATTATTGTGCTTTATTTTTATCTTAATCAAAATGCCCACAAGTCATTATTTTCTTGGAGAGTAGCAGAGAAAAAAAAAAACGAAACCAAATACTGTAAACATTCACATTATTAGTTTTTTTCTTTTTAAATGTATTCTTCAGTAAACTCGGAGAAAAATAACACATTTCATATAGTAAACAGAAGAAGAAACAACATTTGTAGGCATCACTCCAAACCATTGGCTTAGATTGTGTTTTGAGGTTGATCTGCTTGGTGTATCCATCAGCTCAAATTGCACACAGTAAGTTAAAGTTATTCTAAAACAAGTAGAAGTGCCTCCGCGAAGAACACGGGTCGGCGAGAAGTTCCGATCAAACAGCCCTATCCTCTGATCTCGTTTGTCTCTAGCAAATAAAGACATGTGTTGTCATCACCCGCCGCCATACTGTTTGGTAGCTCTACCAGAATGCACCAGTGTAGTCACGACTAAGGAATCAAGACAAAACATGTGATAATTTGGCCAAAGAGAGGGACAATTACCAGTAAGCTGGCCTCATGCTCCAGTTACCACTCTTATGGCAAAGAGTCTGAAAACAACTTGTTGCCCATGAGAAAGATGTCATAAAATTGAATGTCAAGGCACTTCCCCGTGTGAGGATCTTGTCTTTGAGTGACATGTTTGTGAGGCAACAAAGTAATTCAACTAAAAACTATCAGAATACATTAACGTATTTTATACTTGGCAACTCCAATTTCAGTCAATGGAAATGCCCTTCGTTAAACGTATCCACACAGTTTACATGGTAGCTTTGGTGTCGCTGCTGACCTGGCGGACCCCAGCGTCACGTCCATATTGCAGGTGAGGTTAATAAAGTCTAAATCCTGCAGAGTGAAACACTGATGACTCCACCAGCTGTCAACAGATGTCAAACTTACACTTTAATGTGTAAGTTTCCCCACATAGTTCTTGTATATTGTATTTAGGTTCTAGCTATTGGTCGAATCGAGAAAGTTGATATCATTCCAGTTCATAAAAACGTCAGATAAACGTCATTTTTTATTTAATGTACCAGTTAAAAGAAATATAGAATTAAAGTAGATATTTTTGGAAATAAGTTACTCGCTTTTGTTAGATTAGAAAATAAATACCACTCTCAGGTCTATGATACATTTGAAGCGACAGCTAGCAGCTGGTTAGCGCTTCATTTAAAACCCAATACCTTTGTTTTTTCTCTCTTATATATCTTCGCTAAATGTAGAACTACAACTAAAGGCTCTTAGCCAAGCTTAGCACAAAGACTGGCTTCCCATAAATTATTAGAAAATTAAAGAGCCATAAAATAAACCCTAATTTCTACATTTTTACAAGGGTGACCGAACATTATTGTTGATTCCACGATAGAATTTAAATATAATTTGAACGTGTTGGTTTTGTTGTATTGGCAATGGATATCAATACATAAAAAATACTTTATCTGGTAAATAGAATGACTTCGGTGTGTATGTCACAATGGCAAAACTATATTAAAGGTCTGCATTGAGTAACACTTGAATACAAAATCTTAAATAGGCAATTTTCTGTGGTTAAGACTGAGTATAGAGAGTAAAAATAACGTTCCATAATTGATTTGTGTTTCTTATGGAAACAAATTGCACACCGGGATTAGAACCATCGTCACTTCCTGTAACTTCACTGATAACCACACTTTTTCATTCCCACACAGTTTTTACACGAACTGGAGTTGCCAAGTCGTTTTCACAGGTACCGAAGTGTAAGGTTAGAGAACAAAACAGGGTCAAACCAAGGTCAAATCATCCAGTACCCCACAAAGCTGCCTGCAAGTAGAGCTAACACGTAGCCTTTGACTTGAGCTTTGATTTTCATACGCAGTGAATAGAACCAGGTGTTTCTACATAAAATACCCACAATTCCATTTTTACTATTTACAAACTCATAAATATATTTATATATATATATATATATATATATATATATATATATATATATATATATATATATATATATATATATATATATATATTCTACAGCAGGAATTATTTCCCCCTCCCAAAAAACAATCATACAAAAAAGAACAGACCATAAAAAACTCTGAACACAAATAAAATAGATTATTTCTATCAAAAGAAATAAAAAATCAAACAGAAACCAAATGTTTTCATATTCCTTTGGAGTGTTTTGCTATGTTGATCTGTAGCAGTACTTATGATGTCGAGCCCTCGGGAGTTTTAAGACCTGAGTGTCTTCGGTCAGGTGCAGATCACAATAGCGCTGAGATCCCTGGGAGGGGCCAGGCCCGAGGCCAGGTTCATGTAATCCTACACTGAACATACAAAGAAAATGTTTTAAAAAGGGAAGGGGGTGGGGGGAGAGAGGAGGGGGGTGGTGGTAGGGGGATAAATACAGTTAAAATATGACAGGTCATCACCACCCTAGGGTTCGGGGGACTGCTCTGACACAGTGTTGAGCAGGTTTTTGTAGGCTTGGGAGTTCATGTAGCGGGGATATGAGTCTCTTTGCATTAGTGTGTAGATCTGCAGCTGGGCGTCCTCGAACGTCTGCAGGTTGGGCTCCTGCATGTTCCTGTTGATCGACTCGCGCACGCGGGAGTCGAGGCTCACCTGGGAGTCAAGAACAGGGGTTGGAATTAGGAGGAACAGCAAGTGCACATTCTCAATGACAAACGGTCTATAAAGGAAATAAAGTTGACCTTTTGAAAAATACGCTTATTTTCTTAGTAGGAGTTTGACGACAAAATGTCTACCACTCTAATGTTTGAAGCAACTATGAATCAGTCGGTTAGCTTAGCTTAGCAAAGAAACAGGAAATGGCGTTAACAGCTAGCCTGGCTCTTTCTATCGAGAACAAAATCCAACCTACCAGCAACTCTAAAGATCTTTAATGAACAACTTAATTGGTTTTATCCATTTAAATACAAAGTGTAAAAAAGCTTTATGTGCTCTTTCTTGGCTACGACATGTAACGTTCAGTGGTCTCCACTCAACCAGAAACAGTTCAATGTATACTTTGCATAGCACAGCATATAATTAGTTTTTTGAACAGACTAAACAAACACGCTTATGAGATATTAGGAATTGAGCTTTAGAAGTGCTGGTTGGTGCATTGTTGTTACTTTTGGACGTGAACGGACAAGCTGTTTCCCTTTGTTTCAGTCTTTTTGCTAAGCTAAGGAAGCCGACTGTGTACTCACCGCATACAGACATGATAGTGATCTCAATGGAGACAGAGCAAAACGTTTGTAGAAAGCTAAAAACATAATATTTCAATATATCAAAGGTTGATCCATTGTCGACCTGGGGTGCAGTTTATGACTAAAAGGTGAGGGAATAGGAAAACTTGTCTGTTAGCTATTTGTTAGCACGTTACTCTCGTTAGCTAAGGCACGCGCAAACATATATTGCTTTCGGATACGAAATCATCCACATTTCACTATAAAACATATTGAATGCTGTCAAAGTGATTTAGCGTGACTTACAGAAATATATTAAGCCTTAAAATGACATATAGATGAATTACGTGCTGCAGATTGGCATATTGGGTTTACGGATCTCCTCAACTTCTCCTGCTGATGCCTCACGTCTTATTGTTTGTAGCCTTAGTTTTTCATTGTTATAACAATGTAGTTCTGGGTTTTTTGCTCTGTTGGTAGTGGACCACAGAGCATCTTAGAGGCAATTGTTCTGTTATTTACAAGCAGATGAACGTCACAAAGAGTCACCTTCACACAAGACTACTTTACTTAATTGCGCTCTGTCTCTATCTTCAAAATATTCCCAAAATGTCAAACTATTCCTTTAAAGGCAGGGAAAATGAGGACATTGAAGAATGATGACCATTCGTCACATATCAGGAAGTGTCACCCCTGAGATCAACACATTTTTTTTAATCACAGTGAAATCAAGAGCCGTCAGACCTCTTTGGGCGAGAGGATGGAGATGTAGTCCTCGTAGATGACGCGCGCCCTGTCCTCTACCGGAGTCTTATTGGCGTCTTTACTGAACTCCTCGCAGGCCAACCAGAAGAGCATGTTCTCCTCGCTGAACTCGGTGCGAAGAAATTGCCGGAAGGAGTTCCTCCCCGCTGGGCAACACATTAGCTTGTCAAACGACTGCCCCCACGAGCACACCTCCTCCAGCGTGGGCTTCGGGCTGCAGAGAGCGTGGACAACATGTATTTCCTTGAATATGCGCCGTAGATTTGGGAATTTTTGTGCAGTGAAATGAACTGACCAGTCTTCACAGTCTGCGGTCCCTTCATGGGCGTCATAAGAAGCCTTTCGGTTCCTTTCATCTCGGTCTTCATTCCTTTAGTGAGAAAGACAGATGATGAAGTGAAGGGAATACATTATTCATATGATATTTTTTTACATCTTACTGTACATTCTTATCATTTACATTCCAGTGTAACAAACGTTTACAAGCAAATGAAGCCGCCACAAGTTGATTGGCGGGAAATTAATTGGCAACTGATTTGATAATCGATAAATGCTCTCAGTCATTTTTTAAGCATCCATATTAAAACGCTGCTGGTTTCACATCCTCAAATCAAAATATTTGATATTTAATCAAACATCTTGTTTTTTTTACTGTTAAGGACATCATCTTAGGACTGGGAAATTGCAATACACAATATTTCAATAATTGAAGAATTGATAAATCAAATAAATATGTAGATGATCCATACATATACACATTTAAAGAACACTTGTGCTGTATATAAATGGTATACGTCTGCACATATGTGTTGAGCTTATTATCTTTGTTTAGCTGTTTATCCGTACCTGTGCTATCTTTTAACTGTGTCTGATTTGATTTGATTTAATCCACACTCATTTTACTGAACTGCACATTTTCCAGGATCTCCCCTTTCTCGCATTGTCAGCAGATAACTCGTTTGCATAAGGCTGCAGCAGCATGAGCGTCTACCCATCACATGCAGAAATACCAAGAACAAAAGGCACACCACAGCTCCGGCTGTGCTGTTCTGTGTGCAGCGATGTCGGCCATGCTGCGCCACACCGAGCAACTTGTCGGGTGGGGAAGACGTACCAGGAACAGCTACAGCAGCAGCACCAGCAGAAGCAACATGCATTTGAGCCCCGTGGGTTGGCCTGGCCCGGCTGGCCCTGCTGGGCCGGTGCAGTTCCCCCCGCTGCCGACTCCTGCTGCACCGACATCTGCCTCTTTCGCATCTCCATCCGCTCTGATCCCATGGGCTACAAACAGAGGAGAGGCACTGAATTTAGTGTTTTAGATGTCAGGAATTGTAATTAACTGAGATAATATATTGTGGTCAGAAACAGTCTTGACCTGCAATGTAGCATAAAAAACAGTGCCAGTGCAATACAGATGGTGGGGCCAGCACTATGAGACCCGAGTCCAGTGTGACATCCATTTTACCACATCAATTAGATTGATTTCATTCACTCATCAGTTGCCACCTATAGTATGTGTTACTGTATGAATGCTGCTGGTGCTCTCTGGCAGGAGCATGTGCTGGCATGCCCAGAGTTTTGCATGCCATTTGATCTATTCAGGGGGAAGTTGATTTGGCACCTATGCACATGTCAGCCCCTGAAACTGACTGCATGTGCCCTTATACCCTCCAATTGCATGGTTAAAAGGGATGGATTGTTGACAATGTTCAGTGTTCATAATCCAATAGTGTCAAAGCAGTGCATTAAAAGATCTGCAACGCTCACTGGGCTGGAGCGATGAATTAAATACACTTGAAAATAATGCAAATATGTGTTTAGATTCTTACTTGTCAGGTGTCACTTTGCCATGCACCCTGAGGCTACACTCATCATGTCCATGGGAAATTACTGGGCTAAAATCTACAAATGGTGTATAGCTGTGACTGTAGCTTTTTCAACATAATCTCTTCTAGTAGGCCTATAGATACAGACCGGTTATTCTCACAGAATGACTTCTTGTCTGGTTTTAACGAATGTGTCATCATCACCAGGTCAGACGCTGCCAAATCCTGTCAGAACATTTATGTAACAAAGCGGTCTCTTCCAACATACAGCATCATCCAGCTACTACCTGACACAAGAAACGATGCTTTAATTTTTTTTTTTTTTAATTAAAAAAAAAATGTCAGGAGATTCGGTACATAGGAGCAGGGGAGGGGGGGGAGGGGGGCGAAGGCGCAGCTTGCAAATCTATAACCGCAGCATCGCTCTATCACAGCCTTCCAGTGCATACAATACCATTTGGCCATTTCTAAAATGGATCCGCGCGCGCGGTTCCACTCAGATTCAGAGCAGGCTTCTGCTGCATAGTTCGTGCATTTCTTTTGGCCAAATGGCATATTTTACGCGTTATAGGTGTCGGGTACTTCAAAGCTGACACATTTGCAATACACGCTATGGCTTGATTATAGACGATGAAATGGGGGGTGGTGGGGGTAGGGGGTGGAGGGGGGGGGGTCGTATCCATTCAGAGGGATACAAAAATCATGATAACACCAAATAAAACCGCTATACTCATATCTTACCGTAGCAGAAATGTGAACGACGCTGGGATGTAATGGTTCCTGAGCGATTTTATCAGCGGAAACCATTGCAATAGCAACTCGCGCAACACATCAATGGAAAGTGCCACCACGAAGAAGAACCGTAGAGCTTCTGCGCCCTGGACAACCACCAAAAAGACACTGCCTAGATCTGTTAAAAGCCCACTGTACAGCAAGATAGTGACATTTAAAATACCGGGAAACTGCCTTAAATACTCCGCTTGCGAAATGTCCGTGCAATGATACATCGGTTTGCCACCAGTACTTACAATTTCACCATGTATGCACAGCGAGAAGAGGTAATTCTTTGCCTTGATTACATCCGATGGCACATAAGGCTTTTTTTCCCGACCGGCTGCTTCAAGTCAGTACGCATGCGTCTTCTCTCCAGCTCGTAGTAGCCCAGTGAAGAGCGTATAAACCCCGACAGTGTGGCACTGTTTTTTTTTTTTTTTTTTTTTTACAGTACAGGTCCTTTACCCTGCCTTGGATGGACTCTACGAACGAGCTATGCGAGACGTAATGTCAGTTTACAGTAAAGAAAATGGACAAACGTGAAGCTTTACAAACTCACTCACCAGTCCAACAATAAACACCCATAAACTTCCCTTGAGCTTTTTATTGTTTATTTTATTTACAAAACCCCAAATATCCAGAAATGTAACCCCCTATCCCCCCCAATCCCCCCCAAAGGACATCATTTCGTTGGCACATGCGCCTGTGAGCCTCCGCCTGAAGTCGCTGTCTGTGGTGCTGAAACAGCCAGCAGCTGATGGACTGCAGCATTTCTTTTTGAAATAAATCTCCCTGAAGGAGAGCATGACTTTAACAGCCAATGTTACATCCTTTGGGGAAAGTTTAGGCTTATACGTCTACTGTGATTCACGTGTTTACACATAGCTGATCTATGCATCGAGTGCACCACACTGTTTGTAGTTCTATCAGTTTGTAAACACTGTGTGACTTTTAATCCCCTCGTCACATACACTCTTATACTGCATAATCACACCCACACTCATTCACACAACCTTTACGTCAATGCATACACAGACTGGCACATTACGCACACATACATACGTATGTCTGCATTTACATGCGTTTTTGTTGTGTTGTTTTTATCCTGCATCTGTGTAGTATCTATATAGATTTGATTTTTTTAGATTAGATATTCCTTTATTAGTCCCACAGTGGGGACATGTCAGGATCACAGCAGCGGGTGCACATTAGAGAATGAATAAAAGATCAAAATAAAAAAAGTAGTTTTAACATGCATTTAACAGACTACTCAAGGATGGCAGCTGAAGTTTAGATAACAAGTTAATAGACATTTCGTTGCATTGCTTCTCTCTATGCAACACTGTTTATCCGTGCTGTCCATGTTAAAGGGAAAGGTTGCCATTGCTCCTGGCAAGAGGTGCATTGCATTTAAGCATTCAGCCCTTTAGTGTAAAGCTCCTCTGTGCCTGTAATCTACAGCAGAGGTCTGATGTAGAAGACAACACTGCCATCTGAAGGTAGCTCGAACTGCAGCACTAACATGATGTTCTCCATGCGCACTGGCTGAGTCATAGATTCTCCACTGTCGTATGAATTAATGAAAGGCACGGCAATGTTTGCACGGTATGATCTCTTTGATAAGGACCCCTCATATTTGACATGCTTGTGTGAGTATTTACTATTTGACGTGTAATCATGCTGGAGATCGTGGGATGTAGATTTGTGTTCACATATCTTTCAATGTAATATGTCTTTATTAATGTAGAGGTGCACATCAAGTTTTTCTTTGTACAAACACCAGATGGCACTCTGCCTATTCTGCAAATATGTAGTACAACATACAGCATTTGATCTAATGATCTGTTTAATTTACACCGATATATCTGTGCTGCCTGGGTCAGATTTGGTTGTTAAGATTCTCTTTGCCATGGAAATGAGTGTCACCCACTCCACGTTGTAATGGGAAGTGCTGCAAAATGTGAGTGAAATACAAAACTGAGAGAACTGTTCTTACAGGGTTCACACAGACCTGGTGCTGCTCCACCATACAGCCTATTGAAACATTTACGGATTAGGCATTCATCTGTGTTGTTATCTTATCCCCCTAAAAAAGGGAAAGAAGGGATTTCTTTCCTGTCCAGATTCATTACTGTGCTGAACTGGGGCATGCCCTCAGCATCCACACATCTTTGTTACCCTCCAGAGATATGAACATGTGACTTTCTCCACACTTCATTTAACACCTTCTCTTGTGCTCATATTATGTAACACAGACCCATAAATAGCCATGAGAGATTGATATATACACACACACACATGCGGACGAAAGACTCTTTACACTGCGGTGATTTTGACGAACACACAGACTTTTCCCTCTGAGAGCACAATGCCAATTGGAGGAGGGAGTCTGAATACACAAGGTCACACGGAGGAGTGGGCAACACAACTGGGGGACGAGGATGAATACAATCTTTTCAGCGAGTGATTTAAATGATTCAAAGCATTGCGGAGCTTTGAGGAAAGTGGAATTTACTGTAGATTTGATCATCGTAGCTCAATATGCAGATATGTGCGCCGGAGATGAACACCTCAAGGGATCATGCACGGCATCTGTGGGCATTTTGAAGGTGAAGATATGTCGTGTGATCCCTGCGATAAAGAGGGCACACACCCTGCATTTGATTTTTCAACTTTCGGTTTTTCTAATGAATTTCCCCCCAGGTGTGTTCATCAAGTTGTTCTCTGCACTGTTAATGGCTCAATTTAAGAAAACACAACTGGTGTCTTCATCCTTGTAACTAAGTTACACAGTCATCAGTTCTTTTGCTTTTTTTTACTTTAACATCAAATAATCAAAATGTAAGCAATACGTCTCCATACAGACTGATTGTCCAAATTACCACCATCAGTTAGGGGTCAACACAATTCTATTGGCCTCATTTAAACACATTTCGAAGCCTTGCAGGGGAAAACATTGTCGCAGCTTCCTGTGATTCTATCTGACCTTTCTCTTGAAAGTCATCAATATTAATGTCCCAGGAATTGAATGTTATTGTACTGCTATGTGATGTAACATTTGACTTATTGTCCCTCGAGAGAATAGTCCTTTTGCAACCATGAAAGAAGAAAAAAAATACACAATAAACACAGAGGACAAAATCTGAATAGACAATCAGCTGAGTTCAAAATGCCATCTCTGATCTGATATCAACTTGTATCATTTCAATAACATGCACACACTGACAATACAACACTGCGTAAAATAAACAGGAGCTCTTGAGAAAGTCACCAAGTTCTGTAATTACCTGGACTCTATAATAACGAATGAAAGGAATCATATAAGTCAGGAAATCACCGTTGGGGCATAATTAAGAAATCAAATTTAATGGGAATCATTTAATGCAGAGTTGACCTTTATTACCGCTATTAAAAGTTCTGTAAAATAACCTCTTAGAAAGTTTGAGCTTGGATAAATGTGTATATATATATATATATATATATATATATATATATATATATATATATATATATATATATATATATATATATATAAATGGTATAACACAATACATGGTATAGACCAAATAGGGCTTACATGTGTGAACTGACTGCATGTCCAATCACATCCCTTTTCGATTGAAAACTCTGTGTGAATTATTATAAATGGGATAGTGAGGGATATATTGTATATTGTGTATTCTGGGAAAACAGGATTCAGTGTAAGCTCAAGTCGTTGTAGCAGTACAAAGTGTAAACAATAGTGTTAACACGGTGGCTTCTACACTGCGACATTAAACCAGCATTCACAGCACCAGCAACCCTCAAACCCTGAGATCAATGGAATGCAGCCATCATTAGGGTTATTAATAACACATGAGCTTTTTCTTACAGTGAACAATTGAAAATGTCTGCAGTGAAAAAGGTTGGTTGCAATGTAACTGTTTTGGGTCAGGCCTGGACAATTATCCCACAACAATGTTCCTCCTCCTGTTAGCTGTCCATTGTTTATCTATCAAAGAAGTGCTAAACTACTGAAGTGGAGACGCTATAAGCGGTTATCGGAAACATTTGTACTAATAAATATCACAATGAAATGCCCAGTTGATTACGTACATTAAGGCAATATTCTATTTTGTGTGACACACTGTCTAAAATATTGTGTTTAAAGAGGCTAATTAGGCATAAATATTAACCTTTGGTGAATTTTATAGAAAACTAAGTGTTGTAGGATTAACTCTGAAATGTGTATTTTGTATGTTGTTGTTTTTCTTGCAACAAGTCTTACAAAGACAAAGTGAGAAGAAGTTATGGATGCAAAATAGCCCAAAATCTAAACATTGACCGGTATATAACATATTTTTATGGAGATTCCAAAGCAGGAAAAGCATGGGTGGAAATAATAACATTAGCAATGGCCAGTGGGCCAGCTGCAGAGTCCATGCTGTCTCTCTGGAAAAGCTTACTGGGACACTGGGACACTGGGACATTGGGACACTGGGACACTGGGAACTGACCATCGTTTTTTGTGGTTGTTCTGCAATAACAAGTCAAAATGTCTGCTTTGGAAAATGCCTGGATGAGTTTACACCTCAAATTGATTAATGAACTTATTCTATATGCAGTTGCGGAAAGTATTTCAATAAAACAACTGTTGTCTTTTCATTCACAAACAGTTGTGTTCCATATTATTTTATTGACGTTGGATTACGGTCAAAATGTTAAATATTTTGAATGCAATTTATCAATCTCTATTCCGGCTCACAGGCACCTGGCGAGGAGAAACAAATGTGTATGATGCTTATGTGATGATCTGAACTGACTCCTCTGTCCTCCCACTCGCTTTCTGCTGTTGCTCTTTTTCAATCCTCTGTGAATATAAACATAGTCATCCTCACTACAGAAAAATCTTTATTTTTCCATTCACCAACAATGATTCTGCAGCCAAGCAAAATCACATTTTCAGACTACTGTTGGAAATGAGTCAATGTATTCCCAACTCACTCATGAATCGGGACGTTGTGTTGTCTGCCCAATTTAATTCAGATTACCAATGACTCGTATCACACTATTTCAAGACACACTATCTTCTTTTAATCTTCTTAGGCCTCCTTCAGACGGGAAGTACTTCCCTAAATAGAAAATTGGCAAGAAGGAAAGGAAGCTGCAGATGATCAGAAAATAGCCATCTAGTTACAATAACAACAACAAAAACAACAACAACGATAAACAAGAGTATTAAGGATGCCACCAACTGCAGGTGATTAACAATAAGAAACACATATAATTTGAGAGATATTGTAGGGAATGTTTTGCTACTCTAAATCTCACATGTTTATTAGGCTTCCAACTTAAACATTTGGAGAGAATACTTCAGCGACGGGTATTTATTATTTATTGCTGCTTTTTACTGCAACAAATAACAAGAACAATATTGATTTGTGATGTGACAAAACATTTCTGAAATAAAGTAGTTTTACTTGACTGGTTGGTGAGTTTTCACTGTATTGACTCCATCATTATTTGTGTATGCATATATGTTGTATATATATATATACATATATATATATATATATATACATATATATTTTATTTTATATTTTACTTTGTATACTTTGCACAGTCATTGTATTATATTTGTTTGTGTGTGTGTATATATATACATATATGTTTAATTTTATATACATATATACTTCATTTTGTATTTTATATTTTACTTGTATACATCTATATGTTTCATCTCTGTTTTTTATATTTTATTCTCATGTGTTTAGTTTATTGGTACTGCTACTGTGACGATTTTTTAAAAAATTTAATTAATAAAGTATATATCTAGCTAAAATAATAATAATAATAATAATAATAATAATCAGTAGTGCATTTATGATAATGATGCTCTAACTTAAAAACAGTAATGCTGACAGGGGGGGGGGGACGACGACAACAACAACAGATAAAATGTGTCTTTACCTCAAGGCACACCATCTCCTGTTCCTCTGGGGCCGAGTCATTGTAGTTCACTGGGTATCCCACACCATGCCGTAAGGCCCGGACCAGTCCCCGGATCCGCTGCCACATCAGGGCCCTGGTGCGTCTGATCCCCCGCAAAGCAGACCTGGGCCTGATCTCCCACTGCCCCCCCTCTCTAGCACATGTCATGCTCCGGCCACGAGGCCTCAGTCGCCACATGAGGCTCGAGTCTCTTCGGCATCGTAAGAAATCCACACGTCTTGCTCCTTTTCTTTATATTCTTTCCACGTCTGTTCTGAAGCCCATCGTGTTAGGAAGAGAAAGAGAGAGAGAGACAGAAAGAAAGAGAGATAGAGAGAGACAGAGAGAGAGAGAGAGAGAGAGAGAGAGACGGAGAGAGAGGGGAGAAAAGCAACAGTGACCCTGACGAAGACAAGAGTGTTTACAAAGGAGAGGGCAGAAGGAGATTAGGACAATGTCCCCAGTGGATGCAATCCTGATTCCTCTGTGCTTTACTGCATCTCACCAGCTTAGGCCAGATTAAGCCAGGAGGTCTTAGTGTCTGAGTGAGATGGAAAGAGAGGAAGACTAGTGACAGGCGTGGATTCATTTGTGATTGTATATGCTCCTTGATGAAACCTCCCATGCTATAGAATGGATTAAAACACTTTGGTAATTGGACTTTTTGGAGGAAACATATGGTCGCAATGCACATGCAGCACTATTCATATACACTCCGTGGTGCTAACGTGTTTTACTGACGAGCTTCTAACAACTTTACTTGATTGTGTCGCTCATTACAGACTCCCAGGGATAAACACCGATCAAAGCTCTTCACTTTGAGCAATCAAGTGACTTCAAGCTCTCTGTCATCCTCACAAAGGCACCATGTTAAATTCTCCCCTTGCTGATAACACAGTCGATTGTTATTGATTGGCTGGAGTCACATGTGGTTGATATCTCATTTGCTAGCCTCATCACGATGTTGGAGGTTTTTCCTCCTTGTTTTTTGGGGCAAGACCAGTGAATTATGAAAAAGACAACAAGGGAGTCAAGTATATACAAAACTTGTAATTTACACCGAACACAATCATTATATAATATTGGTTCTATAAAGTCAAGCAAAGTAATAGTGAAAAATGATATCCAACGCTCAAATTATTAGTTAACTAGAGCCACAGGCACTTGTGTGACCAGGCCTCTTCAGGCTGGACTCCAATGTTGATATGTTGTTTCTAGGGGGTATAAAAGTAAGAAAGAACATCAGACTTACAAATTTAGTGCAAACATATATTTTTTTCAACACTAGAATCCTTAAAGACAAACTGACCATAATTTTCAAACAATCTTTATTAAAACACACATACAATGCATCTCTATATGTGGTGGGAAGTATTTAAATAAAAATGTTTGTTAATATTAATTTTCCGCTACTATATATTTCTATACTGCACTTCAGAGGCAGATGTTGTACTTGTTACTGCACTACATGTATCTGACACATGATTGATATCCGTGTGATGCTTTTCAAAAAGAAAATTGATCGATACTTTATATCTTCTACGTTTTTTTCAGTAATGCATATATTGCTGTTTATAATTCAGGGAACTGTTTCCATCGGCTTGCTGTTGTCACTTATTTCTAATCTTAATTAAACGTTAAAACCTAGATAACTCCACTCCTCCTGCAGCCCGGAGTCGCATGTGACTGTCACATGATAGACGTGACGCGGTGTTGTAGTCAGTCAGCTGTTCGCATAAGGCAACGGGTGAGTAACCTCGATGTTTCTCCGTTATTAGGTATCAGAAAAATACAACATAAATCCCATTCATTAGATGCGTGGGAAAATAAGAGTGCGCGTGTTAATGACGTTACCTGGGAAACAGTTGTCATAGTTTCACACGGTGGCAGAATGGATGTTAGCGCAGCTAGCTTAGGTTAGCTTCTAGCTCAGTGCCTGGCGTTACTGCGTTACCTGCGTGTCTTAATTCACGTCATAAGTGGGCCATTTTAAATGTATGCGTTGCATTTAGGCTATAGATCTCACTGTAGTTTAATGTCACAGGATACGCACTGCGTTGTTTAATGTCGGAAGGCCCACTGTGTCGTGACATTGGGTTAAGCTAGCTAGCTGTCTCTGACCTAAACTAACGGGGGTTTAGCTTCAGCTGATGGGCTGCATGACAGCTCGTTAGCTCGCTAGCTAACCTCAATGAAGGTAAAATAGAAGGTTAACATTTAGGATATACGTCGACATTTTCCACGGTTTAAATGGCATATTATTGTAGCTCAAATATTCCTGTGTAATGGCTTTACTCCCGAGTTACAGCTGTGTAAGAGCCAGCTAGCTAAGCAAACAGCCAGCTAAGCAAACTAGTTTACTGTTATACCATCTGTGATGATCAGTATCCGGTGTTGTATTTTTGACTATAAAGGGTTAATGTGCATAATCTAATTTACAGCTTCCACAAACAACCAGGCCAGCAGTAACATTGCCACTGATAGTGAGTCACTGTGCTGATGTCTCTTTTTCTGTGATTCCATCCAGGTAGAGTTGAATTTTTCTCCATACACATATATACTGTTGTTGATATATCAACTTCATGATGGATATCCGCGGGGCGGTGGATGCTGCAGTCCCCACCAACATCATTGCTGCAAAGGCAGCGGAGGTGCGGGCCAATCAGGTCAACTGGCAGTCCTACCTGCAGTGAGTACACATTGCAACAGTACATCCTGTGAATACACACCTGATGAGGTACACCTGTCCTAATGCAATTCAACACAAACCGCTGTTCCATTAAATAAACCTCAAGAACATGTATACATTATGTTTCCTATTGAGGTCGTAGTGGTGATGTTGTACTTGAATATGTTGACTCATTTAACCCTCCTGTTATCTTTATTTGACCCCATTCAATGTTTAATGTTGAT
Source organism: Liparis tanakae (assembly GCA_036178185.1). Lineage (NCBI taxonomy): Eukaryota > Metazoa > Chordata > Actinopteri > Perciformes > Liparidae > Liparis > Liparis tanakae. The sequence continues at coordinate 16,791,657 of CM070098.1, read as the reverse complement.
GTTCTTTGGTCTCCATTTGACCCCAGGCTGTTTTTCACTGTGTCAAACATATAAGAAATATCAACTTTTTTATATATTTAAAGGGCTATTTAGGTAGTCAACAAACAAACCTAAAGTACCTCACACTTAAACTTGGGAAACAATATTAATTCTAATACTTTTCTGGAGGTTTTAATTGCTGGGGTTAAATTTACCCCGAGGGTAAAATATGTTCGTAAATGTGAAGGTGACGGGAGGGTTAAATTAAAAGATGTGATCAAGTATTGCGTCCACCTCATTTACTTACATTCCTCTTCTGCTTCAGAAAATGTACTTGTAAGATAATGAATGATAAGCATATTTAACCTATAAAGTCACATACTTTAAGTCAACAAACTGTTCTTGGAAAAGTTAAGCTCTCATTGCATTAATCTTTTTGAATACATCGGTGTAATATAGGCAGACGAGCTCCTTATAGCAGCTCTGAGCTAGTTCCTGTATTGTGATTCACTGTCTTGGATACTACTTCCTCGTTTGGACTGCAGATCGGACTTGTGACTCACATTAGTATTTCTAGAAATCTTCTGATGACTTGATTCATTGTTTTATTTAGTTTGGATGTACTTGCATGTTTTGCTTAAACTGTCTTTCTCTATGGACCATCCATATTGTGTTTTTCCTTAACTAGAACATGTGGTATTTACAGGTTCATTGTCATAGTTGTCGAAGCTGCTCTTACAATAAGAAGTAGCATCATAGTGAAGCTAAACTCCTCCAGTGAGAGGGTCATTCGTATACATGTACATAGTATATCTTGCTCCAATGGTAAAGGACATGTTTTGAATTCCTCAGGATTTAACTGTTGGCCTTATTGTTCAAAGTTAAGAATGTACAGTAGTATACCTAAATGCATATTGTAGTAGCATTGTGCTAAAATGGCAGCGGCTTAATGGATTTATCTTGCAGGAGTCAGATGATCTCAGCAGAGGACTGTGACTTCATCAAGAAATTTGAGGTGGCCAACTCTGAGGAGAAAAAGGTCATTCTTACCAATGAAGGACATCAGGTATGACTTTAGATTTATTTACAGTTGTTTTCAACCTAAACTTTTGTTCACAACCATACAAATTAAGCAGAAGTTAAAAATGCAACAGCAGCATTAAAACACAACAACACAGGCGTCTTCAATAACGTTTTCTTTTGGACTCGGAGCTGGCGCGTTTGTGTATTTAAATGTTAATACCAAGTGGAATAAGTGTTTACCCGTAGGCATTGTGCTTATTTACCATGTAAGTATTGGGACGAAAACATGTGTTGCTCTCCTGTCAATGTTTCAGAGTTGTGCAGTTCTACTACTTTGAACCACCCCCACCTGCAGTGTCTTGGATTTTCAAACAACTTTACATTAAACTTCTTGATCAATACTTTAATTTCTACCTGTAACATACCTGCCTCAATGCAGATTATTGCAGTATTCTGCTACTGTGCTATTGTTGTAATGTAAACATGTAAATGGACAGAATTCTTCTCTTGACTGTTGGTAGAATAAAAGCGTAGAGTGAATATGTGTATGGGTGCTGCTGTGGCTTTCTGACTTTGTATTTATGTTTGTGTTTTCTTAGTGTGCAAAGACCTTCTTGAGCCTGATGGCCCACGTTTCCAAGGAGCAAACAGTCCAGTACATCCTGACTCTGATCGATGACACTCTGCAGGTACACAGACAGACCCGCTGATGTTTTGGGACAAATTCATACATTTCTGCTATTGTGATATCCCTATGAGTGATTGCATCTTTTAATGATGAACATATCACTCTCACTCTGTCAGCACTCATTTTACATCATGACATGTTTTAATCATTCCACAATATATTTTTTTTTACATTGAGATAAAATAAAATGGACAGAATGATTGCATGCAGTTGATCAGTTGCTATAATTGTGCACAATATATGTTTTAACAATCTGTAATAGCTCATCTACAATTAAATGTATCTGTGTCTCAGGAGAACCATCAGCGGGTCAGCCTCTTCTTCGACTACGCCAAAAAGACGAAGAACACTGCCTGGTCCTACTTTCTTCCAATGCTGAACCGCCAGGACCTTTTCACTGTCCACATGGTTAGTGAAGAGCTTTTAATACCACATGCAAGTGTTTTTCAGAGTCATCACAAAGCAAGCTGCCTCTGCAACATTACACTCGAATAATATAGAATATCATAAATCCTATGTTCACAGACAAGATGGTGGATTCCACAGACATTATGTTGTTTACAGATGTGACTTCTTCTAATCGATGGAAGGCATCACTAATTCCTCACAAAGCAACCTTCTCCCTTTCCCTTGAAAACAGGCATTTCAGTTAATGATTTCTTCCTGCCACCCTTGACCACCTAATGAAAAAAAGCTGAGTACTGTGATAGAGCACCCACAGCGTAATTATGAAAATGAGCCAGATGGCACCCAGCAGGTGGGCATAATGTGACCCCAAGTCTGCAACACAGCACTTGAACTTAATCCAGCCTTGATATTTCCACACATCCTCTCCTGGGAAGTAGGAAATTGGATACATAATTTGTTACTGTCTCATCACAGGGCATGGGAAGCATTTTACAAATAACAAATTGTTTATGAGAGAGTTGATGGCTTCAGTAATTTGTGCACTTGGATGAGGTTATAGTTACTGTATTATTTTATTGTCAGTATTTTCTTAATTTTATTGTCAGTATTTTTATTTTTTTTATTTTTTTTATGACAGTATAATTTAGATTTAAGTATTTGTGACCATCCTTCATCCTATTCTTTTCTCTTTATGTCTCCCTCTACCTGCAATATAAATGAAATATCTAAGGCTCTATGCTTGCCTGCTATCAGACAGAATTGTCCCCTTTGGTTTTCATCTTCAGCCTCACATTGCTTCCACCTGACACCCAGCCTGGGCATCCGCCTGAATCCAACAGTATTTCAAGCCTCTAATTTTGGGAGCAGAGCAAAGAAAATAAATAAAACACAATGTTGGCCGATATTGAGTTTTGAGCTCTTAATACTAAAACAAGACAGCAACATGTATTTGTTTCATTATTGTTGTGTGAAAATACAATTTATCGTATTTATATTTTCACAACAATATTAATGTAATATGTCCTCCCTTTTATTAGGCGGCGAGGATCATTGCTAAGCTGGCTGCTTGGGGCCGCGATCTGATGGAGGGAAGTGATCTGAACTACTACTTCAACTGGATCAAAAGCCAACTCAGCTCCCAGGTATGAACGTGTGCACGGTGTAACGTTGCTAAAGTATCTGTGATATGAAGCCTTTATAAATATCCAGATTACTGAGGTGGTTTCAGTGGCTTTTGTCATTGATTTCAAGACGTCAAACTGCATTTGGATCTGAGACGTCAATGTTGCCATGTGACTGAGACACATTTTGTAATTTTACCGCGCTTTTTTTTTTTTTAACTCTAAAATTTTATTTTATTTTCCGACTTTTTTTAAAGTCGGTCGTTTTCAAGATAAATATTGCATTCGAGGTAATACTCATTTGAAAATGACCGGTTCTTAAGGGTCATTGTGCTGTTTTAAAGGTCTAATCCACTGTGATCTACTCTCTTGGCACCATGAATCAAATTACATGTCCGTGTACAGTTGGTGTATAATTCAGTGAAATTTGAAAATTAATCAATGAATGACATTTGTCATGTCATGGGTTATTCATTTCTTAGCTGTCAAGTTTCAAGAGACATTGGTTTCTTCTTTTTCAATAAAGTTTAATTTATTCACTTTTCTTCCAAAGAGTTACATATTTGATCTAAACATTCAAATTAGTGGTTCCCTTAATTATATTTCAGGGCTCGCGGTGAAAACCTGGTTTGAATGAATTTAATGAATTTATTCGTATTGAGAGCGAGCCGGCCTGTCAGACCTTGAGTCTGCTGAAAGCTGCACTGCAGGGACTGCCTTTGCCTTGGCAGCTGTGTGCACCGAGTGGGCTGATAAAACGCCTGAATATTGATTCACGGTTTCCTTTGTGCTTCTGCATCGCACACCAAGATTTCTCAAATATCCGTAGGTGTTCTTCGCTTCAGACGCAGTCGGCTCTTCCAAAAAAGAAAAAAGTGTTTTTTTTCATTCTCTCTTTTGTTGTGTATTTGCAAAATATGTCCTTAAACTATAACCGCTTCTTGAAATGATGTTTTTATGATTTAATTTTTTCCTTCAACAGCCAGTGAGCATCATCCCCTCTCATGTCCCTTGTGGTGATGCGTAAGGGCTCATACTGTGTAGTCCAGTGCCCCTGTAACCTGGCGTAAAACGATGGATTGTGAAACATTTTGCACCTGTTTGTCTTGTTTATCTCTCATTAGAACCTACATGGTACAGGTCAAGAAACAGGAGCAGGAACTATTTCCCCCAGCGAAGTGAGTATGAGTGAAGTGCGTTCTCGCTCCATCTTGGCGCTTCAAAAGAAATAACAAACGAAAACATGGCAGGGCTTCTGCAATCTGGCGTCTTTCAGGTGTCACTGGACTTTCACCTCCTTTCGTTACGCTCTCAATCTCTCCCACCCTCTTCTTGCATTCCAGTTTTTCATGAATAATTGCAGACTGCTGGAGTCCTGAGACTGTCACAGCACACTTAGAGGGATTCTCCATTTAGACAGCATGGTGTTTGCTGCCACTGATTGGTTTCACCTGTAGGAGTTGCATGCATGTAAGCCACTTCTCCTCGATGCTGAAAGTGCATGACAAACAGCTTTTCCCTCTACATTAGGATAACAGGGGGACATTGGAATAGCATTTGCACAGCAGCTGCCCCCTACCATTTTAAAAGCACTCATCTTCTCAAGCATAGCGCTGTCTTTCTGAGAAGCGTGCTCAGAAATCTATTGACACGAGCGCCATCTAACAATTGAACGTCATCTTTTCTTCTGCATTTTCAGCCAGGTATCCTCCCCTCCTTCACTCTTCCGTCTTCACCGCTGTATGTTCTTCTTGCCGGACTCCCTTGCTTTTCTTTCATCCCCCGTTGATTAACAGATTAATGTGATCTATTTCCTCCTATCAGCTTCCGCCACTCTAATCTCAAATTTGTATTGTTCTGCTCAGGTGTGATGGGGCACTTTCCCCTGCTCTTGCTGTGTATTGTACTATTGGGTCTGTGATCTAGCATGTGTTGATGTTTAATACGATAGACAAGCATGTGCAACGCCTCGGGTTTGCTCGGTGGCGGTAATGCAAGTTTTGGACTGGCCTTCTTCCGTGTGCTGTCTCTGCTTGTCAACTACTGCACTAATTGTACTTGACATTCTAACATGCGTTTGGTTTCCTGATTACACAGCTGAGGCTCGTGCTTCTGTTGGAGTAAATGTTTGCTTCTGTTCTCTGCAGAGCTCCCAGTACGTCCAGTGTGTGGCTGGGTGCCTTCAGCTGATGCTGAGGGTGAATGAGTACAGGTTCTCCTGGGTGGAGGCTGATGGTGTCAACTGGTGAGTGATAGCTCTTTAAAAGTGAGATCCTTCAGAGATGCAACGTCTAGAAAGGTTTTTGGTCTTTTTTATTTTAAGGTGGTAAAAATATGACAGTCGGAAATTATAGGGGTGTAGGGACTTTTCTTACAGACAGCCGTCAATTTAGAATGAAGTACAGCAATGAGCCAAACAAATAATAAATACACAAATAGGACAGAGGTTAACACTTACACCACTTTGGTATTTTCCCCAAACTCATTTCTTGAGAAATGTCTTTAGAGCCATAGCGAGTAACACGACAGGTTACATTTTCTTTTAAAAGCCAATTACTGCCGGAATAACCAAACTCATGGACCTGTTAGTGCCAGTTCCAAAGAGGTCAATGTCCATCCTGGTGGAAGCAAATTAAACCTTTTTTATAAGAGAGCCTTTCGGCTTTGAAGTGTGACACATGTGACCCTTAAGCTTCCCAACACAAAGCCCGTTCTATTAAATCTCCAAAGGCCACAGTTCCATTCAGATTTGTGGATATTTGTCACATTGTTGATGTAGATAAAACACGGACCTACAACTAGAAATATTTGTATTCCACCCAAGCTGAACATAAGCACAGCTCAAAGGTAATCTGAGCGGTTAATCGATACAGGGTTCCTACGGTCAAGGAAAATCTGGAAGAGTCATGGGATTTAAAAATGGTTATTTCCAGGACTGGAAAAGTCCTTGGAAAAAAATGTAATCTCAAATATTTTGAAAAAAGTCATGGAAATGTGTTATAAACTGTCTAAATATTAATTTACATAGTTTGACTAAAAGACTAAATATGTATATATATGTAGTCTTTTAATCAAATTATTGTCTCATTCATTTGTGTAAGTTAAGGTATATTCATGTATACACTTGTTTGGTGATGGACATTTGGTGTAAAGTTATGGAAAGGTCATTTAAAAGTCCTGTAAATCCATCGGTCAACGTGTGTATGAACCCTGTCGATTGGCTCATACCACACACTCGCTTGTGCCATGGATGCAGTACATTGTGCATCTACATTTATTAGGGGAGTAGATTGTAGTGAGTTTAAAAGAAGGGTGCAAAAGGCTCAACGCTACCAGTTGTTCACCGTACAAATTGTTAATAAATCCCACCATCTTTTCACCCGTCTCTTTGTTGATGCAGCGTTGTAAAACCAGATGTACGGCATTATTGTGATTTGATTTTGTACAATGATGAACGCCACATCTCTGCTCTTACCAGCTTTTTCTCAGACGCATGACTGGTTGGGTAGCAGTCGCCATTAGTACTCTGTATTTTTAGCTACTCTTCCGTTATTCTCCGCAATCATGAAAGATAATGGATGAGCGTCATGCAGGCACACAGCTGTGAAAGCCAACCTATTAGTAAACGTATGGTGGATGGAGTGAGGGTTCTTTTCGCAGCAATCATAGCTTTCCCCCCCCCCCCCCCGTTTTATTATTTTATGGATTTAATATTGGGCTTTCTGTTTCAGCATCACGGCAGTGCTGAGCAACAAGTGTGGCTTCCAGCTCCAGTACCAGATGGTCTTCTGTGTCTGGCTCCTGGCCTTCAGTCCTCAGCTCTGTGAGCAGTTGAGACGCTACAACGTAGTGCCAGCCCTGTCTGACATCCTCCAGGAGTCTGTCAAGGAAAAGGTCACTCGAATCATCCTCGCTGCCTTCAGGGTACGTGGAGAATCTTTCACTCGGGAGTATTTCTAAAATGTCGCTTTTCACTGGAAATGCCCACCCTGCCTGGATATCGGTCTCATGTTTTGGCTAAGGTGGCTGCACGATGTATCTCATTTTACCACATCAACACATTAGGTGAAATTTACATTGGCTGCATCACTATTGCATCTTCTACGGCACAGGTGTCAAACACAAGGCCCGCGGGCCAAATTCGGCCCACCGCGTAATTTTAGGTGGCCCCTGACGGCTTGAAAGACACATCATCACCTTTTCTTAAAGAAATTGAAGACAAATATCCTGTGCTTTTATTTTGAAGGTTTCAAATTAAATGGATTTCTGTTATAACGTTAGAACATTTCTTATGTACAATATTTCTAAACTCGAATAAATAATAATCAAATGCAAACACTATGTTTGAGTGGTTCATACAGGGTTTCAGTTGTAACCGGCCCTTTAAGAGGGCGGCCATGATGCTGAAGTGGTGGAAATTAGTTTGACACCCCTAAGGTATCGAACTGAAGAACGTTCATTAAACATAATTGTAATCACCATATAAATCCTGTAAAATATGCAATTATGCAGACGCTAAGTCAATGGTAACACACCACGCTTTCCAGTACAAATGTTTTCCAGGTGCAACTTTGCCTGAAAAAGGCAACTGATGGAAATGTCTGTCACATGAAGGAGTGTCATAAAAGTTAAGATACAAAGTGTCTTACAATACTTTTTAGTTTTGTGCTAAACTAGGCGTTGTTAAATGTTTGCTTGCACGAGTTTGCAGGTCATAACTTCATCCAATCACTTTTAGAACGATAGAGGAGATTCTGTGTGCATTCTCCAATGCAGCCCGTCATTTGCATTTAAATTGAGCTGTATTCGCCATCTCAACAATATCAAACTGAAGTGACAACTCTTATACAGCAGATGAGGCAACCTATAAAACATCAAAGCCTATAAAATATACATAAATACAATTCATGATTATGCTGTCCTTTCATCTACCTGCCCTGATTGCTCAATACAGCCATTGAATATTTAATGTACTATTTAAGAGCTGCTTCCTGGACTTGGTCTGTTGGTTCGTGTTTGTGCCAGGTTATGCATCCCCCATATTCTACCCTGACAAATGAAATTAACGTCAGAGGCCTCATTTATTCAAACGCTGTGGTGCTTTTATGGTCGAGGAACCGAGTGAGTCTGACGGGCCAGCAACGCAGGTCTGGGAACATCTGGGAAATACATTGAACATCAATGTGACAACTTCAAGGTCTTCAACATCGTGTTCTGCAAGAATATAGAAATGATCATAATCATATGTATTTTAGAAGATGTTCAGATGCATTAGTTTTCAGGAAACATATTATGCTTATATTTTCTATCTGAATCGACATGTCTAAAACAACCCGCCCCTTTTTCTTCAGAAATAGCTCATTCGGCTTTAAATTGACTTTTACGAAAAAATGTATTTCACGTTTGCAACTGTAGCTCTCAAGCAGGAGGTGGCCATATTCAGACGAAGGGCAGCGTGTAGTGTAATATGTCTCTGTGACAGGAAGGGGAGCCACATGTGAAGGGGTTGTTAAATCACATGGGGTCTCATCCAGGCAGCCCACAGAGTGGCTTGGTGCACTGAGAGAACGCAGATACACATTGCTCTTAGTTTACATACATAAATCATGCTCTTATACAACACAATGCATTTGTTTAGTCAGCAGCCATCAGAGAGACCCCTCTTCTAAACGTTATGAGGCGTTGTTGGTGGATTGTAGCCGGATAGATCCCTGATCACGTTTGCCAACACTGTTGAGGTTTTGTTGTCTTGTTCTTTCAACAATAGGAACAATTACTCTCTTTAATTGCGTCTAGTTACTTAATCTCGGGGAACAGCTAATTTTGACGTTGGCTAATTGGACCTGATTGGTCAACCCAATGCTCACTCAGTGGGTGGACCCTTGGACAGGATTTGCCAAAGGTTTACACCACCCGGATGGAGAAACCAACAGGGGTCAGGAACCTTTTTGACTGGGAGAGCCCTAAAAGCCAAATATTTCTAAATGTATTTAATTGAGAGCCATATAGTATTTTTAACATATAATAAATTAAATATGTCTTGCTTTTAATGAGACTTCTGGTGCTGCATGATGCTACGGGGGACACACACGACTTCTTCTGTGCTCCGTATCAATAACAGATGTTTAGTTTAATAAAAGAACAAAGATGTCTTTAAGAAAAGGACCTTGAATTACTTCTGCTGTAATCTGGCGCTATAGAAAAAATTACAGGGTACGGGCGTAGATTATTATTTATTTTTTTAAAACTCAAAATGGTCTGGGAGCCATATATGGCTCGCGAGCCATAGGTTCCTGCCCCCTGGCGCATAGCGAGGAGAAGCCGATGGCGTGGACATCTTTGGATGCCCGGCGCTTTGCCCTTTTATGTACGACACTTGAAATCCGATCAATTTACCAGATGAGTTTGTCTCGAGCTAGCAAATGAAATTTCATGAACACACACACGACAAACCCAACATCCGCTGTCTCTCTGATTGAGTTTCCTGTCCTTTCCTAGTACCGTCGCACCCAACTGTAGAAAGGGAGCGGCGCCGCAGCAGCTTCCTTTGTTTTTTATCTCTGGACAGAAAATGACTCCTGGTTCCATTTCTGATTAGATCGGATCGACAAACCCTCGGACACAAATCTATACCCACAACACCTGATGTGAAGTGTGTGCTACAAAACAGGGTGTTAGATTAGCTTCTCCAACTTTCCCAATTCATCCTCCCAGAACATGATTTGGACCCTTTTCTTTTGCACAGCATGGTGTTGATTATTAGTGCAACATAACTTTGTACATTTACTTAAGTATTGTTGGTTTAAAAAAAAAAAAGGAAACGTTGATGCCACCTTCTACTACTTTTCATTGTGAACTGTGGGACTTTTAATGCACTACATCTGTTTATGTGTACATTTAATACAATGCATTGTTGTATCTAACCACCCAACGGTATAAAATAAATACAATGATCTATATTGAAGCCAACGATGGCAGTAAAATGTGTCTTACATGTCACTGCATCAATACTAATAATCTAATATTATAGAATATAATAATGGAACAACCAAAGAGCCCATTTAGCTTCGCTGTGAGTACTTTTCTATTTATACTTAAAGTACATTTTCTAGATTATATATTTACATATATACCCACAATTTCATTAAGTAAGCTTTTGAATACAGGACATGTACTTTTTTTTTAAATATGTGTTATTAGTGCTTTTTTAAAAATAAAATATCTAAGTACTGCTATTAAACGATGTCAGTGGCTCAGTCGGCCGCTCCATGCTGCACTTTCCTCATCAGTGAGTCAGAACCTCTTGTCTCTCACCCCCCACCAGCCTCCTCTTCTCTCTCTCTCGCTCTCTCTCTCTCTCACCCCCCACCAGCCTCCTCTTCTCTCTCTCTCTCTCTCACACTCCCCACCAGCCTCCTCTTCTCTCTCTCTCTCACACTCCCCACCAGCCTCCTCTTCTCTCTCTCTCTCACACTCCCCACCAGCCTCCTCTTCTCTCTCTCTCTCTCTCTCACACTCCCCACCAGCCTCCTCTTCTCTCTCTCTCTCTCTCACACTCCCCACCAGCCTCCTCTTCTCTCTCTCTCTCACACTCCCCACCAGCCTCCTCTTCTCTCTCTCTCTCTCCCATTTTCCAATTCAAAGACTTCGGCTGTAGGCTGCCTTATTTTTGGAACCCGGTAACGGATAAATGGGCCGTTTAGTTGCGTTTTCCTCCGTACACACGCATCGCGCACCGATCTGAACATGTTTCTGGTGTTTAATTAGTGTCAGAGGGCGAGCGGAAAAGCCTCATCATCATCATCGGGAGGGACGGAGCATTTCTGCTCCACGTGCACAAAAGCAGTTCTGCGAGCACGGGGTCATCACGAGCTCGACGCTCATCGTGCACGCAAGAATGTGACTACGAGAAATGTTAACTTGCACACTCGCTAAACTGATCCCGTTTTGGTCGCAGTCAAGAGCCTTGAAAACGCACATTTGTCCAATTCTTTGTCATCTCATTAAGCTTGGACTGATTTGACTGGCAATGCTCGCTGGGATGCAATTTAATTTAATTAGAGCGTACTCCTTTTTGATTCTGGCCCCCAGACAAGACAAGGCAACGTCGGTGAAGTAGCTGGATAGATGGATAGATGTATACTTTATTAATCCCCATGAGGAAATGTGTCATCACAGTAGCACCAATAAACTAAACACACGAGAATGAAATATAAAAAAAACAGGGATGAAAGATATAGATAAAAGAAAAGGAGGAAAAGTGGGGAAAAAAAGACAATAAAATAAAGAACATATGGGCAGCTACTGCGACCGGCAGCCGTTGGCACGGCGACGTCTTCAGATCTACCGCGAGGCGATTCTTCTTTGCCTCTAGGACTCTGACGTTATCTTTACTTCGGCACTAAACCCGTCGATTTGAACGTCACAAAAAATAGTTCGATCGAATTACGGTGTTGAAGAAATGGGAATGTTTACATGGAAAGCCTGAGTGACATCCTAGCTCCGTGTGACGGCCTCGGTGACCTTGCTCCCAGCACAATGGCGTGTGAAGCGCCGTTGATTACATGATTGAAACATGAGCCCGTTCACTCGTGGAGGAAAGTCCGAGCTGATTTTCAAAGCCAACTTTAAAGAAGGTATTTAAGGTTGCTTGTGTTTTCTCGGTCAGACGGTTTCAATCAGTATTCCGGTGTCACTGTGCCCGCCGCAAACGGGCGTCTGTGTTCCCGACGGAGCGCTTCTTGTCGCGTCTGTTTGTTTACTCAAAGTTTTAGAGCATATCTTCGCCGCGTTGGGTTTCCCTCAGAAGACCACACGTGTTCCCGCTTTTTGAATTTTCCCCAAAGCTCGTTCATCACACAGCGGAGAGACGTCACGTCGAGCCGTCGTGAACGCGACCGCAAAAGAAACGGGCTCCGTTTTCATAATTGGTGAGAGAAGTTAGTAGTTTGTTGGAATATATTACAGCTCATTAAAAAGCATGGCAGGCAGCGGAGGGAGACTCTAAAACGTCTCGACGTTCGGTGGCTGTTCCCCAGGGTTTTCAGCCGACTTTGTTTGACGTCAAGTGAGGAGAGCTCTCTCTCTCTCTCTCTCTCTCTATCTCTACCTATCTATATCTCTCTATCTCTATCTCTACCTATCTATATCTCTCTCTCTATCTCTATCTATCTCTCTCTCTCTCTCTCTCTATCTCTACCTATCTATATCTCTCTATCTCTATCTATCTATCTCTCTCTCTCTCTCTATCTATATCTCTCTATCTCTATCTCTACCTATCTATATCTCTCTCTCTATCTCTATCTATCTATATATCTCTCTCTCTATCTATCTATCTATCTATATCTCTCTCTCTATCTCTCTATCTATCTATCTCTCTCTCTCTATCTATCTATATCTCTATCTATATCTCTATCTATCTATATATCTCTATCTATCTATCTATCTATCTATCTATATATATATATATATATATATTCCACGTTGTTTTGTCGCCGTTTTCCCAAATGCCTTAAATGATTCTGCTCGCCACATGGGACTCGCAATGTCACTTAAATCAACGGGACCATCTGGGAGTCCTCGAACGCGTCGTCAGAGGCATCCCTGCTGTGTTTGTGATATGTTTGCCTTAACTTAAACTCTGGAAGGAAAAGTTTCGTTGAAATCTATATTCATATTGTGCTGCAGGAAAAATAGATATACATGTTAGCTCAATGGCTTCAAAGGCGCACATCATTTTCTGTGATTTGAAGCTATTTTCTCCATTTTGAGATGTTTTTGTAAAAAAGACAACATTGGGTAGTTTCCTCTTCTCTTAGTGTCTTTGCTGAAGCCACTTTTCTTTTGAGTCACCCTAAAATTACACATTTCCTCCACTAAGGCAGACTGGGCTTCTTTGTCAAGATATTTGATCACAACTTTTAAAAAAAAGCTTTCACGATACTTTGACATCACGGTGTGTTCTTCCCGCGGTGCATTCATGCCTTTCGCACCTCACTCCCCACACCTGGAAATAAGTCCTGGTTTAAGAAATTCACAACTTTTAATACTGTTATTCAAAGTGAAGTGAAGTGTAGGAGGAGGGAGAGGCGGTATGAGAGACTTGTTTATTGCAAATCTTGCACTAGATTGAAGATCTTAATTCCATTTCTTGTGATCTGACTGTAAAGAGTATTTTTTTCTATTGATAAATGTGGTTTTAATGTATTTGACTTTTTTGTCCTCGTCAACTGTTGCACACAATATGTTAAAGTGATGCACGTCCACAGATATTATCATTCCCATTACCCCAAATCTTTTAGTCAAACATATACTTTATATATCATATAAATAATTGAATAGCTGTATTTGCATATATGTTAATGTCTGTATGTATGTATATCAGTGGCGGGCCGTGCATTTTCTACCGAGGCCTTCAATGCCGTCTTACTACAGCTGAACAACCTAATGTAAGATTAGTTCACCATATATATATATATATATATATATATATATATATATATATATATATATATATATATATATATATATATATATATATATATATAGTTTCCATTGTATATAGTTTAGTTTCCCCCCCCTAGTCTAAACTAAAGTCTTAAACTAGTCTAAACTAAACTATATATATATTATTTTTTTCTGTTTGACAGAATGTTCTGGAGAAGTCGGCGGAGCGGGAGACCCGTCAGGAGTACGCCCTGGCCATGATTCAGTGCAAGGTGCTGAAGCAACTCGAGAACCTGGAGCAGCAGAAGTACGACGACGAGGACATCAGCGAGGACATCAAGTTCCTGCTGGAGAAGCTGGGAGAGAGCGTGCAGGACCTCAGGTACCCGGTCCGCTCCCATGCACAACACGCCAGTTATTTTCAGACGGGAGCAGTTCTGCTCAGGGGAGCAGATGGCAAAATCGTTCTGTATAAAGAACAGCTTGAAACAAAAGAAAAGGAGATTGTAGTGCTGGACACAAATCTGGTAGATCTCTAAGAAGCTATTCTTTAAAAGAAAATGTAGGACACGTCTCTGTTTATTTTGAATGCTTTATTCTTTCCATGTGTAAGTGACCTATAGATGAGATCTGAAGCGTTTTCACCCGACCAGTCGCTGTACCTCTCACGTCACAGCTCCCCCCCCCCACACACACACACACACACACACACACACACACACACACACTTTAACATGCAGAAGGAAAGACGAATGTTTCCGTCTCATCAACAGCTCGTTTGACGAGTACAGCTCTGAACTCAAGTCCGGCCGCCTGGAGTGGAGTCCTGTGCACAAGTCTGAGAAGTTCTGGCGTGAGAACGCCGTCCGCCTGAACGAGAAGAACTACGAGCTCCTCAAGTAAGATTTATTGTCGTGGGACACGAGGGCGAGAAAAAAATGCTTCGTCATACATTAAGATGCAGAGCTGCACCATCAGGACCAAAGATGAGGCGATCATTGTATGAATGTTTTGGGAATTTCAGAAAAAAGAAAAGGCATGAATTCATTAGAAAAAACATTCATTTAATTGCTTATACAAACTAGAATGGGCACTCGGTAGAGCGCATAACACGTTTTTCACCTTTTCGTGACCTTGACCTTTGACCCAATCACTCCCAAAAACTAATCGATTGCTCCTTGGGTCATGACCAATCATCCCACCAAGTTTCATAAGAATCGGCTCAGTTTTGTCTGATTTAGACGAATAACGGACGGACAAACGGACATGTTCACAAATAAATACACGCCGGCCAAAACATTACCTTCTGCATTTTCAATGCGAAGGTAATTAGGTTATACTGTTTACCAAATATAAACACATGTATATTTATATATTCTTGAATGTAGGTATTAGATGGTCTCATATGTTCACTCGCAGTTTTGTGGTCATTTCAGTTCGTACTTCTAACCTCTTAATCAGACATCATCATGTCTGATCATCCCGCATCCTCTTTGCATGTGTGCGTGTGTTCTAAAGATGACAAAACATCAATGTGTGTCTCTACTTTGATATTCTAGTCACACACTGCTCGGGCTATTGGCATTCAGTAAACATCCTGACCTCCCCGTCTCATTGTCTCTTCTCTGTGGCCGTGGTTACACTTGTTTTTTCTAATGCATCCTTTGTGATTGTGTGTTTTTTAAGGCAACCTCTGTGATTGGATGCACCAGATCAGCTTAATTGACCCTCTTTCTATAGTCGCTCTTTTCCCCCCACTCTCATGCTTTGTCTCACCGTGAACCCAGAGGTCTCACTCATTCAGAAGCCTCATGTTCTTTTATTGTGATTTTAGAGTTTGGGTTTCAGTGAAATAAATCTCAGCTAATCTGGTTACTTCATTCAGCATCTGAGAAATCTAATCTGCCTATTGATGCAGAGTGACCTCACCATCTAAATGGCCTCCGATGTTGTCTCCCTTTCTTGAATAGGATCTTGACGAGGCTCTTGGAGGTGTCTGATGACCCTCAAGTCATTGCAGTGGCAGCCCACGATATTGGAGAGTATGTGCGGCATTACCCACGAGGCAAACGGTAAGGCATGTTTCTGTGAAAACCAATTAATATCAAAGGTTAAATGTATTATTTACACCCCGTTGTGATAGCATACTCACATTTAAAGAGGAACATATGTTTATCTGAACACATTGATTGGTCTGCACACATGAAGCTCCCCATATCTCCTCAAAGCACCAAGGAGGTGAGAGGGATGGTCAGATGAAGCTGAAGTTTCGGGTGTTCTTCACTTTCATCTTCTTAAATACTCTGAGGCTTCTAGCTCTTGAAACCTCCTTTATCATCAATGTGTGTTATCCTCATTACAGTGTGTGTGTTACAGATCAATATGTTTTTTTTTCTTGTCTCCCATATTACTGCTATTAGCTTTAACATTTAGAATTTTAGCCCGCTATAGCAGTGGTTCTCATACTGTGAGGCGTGCCCCTCTAGTGGAGCGCAGTGGTACTACATGCGGGGGGCTGGAGGAAACGCAGAAAGACCTTTGTCACATATTACACAATTTCAAAGTACACAGACATTAAGTCATTAATACATTCACGTTGAAATGCCTGTACCTTTGTGTACATGTTTACGTTACGCCGTTTAACAGCAGGCTCATTGCAGATACTAATGCAACTAACACGCATATCTGCACTCATTTAGCTTTGCACAGGTTGCACGTTATAGTTTTGAAAATGTATGCCGTGTAAAACTCTTTATTGCCAAGTTATTTCAATATAATGTCTGCATAGATTATTGTTTTGGGGCTTTAGGGCATGAACATTATTCTTCCTCCAAATGTTGGCACGGCGCCGTTTGAGAACCACTGCGTTTACCAACAGATGAGTAACAGTGCGGTTGTTTCTGGACTTACTTTTCTTTTCTCTGGTCACACCACTCACTGTGTTATAACATGCATTATGTCTATTTTATCTCCTCTCCAAATCCCTAAATAATTCCATAAGGCCAGTGATCCTTCATGGGTTACCTAGAACATTTCAGTGAGCCTGGATTCAATTACCTGGAGCTGGACCACCGAATGACCTCGAGCATGAAAATAGTCTGTGTTATCTGTGTGGATAAAGCTTTTTTTCTCATTCCTCCTATTTCAGGGTGATTGAGCAGCTGGGTGGAAAACAGCTGGTGATGAATCACATGCACCACGAGGACCAGCTCGTCCGCTACAACGCCCTGCTGGCTGTGCAGAAGCTCATGGTCCACAACTGGTACGGACACATTCAGAGTTTTAACGATGTCATGCATTCAGCTGTTGTTTTGGCGAGCCCTTCATGTTTGAGCCGAACCAGGCTTTTTAAAAATTCAATAACAACTCCTACATGTGCATGCTAACGAGTCGAGGCCCCGCACACACTCGCAGGTATTTTTTCATTTATTTTGCCTGATTAGACGTCCGCCGAGGTCGACGTTGGGCGGAGACCTGCTGGTAATTATGCAAGGTTAATGGGCTGTGTGTACTGATAAGATTGATAAAATGGTAATTTGCTCCAACGAAGCCAGCAGCGGATTCAAAGGGATGCCGCTCGAGCTGCGCCTGCACACGTCCACACAGCCTGTAAATAAAGCACTAAAGCTAAATAAATGAAATCCCCTGTTAGGTTGGTGGATTCTATGGAGGCTTTTCAAGATGACCTGAGACACTTTAAATGTGTGTTTATTACTTCAGTATTCAACTGGTAGAGTCTGTATTTAATGCTTCAGCTAGGTCACACTGACTGTGTGTTGAGTCCTATTCCCTGAGAATGCAACTGGAACGATATAGAAGACGCATCTATTTTCTATTTCTTCTTTGCATGCTGTCGATCTTGATTATTGTGACGTGTGCAGAGCGCGGTCAGTGTGGCTGCGGCTTAAAGATCGCCACTGTGTTTGCGATGGGGGGAGGGGGAATCCGCTCGTACGTGAGAGTTAGGTGAGAAGATTTATACAAGTGTTCATCCAATCCAATGCCTGTGCAGTGAAAATGAGACAACAACAAGCAGCCGGTAAGCTTCGCTCCAGTTCTTTTTTTCGCTTCGATTCTTTCACGGCAACATTTAAACGAATTTCATGTGTTTTTGTAAAGGAAAACATAAATGTGTTTTTCAGTGTCGGCCTCAATTTTCGATACCGGTATCTAAAAAAACACTTTTCTAGTCTCTGACCGGCACCATCACAAACTCTATATGCTTTATTATGTTTGGGGTCCACTTCCTCAGCCCGAAGGCTCAACCTGCCCATTATCTGTGTGTGTTTTCTCCCGTGCTTGGAAAACGTGAAAATGTGTTTGTTTTGCTGCCACTATCTAAAACACACTCGACTCCCGGAGTAACTGTGGATGGACGCATTGTGCTGATTATCACAGTGTAGTGCTGTTTTTCTATCTAAGTGACCTTAATGTTCTGTGTAAACTGAATGTTCACTGGAGTGTGGGCTGAAGCGTAGTCATCCACTGTCGCACAAAAGGATTTCAGTGGCCGAAGAACGAAAAGCAGATTCCCGTTGTCAGACCTGCAATCGAAAGCAAGGCGCCTGAATACTGCAACTTCCAATGTAAGATAGATCTCTTTAGAAAAAATCCATAATAGGCAAACAATCATATATCCGTTACAGAAAGCGAGTGCAGGGTTAATTGGATGATTGGCAATGTTTGTGAAGTCTGCCTAAAACCCCCGAGATATCTTCATGAGTCTGAAACCTGCGTCAGAAAATATATACAGTATTTGGCCATATTGCCAAAACCAGAAATCCAATCTCCCTTTGTAATAGAAAGGTGGTTATTAAATTCAGCATAAATGGATGGAGGAGAAAGCCAAGTGCTGCATTCAAATATTCCATATAAATTGATGCAGGAATTAAACTTGCAAATGGCTTGTAGTCTTGAGTGGGAAACCTGGTGAAAAGTTCAGCATGCCCTTTATAGTGGAGACAAATGAGTTTTTAAATATATATATATATATATCTCATTTATATATATATATCTCATTTATATAAATAAATATAAATTTTATTTATTTATTTATATATATATATATATATATATATATATATATATATATATATATATATATATATATGTGTATGTATTATATATTGAGGTGTGATTCACCTACAAATGGAAGCTGTTTTTAAAGCAACCCTCCATGCCCACTGCCACTTTGAGTAGGTCGCCTTGCTGCTGTTTTCCACGAGAAGATCTTCTGGTCCCTACTTCCTGAAAGCCCTGCTGTCATGACAACAGCACTGATGAATGTGTGACTTGAGTACTCTTATCTGTTATTTTTCCTTTGACTCTGCTTTTAAAAGTTGTGCGTTTGTGGATTTTTTAGTTGTGATGGAATATAATTGTTGTTGTTGCTGGTGTGAGTCCGTCGGTCCTCAGTGTTGAAGGTCCATGGTTTTAATGGAAATCATTCATATCATTGGATGTCTTTGCATTCACTTGCCTGGCTAATGGGGACGGGCAGATGTTTAATCTCACTTGTTCCCCATTAAAAAGCCCGAGAGGGAGTGAGGAGGACAGTGGGAGACTCTTTGCTGAGACCTTTTAAAAGGTTATTCTTCCCTGAGGTCCTCATTTTACTCTGCTTTACTCTTCAGGTAGCCGTCTTTGTTTTTCTTATTTTAACATTAAAGTTGTTGGCGCTTCTTTTAATAAATGAGCAAAATGTGCTCGAAACTAAAAATGGGATCAGGGGAGCAGTCAGGTAATCTTTATGACAATCTGATAACTACACTACTGTGCCTTTTTCTTTTTGTCACATTCGTAAAAAGGACTCTTTCTTCACACAAATAAATGGCATGAAAATATGAAGTATTTGCTAAAATGGTAAAACCTTAGTATTGAAGATCTGCATGAGTCTTGAGGAAAAAACAAAAACATGTGGATGGTAAAGGAAATCATGAAAGTACCTCTGTCTTACAATGAGGCAACTTTAGGACGAAACCCTCTGATTAAGTCAAAAGTGCTCTGATGGTGAATATGTTTTGACCTTGAGAAGAACTCCTCTCATACTCCTCTTAATGGACGCGGGTCGACTGTTATTAACTGATGCCACCTTGTAGAAGTGATCATTGTCTCTCCTCTTCAGACTGATGATGAATCTCTTGGTGATTTCAAGGTCCAAAATGAATATTATTCAGTCTTATTTCAACACAGTGTCAGTATTTCCTTTCACAGCCTTCTGATTGAAGGACACCTCGTACCTTTGCCGTGTTTAATTTCCTTGGCTTGTTTTGCAGCGTGTCCTCGCTGCAGAAGGACGAAGCCGGCCTTCATAACTCTGGCTCGGCCTTCCAAATGTGTTTTTAATAACCCTGCGGTGGTATTTTTAGTCGACCTCTAGCTGCCCTGTGCAGCTGAAGGTCGTTCCTCGTCACTTCGCACTAGTGGCTGGATTTGAATGTGAGATTTCTCCTCTGAAAAAGCTGAAACTTTGTTTGGAGACGCTGTTCACCCGCCGGTCAACAATAGGATGGAACGGGAGAAGTGAAAGATTCCAGCGGAGATGAATTCAATCATTCAAAGAACGCGTTTGTCATCGTCTGAATGTATTTGCCCGCCAGCGTTTTCAATGTGTCGATCGGTGAGAGACGATTTGATATTTGGGTTGTCAGAGAGGTGAGAGCCGGGATATCAGACGGTATATCGCGTAAAGGTTAGTGCAGAGAAGAAAGCTGCAGGAGGAGAGTGACCGGCCACACGGCTGGCAGCATGTTTCAACATTTACATTCACGTGTGGGTGAGAAGCTCTAGGTCTCAAAATGAGTTAAAACAGACACTATGATGATATTAAGGAACCTTAATTCTTCCATTCTATCATCAATTGGATAGAACACTTTTCCCTTCATGTCCGTCTGTTTAATATGAAGCTGATCTCTGAAGCTCACTCATCACTCACTGGTGTTATACGCCATTAATTTAATCTGAAGCATTGTCTGCACCGTGAGGTATAAAAGCATAAAATAAAACCACTCAGCCAAGAAATAGTCTGACGAGGGAAGACTCATTTCTCTGATTTTTAAACTTGGACTAGTCGACTAAAAGTAGAAAAAATCTAATTGAGCACAATTTAATCCATAAGGTTAAACATCGACTCCATAAAAGCTGATGTCCCACAGGAAGGAAAGGATTTGCTGCTTTTCGTTTTCCTATGTAATCTTTGTGTTCTGGGCTCCAGGCCTCATCTTCATCGTGACATTATTTCATGGACCGATTAGTCAAGATCATAACCGATTAATGGATGATGAAAATAATCCTTAGTTTAGCTCAAAACCCCCTGGAAAAAAAAAATATTTTTGTTCCCAAAATGTCAAACCTTTCCCTTTTTAAAGGTGTTCTGCAAGCCACCAGGTGGATGTCGGCGGTAAGTGAGTCCTGATGTCCGAGGTGTGATGCGCTGCTCTGTCTCCCGCAGGGAGTACCTGGGAAGACAACTGCAGTCGGGCGACCAGCAGCAGGCGCCGGCCGTGGCCGCCCGGAGCTGAGCGCCTCCCGAGCCCCGGGGGCGTGTCCCGCTGTGTGGATGAGCGTGTGTCCCGTCTGTACATTTGTTCTTTGCGATGTGTGTGTGTGTGTGTGTGTGTGCGTGTGCGTGTAATGACTTTAAAATCAAACGGCGCGTTTCCCTTCTCGCCCTCTGCACCCAGAGTGATCCTCGATGTGACTTGATTGGACTGTCGTGCTGCGTGTCTCAGTGCGGTGATTCCAAGTCTCGCACTTTACGTCTGTGATAATGTACAAAACTGCAACTTATTTAAGTCTTACCTGTAAAACATTCTCTGTGCCCAAATAAAGATGCGTATCTATGGTGACGCTGTGCTGCATTATTGCCGATTAACAAAGACATTACCTTGGTGCGGTTATTAAGTGCTCTTATCGGAACATATTCCATCGGCTCTCAAATAGTGGAAACGGTGCATTTGAGGACTGAAGGTGAATAACGAGGTTTTGTTGACGTGTCGCGTTTACGCTCATCTGCCCGCAGCCTCAAGTTGGATGAAACCTTCAAAGTGTGCCTGCCGTAGGGGTCAGCGTCAAAAGGTAGAGGAATGTGTACACTTCACATTTTACTTCACTTTTGCAGTTTTAAAGTAAATATTCACCTAGTGGTCACATTATTAGGTACAAAGCTCTGCTTTACCAAGTTAGTAATGTTGAGTTTTTGGTGACATTCAAATCTTTTAACATGTTTATTTGGTAAGTGAAAGCTGGTGTTATTAAATTCAATATATTGAGGGATTTATTTGTGTATATTATATTAGACACACCTCTAAACATAAAAATATGTGAACATGTAGTTTATGTAAATATAATATAAATGAACATTATAGGTCTCATACAAGTGTCTTTATGGCAGAGCGGTATATTGGATTGCATAAGAATGTTTGTTTCCATAAACATCCTATATTGCATTCTTTCGTAGAGCTGCAACGATTAGTTAATAAATCAATGAATCAATTGAAGAAGAAAATTAGTGTGTGTGTGTATATATATCTTTATATTTTAAAGGTTCCAACTCCTACAATGTGAATATTTGTATGTTTCTTTCGTCTCTTACGATTGTAAAGTGAATATTTTCGGGGTTTGGATGAGACATTTGAAGGCGTTGCTCTGGGAAATTCTGACGTCATTTTAAAATGATGAAGATCATCGATGGCTGCAGCCCGACATCTGGATGCGGCGACCTTCAACCTCGAAGTCTCCTGCAGATGTAAAGTGTTTCACTGAAAACCAAATGTGGGTTTGTTTACGTAGAGAAGGTATGGAAGACATGCAAACGCCTCCTGTTCACCATTTCAGATCATGGAACCGATTATTTATGAAAAGTTATATCTTGCAGTCGCTCTTTGATCTCAACCTGCCACTCAGAAACGCCCAAACCTTTAGTCCTTTAAATATGATGCACTGCTTCTATCGACAGTCTCTCTAAAGTTGTGACTATGTTACAGTAAGCTGTTTATTAATTCGGCTGTGAGTTGCTGTGTGCTTCCACTAGAATTTAAATTGACTCCAAGGTGTTTCTGTATTTCAGTCCACTCGGCTCACCCTCTAGTCATCACAACCAGTTGATTGTTTACGTAGAAACAGATTATTCCTGTAAAAGCAGCAGCTGTTTAAATGTGCTGTGACGGCTGTCATCCCGCTCCAAAGGCCGAGGTCTTTGTGCCTACTAAATCCTTTATTTAACTTTTTCTCTCAAATGATTATCTGAATAATACTACAGTTCAAACGGCGTCTTGGGGACGGCGGTGGCTCACAGGTAGAGCAAGTCGTCCTCTAATCAGATGATTTGATCAATTTGGTTAAAATAAAGCCAGGATTGGCCAATGAAATGACAAATGTATGAAAGTGATATTAAATACCTTGCTCCATCGTATAATTAACCAAAACATCACACTAAGTGTTCAATGCATCCAGGCGATCGAGGAAACGTTCCAATTCCAAAAAGCTGCACTATAGCCAGACATTTTTATTCTGGAGACATTAGTATTTACAACAGCTGCCTAGAGGCCAGGCAGCCGGAGGGCCGAGCGCCGTCTGCCTCCAGATGCCTTCAGTGCTGCTCTTCCCCTCCATCGGGAGGATAACAACCGGAAGTCGCACTGAAAAACAACCCGCTTTAACAACTTTCCCACGGACGCCTCCATAATCTCCTGAAAGCCTCGTCTTCACCTCGTGAGATGAAGAGCTCCCCGCTCGACATCAACGCCCGGACCGCGGTGTCGAGCGGCTGTCCTTCAACTCTGCTGGCGAGCGTTCAATTCAGCTCTCATTCTTTTTCATGTCTGAGGAGTGTGGCGCGTTGGGATGTATGCCGAGTCAATATTGATGTAGAGTCTCACGGTGTGGCTCCAGCTCTCCGCGAACACTATTTACTGTGGCTGGCACCTCGTGGTCCCTGTGCACGCTCACCTGCGACGACTGGGTGAACTCTGGACCCTGAACCAGATGGTTCTTCTCCCCCCACACAGCCATCTTTATTATGCTTCCCCCATTTGTTGTTATGGGGTCAAGGTAGACTCTTTGTGTGCACTGTCAGGCTCCGGGTTTGGGATTGTTTTCTATCTTTTTATATTTGTGTATATACAGGACTGTCTCAGAAAATTAGAATATTGTGATAAAGTTCTTTATTTTCTGTAATGCAATTTAAAAAAAAAAAAAAAAAAATGTCATGCATTCTGGATTCATTACAAATCAACTGAAATATTGCAAGCCTTTTATTCTTTTAATATTGCTGATTATGGCTTACAGCTTAAGAAAACTCAAATATCCTATCTCTAAATATTAGAATATTTCCTCAGACCAAGTAAAAAAAAAAGATTTATAGCAGCAAAACAAAATCATTTGCATTGTTGGGTCTGGTGTCTTTCAGCTTCCTCTTCACAATACCCCACAAGTTCTCTCTGGGGTTCAGGTCAGGGGAATTGGCAGGCCAATGGAGGACAGTAATGCCATGGTCAGTACACCAGTTACTGCTGGTTCTGGCACTGTGGGCAGGTGCCAGATCATGCTGGAAAATGAAATCCTCATCTCCATAGAGCTTTTCAGCAGACGGAAGCATGTAGTGCTCTAAAATCTCTTGGTACACAGCTGCATTTACTCTGGACTTGATGAAACACAGTGGACCAACACCAGTAGCTGACAAGGCTCCCCAAACCATCACTGACTGTGGGAACTTCACACTGGATTTCATCAACTTGGATTTTGCTCCTCTCCAGCCTTTCTCCAGACTCTGGCGCCTTGACTTCCAAATGAAATACAACACTTGCTTTCGTCTGAAAAGAGGACTTTGGACCACTCTGCAACTGTCCGGTGCTTCTTTTCCCCTTGCAGGTGTTTCGAGTTAATTAGATGATTCAAGTGATTAGTTGAATACCCTACTAGTATACTTACTTACTCATGATATTCTAATATTTAGAGATAGGATATTTTAGTTTTCTTAAGCTGTAAGCCATAATCAGCAATATTAAAAGAATAAAAGGCTTGCAATATTTCAGTTGATTTGTAATGAATCCAGAATGCATGACATTTTAGTTTTTTAATTGCATTACAGAAAATAAAGAACTTTATCACAATATTCTAAATTTCTGAGACAGTCCTGTATGTATGTGTATATGTATATATATATATATATATATATATATATATATATATATATATATATATATATATATATATATTTTTTTTTTTTTTATATATATACTCTTTGTGTTACATTCGCCCCCTGAGAGAAAAGAGAGCGGTCGCCTCGCTCCATCGGTCAAATCCCTGCGCACGTGTGGCTGTGCGGAGGCTGTCCGTTCCCATGGCGACGATCAAAACAAGAGTGTCGACAGAAGCAGCATCTAAGGAAAATCACAATATCCACGGTATTTATGACTCGCTATGCCCGACAATAATGAACATGTGTGTACCAATAAGACGGGGTCAAGTGGGCTATTCGAACACTGGAATGGATGCTGAGTGATGGCAACGTTGGTAAATCAATGCTTGTTATTAAAGAAATACTTCCACAATAACTACAATAAAATAACTTTGTGAAGTATTCTCCCTTTGTGCTCAGCCCCCGGACTCTTGTCGAGAACCGCAGTGCGGCTCCAAGAACCGAGTATATTTTCTGAGTTTCGCAAAGGATAGTCATGCCCAGCTTAAAACATGTACCACACACGGCACGTTTTCACACCGATGGGTCGAGTAACGCAGCGTGATCAATGGCACTAAGTGTCAAATGATGCTCTACCTATTAAAATAAAGGTTCAGAGGCTAAATGAATAATGTTATCAGAATCAGAAACCGTTTATTGCCAGGAATGTTTACACAAACGAGGAATTTCTTTTGGCGGAAGGTGCAACATTTGACATGACCAACAGTCAACATAAACTTATGTCATCATATATGAAAATGAGCAACCTCCTACACCTACCTATTCAATTGTTTTAAACTTTCAACAATTACATTATTGGAGAAAAGAGTAAAAAAAAAAAATATCAAATGTTATTTCATATATTAAAAGTGTTTGACCATCTTTCAGCCATAAAATCAATTTCCCTCTTGCAAGTCTTTCAGCAGTTGTCATTCAATATCCCAAACCCAAATATTGGGATAATGAGACACTTTTATGAGCTATGCATTGATTGCATTACAGTAAGCATCTTCATGGGTGTAATCTGAATGTATATAACTAAAATTACATACAAACACAAATATTTGTCTTTCTTTGTAACCACTCTGAGATGACGAGTCTTATCTTTGATGGTTTGACCCCCAGTAAGGCTGAAAACATCCACTCCACATAAAAGACATGGTATCCGGCCCGCCTACCCATCACTGAAATAAAAATATGTCCCTTTTTCCTTCTTGTTCGGTGTGTCACAGCCAGTTCCAGGGCAAGTTTCCTCCATATGACACATGTAGGTTTAATATCTATAATCTTTTGTGTACTCTTCTCAATGAGCAGTACATCTCCAGCAGAGAGGCGGACCTTTTGTTCTGCTGAATATCAATAATGTGTCGAGGATCCAATGGGTATTTCTTTACAGACGTTGAAAGGTTCCTGTGTGTGAGCATAACACGTGTTGCTGCTGTGGCAGGGAGCTTCTTTTATTCCTGAAATTCAAGTGGCTTTTTCTTCACATGGCAATGAATGTTCAAGGGAATTCATATAGCTTTAATAATGGTGGCGGATGAATGACATACACCGGAAAGAAACACGTGATCGACGGGTGAAGCACTCTTGAGAGACCTCGAGTTTTTGTGAGAAGACATTTTCCCCATGGTTACCAACGTTTCTCTGACATGTCGGTGGTCTCGGCATCACCGCTAATTGAAGCATTTCACTGAATAGCCAGCTCGTCAGGTCATTGGGAAAAAGTCACTGAAATAATTAAAAATAATCATTTATTCCTCAGCTTATCTTCTGGAGGGTACACAACTATAATGTCCTCTAAAAGTCATACTAAAGGACTTCAAGGGCCACAGGGAGTGCAGTGGATTGTATCTGCACACACATTTAGCACTGCTTTATTAGGGTTGAGGGTAAATACTGTGATTGTGTCCTCTTCCAAGCTCTGATGTGAGGACCGATGTGATTCTACTATCACTGTCGGCTCAAAGTTAAGGAACTTAAGATATTGTGCACCCTTGACAATAGAAAGCTACAGAGAGGCTCCCTCACTCGAGCAACACCTGGCCATGATGGGTCTCTAAGCAACAAGCGTTAGTGCATGAAACGAGAGAAAGGGAACAGCATCCACTTAATTACTTGCTGGGTGAAATCTGTCTTCTATTTGTTGGGGTGAGAAAAAAAGAAAGAGAGGCTGCATGGTTCGCTCTCAGTGCTGCTACATGTTGTCTTTCTATAGTCAGATTAAATGCAATGTTTGATGAAATAAAGAAAATGCACTTTAAAAAAGCTATAACTAATAAGCACAGAGAGCGGAAAGGAAATTGTAAAAAAAAATACTCAAGAAGGAAAAGTGATTGTGACCAAATGGAGTGGAAACGTTCTAATGAGATAATGATCAGTTTTTAATGTGAAGGTCCACAACATGTGTTTCCATTGTTATTGTCCTTCTGACTTCATGTCTCTTCTGACTTCTGATAGGACGCAACATGTTTGCATTGCAGTCATGACTCTCACGGGAGTTGCTGGGGAACATGTTAAGGTCGCATTGATGGGAATTTGAATCGGTTCAGAAAGGTGTGCGCGTGATATTGCAGCAGGTGTAGTTTTACTTTTAATACAGACAACTTGTAAACTCATCGAAATACAAAAAAAACACGGCAGGCGTTGTGATCGCCGCTGTGGAGCGCGTGGCGAAAAAAAATGTATAAGAAATCTGGATAAACATATATTTATCTATATTTTCAGCCGACTGTGGTGCATGTGGTTAGATCGGTTCTGCTGGCTGGATGCTGTCACATCTGTCGGCTCTAGCCTGTATGTCACTGAAGGCAGTGCGGGCTTCCAGTGCGCAGCGTCGGGGACGCAGCTGTGGCACTGGCACTGACTTCAACACACACACACACACACACACACACACACACACACACACACACACACACACACACACACACACACAACTACCCACACACCTTTTGTTTCTGCCAGCATCCGGATTTCAATCTGTGGCGGAGCGTCCTGTAAGAAACTCGCAGTCGGTGTGTTTTTTTATTTGCATAAACTTTTCTGGAAGCAGACAACAACAACAAAAACAACAACAACAACAACAACAACATCAACAGGTAAGGCGCTGTTGCGCTTGTGTCACGCTGTCTTTGAGCGCGAGCTGTTGCGCTCCTATTCACTGGAGCCATACTCTGTGCTGATAGAGACATTTTCTCTGTGTTTAAAAAAAAAAAAAAAATACACGTAGCTGTTACAGACACTCAGCTGGCTCGGGACCGACACCCGTTGGAAGTGAATACGCGCAGACTTCCCAGCAGCCCGGCCGGTGCGCACCGAGTTCAGCACCATGGAGAGCGGCGTGGTGCACATCTTCAAAGACGACAGGTGTCCCTCGGGACAGCTGGAGGACTGTTTCCAAAACTTCACCTTGCAACCGGGCTCATCGGACATATTCAACGACACACCCAACGGCACCTGGGACGCGGAAGCCGAGCCCATGTCGCCCATCATCCCCATCATCGTCGCCGTGTACTCCGTGGTGTTTGTGGTGGGCTTGGCCGGCAACTGTTTGGTGATGTTTGTCATCATTCGGTGAGTTTTTTTCTTTTCTTTCCCGCTTTGAAATGTGTCGTTTACATCGTACTGAAAGCACGCATGTCCTCTCACTCGACGTGGGACATACCTGCATGCGCACGGCTCACAAAGCGAAGGGACATTCAGAGCGTGTTCATATTGGAACGGCATTAATAAAACTGCCTTTTGCGCTTGTCTACGGTGTGTCCCGTGCGTGTGCACGTGCTTGTATGTGTGTGTTTTTTTAATTACTTCTTACTCCCGAATCATGTTTTTTTTTTCTTCATCAATGACGACAATACATTATTGATTGGAACAAGCTTTGCAGTAATTGAGTAATTGTAATTGCATGTTTCCTCTCAAAGCTCATATGTTCATGCACAAATCCATTTAAAGCCTCATTATACGGTCTTCTTATTTTAAGTGTTGGATGTAAGATCAACTATATGACATGTTAAAGCTTACAATAGGCTAATGGGAGTTATGTGTCCTCCCTTTGTGTTCTGTGTGCTCAGTAATTTGGCTATTTGAGCTTTGGCTCTTTAATCAATAAAAGGGCAGAGCACCAGGAATATTAAGCCGCATCTCATTAATTATACCTCTTTGAAAGGATTACAACAATTTAATAATGAATGTAACCACAGACATACCACAATCAAATCTCAATGTCCCCCCCCCCCTCCCCCACACACATCAGTTACACCAAAATGAAAACCGCCACCAACATCTACATCTTCAACCTGGCCGTGGCCGACGCTCTGGTCACCACCACCATGCCCTTCCAGAGCACCGACTACCTGCTCAGCTCCTGGCCGTTCGGCGAGGTGGCGTGCAAAGTCTTCATCTCCATCGATTACTACAACATGTTCACCAGCATCTTGACCTTGACCATGATGAGCGTGGACCGCTACGTGGCCGTGTGCCACCCCATCAAGGCCCTGGATTTCCGCACGCCCGTCAAGGCCAAGATCATCAACGTGGTCATCTGGGTGCTGTCGTCGGCCGCCGGCATCCCCGCCATGATCCTCGGCAGCACCAAGACCAATAACGGTATCTTGACGTTACATCTCCACGGTGTCTGTCTGTCTTTTCATATCTTTCTGACGTATTGCATCTGTCTGTTAAATGGAGACAGGAACTCTTTCAGGCAATTTAAAACTTGAAGCCCCACTTCAATTTGCAACATCGTTGCCCTTCATCCTCAATTAGCTGCCTGAAGCCTCGTTCAAACACCGTGAAGAGGATGCTTTGTGTCGGTTGAGCGAGACCCTATTACAGAGATCTGACTAGATGAAGCGATGACATAATGGGCCCTTGGGTTGTGAAGAGAGCGAGAAGGGTTTATTCTTTCAGCGACAGTGTAATAGATTCTTCGTGTTCAAAGATAAAGCACAATGCACTTTGTCCAGAGGTATCTCTGTATTGAAGTAACCACAATGCATCATGGGAGTTTATAGATTTTAACCCCAGCCATTTTATGGACATTTAATTACTTATTGTCTACTCAACACGTTGGTTTTAGACTGAAACATCTCAACAAATATAAGATTTTGTCATGACATATTTTACAGATATTCCTGATTCCCAGAGAATGAGTTCTTCTTAGTTTAATGATCTGCTTATTTTCCCTCTGGCATCACTATGATGTTCACACTTTACTTTATGTATAGTATTGATAAATAGTTCTGAATAAAATTATTTAAATATTTTATAAAACGCTGTTATGTAGTTTTAAGTGGATTCAAGCAGGTATTAATGTGTTTTAACACCTATATCTCCTCATTTTACAAAAATATGTCCTCATGGGAGAAATTCTAATTAGCTGCTAAGAAATACTTCATGAATTCATATACTTTAAAATTATCCTGGACACTTAACGCAATAGAGTGTTTACATAGAACTTGTAAATGCTTACTTAAAATAAAAATGTTGTCCACTTTTCATCCCTCACTATTTACACGTCGGAGTGAATATCTCCAATACTTTAGTTTTTGAGCAAAGACCACTCCCATCAGCCTCAGCTGTACTTTCCCTATCACAATTCAAGGTACATTCACAGTAAAGTTCTAATAGTGACCTTCTATATTCGGTCATTTCACACTAATTTACTGCTCGCCTCTGACCAATCTCCCCGGCTCTGCTAGTCTATGCCTCTTTGAGAAGACACTTAACCCCTAATTGCTCCCCTAGTGGTGTTTAAGTGTCCTTTAGTTCTGATGGACGTGTGGCACCTTGCCATCAGTGTGTGAATGGGTGTGAATGGGTGAATGCTGTAATGTAAAAGTGCTTTAAAGTGCTTTGAAGGGAGCAGAAGACTAGAAAAAGCACTATACAAATACAGTCCATTCACCATGGCTGCATTCTTTTGATAGAGTGGAGATAATGAAAATTGTACGAAATCTTGCTGGAAAAATTGCAATTATTAATCTGCTGTCTTTTTACAGAAACGCTTTCATGCTAGTTACCAAAGTTCACTTGCTAAGACGCCTATAACTAAGATATGGCATGGGAAACATTCATATCTTAGCCTAATATCACCTTG
Organism: Liparis tanakae; assembly: GCA_036178185.1. NCBI lineage: Eukaryota > Metazoa > Chordata > Actinopteri > Perciformes > Liparidae > Liparis > Liparis tanakae. The sequence goes on along the minus strand of CM070098.1, from coordinate 16,760,713 downwards.
TTAGCATTGTCACTATTTTAGCATGATTCTACACCTCTGTTGTTCTGCCACTAACAGGGACCACCGAGTGTGCCCTCCAGTTCCCCGAGCCCTACAGCTACTGGGACAACCTGATGAAGATCTGCGTCTTCATCTTCGGCTTCGTGCTCCCCGTCATCATCATCACCGTGTGCTACACGCTCATGGTCATGCGGCTGAAGAGCGTGCGCCTGCTGTCGGGCTCGCGCGAGAAGGACCGCAACCTGCGGCGCATCACCCGCCTGGTCATGGTGGTGGTCGCCGTGTTCGTGGTGTGCTGGACGCCCATCCACATCTTCATCTTGGTCAAGGCGCTGTCCGGCAACGTGCCGGAGACCACCGCCGTCATGGCCGCCTACTTCTTCTGCGTGGCGCTGGGCTACACCAACAGCAGCCTCAACCCCATCCTCTACGCCTTCCTGGACGAGAACTTCAAGAGGTGCTTCAGGGACTTCTGTTGCCATGGCGCCCGTGGACACGGAGACTCCCGCGGGTTGAGCCGCGTGAGGAGCACCCTGCGGGACCACTCGTGTCCCACCGAGGCCCGAGGAGACGCGAGGCGGGCGCGGCCCGTATGACTAGCGATGGACTCGTCCTCCGTGCCCCATCAGGGCTGGGAGGACTCCAACGACCTGGGAATGACTCAGGTCACCACCTCCGTCTGAGGGAGCGGCTCAACAGAGGGACAGCGGTTGTTGATGTCTCAGTCAAGAATCCAAAAGCAGATTTATTTAGAAGATACGCCGGTGTTATTGTTCTTGTTGTCAACTAATCCCATGAAAAGACCCAAACCATCACATGATTGATCCTAACCAGTATTAGTTTGTCCAAAAGCTATTGACATGACGTGTTCCTTCATAATGACGGACAAGGGCATTTATTATATTCTGGATTAACTCATGAATGTGTAAAGCTGGCCAGCCGTCTGAGAATTACTTTAAATAAAATAATAAATAGAGCTATTTACATTTATGTGACCTGTTTTTAAAGGTTCACGTCTTCAGAGAGAAGGAATGTGCTCTGGGCAGAGAGAGAATAATCATAAATAATAATAAACATTTTATTCATAAGGCGCCTTTCAAGGCACTCAAGGTCGCCGTACAACCCATTACAACAGTTACAGTTAAGACAACCGGAGAAGTCAGAAAGTAAAACATATTGCGTTGTTTTGTTTCTTGGGATTTTTATATGGAATATGGATATGGAATAACATCAGACTGATCTTATCTTTGAAATTATGCTTAGATTATATTCCTGAGAGACGATAATTGTGAACGGATGCATTTTATCACAACCCAGCTCGATACTGAATCACAACATATTGTTTTGTATTGTATAAAGCTGAAATCTAACTCTAACACTACTACTTTTTCATGTTATTTATCACATTGTTGACATCAACAATGACAATATGTTGAAAGATGTCCATAAAGTATTCATTTGTGTAGCTGGATCACATTTTGTTTAGCCGACCTGTAAAGCGTCGTATCGGCTTTCATTAGTGATAGATACAGTCAAATGATACAGTCAAACATAAAAAGATCAACTGGTATTCGTAATACCAAGTAATTTTATTATTTTTGGGATTGGGGGTGGGGGGGGGCTTCATGATGAGCATTGTTTTCAACCTGTTTTGTGTGTATTGTAGTTTGGTGCTTTGCTGAATTGTACATGTCTTAATATATATTATAGAGAGAGCTGAATATGTAACAACCTCTCAGGGATCATTCTCTGTATTTCACCACAAGAAGATACTGAATCAAAGTATTTCCTTCTTTACAAGATGGCTGTCTTTGATGAGGATGCGGTGTGGAAACAGTGCCCTCACTGGGTTCTCAGATGAACCCCGTGCTATCACAAACTATTATTAGATTATTACATCTGACACAAGTTCCCACCTGTATAGATTTCCCGCTGTGATGCACATTGAGTAGGCGTCAAATACTGTACATAGTGTTGCCGACCGTGAAATACATGTGGAAACTGGGTAACAGGGCTCTATGAGAATACCATACTGTATCCACACGACATGCCTTTGGCTGTTTAGTGCAATCGAGTGTTTATACTGTAAATCTCTCCTCATCGGAAGTCATCAAACAACGAAATTATGAGTTCATCCTTGTGAAAAAGCTCAGCAAAAACAAACGTGACTCATTTACTGTCTTGGTTTCCTTAATTATTGTAGCTTTTATAGGAGTCATGAAATCAAACGCTGTTGTAGAGCCACCCATTAATCTGTGTAAATCTGATTATGACACAGTAGTTATAGCAGAAAATGTGTGTTTTTTGTGCCTGGTTCTGTGTGCCTTATCTTATTTGTCCTCTAGATGGTATGCTTGCTCTAAACAACCAGCAATTAGCCATGTGAGTGATGACTTGTTCTCCCTTTTAAGAGCGTTGAAGTATATCCTGGTATAAGCATTGTAGCATTATGAACTGAAGTCTAACTGAGGACTTCCCACTGTCGGTTAATATTCTTATAATACTGTAATTTATTGGATAGAAATGATTGTATTCATAAACAAACGATCCAATTCCGCCCGGGTTTGAGCGCCAGATACTGTGTGTATGGTGTGCTGCTGCATTGTAAATTAACTGTATCGGTTGGATATTTTGCCGTATGTTTCAGCTTTAAAAGTAAAACCATGCTTCACACATGTGCAACAAAGTCACAATAAAGCTTGAAATCAAACCAGTTGGATTGCATTTGTGTCCTTCCTGATATCAAGGTGGGTTCAATGGTGAGAAACAGAGTAAGGTCCCAAAACAGCCCCACATAAGGACCCACATTCCTCAATCCTCTTCAACTCTGACACAAAGTCCGTTAGAGAGTGGTGTTGTGCTGGCGGCCTTGCTGAGGATTGAGTTATAATAGTCTCTTATGGACAGCATGCTTTTGGATCGACGTTGTGTATGGCTCAGATGTGAACAGGTGTGTGTCTCGGACATGTTTGTAGGCCGGTGCACATGTCCAGATGTTCTTGATGCACTTCAGTGTTTACTGAACTGACTGTGATCCTCACTGAAACAATACAAAGTCCTTCTGATGCGTGCGATAGAGATGGGTAACCAAAAAGAGATGTAATACCGGCGGGGGACTTAAATTTACCAGTTGGCCACAAACATGATAACAAAGTACAGATATATGTTCTAGTGGGATTCATGCAAAAGGCTAGAGGAGCTGAAAGATATAATTGAGCATTGGGGATTCTCAGAGATTTGAGCAGCGAATTACATCAATTGATTCAGCTGCAGTAGTGACCAAGATAATTGCAGGACCTTCAAGATCCATGTGCATTAGCAAGTCATTATTGGTCTATTCAGGCTCTAATAGACTTAATTGTAACCCATCACTCATTGCTGGTGAAAGTGATTAAAGGAAGCAGAATTGAAGAGCTATTAATTTACTTTACTATTCGATGTATGGCTGTTAGAAGATGTGAATGAGAACCAGCTAAGGACATGCAGCTAATGGGTCTTCACTTTATAATAAACCATTGTTTCTGCTGCTCTAATGCTGCTGTGAATCCAAAATGAGTTTGACCTTCTTTCCAATTCAATGAATCATCTTGTGAGGCCTCAGGTTTATCTTGTGATAACTTAAAGAATTGGAGTTATATATTTAGGCATATATATGAGCAAGGATATACAAAATAAGAGGTAAAAATCAAAACAATAAGAAATACAATATTTCCCCACTCATTGTTCTTACTATTTTACTAATGTACACTTTTTAATTGATGAAATGGTCCACTTCAAATATGAAAAAATCCTGCAACCGAGTTTATGAATAATTCTTTAAGACTGGTGTCTTTGACCTTTGGGAACATAGGTTTATACTTGATACACATTGATAGTGTCCATGTCAGGAACGTGTAGGTGCAAGTCTTAATTATGTATAACAACAAAACACTTTAAATGTACAGCGCTAAACATTTAAACAAACGTTTTATTACAATGTAATTTACAAGTTATAATTAATATATATGTAGGGAGCCAATACAATTAAATAAAATGTAATCAAAAGACCCTTCTCATCATATATTCACAAACACCGATGATTAATGCAGTCTACGGGGGACAATGGGTTTTCATTATAGCTGCAATCCCTCCGGCCGCCACACGGGGGCAGGCGTGTGTTTAGAAAAACAAAAAACGTGATTGGTCAAAACAATGTACGTCAACCAATAGGACCCGTCTCCGTCTGACCCGTTACTTCCGGGTGTCTCCAATGAATAAATCCTTTTTGCATCTGATGCTTGTTTGTAAACACTAAAGAAACATAAAAGAAACATCGGTCAATACACGTTTAGGGAATGAACAGACTATTTGGACGCGGGAAGCCGGCGGCGCCGTCCCCGAATCTGTCGGACTGCATCGGCAACGTGAGTGCAAATCAGGCTGAGCGGCATTGTTGTTTCCGTCGTGACCTGACGGTACCGTTATAACGGGGACGGTACCGGGACAACGCGAGCGTGGCCACAACACCAGCGAGCAGGCCTGGCTAGCCCACATGTTACAGTGATTAAGCAGATATGAATACCGCCTCTCGGGGGTCTTTCCTCCTGGTTTGGAACGTTTGAAGGCAGGTGTACCGTGATTTGGGCTTTTATCCCGGTATCTCCCCCGGGGTGCACCTCCCTACGGTCACCGCTCAGAAGGCACGTTAAATGGTGCACGTCCGTTCCCGGTTTGACTGCAAATGTCGGGGCGAAGTATAACCAGTGTGCTGGGTAATGTCAACAGAACCCAGAGGAAAGGCTTTGGACATTGGAGGAAAAACCCATGGCTGGGTTCATAACATCCTTTGAAATGTCTCCTTCATGATATTTCATGATATTTATATCCTCTAAATATCATGAAGGAGACATTTATTTATATATATATATATATATATATATATATATATATATATATATATATATATATATATATATATATATATATATATATACTCATCACTTTATTTTCCTGGAGACTTTAACCTGCAGGAAATGTATGTTGGTTACTGCCTTGTGTATATGTTTTGTTTCCTCTGTATATTTAGTATTTTCGTATTTAGTATTGTAATTGTGTTTTGTTAATTTTTTTAAATTAATGCTCTAATGTGCACCTGCTGCTGTGATCCTGAAATTTCCCCATTTTGCGACTAATAAAGGAATATCTAATCTAATATATATATATATATATATATATATATATATATATATATATATATATATATATATATATATATACACACAAATACACACAGCATTGTATCCCTGTGCTAGGTCTGCCAGGATGCTGAATGAGCATGACTCCTCTGATTCATCTCCTTCCTTCTCAGGTTGATGCGAGATCAGAGTCCATAGAAAAGAAGATCGGCCGACTGGACGGTGAACTTGTGAAGTACAAGGATCAGATGAAGAAGATGAGAGATGGGCCCTCGAAGGTAACACCCCGTCCGCTGTGGGGATGGTGGAGGTTGTACATTTTTTTTGGAGAATATAGAAAAAACATCTGTTTTCTTTGTTCCCTGTTTAAACGTAGAACATGGTGAAACAGAAGGCGATGAGAGTCCTGAAGCAGAAGAGAATGTGAGTCCTACAATGCACCATGTCTACTATTTGTTATGTTTTAATACAGAGTCTGAGATATAAGAACAAGAGTCTGACCGGTACGTTAGCTGGACAGATAATATAAACTTACACAGATATATGTCATATATACAGATATATACCGTGACTTAGCTCGTCAATAAAAGAGAACAAACACAAAAATAAAACAAAAATAATTGGAGGCATCCTTATTAGCTGATAAAATGTCATCCCATGGTTTTAGACGTTCAAATATCAACTTCAAGTTTACAGTAGTGATAGCATAGTAAATACAATTGAGCTTTAAAAAGCGATTTTGTGCATTATAAATTGTTTTAAAACCAACTGCATTGTTTTTACACAGGTATGAAGGCCAAAGAGAACAGCTGGCTCAGCAGTCTTTTAACATGGAGCAGGCAAACTACACAATCCAGACATTAAAGGACACCAAAACGACAGTAAGAGCCACACGACTCGACAACAACGCTGCACATTGTCGTTGTCTGGGGTTTACCTCCCATGTGGGGCCAAAAGGCTCTTTGCTGATGCCAAGAAAAATGTCACAAACCCAGAGAATTAATAAGAAAAGAGCAAATCGTGTCAGAGGGCAACGTCTTTGCAGATACAGACACTGTCAATTACTTCTGCAGGTTTTATTTTAATATATACTTTTGAATGTAATATTATTTTCTTGCTATTCCACTTGTTTTGCTTTGACTCTATGTGGAGCACTTTGTAAACATTGTTTTTAAAGGTGCTATATAAATAAAGTTATTGTTATTATTATTATTATTATTATTATTATTATTATTATTATTATTATTATAAGATGTTTGAGAGGGATTATTTTTTTAGGGGTTTATATACCTAGTAGTATATAAAACTAAGTTAAGTTTACATATCTGGCCATAGTACTGCTCTATGGATCCTCATGGGCATGTGGCAAAGAAATGGCACTAACGTCATGTTTTTTGCCCTCCTCCTGACTCGTGACAGTCTCTTATGCTCTCGTCCAAACAGTTTCCAGTGTCAGTTTCTCAGATGGTACTGTGGTATAAAACATCTGGCGGGTCACGTTAATGTCTTTGTACTTTACAAGAAACAAGTTTTTTCCGCCGTTGCCATTTATTTTACCAGTGAATATATATATATATATATATATATATATATATATATATATATATATATTGTGCAATTTAATTTCCTTTCCCAGGTGGAGGCCATGAAGATCGGTGCAAAGGAAATGAAAAGGGCTTACAAGGACGTCAAAGTTGATCAGATTGACGTATGTTTACGAATTGTTATTTATTGCTAATGCTGTGTACCAATCGATAAATCCCCTCAAATACCTGTTCTTGTCAGACATTTTGGACGTATAAAGTAATCTCAACTATTTTTAACTTTCAGGATTTACAAGACCAACTGGAGGACATGATGGAGGACGCCGGCGAGGTGCAGGAGGCCTTGAGCCGCAGCTACGGCACTCCAGAGATCGATGAGGATGATCTTGAAGCAGGTATACCTTTAAGAGCACACACCTTCATCAATAGAGCAACTTGAAATGGATATAATCACCAACTCACAGAAATTAGTGCAAATACAAAGCTCTCAGCAGAGACGGTAAAATGATTTCCAGGACATCAGATTATGTTCCCATGATGGCTCAATGACCTTCCTGAATACCTGTGTGTTAATATTTTGTGAATTTTCAACGCACGCCAAAACTAACTGTTCAGGCAGTTTTCAGCAACGAACACAGCCATAGATCTCCAAGTTTGTCTGAAATTAGACCTGAAAAGGTTTGAGTTCTAATTTATATATTTTAAATGTTCATGTCCATTTTAGGAATAAAAAACAACATTAAGAACAAAAGGCAAACAATGATGAGCCTTTGAATTCGGAGAGGCCTTTTTGGCCACTTGCGTTTGGAAATGCAGACTTCACATTCACAGGTTTACGTCCGATATTTGGGATACGGCTCTTGCGACCAACGTGAAAGTTTAAAGCAACAAATCCAAGAACCATCCTGTTCGAGAGACGTATTCTTTTAGTTCATAAAAGTGTCCCACGCCTTTCTGATGCTGAAATACTGGGTTCAAAAATCTTACTGGTCAAATATTTTGAATTTAAAAAGTCCGGTGCAACTATGAAAGAAATTCTAACGAAGACGGATAATAGCGAAATATCGACAATGGTATTGTCCTAATAAACCAAGTGTGTCCAGTACGACAGTGACAGTGTAACTGTTTCAGAGCTGGACGCTCTGGGTGATGAGCTGCTGCTGGACGATGACAACTCGTACCTGGACGAGGCCTCAGACGCCCCGTCCATCCCTGAGGGGATGCCCGGTGACAGAAAGACAAACAAGGTGACGGTCCCCAGAGCGCTGTGGCACACTGTGGCCCCGTAACCTCTTGAATTCATCATACTCATCCCAGGGTGGCAACAGTTTTAAATAGTTCATTGTCTCAAATGTGTGAATCTAATTTTCTCTCAAGCTTTGTACACTGAGGGGCTCATGGTCCGTCATTTCAGAGTTTTCTTAAACATCCTCTCTCTGTTTTCAGGATGGCGTTTTGGTGGACGAGTTTGGCCTGCCGCAGATTCCTGCCTCGTAAATAAGGAACGGATCGAAACGACTGCACTTCAACTGAAAACACTTTTTATGTGTAGAGTAACATTTATACATGCAAAACATTTGACCTGAGAACACGAGGATTTTGAAGCCGAGCCGGTGTTGGGTTGTGTACCGTTACCACGACTGTACAGGATGTGGCCTTGTAACATACCGAACCTTTTGTAAACACTTCTTCTGCTTCCCGCCTCACGCTTGTCAGTCTCGTCCATCGCCAGTATTACTAACTTCATTTTTATTTTGTCTTACTTGTGTTCAAGTGTTATGTGTTGTTCAGTCCTTTTGGGGACATGATTCCCCGAGGGCCTGTTCATATGTGTTATTTAAAAACATGCAAAATAAATGATGTGGTTTAATTTAACCTTACATTTTTTGGTGTAATTATTATTTTCGACGGTATCAGATCAACCTGACATGAAGGTGCGGGCCTCTATTGAGCCGCACGCAGGTAGAGAGAGTTAGAGAAGAGTGATATAATTCTAATACGGGTCTATTTTATATAATTCTAGAAGACGCTGAGGTCAGCATTAACATCTGTAACAAAATCAATATGTCATTATCTATTCCCTCTACTTCGTACAAAATAAACAGAATCTGGATTTTACATTAATTATGTTTCTTGACACGGAGCATTGACTTCCTTAACTCACTTGAAGACTATTAGATGGATTTCTATGAAATCTGGTGCAGCTTTTCCAGCTCCCTGAAAGGTATCGGAGATTGACGTCAATATATTTAAACAGTACAACTTGATGTTTTCACTTCAACAACATTTTACTATGGCTGAATGCATAAGGTTAGAGAGTGGACTCTCAGTCTGTGGCGAGTCCTCCGGTGCAACATCAGCATCAGGCCTCCGTCTTGAAGGTGAACCTCATTGCTTCTCGCCCTCTGAAGGCGCGATGCATCTTTTAACCCAGCGTCTGATTTTCAGTCTGTCTTGCATCCGCTGCACCATGCTGGGTTTGGTTGTTTGGGTTTCTTCTTAAGATGGAAGAAGATAAAAGTTTAATAACATTTGAAAACAAAATGAACCCAATATAATGAATGGGATACAAACCTTCAGACGTGTGGACTTTTGCAGCAAAGAGGAGATAGGTGGAGCTGTTTGTGCCGATGTTTTCTTTGACGGGGTCAGTTTCTGTTTGTTTCTCTCCAACCCAGTTGCTGTACAGAGTTTTCTTTTTCCCTCCGGCTGACTCCGGGTCGGAGGCCCGGCTCTCTGGGTCGTCTTTGTCTCCCACCTCCTCTCGCCTCCTCACGTGCTCTTTTTGCAGAGCACTCAAAGTGTACCCGGGCCTGTTGGCCTCCTCCACCACCATCACCTCATTACACTCAAGTCTCGATTCCTTTTGTTGCATCGTCTTTCCAAGGAGGTGTTGTCTTGTTGTTTGGTTCATCCTTATGCTCTTCCTCTTTACAAGTAGGTCAGTATACTCTGAGGCTTTCACTCCAGCAGGTTGAAGGTGATGTGCAGACCGGAGAGTTCTATGTAACTTGTGACAGAATTAGAACTTCAGCTAACACTCTGGAATTGGAACATTAGAATGTTTCCATAGAATTGTATAAATATTCTAGGTACAGAATTACACTAACTACAGTCTGTAGTCCAGCCTAATGCCTTTAGTCACTTTGGTCCAGCTTGACATCTATCTGTAACTCATAGGCAAGGACAGATTATAAGACATTGGCCCATGCAAAAAGCCTTTTTTTCTGCAGTCTTTATTTATATTTTTGGGTGTTTGTCTCTCTCTGTGGTGGATTTCTGTCTCTTTGTGGTTGTTTTGTGTCGCTGTGTGGTTGTGTTGTGTCTTTTTGTGGTTGTGTTGTGTCTTTTTGTGGTGATTTTGCATCTCTTTGAAAGTTGTTCTGCATCATTTTGTGTCACTTATTCTGTTAATGGTCTCTTTTTGTTCATTTAAAAAAAAAAAAAGTTTGAACTCTAGTCATTTTGTATCTCTTTGAGGTTGGTTTGCATCTTGTCTTGAGATGAAGGTGGCAGGGATCAATGCAGAAGTTTAGATGTTTCAATGTTTGTATAAAGTCCCTTCGGATATCAGCTATTCTAAAAACATAGAGTTTGACATTTAAATGGTCTTTGACTTAAACATTTTGTAACATAGCGTTACCTCCAGAAGTTTTAAATTGTTGGGCATATATATATATATATATATATATATATATATATATATATATAATATTAATAGACATATAATGACATTAAAATTATTAATTAACATTCTTATTAAAAGTTATGTAGCTCCAGAAGTCTTTCAGGCACAGGTTTTTGACATTTATAACCGAAATTGTTCAAATCACTTAATAATTTCTGAATGAACAAGTTATATGTACTATATGTGATGTGAATGTAACAGACTTAAATAAATAAATAATAACTTAAATGGTTTTCAGACCGTCTTCAGAAGAACTGCTTCCGGTCTCTTCCGGAAGTAGTTAGTTAGCAACCAGCAACATTTATAGCCTGGTAGCACCTAGCGTGAGATTCATGTTGTGATTAAAGGACGCTAACTAAACAAAATGTCAGAGCAAACAATAACAGTGACAGTTGCATACGGTAATACGACTTTTCACGATGCTACACGATTATTGCGAAATTATAAATATCGTTAGATATTAAAACTGGACGTTTAAGTATCTATGAATTGGTTAGCTAGTGTAGCTAGAGCTAAGCTAGCTTTAACTTGGTATAGTGTAATGTATTGTACTTCTAGATTTGCTCGATTATTTCAGTCTTTTTGTTGTTTCATATGTGCTTACCGTGATTTATCCAGAATGTATCACTCATTAGAATATCGTTCTAAATCAAGGGTGACATTAACAAACTCAAAAATGTAGGCTACTACTTAGTTCACTTACAGTTTATGATTATTGTTACTAACATTTAGCATCATTTGAGGTTACCCGGGTGACAATGATACATAATGATGGCCATGCATACATCCAAATCTCCCACTCCAGGATCTACTAAGCACAGCATCACATTAAGTGGTGAGGATGAGGGCAAGGGCCCCATCGTCAAGGACCTCTCAGATGCTCTCGCCAAAGCTACTGGAGTTCCTCAAACCTCACAGAAACTCATCTTTAAAGGTAGGCTGTGGGTCTTTTTGCTTCTTTCAAATACATGCGAGTTTAAAAATCATATTGTATATCCAGGATTAACCATGGCTGATTCACCCTGACATCCCAGGGAAATCACTGAAAGACGTGGAGGAGAGTCTGTCCAGCTATGGAATAAAAGAAGGCTGCAAGCTCATGCTGATTGGGAAACGGGTAAGGTCTTTACATGGGGGATGTCTCTGATGTGTGACTATCAGGCTTCGTACGGTCATGGAAAACCTGGAAAAGTCATGGAAGTTTAAAATGGTCATTTCCAGGCCTGGAAATTCATGGAAAAAACTTAAATCATAAAAGTTTTGGAAAAGTCATGAAAATGTATTATAATCACATGTTCATTTACGTCGAGTTTGAAATAATTTATATATTTTTTAAAGAAAGCTGCTCAAAATATAAGCCGGCGTACACTCTCAATACGCAACATTTTCTACAGTTTTCATATTTATACCGAGATTTCAGTTTGGTCATGGAAATGTTATTTAAAGTCATGGAAATCCATTGGTCAAAATGTGTAAAAACCCTGAACTATATATTTAATCAATTACTGCTATCTATCTACAAACAGAACAGTCCCGAAGAAGAGGGTGAGCTGAAGAAGCTGAAAGACATTGAGAAATCTGTGGAACAGACGGCTAAAAAGCTGGAGAAGGTTGACGGGGAGTTGACTGGACTCAAGAATGTAAGCAGTTACATAATGTTCTGCATTGTTATGATGTGTTATTCTCCAATATATATTTTGGAGACATTTCTTTGCAGATTTTTGATTATCACCCATATTTCCCACAGGGCTTCCTGGCCAAAGACCTGCAGGCCGAGGCGTTGAGTAAACTAGACCACCGAGTGAAAATAGCAGCGGAACAGTTCATGAAGATCCTGGAGCAGATCGATGCCATGGTGAACTTTCTTTTTCACATATAGTTGCGTTTTGTCATCGTCTCTAATATTGATCGTAGATCAAAATTATTATTGTTTCAGAAAATGTACATATCACAAACCCAGATGTGTTTCTTCTTTTTACCAGAGTCTCCCAGACAATTTTAATGACTGCAAAATGAAGAAAAAGGGACTTATAAAGACTGTGCAGGTAAACCCTTTTTTTGTCACCCACATGTTTTAATTGAAAATAATTGTGAATATTACTAAGAGGGATTATTATCTGTCAATAGGACTTCCTGGCCCAGTGTGACAAGATCGAGGCTTGTATATCGGACCACCAATCAAAGATCCAGTCGAAAAATCTTGCCCTGGTGGATTAGTCCTGAAGTTTCCCATAATGTGTGCTATACATTGCTCTGTGAGCAACTGCAAAGTGTACAGAAAGTGTTAGTGTGGATGCGATCCATGTCTATTTATTGTTGGGTTGATGTGTAGAAGAGATCCCTCATCAGAGAATCATGTGAACAGAAGGAGGCTGGTTATTGGTGTTGATGCTGGGTTCATCTGGGATACATCCTCTGGGTTAAAGAGATATGAAATTTCTCCAGGTGCTTTGATTTATGGCAAATTATGTAAATTATGTCTCTTAAAGCATCTTAAAATAGTGCTGAATAGAACTGCAGAGTTCACATTTCAGAATACTAACATTCCCTGGTTAATCACCCAGTATTGCACAAAGTGCACAATAAATAGAAAACACTTTTCTTCTCATTGTGACGTGTTCCATGCGGCACTTTGTACACGCATGGCCAAAAGAATGATGACATCAGCATTAATCTGCTGCCACTTCACGCTCCTCTGGGGAGGATTGTCCACTGGATTGGCTCTTAATTCGGCGGCCAGGTCATCAGTGAGGTCAGACACTGATGCTGGGAAGTAAGAACGTTTCAGGTCACCCCAAAGATGTTGGTTCAGGTCATCACCAAACTGGAGGAACATTTGTTTTGCATGAACCCATATCTGCACACAGGCATGTTCATGCTTTAACAGGAAAAAGGCCATCGTCAATTATTGTCTCGTATACCTTTGTAATAATTAGATCTAAGGGGCCAACCCAAAACTAGAAATATTTGTTGATTAAAATCAACACCATTGACAACTATTATAATCATTTAATGGTTAATCGGAGTTAAGCAATTGTAAAACAAAGGATTAAATATGAATAATAAACGGCTACCCTAGCTCCCTATTATAAATAGAAAAGGTTCACAATGCTTTCCACAAACCTTTTACCATGTTGTGTATTTATTATTCTACATGGAGACTAAACACCAAGCGAGCACCTCTTTCTTTAATCCAGTGATGCAGTGTACCACGCATCTTTGAAGTTAGTGAGCTGTGAAATTGTTTTTGCTTTCAACCATCACATCTATTTTCCTGTTTTAAAATAAAGCCTCTGAAAAATGAATGTGGCGTTGTTTATTCAGCTCAGACCACAATTTAATCTCAAAACTTCAATTTTCAACAAAATACAAATGATTCAGTAAAAATAAGTCACGACAACAACCTCATCGTTTCCTTTTTATTTCCAGCTCCACGTGGGTCTTTTCATACATCTTAACTAGCTTATACAGACCCTGTATTATTTTAACATGTGCAAATGAGCTTTGAGATGTGATGAGATGGGGGGGTGGAGGAGGAAGGGTGGTCCAGGAGGAAGGGTGGTCCAGAGATACAGTTTGGTCCCACAAGCAGCTTAAACAAATGACCTTCAGTGAGCTGTACCCCGGTGAAGCTCGCCATGAGCCACAACGGGACACGGCTGTTCTAACTGATGAAACACGCGGTGGGTACAGAGTGAACCGTGGTTAGAGTCGCTGCCGTCCCTAGTCGTCTTTGTCCTTTGCGCCGTGCTTCAGGATGCGTGTGAATGCTACATAGTTGAAGTTGCCTTTCTTGTCAATGGGCGCCTCTCGGAAGAGCTCGTCCACTTCGTCGTCTGTAAACCTGTCGCCCATCGTGGTGAGCAGCTCCCGCAGGTACTCCTCCTGGATTATACCTGTGGGAGGAGTCCATTCGCCTGTCAGGAGTCTCTCATCATTCTCTTTCTAAATAGATTTTTACATCAGATGTTAAAATGCAACAGGAATACAGACATTCCCTCAAACACGTTATATTGTTGAACATCAATTACCCCTCCAACCGCACGTCTGTACAATTAAATGAATAACAAGTTTTATTTGATATTTGTAGACTCAATTAAAATCCAATTCCTTTTGTGACTTTAGGACAGAAAAGTAATAAAACATCCTGACAACATTGATGAGAAACACCAGCACAAAGTGCATTACACATTTTACATGTATCGGAGAGAAACATGAACTCACCTGTGCCCTCCTCGTCAAAGCAGGCGAAAGCGTTCCGGATCACATCCTCAGGGTCCGTGCCGTTCAGCTTCTCTCCGAACATCGTCAGGAACATAGTGAAGTTGACGGGGCCCGGCGCTTCGCTCATCATCGTCTCCAAGTAATCATCGGTGGGATTCTTACCTTGAAAATGGTCCCAGTCATTAGTATTTATGACAATATGTTAATACATTTCTCCTCCTAGATTTTCATTTCACCATCTCTTAATCTCACTTGAACAAACTGCATTTAAAAATGGGACATTTACGTTTAGTATATTTGTTTCCTCGATAAATGAATTACATTACATTACTTGTCATTTAGCAGACACTTTTATCCAAAGCGACTTACAATAAGTGCATTTCAACCTAGAGTACAAACTAAGAACAACAAGAATACAGAAAGTAACATTTCCTCAACATAGTCCAACTAAAAGAGTACCACAGGGTTCATACGGTCATGGAAAACCTGGAAAAGTCATGACATTTTAAAATGGAAAATTTCCAGGCCTGGAAAAGTCCTGGAAAAGAATTAAATCATAAACGTTTTGGAAAAGTCATGGAAATGTTAATATATTCACATGTTCATTTACGCCGAGTTTGAAATAATGTATATGTTTTTTAAAGAAAGACGCTCAAAATATAAGCCGGTGTACGCTCTCAATACACACAATTTTCCAAAAAAATAAATGTTTATAACGAGATTTCAGTTTGGTCATGGAAATTTGGTTTAAAATCATGGAAAAGTCATGGAAATCCATTGGTCAAAATGTGTAAGAACCCTGGTACCATAATAAGAGCTATTTAAGTGCCACTGAAGTGCTAATCTGTGTTTTAATCTAGATATATTGGAAACGGTGTGTTTTCAGTTTCCGGCGGAAGGTGTAGAGACTTCCTGCTGGATTAGACATCCTTCCTCTTGCCGTCTAAAAGTGTGTCAATACAATGTTTACCTAATGAGGCCAGCATGTCGTGAAGGTCTTCTTTGTCAATAAAACCATCCCTGTTTTGGTCGATCATGTTGAAGGCCTCCTTGAACTCCTGGATCTGCGACTGGTCGAACATGGCGAACACGTTGGACGTGGCGCGCTGAGGCCGCTTCTTGGTGTTCTTGCCTTTGGCCCTTTTGCTCGACATGTTGGCGTCGGTGGCTCCCCGCTCCCTGTAACAGACGAGGGGAAGGCATCTCAACGCTAGCTGTATGACTTGTCAAGTTTATTGAAAACGTTTCATCGTCATAAATGTTATAACGAATGAGCCTGCTCTCTAACAGGCTTGGCCATACAGCGAATGTTTCTGTGACATCAGCTTCTGATTTGTTTTAAACCATCTTTCAACAGAAAAAAACAGGTTTGTGTCAAATAAAACCAAACTAGAACATGACATGGCCCAGTTTAAAGATGTGGACCTCTGGACTGGACTTTCGACTTAATGGTTGGCTGTTGATATGTGTCAGTATAGTTATGAGGCTTACTAGTAATTTAGCGTTGACTACATATTGATAACTGCATAGAAGGAATTCACGTTGGTGAAATAAATACAATGTTCTCGACAGTTCGACTTAGTGTCACCTGTCATAAGGTTTGCACAACACACGATGACAGCGTAGCCTTGATGCACATTAGCCAACGACAGTCGATGGAAACCTGTTACAACTGTAACGTTACATGTTCGCTTCCCAACGTACTGCAGAACATTCCAGATTAATAGCTACACATCTCAGTTATCTGCTAGCTAACAGTTAGCCTAATGTTGACCTCATTACCGGCCAGAGAATCTTCAGTGAGCTAACCGACATCACGTCAAAGGAGAAACATTTACTTCATGTGGCCGTTCAACAATAAAATCACCCACCTCAGGAAATACAAGCGTTATTGTCAAATCGCTGTAGGCGTTGAACACAGCGAGCAGAGCACCAGAGACTGATGAAGAGCGACCATTAATGATTAATTTCCTCTTTACCGAACCGACCAATCACAGCCGAGCTGGACGGAACCAACGGAGCGGACTGTACCATGTTGTCCTCCTCGTCTCTGCTTGTTCGTCTATGTTTCGACATTGGGTCGTATTAGAAAATTAAATAGCGACAAGAAACTGCTCAAGACGAAGGTTGAATTATTTTTATTTTATTTTTAGCTTGCATTTTGATAATATCTTTATATTTGTCTTCACGACTAAATGCTGTAGATTCTATGTTCCACCACCAGGGGGCAGCAATTACTAATACACCTCACTGTCTATGTTGCTGTAATTCTCGATGTCAATATTCAATTGTCTCGTGTGAGTGACATCCAGAGCCCTGGACACACAGAAACCACTGCATTTAGGAAACTAAACTATTAGTTAAGTAAAAAAAAATAGAGACATCCAACCCGCTTTGAGGTTAAAGTTTGGTGCAGCCCTTTCAGAATATTCCCGTAAACACAGTTTGGACAACGGGTTTTGGTTCAGACAGGTGACCGGATGCTTTTGTGACTTTTTTCTTTCTTTCTCCTCTTCATCGCACTCATCTGGTGGGTTAGCAGGAAGCCAGTAGTGTGCTTCTTCTTGACCGGTTGCACACCAGAAATCCCCACATTTGCGTGCAGCTCGCAGCGGAGGGCCAGGCGAGCCGAGGAGCCTCTGCTGAGCCGTCTCATGGTCTAAAATTAAAGCTGCCCCGGCCTTAAAAGGTCCTGACGGGGTCTTGAGCATTCTGCCGAGTGGCAGCATTATTTTAGCTCAGTGGACTCCCGTCCTGTCCACTGCCCCTCACCCTGCTGCTTTCCCCGGATCTGAACTTGCTTTAGCTCTTTTTTTGGGAATAGGACACCCTTTCTCTCATTTTCGACGACTGTGGGTTGGTGGATTCTTAGTCGAGGTGAGTGATATGTATATTTCTTTATTAACAAGTATGTCTTTAGTCTGAGGAATTGTTTATGTCATTTGGTCCTATTTTAAAATTCTGAATCAGTAAGGCCCGAGGCCTTCTTTGAACCTTTTTACTGCTATTATTTGTTTTAATAATGTGATTTAATTCAGATATTTTGTTTTCCATTGTACTAACCAGGTTTTGGTCCTTTATAACTACTTTCCCCCTTGTGGTTTGGACTGCATGTGTCATTGAAGTGAAATGTAATCCTGAACGTCTTGCTAAACCTTTCCATTAACATTCACTTAACTGTACATGTTGTCATGGCTCAGATCTTCTCTTTGAGCCCTCTGGGTCTTCACTTACAGTCTAGTTTACTTTTTGTACCTCTTCATAACTCAAGGACACAAGTCTATTGTCATAAACAGCAGATCTTACTGGATTGAGTTGACATGCAGCGATGCCCAGTGTGAGCTGCTCATGTTTTCAAACTGTTTAACTTCAGCAGCATATAGAGTCAAACTTATTGGTCAATTGGTGGATCCCCAGAAAATGTACCTGCAAACATTTTTGATAATTAAATGAAGTTATATTACCAGAAATGTCCCTTTTAAAATGTGAATATGTGTTTGTTCTTCAAGACAACTGGATACCTTTTGGGCCTTTTGGTTCGATCAAAACAAGCAGTTTGAATATCTCAACTCTGGCTTATAGAGAGTGTGGGGTGCATTTCTTTTACTACTTATAAACCAAACAACAATTTAATTCATCAACACAATAATCAACAGCTTTAGTACCTAACAGAGTGGGATATCCTTTTGGATTATATGTGTATTACGTGTATCTAACTATAGATTAAAGCCTTAAATTAAGTAGATCTTAACCAATGCTTTAACCCCTCACTCAGAAGAGAAATATCAACACCATCTTAACAACTTTACCATCACTTCATCACCTCTAATACCTTTAATCACCATCTCCTGGCTTAAACTAACCCCCCAAAATACACAAATCAATTTGTAATGATAACAATGAGATTAATTTACAGAGCTGGTTAAGTAAAACGAACAGTCAACATATAAGTTGGCGGAGTGACCCTCAGGATGTCAGGATCATTACAAGTGACGCAGAAGCTGCAGCATCATCAGCAGCAGCAGCAGCAGCATCAGCATCATCAGCATCACTATGAGAGCAGCTGTCACCTGAGCACCAAGTCGTCTGTTAAGCAACAGTCGTTCTCTACGTACAAGACCACCACCAGCCGTCGGTAAGAGGATGGGATCCAAAATACTCATGAGATGGTTGATATTTGAAAACTATAACACAATAAATAAAATGGTGGTGCGTTTAAAGCGAACCGCCGCTTCCATAACTTTGGCAGAGGTGAACGCGTTCAAGCAGACTTGTTTCAAATATTCAACACTGTGCTTTGGCATCTGAAGAGAAAGGAAGAAGAAGAAAAAACACGCAGCTCAAAGTGTGTTTTGATGTCGCGCTGACTCTCTACTTGTCTCCTACAGTTAATGTGCTACTTTTCATTCTGTCGGGTTTTCTATTTTTACGAGAACACATATTGTTCTCCTCGAGGCTGTTCCTGAACGACCCATTTGAAAGTTTTATGGGGGAAGAATTGCAGTCAACTCCCACGTCTTTGTATCCGTCCAAGCTCTGTTAATTGTGTTCCTACAAAGGTTAGAGCAAGTCACTTCAATGCAATGGCCAAATAACTGAACAAACTATTTCACAACTATACACTTTTATTGTTTTAGGCTTAAACCAGCTCAAAACTTGTGAGTTTTGTTTTAAAAACATGCGTCAATTCAGGTTTTTAGGGATTCACGTTTGAATTAAGTCAAATGTGAAAGTGGTCATGGCTGAAGTGTCTAATTTAGTCTCAATTTATTAACTATTATATTCTATGTAGCAATAGTATTGTGCTCATATTGGACAGAAAGAGTACAATTCTGTTTATTAACTTTAATCTTCGACTAGTCTAAAGCTGATTAGCAGCTGTATTAAAATACAGTAATCCAAATCACAGTGAATGCGCAAAGACAATAACAATAATAAATAGAGACAATTTTTTTTTTTGTTATGCTATTGAATTAAATATCTTTGGCTTTTGGACTGTTGATTGGATTAAATAAGTAATTTGAAGACGTCCTCATAGTACATGCACTATGCATTTGCACCGCTTTAGCATTATTTTTCGCATATCAGTTAACCGAAGAAGTAGTTAATCAGATAAATAAATGATAAATATAATTGCTACATGTAGATTTATTTACACGTCCCACCTTAAATGTATACTTTTGGTCTGCAGCAGGAATAAACATGCAAAACCAAGTAAATAATAGAGTTATTAAAACATTTCTAACTAGTGAATCATGTTTACTCTATTCACAAATGAGGCGTGATCAAAGTAAAGTCCAGTATAAGTGTGACTCTATCAAACACAGCGTCTTTCAGGTGAACCAGTCTCTGGTGTTAACATGTAATATGTCCGAGTCTCTTTGTCCTTCAAGCTGCAGAGCTCAGTGTTCATGCGGGAACCACCAGAGCTTTGTAGACAGGAGTCAGGGAATGTCAGCTGTAGTGAATGGCTGCCAGATATATTCAGGGCCAGCCGAGCTATTTCTGTAGGCAGGACATGAGACGTTGCCATTAGGCCAACTGTGAAGATGTCATGAAACTGCAAACGGCCTCACTTAATAGTTAATAACTCTAGGAAGACTTTGTCTTAGTCATAATCCTGGATCAGGATCCACATTTACGAGTCAATTTGATGAGTCAATGTTCTTCCCTTTTAAATATGTGTCACACTAGTACACCTTGTTTCGGTGAGAAAGTTTCCAATTGGCACTTGAACTCTTTAAATCATAAGATTGACTTCATCTCCTCCAACTGCTTTTATCGGCAGTACAACTTCTCATACCTTTTGACTTTCTAATACTCCCAACAAGGACTCCAGTTCAACACACCTGGTGATTCAGCAGTTTCTGAATAACTTTTTGACACCGCAGAGATCTTTAATGAGACTCTCTCCATCTGCCTCCCCGGTAGGAATAGAGTTCATCAAAGCCACCTCATGCCACGACTCCTCGAGGCCTAATGGATAAACTAGGGCAGATTTGGGAGAGATTATGAATGAAAGCAGAGCTTTGAAATGAAACGTTCCGCCCTGCTGCATATCTACCAGCTCCGGCTCCACTTATAAACCAAGCTGACAATAGAGAGGCCTGAGAGGCTGAGGGGTAAATGAGTCAGAGCGTAATATGGGTCAGCGTCCTTCGAGGAGGGACAGAAATACATCTTCCATTTCTGAGGTGACTTCTACATCTACTGCCATGCATACTGTCTTGTGATCAGAACTCAGTCCGTGAGATCAGGAGCACTTCTCTGTTTACACGGCAAGAGTTGATCTCATAAATAAAGTTAGTTACAGGAACTTATATCCAATCAGAATTTAACACTGGCATCATTTTAAATGTCCCAAAACAATTTTATGAAATGCATCAGTCCCATCTTTGAACATGTGTAACAAATATATTGTTTTTGAAAGGCAGCTGGGGGTTACAGTTTGTAGAAGATGTTAATTAAACAAGAACAAAGAGTATATTTCATTGGGGACTGTTTTTAACTGCAGGTTAATACATTAGTATTATAACTGTCTGTGTAACATTAACTCAAAATAAAGCCCAGTGTTCATGGCGTTGATAAAACGTGTCACCCAGGGGTCAACAGTGGATGACTATAGTGCATAGGTTTAAACTATATCAGACTTTGGGTTTACAAACTATAGTAATAGTAGGATTAATTCATTGATGGCAATCATATGAGTTAATAATACCATAAAACACAGCATATTATTAACCTTATCCTTTATGACACAATGTGGCTTTTATGTAGGACATATTATTATCTTACCACATATACTGTTGTGGTGTGTCTTATCCTGTACAGTTTGTTATTGTTTTATCTTTGTTAAGGTCTGTCAAGGGACGACAGATGAAAATTAGCTGTATTGTTGTTGTTATTATTATTATTATTATTATTATTATTATTATTATTATTATTATTATTATTATTATTATTATATGTTACAGTGCATTAAATGGTGACATTTATGTTTTAACTCTACATGGGCCCTGTTAAATACTGCAAACAAAAATGTTTTAAACATAGTACACCATTAACCATTTGGAAATACCTTATAATGTAAGTGGTGTTTTAGTGACTGTTGTCTCCCACCTCCAAGCCAGAAGACCACTGTTGAGACCGAGAAGGGGCGAGCGGTGCTGAAGCTGAGCCCCCTACCCACGAGAGCCAAACGCACCTACCTGGCCATGGACACGGACAAGGAAGTAATCGGCTACGTCATTCCCGTCTTCAGAGCCAAGTGAGTGAGGACGCTGCAGAACACCACTGATACGAGGTGGCACTTCAGAGACACTTACTTCTGGTATTTCTGTAGTTTGGCTTTCTTGAAGAAATGTTACTGTCTTTATTCTTGTTGTTCTGAGTGTGTAGTCATGGTTGATCTACTTATTGTACGTCACTTTGGATAACAGTGTCTACTAAATGACATGTAATGTGATGTAATCAACACCACTGGGACCAAGCATTGACCACCTACATTTTTATTAGATTAAATCAGATTCAACTTTATTGTTGTTTACACATGTATAAGTACAGAGCAACAAAATGCAGTTTGGCATGTAACCAGAAGCGCAACAGAAGTATCCTAATAAGATTCAAGTTATTTTTAATGTCATGTGCACATATAACAAGTTATTTATACAATGAAAAGCTTATATTGCTGGGTTCTCCAAACTAAACAAAATTACAAGGTAAGAACAAAATTACAAGATAAGAAATAAATAAATACAATAAGTCACAGTTACAAATAAGTCACAAAATATGGTAATGGTATTATTGTAATAAATACATTATATACAGGTTATTGTGGTTGTTGATTCAAAATGAAGACATTATTCAATCTCACTGCACGTGTGAGCTGCTCTCACTTGTTGGCGGGTTTGTTTCTGTGCACCAGTCATGAGGTTGTTCGCGGTCTGATGGAGGCCCGGGAGGAGGAGGTCACGGAGGAGGGCATTAACTACGTGGCCATGAGGAACCTGTTCGTCAGGGAGGCCAGTGAGGTTGTGGACGTTAAAGTGGAGAAGAAAACCAGAACCACGCACATCAGGCAATTTGCCGGACATCTGGAGTTTAACAAGACGGTAACGCCTTCTCGTTTCTTTGTGGATCTGCAATAACTGCGTTGCGTCTCGTGAGCTTTATCTGACCCTCTGGCACCACTCTCTTGCTATAGTTGGAGGAATGGACTGAGTTCCGTAAGAAGATGAACCCAGACAACCTGACGCACCTTCCAGAGTTCGTCATCAAGCCCCGCGGGCAGACCGTCTGGGAGGGCAAGACGGTCAAGCTGCACTGCACTGTGGCCGGATGGCCGAGGCCCAGGATGGCCTGGTGAGACACGCTCAGCGCTCTGACCCCTCCTTCTCTGAGTCACAGGAAAAAAGAGGCTGATGAGAGTCGATTAGTCATGTGTGTTTCCATCCAAAGCTCTCGTCATCGGCCAAATCTATTTCCCGTCGTCGCGACGTGAACAAACAAACACACACACACACGCCAATTTTTTTTTTCTTTTTAATTGAACCTTTATTTAGCCAGGCGAGACAGATTAAGAACAAATTATTTTTTACAACTGTGGCTTGACAAGAGGCAAAACCTCTTGAGAGAAAGGAGACATAAATAAATAAAATAAACACAGTTAAAAGGTGCCAAAGAGCGGAGGAACCGACATGCTAACAACCTGAGAAACAGCTGCATTTATTCTTTAACAAGTCCGTGATCATGGCTTTAAAGGCCGACTTAGAGACATAGCACTGTAGTTGCAGTGATTTCTGGAATTCATTCCAGGTTGTAGCTGCAGCAACATTAAACGAACACAAACCAAGTGCACATGCACGTTCCTCTGTAATGACACGGCGATGATAAACATCAGTAAAAAGAAGCGGGACGTCTTTCTTGTCTCTTCAAGGTACAAAAACAACGTGCTCATCGATGCCAAGGCCCACCCTGACAAGTACACCGTGGAGAGCATCTTCAACATGCACTCCCTGGAGATCAAGAAGTAGGTAATCACGAAGCTCACGTGGCACGGCGGTCGTTAGATGCAACGAGATGCACATTTCCCCAAACTGAATATTTCACGTTGTGAATGATCTGAGGAGCGATACATTCAGCTCGTCTTCCACGTTTTTTTTAATCTCCAGCTGTGATTTCATCGACACCGCTCAGTACCACGCCTCCGCCCTCAACGTCAAAGGGGAAGCTTCCTCTGTGGCTACTATCGTCGTCAAAAGTAGGTAACTGTTTTCTCCTGTCTGTCTTCTCTGCAGCTGCTGCCCCCCCCCCCCCCATGTGCCCCACATGAAAAATGTCCGCGGCGTGTATCGTGTTTTACTTTTGTCAAATGTGTCACCGAAGTCTCTCGTTACGGATACCAGATTGATGAATGATATTTTTCTCTGCAGGGTTCCAGGAGGGCGAGGAAGCGGGCCCGCTCGATCCTAAACCGCGTGAGTCCACGTTCACCGTTTTTTTAATACGTTTATTTGCAAACAAGCGATAACATTCCACTGTCTACCACCTGCTCAACTTCAAATAGCAAACGTGTGAAGTTAGCTGAACACAGTTTAGCATTTAAAGCTACAGAGACAGATTTGTTTTCACTTAGGAGACCAAAATAAAGCTATAAGAGAGTACATGTTGGACTCAGGTGGACAAAAAAACAGCTTCAAGCTAATTATTACGTCTGCTGGATATGTAAAACAAACAAAAACACGTCAATGTTGTGTTCCAAAAAGTGCATGAATGCAGGTTTATTGTTTTATTATCAGTGTTCTTAACTTCTATATTTCTCCTACGCAGACGGTTTCTGCGTTGAGCACGGCGTCACCTTTGAAACAGCCATCATTGACAAATTCGAAGTGGCCTTTGGCAACGAAGGCGAGACGATGAGTCTGGGCTGCACTGTCATCATTTTCCCCACCGTGAAGAAATACCAGCCGGAGGTCGTGTGGTCCAGAAACTGTAAGTAGACAAAAGAATAAAGGAAATGGTGTTTGACCTGTTTTAAAGAATCCACTCTGAGTATCCAGTCACACGTCTTTTGTGTTTGACGTCTCCCATCAGCCGTCCCCCTGAAGCCCTCTAGATGGGTGCGCACCCACTGGTCCGGGGACCGAGCCACCCTCACACTCACCCACCTGAACAAGGAAGACGAGGGCCTGTACACCCTGCGCGTCAACACCAAATCTGGCTTTGATAGCTACTCTGCCTACGTGTTCGTCAGAGGTAAGGTGCCTGATCCTTATTTCAACTCACATTTAAAATTATATTAAACTATGGTGCCACTTACCCTAAAGTGCTGATGTATGCAGTTTTGAACAATAGCATTATGTCTAAGGTAAACTAACTAATACACGTCATCACACACACAGACCGGGTTGGGAATCATTTCATTCTGCTGCGTCTTTATGATGTGTTTGGTTTCCTTTAAGGAATGCTTATATATGCTTACTGTTTATCGTTTTTTCTTTTTTCTTTTTCTGCATAGTCAGAAAAGTCGATGTGAAAATATAATTGGGAATTTTCAGAATCCCCATTTAATGTTACCAAGATATAAGTTATTATTTCATACTGCTGCCATTCACTGCAGAGGCGTAAGTAGGTCAGCAAATGGAAGCTGAGTATGTAATGGAGATCAGCCTGATTTAGAAACGGTGTGTGTGTATGTGTGTGTGTGTGTGTGTGTGTGTGTGTGTGTGTGTGTCCTGATGTGCCAGATTCCGAGGTGGAGGTGGAGGGGGTTCCCGTGGCCCCTCTGGATGTGCGCTGTCATGATGCCAACAAGGACTACGTGGTGGTCACCTGGAAGCAGCCGGCGGTGGAGGGCAGCAGCTCCATCCTGGGATACTACATCGACAGGTTGGAAACTGACTGCCAGAGAAATTAGGAGACAGATTCATAGGATTAATTTCGCCATGATACACTCCTATCTTTTTGAAATAATTCAGCAACTAAAAATGTCCGGCCCAACGTGCATAGCGACCTGTTTCTAGTAGCTGTCAGTCGGTCCCTGTGAACTACGATGTGGCTCGTGAGTCGTGGTAATAACAGGGTTCGTACGGACCTGGAAAACCTGGAAAAGTAATGGAATTTCAAAATGGTCATTTCCAGGCCTGGAAAAGTCATGGAAAAAACTTAAATCATAAAAGTTTGGGAAAGGTCATGGACATTTTTTATAATCACATCTTCATTTACGCCGAGTATAAAATAATTCATGTGTTTTTTTAAAGAAAGACGCTCAAAATATAAGCCAGCGTACGCTCTAAATACGCAACATTTTCTTAACATTTTTAGTATATACTGAGATTTCAGTTTGGTCATGGAAATTCGGTTAAAAGTCATGGAAAAGTCATGGAAAAGTCATGGAAATCCATTGGTCAAAATGTGTAAGAACCCTGTAATAACCTGTTGTCTGTGCAGGTGCGAGGTGGGCACTCACCACTGGGCTCAGTGTAACGACGCCCCGGTGAAGTACGCCCGCTTCCCCGTCACCGGGCTGGTGGAGGGCCGCTCGTATACCTTCAGGGTGCGGGCCTTGAACCAGGCAGGAGTCAGCCGTCCGTCCCGTGTCTCCGAGGCCGTGGTTGCCATGGATCCCACCGACAGAGCCCGCCTCAGAGGTGAGAGACGCCGACACACCGCAACACACAACAACTGGCCTTGTTTCAAATATATATTATATACATATATTTATTTATTTATTTTCTCAACAGCCGGCCCCTCAGCTCCTTGGACTGGGATGATCAAGTTCACAGAGGAGGATCCCACTGGTACGACAGTTTGAAACTGGTATTTCAATTCACAAGAAAACTAAATAGTGTCATAACGTGAGATATGTGACACATCATTGTATACTGCCTTATCGGACTTGGCTCTGAATGAGAGCTGATCTAGTTCACTGAGTGTCGAAATAGATATTTACTAAACTAAATTAAATACTGTTCAGGCAAAGTTCTGCACATGTGAACATTGAACACTGTTGAATTTAAAAGTTTGGCACATGTTGTCGAATGGGTTTTGTAGATAAACGGAATATTCCTGTAAATAAGCTTGTTTTTGGTCTCAGTATGATGGGTTTTCTTTGAGTGCCAAACAGCCCGAGCGACTTTCAGCACAGTCCCTTGTTTGAAGCGACTTCCTCTCGCCTCCTCAGGGGGAATCGTCCCCGGAGAACCTTCTGACGTTGTGGTTACTGAGGCCACCAAGAGCTACGTGGTGCTCGCCTGGAAGCCCCCGGTCCAGAGGGGTCATGAAGGAGTCATGTACTACATTGAGAAGGTGAGTAGAAAAGGTCGACACATGCAACCAGGAGCCACAAGCCCAAATACCGCGGCAATCACTGCCCTGATGCATCAGTATTTTATGTTATTACATGTAAATGTGTTCAGAGTACTTGTACAGAGTGTATGTCATGTTATGTTATATTATGTTTGCTATGTTATGCTATGGTAGTTGTTGTGTGGTGCCTTGTCCTAAGAATTTTAGTGCCCAGTCTGACCCTGTGACATTCTGTGCATCTGACAATAAAAGACTTGTAACTTGTAACAGTAGGGGCTATTTCATTGGTTTAATTTATTGTGTCTGTTACTGGATATGATATTTATTGTGGGACGTGTGTGAGTACTTTTTTTTAATTTTTTAAATGGCTATCTGTCCTCCCCAGTGCATCTCAGGGACGGACACCTGGCAGAGAGTGAACACCGGCATGCCGGTGAAGTCTCCTCGCTTCGCCCTGTTCGACCTGGAGGAGAGTAAATCCTACAGCTTCCGCGTGCGCTGCTGCAACTCCGCCGGCGTGGGCGACGCCTCCGTCTCCACGGGGGAGATCATGGTCGGAGATAAACTGGGTGAGCTGGCGGGACTTGCGTCTGTATTACGTTTTACGGTGTTACAGTTTATGATGTCACGGATTCATCGTCCAGCCGCATCTCCTCATCAGAGACTGCTGGTCCTTCCTGTATTACACTACCGTTCAAAAGTTTGGGGGTCACCGAGAACATTTTGTGTTTTCCATGAAAACTCATACTTTTATTTATTAAACAAATACAAGATTAATACAAAATATAGTCAAGATGTTGACAAGGTTAGAAATAATGATTTTCATTGGAAATATTAATGTTGTTCTTCAAACTTTTTTAGGGTTTCAATGTCAAGGAATAATCTGTTTGTGGAAAATGCAAAATAAAAATTTATAAAAAAAAAAGGTTTCAAGGGGGTTCTCACCCTCTGCTAGTCTTCGAAGGCAATAACACAAAACTGGAGATGGGTCTCTATACAACTCTGTAGAGATTTCATTAACAAACAGAGAATAGTCATTTACCACATTAACTATGTATAGAGAGTATTTCTATTTATTTTCATTGGAGAAAACTGAAAAAAGGAAAAAAAAACACTAAGTGACCCCAAACTTTTGAACGGTAGTGTATGTCTGATCTTAATCCACGAGGTCCCCAATGTGCTCACGGTACTTGGTCTTACTTTCTTTCTTTCTTCCATTTATTTCGTTCAAACTTCTCTCTTAACAGACCTGCCCTCTGTGCCGGGCAATCCGGTGGCCATCAGGAACACCGGCACCTCGGTGGTGGTCCTGTGGGGCGCGTCTAAGGAGGTCAAACACCTGGTCGGCTACTACATCGAATACAGCCTGGTGGGAACCGAAGAGTGGATGCCTTGCAACAACAAACCTGTCAAGCACACCAGGTATGTAACAATCTGGTTTCATGAATTCAGCACTTAAAAAAACAAATGTTATTCAAAAATACACTCACAATTTACTCAAACCAGAAATGTATTTAAACATTTATTGTTGCTGCTCCATAGGTGGAAATACATGATGAGTTGTATTGGTTTTCAAATGTGATAACGTCCATGAAGTACTGGTTAAATAATGAATAATAATAATGATAACAATAATAATGATGAATGTTTCTGACTTGTTTTTTCGAAAATTTTGAATTAGCAAAATTCAATAAATGTATTTTTCCATATTGATTTTAGTTTAATGTAAAGCCGTTGTATAACACCATTTATATTGTAGTGGTGTTAAGATTGCAACTCCTCAGTAGGGACGTTTTTGACTTTTATTTCTTTGTTTTTGATCAGTTTGTCTTTGTTCATTCACATTTTATCAACGGTGCAAGTTATATATTATTGAAATGTTGGAAGTTCAACCATAGCTCTAAAATAAACTATGTAGTAAAAATAAAAATATCCCCATTTAGACCCATTAAGACCAACCTTTACGTTGCAGCGTAAAATCACACCGTCTATTATATCAAGCTAATAATAATTTTTTTAAAAATGCATCAAAATCAATGTTGTAGCTAATCATTAACATATCCCAGACTGAAAACAATCACCCTCGGATGTAGTATATCGTAGATAATCCAAAACAAACTGGCATATGAATGACTTTTTGCCAGTAACGATCAAGTTAAGTTGAGTAGAATGTGTATTACCGTAGTAATTTCATGGCAGTTTTTTGACACATAAATTGTTGTCCTCTATCATAGCAACTTTTTAAAGTGAGGCTGTGAGCTCCCATTATTTATTGTGTGAAGATAATACGACTCGTTACACTTTCAGGTTTGTGTGCCACGGCCTGACCGCCGGGTCAAACTGCGTGTTCAGGGTCAAAGCGGTCAACGCCGCTGGATACAGCCACAGCTCCTCCAACTCCGATGCCGTGGTGGTGCAGCCGGCCATCTGTGAGTGTCCTCTCCACTCATCTCCATTATTCACTTTGCCCCCGGCGGCCGAGCTCCACTCGCTCCGTCTGCTCCTCCCTCCCAGCTATTTTTAAACATTTATCTACGCGGTGGAATGATCCCTGAATGTCCACTCGTGTTCACTTCAACACACTCACGCACACGACCTGCAGCCCTCTGCTGAGAACCTCTTAACTCCATCTTTGTTCATAACTTTCATCGCCCGTTTTCCTTTTCCGAATCAAAAAGGTGTCTCTGTTATTCTCAGTGCAAATTATATGTAAGATTCGATTAGCTTCCCAAATATCTTCTCTATTTCCTGTGTATCTATAGTTTAATGAATGCCGGTGGTGTTTATATGTGATATGATATATCTGCATGCGCCTGCCTCCCATTCTCATCACTAACCCTGGTTTTGTCAGTGTGCTGTACCTCATCCCTTCATTTGGCATGACCAAGTTAAAGACAACAGTAGATATTGCTTTACGATGCTTTAATGCAGCTCTTGTTTCTGTTTGGACTTGTTTGTGCTTGAGTTCTGTTTTGCTTTGTGCCAAGGTGAAGGCTAAAGCATTGTGTTCTTAAAGAGCATGAGCCTAATGAGAGACTCGCCGGGCTTTCGGAGTTTTCCCGTAGCGTGAAAGTTGTCCTGCTTCTGGCCTCGAGTGTAAGTACTTTATCCTTTACGATGCCCCTCAAAGAGTGTGTTGCTTGTGTGTCCGAAGCATGACGCATGTTCAACTAATGAGAACTAAGATCTACGCTATATTTGGGTAACGCCAAGACATCTGTATGCGATCAAGAACAGGATTACATTTTTCATGAAGGCGAAAACAAACAAATAGGTTCTGAATCGCTGAAAATGATCTTCTTGAACACACGTCATAATTTCTTTATCTTACAATAAATAAAAACGTTTCTTCGCAGCCGTCCCTGGAAAGGCCACTGGTGTGACGATGCTCGAGGCTGAAAAGGACTACATGATGCTGGCCTGGACCCAGCCTGCTAGCAACGGAGGAGCAGATATCAGGGGATACTTTGTGGACTACAGGACCGTGAAGGGAGACGTCGTTGGAAAATGGCACGAGTTGAACCTCAAGGCCGTGACTGCTACCTCCTATAAAGTAAGTTTGCTTATTTCACACACACCCGTGAGTTAGAATTACAATTTAATTGTTGGGCTTTTTTATGAATGAAGGAAACGAAATGTCATCAAGGTTCAAGGTTCAAGGTATTTTTATTTGCCATTTATGCCTAGAACAATAGTCCAGACACATTGGAATTGTTTTTCAGTCAACAGAGGTACACACACACTATAATAATAATAATAATAATAATAATAATAATAATAAGATAAAATATTTAAAAAAAAACTGTACATACGGTGGTAAAATATACAGTATTAAGTACAGTTAAAAGAAAACGGGTTATCAACATAAAAAAAGAAGAGGGCAGAGGTTAATAAATAGATAAATAGTCTAGTGCTGAGCTGAATGCTGTTCCTAGCTTGTGAAAAGAAAGAAGGGAAAGGGGACAGTTATATGGGGATATGGCTCATATTGAGAGGTGGGGAAAGGTTATGTGGGGATATTGCACCAATTGGAATATTGCACATTTTCTCAGATAGTACACATTTTTCAATAGTTCTGTTTTGCCATCAGTCTGACTGGCAGGGAAGAAGCTGTTGAATAAATGCTTTTTATATGAGTTTATCCACTTTTTTTACTTTTGCCAAACCCCAAACAGGTATGTTAATCCTTTCTCATCGTCTGCATTTTGTGTCTTTTAGGCTGAGAACCTGAAGGAGAACGTCTTCTACCAGTTCCAGGTGCGCACTATGAACATGGCGGGTGTGAGTAAAGGCTCTCTGGCTACCTCAGCTCTGGAGTGCAAGGAGTGGACCCTGACTGTGGCAGGTATGAGAGACACTATACCCACCAGCACTTTGGGCCAGTAGATATGAGAGAGGAAACAATTAGATGATTATTCAACTGGCGGATTGACAGAAAATTAGCTGGCAACTATTGATGAGCAATTTATCTTTTAAGTTATTTTTAAGTAAAAATGCCAACGTTTCTAATTTCGGCTTTTCGATTGTTAGGATGTGATTGTTGATTCTAATCAAGAAAATAATTGTCCGATAATCAACATTCAAACTAATTGATAATTGCAGTAAAACAAGATTACTAGAGACTGGGCTTCAAACAAGTGTTGAAACAATATTCAGATTTGATAGATTTATCCACGATGCATCATTTCAGAGACAGTAACAGCCAATTCATGGGATCACAAGTCAAAATGTATAATATACTTTAGAAAAGAATGTAACTTGTAATCCCAATACATATACCTGCATTATAAAGAATACATTCAAATATGTTTTTCTTTTAAACATTTAAAAAGTTTGTTTTAAAATATACATAGTTTGTATTCCCTTCTTGAAAAGCTCACTGTAGTGAAAATCGTTGCAGCCTGTTTGAGAACGTCGTCTCCTTTGTGCTCCTAGGTCCTCCTGTGGGTCTCCATGTGCTGGAGGTGCGTGACACCTCCGCCGTGGTCCTGTGGGAGTCGCCCGCATTCGACGGCCGCACTCCGGTCAACGGCTACTACTTGGACGTCAAGGAAGCCTCCGCCGGAGAGGAAGGCTGGAAGGCAGCTCACGAGAAGGTCAACAAGATGAAATACATGAAGGTGAGGATGCTGAACCGACTGTTTGATTGGATCTTCCTGAAATGCGGTTGTTTACCTTTTCAACAACATGCGTGCATCTCCATGTGATGTACGGACGTGGAATAAAGAGGACGCCGTTGTTTCTTAACATCCCCTCGTCTCCTCTCGTGCCGATTCAGGTGACGGGGCTGAATTCGGGTACCTCCTACGTCTTCCGTGTGCGGGCTCAGAACCTCGCCGGAGTTGGAAAGCCCTCCGCAGTGTTGGGTCCAGTCCTGGCCCAGACTCGCCCTGGTGAGTGTGATTGTTATATAACTCACACATTCAGCCACTTAGTGTTCCTACGCCGGTCTGGGAAAGAACTGATAGATTAATTAACGTTTTGCACAGCTCTCAGTCGACTGTCGTGTCTTGTGTTTTATTATTTTCTCCTGTAATGACTGTTATCGTAGGTTCAACAGCTGAAATCTTTCAAGCCAGCGGTGCACCCACTGAAACCATTTGCTCTTCGTTCCCCAGGCAACAACGAGATTTATGTGGACGTGGATGATGACGGTGTGATCTCTATGATATTTGAGTGCTCCGAGATGAAGGAGGGCTCTGAGTTTGTTTGGTCCAAGAATTACCAGACTATGACAGACACCTCTCGCATGACTATCGTCACTGAACGGGGCAGGTGAGTACCGTTCATGTGCCGCATCCCAGATGCAGCGCACAGGGAACACGGCGACTCTCTCGCTCTTGTTTGTAAACAATGTTTTCCTCATACCTTGTCGTCCCCACGTGTCCTCACCTCCAGGTCCAGAGCTATCTTCAACAATCCTTCCATTGAGGATCTGGGCATCTTCTCCTGCGTGGTCACCAACACTGATGGCCTCTCCTCCAGCTACACACTCACCGAGGAGGGTGAGTCAACCCACACTGTTGGCATCGACCTGCTCCTTTGAGCTTGAAACTTGACTCCCTTGTTATTTGTTTGGGTGACGCTCGTGGTCAAGGTGTGAGGAGGTCTTAAAGGAGCGTGTCTGTTACCCTGCTTCAACAGCTGCATCAAGTTGACCTGTCACTGTCTGTGTGTGTTTGTCTGGAAAGTTGCCTCTAATTATTATTAGTTTCTGTTAAAGTTGTTTACAGAGCCCACGGTTGTACTTGACACCTATTAAATACTGTCGGGCTGAATGGTTTAGACATTCACTCATGTTGTTGTTGTTGTTGTTGTTGTTGTTGTTGTTGTTGACAGGTCTCAAGCGTCTTCTGGACATCAGCCATGAGCACAAGTTCCCTGGTGAATATCCCACTACATCCCATAAGCTGCTAATACCTTTTTACATGTCTTATCACTTATCAAGGGTGTTAGATTTTATTCATCAAGATACAGTTTTTAGATATAGTTGAGGAATTAGAATAACCATCAATGGACTCTCTCAGAAATTTTATTCACCGAGCCGTTGTTACTTACATAACTAGAATGGGCACTCGGTAGAGCGCATACCTTTGCACATCACAAGATTGAATTATGAACAATTTGGCACTAGTTTCACGCAAATCGGATGCCAATTAACCGAGATATCGCAAATTTACGGTTTTCACCTTTTCGTGACCTTGACCTTGACCTTTGACCCAATCACTCCCAAAAACTAATCGATTGTTCCTTGGGTCATGACCAATCATCCCACAAAGTTTCATAAGAATCGGCTCAGTTTTGTCTGATTTAACTGACGGACGGACGGACATATTCACAAACGCCGGTGAAAACATTACCTTCTGCATTTTCAATGCGAAGGTAATAAAAACAAAATGTTTTTTATCAGTTATTCCCTTCAAGAGTGAAATGGCCATGGAGCTATTGGAGAAGGGTCGCGTGCGTTTCTGGACCCAGCTGGAGAAATGCAGCGCGGCCTGCCAAGTGGAGTACGCCTTCAACGATGTCCTCATCACTCAGGGAAAGGTGGGAACCGGGACTCGCTCTCATGTCGTCCTGTGAGTCCACTTCGAGTGGAAAAGGGTCTTCCACAAACTGATCCGCCTGGCTTTGTTTATACGCTTCCAGAAATACACGATGAACTTCGACAAGTCCACCGGCATCATCGAGATGTACATGGACTCTCTGGAGGTCATCGACGAGGGAACGTTCACCTTTAACCTGGTGGATGGCAAGGCTAAGGGTACCACCAGCATGGTGCTCATTGGAGATGGTGAGTCCTCAAACGCCAATTTTTTATGATGTTGACGGATTTGACATTATATTAGTTTTACCTGTAGTAATGGAATAGACACCCCAAACAACAGATTCCTTTATTTTTATATATATTTTTTTTTTTTATTGTAAGGCAAGTACACAAAGAGATAGTGCAATTGTGATACATTTAGCTTTTTTCTTTTTCAACCAACAATCTCTTAATTGAGGATACACAAAACTAAACTAAACTAAAACTAAACTAAACTAAATCTAATGAAAAGTACAAATAAAAAATAAAAATTTATAAAAAATTAGTAAATGAACAGTTATATAAAATCAACGATACACGATAGCTGCTCGCATCCTGGAGGTCAAGCACAGGCTCGGAAGTGTGTGTGTGGGGGGGGCGGGGCACCAAAGAAAGAGTCCGTAACAGCAGGTCATGGCATATTACTACAACACCTCATCAGAAGAAAGTCCATCAACAGATTCCTTTTTGAGGGCTACAAGCTCAACGCCTTCCTCTGGGTGTGTTGCATGTGCTGCAGTTGAAGTGTGTCTCCATCGAGGGGCAGCAGCGGACCACCTTTCCTTGCTCTCATGTCTGTCAGCTGATTTTTTTGATGCACTTCTTGCTCTCCAGAGTTCAGGGAGCTTCAAAAGAAATCTGAGTTTGAGAGGGCAGAATGGGTCAGGAAGCAAGGTAAGGGTTCATACTACTTCTTGGCAAAAGTTCAACACCAATTGCACAAGTATGATTCTTAATAATATTTATTGAACCATCCACAGGTCCTCACTTTGTCGAGTACCTCGGGTTCACTGTTACTAAAGAATGTAACGTGCTGTTGAAGTGCAAGGTAAGAAAAGCGATTGTAAATCGTTGTATGAAATGAGCATCACGAACGATTGCATTTCAGAATAACTTAATCCCGTCTCCCGTCTCTCCCTCCACAGATAGGCAATGTGAAAAAAGAGACTGAGATCACCTGGTCTAAGGACAACATTGAGATTGCAGAGGATGATGATGACGCGAAGAAAATCGAGAGAAAGGACGGCGAACTGACCTTTAATATCGGAAAGGTCAGCCCATTAGACCGAGGCTGCTCACCGCGTGGAGTCGTGAGCTTTATGAGCAAAGAGCTAAAAGCGTCACTTCCGATGCAGCCGCGCTTATTGTACAGCTAGACGTGCTGCTACGCTGCCAACCATCCCTCTCTGACACACAGAATCACAAATGATGAAACACTTTAAAAAATATTCACGCTCCCGAGTCCTGCTGGAGTTGACGTATTCACTCTATTTCGGAGCTTTTGCATTTTTTTATTATTATTCTAATATTGGACTTTTTGACGTCATAGACTTATAGGTCGTGCTTTTCAACATTTATGCCCATATAGTGTTAATACACTATATGGTTTATCTGTGTGGTTCATTCATACAAACCTCTTTTTCTAACACTCCATTCAATATAACTCCTTTGGCCAATTTACAAAAATATTTCAAACTGAATTGTCGTATGGTATTTATGTGATCTGTCTGTCAATTTCATGGCCAATGCAGTTATATTGATTCAAGGTACCTTTATCATTCATAAAGAGAGGGTTGGTGTCATTGCTCAGGGGAGGTGGTCCACCCATTGCCACTGCTGTCCATCGCACTTGCATTAACTGGCTTACCCGTCTGATTCACAGTGGGTTATTAAGCAAGACAAACCGAAAGAAAAAGAAGGAAAAAAGCCAACCGCAGAGGACGTTGCCCCGCCACCAAGACCCAAAGTCTGGACATAAGCTTTGCTGCCATAAGTTGTCTAATTTCCCGCGTGTGTCCTCCACGTCTCACCATTTCCATGTTTCCCTTTTAACGCCTGCAGCATCCCGGGCAGAAGAAAAGCTTGCTTTTTCTGCCTATCTGGTCTTCTGTGTGGCTGGTCTAATGTTCATTATCCGTCCCAAGAATTCTACTGTATTTGTTTCCCTCTGTTTGATTTAAAAGGGAATTCATGTCAGCCTCACGGAAACTAAAATTGCTTTCACTTCAAACTCTAGATCTCCAAGGCGGACGCAGGTATTTACCAGGTGGTCCTGAGGGACGACCGAGGCAAAGATAAGAGCATCTTCCATCTGACGGACGCAGGTAAAGACTCCTTCGTGAATTTCTGTGTGTGAAAAAGCGGTGCTGTCGGTCTGGCACAAAGAAAGGTGATTAATTGCTGTTGGCATCCTTTTTTCCAGGATACCAAGCTGTAATGAATGAGCTGTTCAGGGTTATTGGTGAGTCATCAAACGCCACACTTCACGCAGCAATGAACAGCAGCAGAATACACACATTTACAGTATTCTTCCACGGCATGAACTATTAACAGCTAGACTGGAACATTTAACAATGTGAGCTATATAAATATGTAATTAATATTAAATGATATACCAGGAATCCATACGGTTTCTAATGCATGAAGATCAACGTCTGCCTTTTCATCTTTTCCCTCCAGCCAACTCCTCCACTGAGCTCAAAATCCTCAGCACTGAACACGGCATCGTGCTGTACTCCGAGGTCACGTATTACAACGAGGAACAGCGCGTTGGATGGCTGCACAAGTATGTCCAAACAACCTCAGTCACTCACCTATTTGAGATCCTTTTTCATCTCCTGTGTCATACATGTGCAATCTGTCATGAAACACACAGGCAGATCATCTTAAAGTGTGTAGCTTAATAAAACTTTTATCCTAAAGTTAATGATATAAATAAAATAGTTCTGTATTTCCACAATGTAAAATAAGTTGACCGGTATTATACAATAGTTGCCTTGCTTCATTTATTTACGAGGGACAACACAAATGTACACAATGCAAATCGATGCTTATTCCTCCCTATTGTTTTGGGGTAGGTTGATGTTATAAATTCAAATGAAAGAAGACATACAAGAATCAGACAGAACGACATATACATATATATATTTTTATTTTCTTTATTTTATATAAATTTTCTGATTTATTTTTATTTCAATTTAGGATAGGAATTTATAAGCATGTTTTGCTTATACCTATATCTTTTCAGTCTTTCTCTTTTGTATATTATATAAGATAATATTGTATTGTATTTCATTTGATTGACTGAATAAAATACACAAACAAACAAGCAGCAATGCATATAAACTGTAAAGAGAACTTAATAAATAAATAAAAAATCTGACTCATAGACAGTCAGAACTGTACATCACACTACAAAAGACAGACAAGATTTATTGTCACTAAAGAAGTGTGAAGCACAAAATACATCAGGTATCACGTTGTTATTGTTGTTTCTTCCCCTCTTATATGAGTTAGTCGTGTCTTTCAGCCATGTGATGCTGGGAATGAAAAGGCTTTTTGTCAAAATCCTTTAAATGTGTGAAACCTCAAAAGGCTGGTTTTAAATGTCTGTGACCAATCAGGAAAGTAATTGAGGGAGAGTGATTGAATTCATAAAAATACATTTCCACTTCCTTTCTGCTGACTAAAATCTCACAGTAAGAAAGTGATTAAATTAAACAATTTTGACTATAAATGCAAGCCTCAGCCTCACAAACTATATGAAAACAATCCACAGATGGGGACAAAAGCTCACCTACCGCTAGTGACGCAGGCCACATTTCGGTATAATACCAGGACGACTGTGCAGACTTTAAGCGTCGACTGCGACTGCTGCTCTGCCCTCTGAGTCTTGCATTTCAGTCTCCTTGATAGTTTCAGTAAACACACCAGCTTAAATTGATCTCCATGTCACCCTTTTCTCCTTTAGAGATACCAAGTTGTCCGCCTCAGAGAGAGTTAAGTCTGGAGTCACAGGAGAGCAGCTTTGGCTTAAGATCAATGAGCCCACTGAGAAGGACAAAGGCAAATACTCCATGGACATCTTCGATGGCAAGGACGGCGTAAAGAGAGCCTTTGATCTGACTGGCAAGGGTGAGGCAAACTGTTAAAGTCAAACAAGCACGATGCTTGTTGTTGTGCTAAAAAGTCCCCATTTACTTTGGTTATTTTGCCTGTTACTATTAATAAAATGTTGATGTTCTTCTGGTGCAGCATGGGAAGAGGCATTTGAAGAATTCCAAAGGCTCAAGTAAGTAAATAAAGTCGTCTGACTCAATGCTTCTGTTGCGTATTTTGAAGAGGATGTTGACTCAAAGAAATACTAAGTAATCACATACTTAGAATAGACTCTATTTACTTTGTGAGCTCTTTCAGAGGCACTCGAAATACATTGCTTGGAGTTGTACGTCTTTTAGAATACAAAATGTTTGCGACCTTTCTGCCCTGTGGTATCATTTTTAGATGCTTCTAACAATGTCTGTCTCCATCTTTCCTTCCTTTGCTTGCTTCCTTCCTTCCTCCCTTTCGCAGGGCGGCAGCCATCGCAGAGAGAAGTAAGTGTTTTTTTATCCTGGGTCTCTCCCATGAGTCATGAATCATGACTCACGATGTAACATTTCTCTGGACGTAGAAGCTATTTCAGTTTGACTATCGTTTTAAACTTGGGTTCAGTGTAATTACACGTATACGAGAGTGTTGGTCATCATCATTTCAAGATGTCATCCGAGGAAAACGGTTTCCCAGGAGATTCAATTATTTAAATGTGTGTTTGTGCAATGTTGGATTGCGTTTTTCCAGCCAGAACTCGTTTAAAATATCAATAATGCATACAGTAGAGCTAGAATATGACAAAACGTTTCGTGAAGGAGGGTTCACCAGCCCAGTCAGTGTCTGTTGATCGTTTGTTGTCAACAGGCTGATGCTCCACGGAGTTTGACTGACTTCACAATTGCTTCTTGTCTTGTTTAGATCGCGCTCGTGTTGTTGGAGGCTTGCCAGACGTGGTTGCGATCCAAGAGGGCAAGGTAAATAAACGAGAGATTCAGCGTGTTAATACCCTCCCTTTTTCAACGTATTTGTTCTTCACTGTCTCATCGATTTGGAGCGTCTCTTTCCTCTGAACTGAAATCCCCTCGTTCCCTTTAGTCCCTGAACCTGACGGGCAACGTGTGGGGCGAGCCCACGCCCGAGGTGAGCTGGACGAAGAACGACAAGGAGCTGGTGTCTGGCGAGCGCTACACGCTCAAGTTCGAGCACGGCAAGTTTGCCAGCATCACCATTGCCTCCGTCACTACGACTGACTCTGGCAAGTACGCCCTGCTGGTGAAGAACAAGTACGGCAAGGAGGCCGGCAAGTTCACCGTCAGCGTCTACAACCCGGAGGAGGAGGAGGAGAACAAGGAGGGGAAGAAGGGCTAAACGAAAGGAGAATGCAATGTCATGAAATAAAGCCTGAAAAGGTGGACGACTGGGCTGCCTCCAAAGCGTTTTACCCCGGCACATGGCGGCGCACGGAGCAGTTTAAATAAATTATTAACACGACTGCTTCCTCGGGCCTCGTTCATGTGCTGGGATAAAGAGCTTTGGGCATTGCTTATCGAGGAGGAAAACAATGAATGTGAAATAGAGAAGGTTAATAGTGTGCTTAGTAGTTAGCTTGACTTGTCTCCCCTGTCTGAGTTCAGCAGTAAATGTAATGTTGAATTATTAATCTTTGTTTTAGCCAGCAAAGCAAAAAACTGTTTTATTAAACTATTGCAGTATTACATTTGAAAAGCCGTTTGACCTTTGAAACTAAGTTGACTTATGTAATGGAAACAAATAAAAGGGAAAACTAAAACTGAGGTCATGACCTTCCTATCTGCTTGGTATTGTGAAAGATTGGAAAATAAACGCGTTCGTGGATGTTTCAGATGCTTTTAGGTGTGTCGAGCTCTTGGTGTCTATTTAAATTGGACTGTGCGTGTATGCTGTCTGTCGTTGACGTCCTGTTTGAAAGCATCTATGATTAGAACCGCTTGTCAGAGACCACGACGTTGAGCAGAATACTACACATAATTTAAAGTCGTTCGTTTAAGGTTTCAGACACGGCCTCCATCTTGGACAGGCATAACTTGCATGCCTTTGGAGATATCTCAACAGCACTCGTCAGACGCCGTCATAGAAAAGTGTTCAAAGGGAATGTTGTACATCAAGTAAAATATAATCCCGAAAACCAGATAAACTTCCCTGCAGCATTGTTGGTATGTGTGTATAATTGACAAGTTAACCATAAGACAGTTTCCCCTTCAGGTCACTCCTTGTAATAAAGGTGCACGTGCTTTAAGGTTTCCCTTTTGTCCAAGTCATTGTACATCATACTTAAAAGTATTGAGACACATTAGAGTTACATAAATTCCTGTGCTCAAGGGTTTGGGGGCATGACGAGGGCCTATTAGAAAACAGCTGCTCAAGGGGTGGTATCTCGCCTGTTCCTGCGCTCATTGCTCATGGCGCTCATCGGGAGTTCCCAAAGTTGGGCGCTGGGCCCACAATAGGTCGTTAAAGGGGAGGCAAGAGTCCCGAGCATCCGGCATTTCACCGAGGTTACTGCTCACCCACGTGTGTCATCATTTAGTGGAGCATCTGTCAATAGATGCCACTGGGGGAATTATTACTAAACAGAACGACTACATCGGGCAAGAAGCTGATTTAATTCGGGATATACGGGGGGGGGGAAAGAAACGAAAGAGAGGCACGCCGGCCGTGTGAGTGCGCCGCCACTCTGCGCGCCGCCTGTCCCATCAACTCCAGCTCCCTGCTGGTTTCAAACCAGTCAGCCACGGTGGTCCGGGGGCACGGACACGGACACGTCGGGCGGCTTCTGGAGAGTTTCACGCGCGCCAACAAACCATGTGGACTCGCTGAACACGGCGTCCTTCACCGGCGGGAGTCACCGAGAGGTAAACAGATGTCGCGGTGCTGCTTTCGACCCGTTTGATGCAACGTTTCCGTCGGCTAACGTGAGCTAGCCTGCGAGCTGGCTAACGTCTCTGTGGCGCTCCGGTGGATTCATGTAACCCGGGGACATCCGTCCGTTCACCGCGTAACGGGAACGAGTTTACGTGACTACGGGTTTTTTAAATAATAAAAACACCCCACCTGGCGACCTTGTCGCGAGCCGCGGCTCTCGCCCGTTACCGTGTCACCGGCCGCCACTAACGGTAACTCCACGGTAACGTTTGCGCTAACGCTAGCTGCGGGTTGACTCTGCTAGCTGGGGCTCCATTCATTTATTCCTGGCGACATGTTCTGTCCCATAGTCCGTATTTTGTGTTGGCAAAGCATTGCGCTACACATTTAACGTCATTTAAAAATACATGTTTGCGTTATGTTTCCGTGCGTTTCTGCGTTTTCCATCCTCCACACGTCACGGCGCTTGTGTAACGTTACTGGTGGCATTTAACTCGCCATATGGCAGCTTTAATCTCCCAAATGAACATTTTTAGCCTGCAGAAACTGCACAACTGAGCCGGCTCGTGTTGGTTCGCGTTGTGTAGTTGTAGCTCGTGTTGTTGTCTTGCAGGCAGCGCTGACACCCACCAGATAAAACCACCTGCCTGTGGGGGGTGTTATTCCAAGAAACACAACTAAATAAAAACTCAGTATTTTCCAAGTCAGTCAATGTTAGTTTTTCTATCCATTATTAGTATTAGTATTATTGTTGTTATGTGAGAGTCTCACACGGATACTGTTTTTTAGTTATGGCCGTTCACGTTTTTCTGTCCCTACTTTATTGTTCAAGCTAACCTGACAACCCAAATGCTTTGACTCTGTTTGATAAATATACAATGACAGCTCGTGATCAGCAGTACATTTGCTATCGTGTGCACTCTGTTGTATTTACTAGGTTAAACTAAGGCAGCTGACTCTCTTGTGTTTTTGATGACTGTTCAGTTCATGTTTACACTCTTTAATTCATGTGTTGTTCAATTCATGGTCCTTTTGTAGGCAGCAGTTTGTGGAGATGTGTCACTGTACTGTGTTATTTAAACAACATATTAAGAACACTGTATATGTATAACACATTACAGTATATGGGCACCACCAACTATAGCCTCCAAAATTATCAGCAACAATTGCACATCAATATTAACATTACGGTTTTATTGCAGGGCTATTAAACATCCATGAACCGAGTGTACCTTCCCATAGCTAAAGCTAACTGGCTGGATTTTGACTTGAGTTTCTCAGTCAATAAATTGCAGATTACCAAACATGAAAAGCCTTTTTCTACATAAACTAAAGACGATAAAAAAAAGGGGTTCGTACTAATTTGACTGAACGACTGAACTTCTTTCTGACTTTTACTCTGTAACCTCGGTCCACAAAGCTTTGTTTTTCCAGCACTGAAGACGATGTAAACAAGCGCCAACATGGTCCGTCTGGGGTTGTCG
Source organism: Liparis tanakae (assembly GCA_036178185.1). Classification (NCBI taxonomy): domain Eukaryota; kingdom Metazoa; phylum Chordata; class Actinopteri; order Perciformes; family Liparidae; genus Liparis; species Liparis tanakae. The sequence continues at coordinate 16,718,213 of CM070098.1, read as the reverse complement.
TGGTGGTTTATGTTTCACGCGTAACAAGTCGGCTCATTTTGGTGCCGTTTGGTGTAACTCAATACCTGAGAGGGTGTAACATGAACCAGGTGTTGTCTGGTTGACCTGCGCAGTCGCAGAACTGATTCTTTTGTCACACGGTCAGAGAAAATGTGCACTTGATGATTCCAGATGAAGACCACAATTATGTTGTGACTGTAGCTAGAACCACAATACTCGGATGCCTGGTCTTTTAACTTTTTTTGGTGAGGGTTCTCTCTTCTCTCCAAAAGGTAAACATTTCGAACACAGAGCAGATCCTAGCACAGGGGAGGATGAACCAGCAGCCTTTCACCCAGTAGCCTGTGTGTTTTTGTTTGATAGTGTTTACTTAAGGCTTAGCGGATGGGACAGTGGGGATGAGGCCTTTTTGTAGAGCCTTGTGCATTATGTTCATCTGAGCATTCATTTAGAAGATGAACCGGGCGGGCGGGATGCTCGCCGCTGGCCCAGCGGAAACATCCTGATGACAAGTTTGAATTCGTCACAGTCGACTACATTCTCATGTCTGTACCTATTCCACATCTAATGAATATTAATGCACTTAAAATAGCACATTGGCTAATTTTAGCAAGTTATATTGATTACAATCAAATGTCCCCCTGGGAATGCAGAAAGTATATCTAATCCATCTATCTTAATATCTACTATTCCCCAAGAGATTATCCCGTTGGTATTTACAGGACTTTCCCCTGTTCCCTTTTGCGATTGTCAATAAGTTCAAGGTTATTGAGCAACATGTGGTAGTCCGAAGTATCCCGTTGGTTGTTTCCTGCAGCCAATCTTTATAATTTGATTAGTCACGCAGAATAACAACCACAGGCAGCAGTCGTACAGCACATGTGACGGCGAGGACGTCACGCTGCGGAGCACTACTTGTTTTCTTTCCCCGTAGCATGTGCTCTTATCAGGGGAAAACATGAGTGGACGTTCAGAGGAATTGGCTATCCCTTATCGGCACTACGCCGCCGTCTTCAAGAGGCCATCCCATTGGCTGAACCCTTTATCCTATCTGCTGACTGCATTGAGCAGATTCCTCGAAGAATGGCCAAGATGAAGGATGACAACGTTTCTGACGGCGTTGCACAATCTCATCAGGTAGCAGTGTGCCGGTATTCACCGTTTGTGAGGGTTGTGTCGACGTGCTCAGGTGGTCCTAATTCGAGATTAGTTTCAGGATGGCAGGAAGGCACTACCATCATAATCTCAGGGAGGAAAACTTTGATCCTCGTGGAGCATCTGAGGTGGGTTAAGTAAGAGCTGGTCCTCCACTCGCTGGGATGAAAAGACATAAGTCTTGTGAGGACGTGGAGCTCCTGGGACGCAACGCGGAGGACAACGGACACCCAGACAAGTCCTCCTCCCTAAAGTTGTCTTGGTTCCTGGTGAGTTGGCGCTGACGGCTTTGGCCTCATGCTGGAGGGCCTTCTATACTGCTAAACATCCGGTCCTGTATTGTTTGGCTTGGCAGGTTGGATTTATGACCTTATTCTTGTGACCAAGCCTAGTGGCTTCATGGCTGACCACAGGTATTGTTTGAGGGCTACATTCATGTCTGTTTTTTTTTTCTCCTTAAAGCAGCAGGTGGACATTGATTAAGTGTTTTATTACATTACATTACATTACATGTCATTTAGCAGACGCTTTTATCCAAAGCGACTTACAATAAGTGCATTTCAACCTAGAGTACAAACTAAGAACAACAAGAATACAGAAAGTAACATTTCCTCAACATAGTCCAACTACAAAAGTACCATAATAAGAGCTATTTAAGTGCTACTAAAGTGCAAATCTGTGTTTTAATCCAGATATAGTCGGAAAAGGTGCGTTTTCAGTTTCCGGCGGAAGCTGTAGAGACTTTCTGCTGTCCTGGTGTCAGTGGGGAGCTTTTTATGTTTTAAAATGGTCTCGAATAATCTAGCTGGGTCATGGAGCCTGCAGTGCGTCTAATCAGCCGGTACCTTCTTATCCACATGCCAAACATGTCCAGTGTCATTTCAAGTTTGGGGCTGACGGTGCAGCTACTTGTCTTGTGTGCTTCTACTCATGAGTTGACTCTGAAAGAAGGCGAAGAGGATGAGCAGCAGCAGGTACAGCATGTTTGTCTTAGGGACTGCATTCAATGGCGCCTCTCCACACGGCTCCTCGGTGTTCTTTTCTTTACGTAAGTGTCGCTGCACCTGTGGACGTCGTCGTGGACGGGAGATATGCGCTTGGTGCATATCTCCTGTCCGCCTGCATTTATGACTTTTTGTGGTGTAAAAGTTCATTGCATAACGCCCCATAATTTACCATTGGTGATTTGCTAGATGGAAAGAAAAGACTGTTTTGGGTTTTCAGAAATATGGAAAATCCATGCAAATAATTAATAAAACGCCATGCCACATGTGCCCTTTTGCCCCTGGCATCGGTACAGAGAAAACATGTTGCAGCTGATGTGTTGTTTTTATTCATACTTCAGGATGTCGGAGTTCCCTGGTCCCTCCTGAGATTAAAGGCTTCATCTGTGTATTACAGCACATCTACTTGGCTGCTGTTTTTTAGTAACTTTGTTTATACCAGTCTTCCCTGCATTGGTCTTCATAAAACAAGTAGAACCAATGTTAACAAGGTAGACAGAAACGTCTGACTACTATGACATAAAACTTAAGATGGTAGTAATCACACTTTTGTTTTAAATGTGATTTTTATTTTTCTATTAAACGATGATATCCTTAGAACAGAATTTGTTTTCTGTTCAGATTACAGTTTTTTTCCACATTTCAAACTAAACTGCTTGTTTAAATAAAATGTTTAGAGTTCTTGGTTTTATTCAGAAATAAGCATTAAAGTCATTTATAGGAACCATGTAGCTGGTTGTATATAATCCAGCTTCACAATAATTCTTTTTTAGATTGGAGCTTTTTTTCATCATACAAGCAGTGATCGTAAAACACACTTTCCAAAGGTGTATTTACTTATGATGGTTACTTTCCTTCAGATTGTAGTTGTCTCTCAGAAGAAGAGTGTGACTATAGTGAACGTCAACAGAGAGCAGTAGCTCAGGCATATGCATTTTTCCATCCACTTACATTTGAGAGCAATGAGAGCTTCCTGTTGTTGACAGGCCTCCTATCAAATCATCTAAAGTCCCCGACAACTCTTTGAACTGTACACTTTTACTGGTTGCCGTTTTGATAAGTTGCTGATTACCTGCCTAGGTGTGGTTAGACGTATGGGAATTATTCTGCCCACATATTAATATTTTATTGCTATCTACTCATTCACTTACTCTGATAAAACATATCATCCCAGTTTCCCATATTACATGATGCCAGCCTAGCACAAACGCCCCTATTCTCTCCTCGACGGCTAGACTCCGAACAAAAGGTCAGTGTGACACGGGAACATTTCGTGTTGCATAAATAACCCCGACGGAGTAAACAAGGGAACGTGTTTACAAGCCTTGCTAAACACGACCCTGACCTGTACACGCTAAACATGTTTGTCAAGTTAATGGTCATATGCACTCTGTGGCATGCGGCGCACAGAAATAACAAATAATCTAGATCAGTAATGAGGCCACTGGTTCCGTAATGAGGCCATGGGAAGGCTGCTGGGAAGTGTGTATGATTAGCCGAGGCCTGTGTGGCACTTTCTCTTGATTTACTGGCGTCCGCAGATTGCTTGATAAAGGGTCTCCGAAGCCGCTTCTCCCAAACAGCAAAAAGTGCGTTAAGTAAAAATGTCGGGTCAATCCTGGTTCATTTAAATATAGCCAGCGGAGGACGACTTGGTGGTGTGTCTGAAAACAGGAAGTCGGCTGCTCCCATTGCAGATGGGCAGTTTAGTGTGAACTCTGTGACGTTGTCTCCTCGTTGTTTCAGCCCAGCCAAACTTAAAAAGAAGAGCCCACTGAGAGCGCTCTAAATCAAGTGGAGACCTATTCGATTTCACAACTCGCGTGAGCCAAAACTGTCTCCTTCTCTCGCGTCTTGTCCCTAACTCGGCTGATTTATTGCGCTTTCCCCCCCATCCAGGCAAACACCATGAACTACGTGGGCCAGCTGGCAGGTCAGGTGCTGGTGACCGTCAAAGAACTGTATAAAGGCATCAATCAGGCCACCTTGTCCGGATGCATCGATGTGGTGGTGGTCCGCCAGAGAGACGGCACCTACCAGTGCTCGCCGTTCCATGTGCGCTTTGGCAAGCTGGGCGTACTGCGCTCCAAAGAGAAAGTGGTAAGTGAACAATGTTTTAAATTATTCTCGCTGTGTTATTGAAATCATGTTAAAATCCTCTAAATTAAGACGTGTCGACGCTAATGAATCTACTTCAGGAAGCTATTGAGGATATGAGAATAAAAGTGTGTGCCAACTACAACATGATTTATTTTCCACTTTTATTATGCTGTTATAAGTCACAATATTTGCTTTGCAGTGACTCGCAATCTTATGTTTGCTGCTGCTGCCTTGACCGCCATATACTTACCTTCAGGGACCAAACTCTCTGGTCTCTGGTAATTATCTTCATTGATGATCTTTCTCCATCGTGTATATGGGAGTGGTCATATGGGTTCTCAGGTGTTAGAACGGACCAAGGTTATAAAATATAAATAATACAAATATCTACTCGAAGGTCTGTACCCTGCTTAAGAATAAGTCAACAAAATCTTTCTTGTGAGAAGAATGTAGGTCACTTGAGTTTATAGTTGTTGTATACAGGGTTCGTACGGTCATGGAAAACCTGGAAAAGTCATGGGATTTTAAAATGGTCATTTCCAGGCCTGGAAAAGTCGTGGAAAAAACTTAAATCATCAAAGTTTTGGAAAAGTCATGGAAATTTGTTATAGTTACGTGTTCATTTACACCGAGTTTGTTTTTTAAACGAAGATGCTCAAAATATAAGCCGGCGTATGCTCTCAATACACAAAATGTTCTACATTTTTCATGTTGTTCCCGAGATTTCAGTTTGGTCATGGACATTTGGTTTAAAGTCATGGAAAAGTCCTGAAAATCCATTGGTCAAAATGTGTAAGAACCCTGTGTATAACCACTCTGAATATTCCTTGGTATTCAGCTAAAATAAGATATTTATTTTAATTGAAAGATTTTTTTTTCCATCCATATTTGGTATCGATGGTGAACTTGTCCACGCCTTGTATTCTAGGAAAAGTAACGCAGCTTATTGACTTGCTTGAGGATCAGAGTGGGCGATGACACGTGGGGGATTGACACTGTTGCACCACCTACCCAGAATGCTGATGGACTTGCAGGAAGGACTGAATGACTGGTTACTATGGCAACAGCTCTACAACTTGAATGTGTGGGAGGGGGAAGAAATGTGAAGGAGGCTGTTGTGTAACAGACGGTTATGCACGTGTCCCCGAGATAACTTATCGGAGCCTTTATGGCTGCTGCTATAAGTTTGTGTGAGTCACCCGGTGTGTAGTGCCGTCAGAGAGAAACAACACAATGATGTGCCCTGATGTTGAACATCTGCAGGCAGCCGGGGCCTCCAGTAATCTAGCAGGGTGTTAGTAAATCCACAACTCGGCCAAGTGGACGTAGCCTGGCTGTGACGGCTTGAAGAGGAACCTCATTTATTCTGGCTCATTATTAATCGGACATTTTAAATTCCCAGGCATCGCTCGCCATGCATGCATTTCCTTTAGAGGAGGGTGGAAATTGAATCTTGAGGCTGTTGAGAAACCGCACCGGCAATACAAGGACATCGGCAAAAACTACGACGTGAGGGATGGGGTCCGAGATGGAGGATGTTGGTTTCCCATTTGGTTGAGAATTAATATGAATGATTTGGTTTTGGGTTGTCAGACGGGGGCTGGCGACTGTAGTTTGTGCCAGACGGGATCTATTTTTTGCTTTTCTGGTGTCGAGTTTCTGAACAGCCTCAGGTCCACAGGCATGAATGATGCTCTATTGGCAGGGTTGACTCTGCTCTACAGCCCAGAGGAGCCATGCTGTTAAGTTGTGTAAAGTCCTGGGTGAAAGATGGGCCTGTAAGTAGCTGAAGTGTGGCCTGTAATAAAACAAAACCCACATTGTTGGCAATTAAAACGGCATCATCAGATTTTGGATGGATGAATACATGCTGATTAGATATCGGGCAAACACCATTTTCAGTGTCCTCCTTTATGACTTTGATTTCCTAATTGAAAGTGTTACTTTTATCTCCTGCCAAACTCTTTCAGATTGACATTGAAGTGAACGGGGAGCCGGTCGAGCTGCACATGAAGCTCGGGGACAATGGAGAGGCCTTTTTTGTCCAGGAAGCGGAGCAGCTGAATGTGAGTACCCAACTCGCCACAGATTACTGAAGTCCGCTATTTTGAAAAAATAAATTGAAATAACAATACTGCTGCCGTTTAAAAAAAGAAACCTCTAATGTCAATTGGTTTATACTGTGTACAGCAGCTAAAGTTAAGTAATACATTGATTGCACTACAAATAGTTTTTCTATCATATCAACAACAGCATCGGTACATGCTTCTGATGCGTTTAGAATACAGTGCTTTGTGTCTACCAACCAATTTTATCATCGCGTTTTCTATATTTATTTTTAATTTGATGTCGATGCCATGTAATGTATTCAATGTGAATGTTGTACTCGATGGTCATGTCAGATTCAGCATTGTTTTGTACACACCCCGCAAGGAAGACGGTGACTCGGAGTAGAGAAATGTTTGTTTGGGGAAGTATTTACTCGACTGTAGTTGCTTCATTTGACACGTGACCTTTCTGACCTCGCATTGCGACAACGAAGCTGTGACGACAGCCCTGTTCTTCTGGAACTTTGCCGAGGCTAGGAACCGACTCGACGAGCCAGTGACGCTGCTTTGGTTTGCGCTTGTTTCTCGAGCCTCATGCTCCTGATTCTCATCGATTGCAGATTGTTCCCGCCCACCTGGCCACCTCCCCGATCCCCACCGAGTGTCACCTGTTCTGGATGTCGGAGGTTGAGCACCGGGCGCTAAAAGATCTGGAGGACGACCCCGCTGACCCAGAGGACCCGCCGGAGCCGCCTGCCCCGAGCACCATGGCCACGAAAAAGAAGAAGAAACGGAGGAAGAAGCACAAGGGGGACCCCCGAAGGGAGGAGCTGACCCCGCCAATGTCGGTCACTGCTGGTAATGCTATTGCTGCTAACGCGCCTGCTGCTAACCCCCCCGCTGCTGTGTCCAGCTCTGGGCAAAACGAAGAGATCTTTGAGATGGACCTGAGCTCTGATGAGGAAGCTGCGGTGCACGTCTCCAGGTCGGTTCAGGGTCAAAGCTTTACTGTTGGAGCAGAGATCTGTTTACATAGAGATGAGTTAATTATTATGTATATGATTGACCCTGTACTTAGGTCACCATCCATAACCACAATGCGAGACATTGACCCCAAATTACCCGCAGCCAGACGCAGCCTTGATGGATATCCACTTTCTGACGGGGACTGGCAGTCAAAGGACAGGTGTGTGTTGACGAGAGCACCGAGCCAACCGCGAGGGTGTGGCCCACACACTATCTTATTGACTATCTTATTGATTGTTTGTGTTCGTTCTTCTGTCCCTTTTAGTCATGGCTTGTCGCAGGCCTTTTCCCCAAAGAGTGACTCTGAGCTGATGGTCAGGAACTCTGAGAGTTTGCTCCGAGCCGAGTCCCACATGCAGTGGACGTGGGGCGAGTTTCCAGAAACAACCAGGGTAAGCGCCTCTCTCCCCTCATGTTGAAGGGCAGATGGTTCTCGGTATACTCGGTAACCTTTTCTCTATATTGTTTTTTTTTTTAAATCCAGGTCCCCAAAAAGGAGAAACTAGAGCTCATAAAGAAGGTGACCATCACCCCTTCGGAGAGCACCCACTTCCGCGTCATCCTCAGCTCTGAGGCCATGGAGAACGAGACCGAGATCGACAGGGGAGATAGCCCCTCCCCCTCCTCCTCCTCAGGGTGCACTATTGTCAAGCCTAAGCCACGCACCCCGATGACCACTATGACACCTTTGATTCCGCTCGACTCGGACGACATCATAGCACCCGGGAGCCATCTGACTCCCACCGAGCCCCTGGACGTCCTGCCGCCCAATGTGGCGACCTCCACCCCTTCCAGCAGCCCGCTGAGCGATTCACCCTCCAAGAAGAAAGGTACGATCGGACGCCCCGTTTCTCTGTCATCTCCTGTTTGGCTGCGAGCGCACATTTACAGATGAATGCCTCTGTTGTCGAATCAAGGTGTCCCAAAGCGGAGCCAGCACCAGGGTCCGGAGGATATCTACCTGGATGACCTGAATGTACTTGAACCGGATGTTGCTGCAAGATATTTCCCTAAGAGGTCAGCTCGCCATTTTCAATTAATTAAAACGGGTCAGGAATGACATAATTAGCTACCTCCTTCATAATCTGTCTATTTAAAAACCTAACGGACCATCGCCACGCGTCGTTCTCTTTTGTGTCGGCAGTGAGTCGGAGGCGGCGACGAAGCACTGGATGGACTCGGAGATGCTCTCCGGGTCCCAGTCTCCCCAGTCGGTGGGCAGCGCGGCGGCCGACAGCGGGACGGAGTGTCTTTCTGACTCGGCGAGTGACCTCCCCGACGTCACGCTCTCCCTGTGCGGAGGCCTCACGGAAAATGCCGAAATATCCAAAGGTACATTTATAGTCTGGCTCTCGTAAAAGTGCACCGTGTCCTTTTATGCAGGACATTAATGTAACCTCAGCCAGTGGAGACACACAGGATGTGTTGTGCAACTATAAAGTTACCGTGTTTTATTGGCCACATTAGAAGTCTTTCAGTGTGTGTGTGTGTGTGTGTGTGTGTGTGTGTGTGTCACCTTTTTAAGGCCACACATGTCACTCTTACTGGGTATGAATCGATCCCAGCTGTGGAGACACTGGTACAGCTGTGTATTCATAAAGCATGTGTAATTCTTTTGTATGTATTTTATTATATGTTAATGTTTTGCACCATCTGGACCTTGAGTCTGTAATAAAAGTGTGATTGGTTGATTGAATCCTGATAGAAGTTTCTTAGAAGTCCTCGGCTGATGTTTCCTGTGTGGCTTTAAGTGGGATGACACGGCTCACTGCCGCTGACCTTTCACCTGCTGACTTTAATTAATGTCTCTTCTGTGTTTGCAGAACGGTTCATGGAACATATCATCACCTATCTAGAATTTTCAGAAAATCCAGCAATAATAGATAACCCCAACCTGGTAGTTAAGCTAGGAAATAGGTAAGTCGGTCTTTTTTAATTTCACACGTGAAATGAGTGTGTGGTGAATATAATCTCCTAACTAATGCCCTTTTTCTTATTACAGATATTATAATTGGACGCTCGCTGCGCCCTTGATTTTAAGTCTACAAGCATTTCAGAAGAATTTACCAAAGGTGACTGATCTTTGTTTTCTTTTCAGTTTGTTGTCATTACATTTGGGTCTGTGTAATCTTTAACTAGCTCATCCATACCGGTTACTAGGCTACAGAGGAGGCCTGGGTGAAGGAGAAAATGCCAAAGAAGTCGGGCCGCTGGTGGTTCTGGCGAAAAAGGGCAGACAGTACAATCAAGCAGGTGTGTACATATCATAAGTATGCAAATCTGTTTAAAAACATTTTTTTTCGTAAAAATTGTATGATATTTAGAGTTTATATTCCCCCCTTTACTCTTCCAGTCGGAGACTAAGCTTGAAACCAAGGAGGAGTGTCAGCTGGAGGAGGAAGGAACATCCATGTCTCAGGAGAAGCTGCCCTTGCCGTAAGTGTATAGAATACTCGAGTGAGTTCACTGACATGTTGAACTCTGAAATGACGCCGTAAAAAGAATCAAAAGCTTTTATAAGTCTTGTATTTTATGACGACTCTTCATGATCACAATATTTTGTCAACAAAGAGTTTTTCAGGGTTAAGGGTTACAAGCGTATCATGAGTATGATGCGTTTTTTATGTATTTAGGTTAGGTTACTTTATTAGTACCCGTAGGTAGACTTGTTTTGAAGTATCAAAAGACGGTACAAAACAAAATTGAGGCGTCCATCTTGACATACAAACACAAACAACCAGACAAACATGATAAAAGTACTCAATGTTAAGATCGTTGCTGTTGTAATTATTATAACAATGTGTTCACCTGTGTGATGGCTGCTGGAACAAAACTGGTTTTATACCGCTTTGTTCTGCACCGTGGTACTAAATACCTCCGGCTTAACCAGCTTTAAATCTTAGACTGTTTAGAAGTTGCACACATTAATTAAATGGGATCGAAACCTATGCATAATTTTACATTTTTAATCGTTAAATCTGTTTCGCTGGTGCTGTATTTTTTTCTCCAAGCAATGTTTCTGTACCCAGCGGAGGATGACTCTGATTGTAGTTGGTTCCCTGTAGTCCTAAAGCAGGAGACTCGTCCAGCGACGAAGAGGCCAAGGAGGTGAGCGCTGCGTCTTGTCAGGAGAGACTGCAGCCAATAGAAAGTCAGCACCACCCCAACCAGCACTCCTACAGGAAGTCGCTGCGCCTCTCCTCTGATCAGATAGTAAGAACATCCTCACACACGCCTTGTCCTTCCTCAAAATCATCATCACTTCTTAAAAGTAGGGCGTGTAATTGTTTTTATAATATTAAACTTTACTTTAATTTAATGGTTTAAATATGGCTGATTTCCAGAATGGATGATTGATTCGATTACAACCTGGAGTGGAGGGGCCTAATGAGATTTGTGTTTTAATGTTTTTTGCTGTAGATTAGCGCTCCCTCTGCTGGCTCGCTATTAACTCCATAGTGTTTGCCCAGTTTACAGTCTGTAGGGGGCGCTAAAGACCAGTATATGTTCATTTGTACTGCGGCGAAACAAATCATACTGGAGAGTCTTGTCCGTACTGTTGGAACACGTCGGTGAATGAAATTGCCCTCTCCTCCCAGATGTTTTGATCGTCTTCCTTGTGTTTCCAGGCCAGTCTGAAACTGAAGGAAGGCCCCAATGATGTGACGTTTAGCATCACCACCCAATACCAGGGCACGTGCCGCTGCGAGGGCACCATCTACCTGTGGAACTGGAACGACAAAGTCATCATCTCTGACATCGACGGCACCATCACCAAGTGCGTGCCTCCGCGTTACTCTCAGCGCAGCCGCCTCATAACCCCGTCTGATCAGAGAGATGCTGCTGAACTTTATCTCACAACATCGTACATGTTTGTACACAAACACTACACAATAACAAACCGCTTCTTTTGTTCTTCCTATACTGATTTTGATCAGTACTGAACAACACAGTAAATGACTGTTATTGTTGCAACACAATGTCCAGGGCTCATCGGTTCTCCACCCGCGCATAAGATTAGATTAGAAAACTTTATTAATCCCCAGTGGGGAAACTCATTTGCCACCAAAAATCCATCCAGATGACAATAGACACAGTCCACAGAGCACAACAGGCAAGAAACACAAACTACCAGAATATGCCCAATAAAACATTAATCATCAGAAAGATGAGGAATCTCAAAAAAGCTAAAGGTGTTCATTAAAAATCGAACTGCAGGTGGAGCAAAAGACCTTCTGAGTAGTTCAGAGGAACACGAGGCATCCTGAGTCGCTCGCTGAAAGAACTTTAAAAACAGTTTAGTGGATGGCCTTCAAAAGGAGCGATTGTTTTTAACTTGGCCCTTGTCCTCTTTTGTATAGTGACCTCTAGTGAGTCCGGGGGACGGCCAATCACTGAACCAGTCTTTGATCATCCAGTCATGCGATTTTAGTTTCCCTTACTTTACTTATGTCAGCTGCTCATCATATATTGTTATAGATATAGAATAAATACTAAGTGTATATATATATATATATATACATGTGAAGTAACCTGTTACTCCTACTGTTATGATGTTTTCACTATAATAGTAATAATAGTAATAACTTTATTTATATAGCACCTTTTAAAAACAATGTTTACAAAGTGCTCCAGAGAGTCAAAGCTAAACAAGTGGAATAGTAAGAAACCAATATTACAATTAAAAGTATATATTAAAAATAATATATATCTATAAATTGCCCATATACTGTGAAATAGTTCTCCATATTTGTTTTAGTAGTGTTGTGAGGTAGTTATCCATAATCGTAATCTATTCACAGCAGTACATTGCGCCAACTCCACGTCTCTCCCAAATCCCAGGCACCATCTTCTGCATTTAAAACCCCAACTATGGATAAGTACCTCACACGAGCCCACTTAAAAAACACTCAAACTCCCCCCTTTTAATTTATATAATAACTATATATTATAACATTGGATTATTGAAAGAAAGATCAATGACTTTATTTTTAATTACACATTTTGTGCAGTTTTCTCTGCAACGTCATTGACATGGACCAATCCAGGTCTTTCTCAAATAGCAGATATTAAATCCATAATCCAGCTTTAGTGTTAATCTTTTTAATTAGCATAAAGCCAATCTCGATCCCGTCTGCTACCGGTCTGACGGTGGATAAGCCTCTGGTTGCAAGGGGCTCCATCACTCGGTTCCCAGTGTCCCCTGCGGATAATAAAGCTCATTATAAACTTAAAAAAAAGAGAAGCTGTCTGGTTTCCGAGTTTGCATTTCTGCCACTAAATTCCACCTCTTATTCCACTATTTATTTACCATCAAACACAACTGGTCAAAGCTCCTTGGACTACAAACTGAAACCCACATCTCGCGGTTCATGTGGTCAACATCAACCGGGTCCACGCTGACCGAAGCTTATTATCTGTGACCTTTGAGGCTAACCTGTGACACGCGGTGTTCTTTGAGCGACAGGTGCAGAGCACACTGACTCTAACGAGCTCATTTACATTTTGGTACGCAGCTCTCGGACGCAGTTGAGACGGGGGCCCGGGGCCCGGCGTCCTCATTAGTGGGCGTCGGTCTATAATGTTGTGTTTATGAAGAACTGATTGAGTAGTTATTGCTTTATGTGACCTTCTCTGAAGGTCGGCCCTACAGGTCTACTGTTCTTTGTTTTCTCTGTCACTTTACAGCTGCTACGCGCCGTCTTTCATCACTAATATCCACGTGTTTTTTTTAGGTCAGACGTGTTTGGTCAGATTCTGCCGCAGTTGGGGAAGGACTGGACCCACCAGGGCATCGCCAAGCTCTACCACTCAGTAGCTGAGTAAGTGCACAACAACACTGATTAATCACAGAGGAAGGCTGAATGGTCGCTCTGTGGTTACCACCGCCTGCGTTTGATTCCCAATAGTCTCTCAGCGGAGTTGATATTTTCCCGCATTGTTTTTGTCGGGGGTTTTGAGGTTGACTCGGGAAGTTTGACAAAAAATCAAAACCGAGTTATACTGGAACACCACGTTCCTCTTTTTAGTGAGTTTTAATACTTTAATCTTGACTTGTCTTTCCTGCTTTAATCATGGTGACTATAAAACTACTCTGTACTGTAGTCAGATTAGTAGTTGTCATAATAAATAGAAGTAAAAAAAAAAAAAATGTTTTTATTGAATCGGCATGACTTTAGGGCGTGAGTAGTCCAGAAGGTTGTGGGTTCGACGCGGCCGGCTTCAGGGTGGAGTTTGCAGTGTGACGTCAATGAACGGCAACTGGATGAGTCAAACGCCGGCTAAGTACTCGCTCGCGGTACTTTGCTGGCATTGGCGCTACAAATGCAATGCTGCATTATTAATGTGAAATGAACATGAAATGTTTCACTTTTTGTTGCAATAGCTACACAAACAAGTCAAGTGCTGTACATCTGAAGGTGTTTGCATGACTCCATCATCAACTTGTCATCATTTCTAAGCGTGTCAGGGTACAGACATAGACGACATCTTTTAAACTGGACTTCTACAGAGGGGAACATATTGGTGTGTGACGTCATACCAGCTCCACAGTTTCTGTAGAAACGCGTGTGAACCCTGATGCAGGTTAACTTAATTATTAACAGGTAGGTATCGATGTGAGCGTGACTTGCCAGTATCTATGCGTCACCCCCCTGATCGGCCGGCTCGAGCCCACCCACACCCAACTGGCAAAATTCGGGATTATTTAAGGTGGAAACTTTCAGGAATGGGATTTGATTGAAAGCAGGGTTCGTATGTTCACGGAAAACCTGGAAAAGTCATGGGATTTTAAAATGGTCATTTCCAGGCCTGGAAAAGTCATGGAAAAAACTTAAATCATAAAAGTTTTGGAAAAGTCATGGAAATGTGTTATCACATGTTCATTTACATCGAGTTTGAAATAAAAAAAAATTATATTATAAAAATTAAATAAAAAACGCTCAAAATATAAGCCGGTGTACGCTCTCACTACGCACAATGTTCTAAATGTTTCATGTTTTTACCGAGATTTCAATTTGGTCATGGAAATTTGGTTTACAGTCCTGGAAATCCATCGGTCAAAATGTGTAAGAACCCTGTGAAAGGGAAATCCTGAAGGATAAGTGGCTATTGCCAATGGATGGATTGTATAAAAACTGCACATTGTGAATCTTATTAAAGTGCTATTCTTACTAATTGCTATGGTGATATTAAACCGTATTTGAACAACTGTTAATGAGCCTCTCTCTCTCTACTGGCAGGAATGGCTACAAGTTCCTGTACTGCTCAGCGCGGGCCATCGGCATGGCAGACATGACGAGGGGCTACCTGCAGTGGGTCAATGATGGCGGCACCATTCTACCCCGAGGACCTCTCATGCTGTCTCCCAGCAGCCTCTTCTCTGCCTTCCACAGGTACGAGAACGTACGACGTAGAGGGCTTTCGGTCTCATGAAGCCACGTCATCCCGTTAAACCTCGCTTCCCACCATTTGAATTTCTCATATGTCTCCGAAGTTTAATCCTTTTTGTCTGAACTTTATTTCCCATTAAATATCTCGACTCCAAATCCAGGAGATTCATTATAATAAGCCTTTTATATGCAGAGGCTACAGACGATTCAAACTTGTGAATTTCCAACTCCAAAGGTGTTAACTGTGTTTTTAGCCTCGCCGTCGGCTACTAAAAATGTACTCCGCATTAATCTTTTCACTTAATATTTCCATCTTTAGTTCCTTGTTTCTGCATGTCGGTTCTGAACAGTCGAGAATTACGTCTTCCCAGACGGCAGCTGCCAAGGCGATGCCTGTGACGGGCGGTTGACATGTTTATTAATCAGATGGTTAGACTTGAGAGGATGCAACTCGTGGATTTCCAGGTAGCGCTGGGCTGTGGATGGATGGTCAGCCTTACGATTCCAAGTAATTTACTTACTGACGGCAACACAAGTATTTGTGTATTCATTGCACACTTTAGCTGGTAATTAATGCTAATATTATTGACCTTGGTTAACAATATGTAGTACAGGATGCAAACATAATTTGCGAGCGCATACGTAAAGGAAATTAAACGAGTGTTACACCACACCTATTCTTACACCCCCTTCCCCCCCCTCTCTGTGTGTTCTTATGTTGTCATCCTCGACATATGTCATTTCAATGGGATTCCTCTGTGACCTTTCCCTCTACCTCATAGACCCTCAGGGTTCGTACGGTCATGGAAAAGTCATGGCTTTTAAAATTCGTTGTTTCCAGGCCTGGAAAAGTCATGGAAACGACTAAAATCATAAAAGTTTAGGAAAAGTCATGGAAATTTGTTCTAATCACATGTTCATTTACGCCGAGTTTGAAATAACTAATGTTTTTTTTGAAAGAAAGACGCTCAAAATATAAGCTGGCGTACGCTCTCAATACGCTACATTTTCTAAATGTTTCATGTTGATACCGAGATTTCAGTTTGGTCATGGAAATTTGGTTTAAAGTCATGGAAAAGTCATTTGAATCCATTGGTCAAAGTGTGTAAGAACCCTGACCCTGTTTTCACTTTAAAATGCGTCTTCAGCCGACCGGATCACTGAACTGTAGTAACGTTAACGCGTCCCTGACGAGCACGAGACGGGAGAGTCCGTCG
This sequence comes from Liparis tanakae, assembly GCA_036178185.1. Classification (NCBI taxonomy): domain Eukaryota; kingdom Metazoa; phylum Chordata; class Actinopteri; order Perciformes; family Liparidae; genus Liparis; species Liparis tanakae. Next base: position 16,702,272 of record CM070098.1, on the reverse strand, counting down.
TCAATGCCACGGCTCTCCTTCGGTTTCTCCTTCTGATCTCCAGTTGATCGTCGAAGCTCGTAAGCTGGTGCTGTCTGCGACGTCAAACTGATTTTAAAAAGGCCCATAGAGATGGATTACTAGAGCCTCAGACATATTGGCAGTTTGGATTGCCGAGAACACGCCGAGGGATTGACCCAGTCTGTGTCGTCTCGAGTTCAGCGTGCAGATTCTGTGCCATGTCTTTTTTTTTTAAGCTGCACATACGGTGTTTGCATTATTAACACGGCCCTGTTGACTTCATTAGCATGTCACCAAAACCTCTCTTGCATTTGGAGGAAAGCTAGATTAAACTCACTAGAAAAAGCACCAGCCAAGTCTAAAAGCTGAATCTAATCTGAGATAACAAGAAAGAAGAGAGAAACCTGGCAAGTCTAAATCAGAAGTGACCTGTGGTGAGGACGTCTGTGTGTGTGTGTGTGTGTGTGAGTGTGTGTGTGTGTTGCTCTAATCAATCTGTCTGTTTGCTTCAGGGAGGTCATTGAGAAGAAACCAGAGATCTTCAAGATTGAATGCCTTACAGACATCAAGAACCTGTTCCAGCATAACAAGCAGCCATTCTACGCCGCCTTTGGGAATAGAGCTAATGTGAGTTAATGAGTGTTTGAAGATGTCGGACTCACAAGACATTAAAGCGCTCCCTTTTTTACATGTCGGAGAGCTGTGTTTTCCCCAGGTTTGACGCAGACATGATGTATCGCAAGATCACCGTGACGCGTCGGCTATTAACTCGGCAGACGCACACCTATGAAATCGGCGCTGGGCTGGACCTGAGCTGAGGTCACTGGCGGAGTTTAGTCCCATGAGACATCGTCTGTGGAAAAAGAATAAAATGAAAAGCTCCGGCCGGGCACAGCGTCCCATCTTCAGCTGCACAAACAGCAACACCCACATGAAGCGCCGGGTCGGCCGTCAGACCTCTGTCTGTCTGGCGCTCGCCAAACAAAACAAAATGAAACAAACACAGTCTTCCTCTTCCTCTTGCTCATCAAAAATGTTCCATTTGGAGATATTGCCATTAAGCGGCACACAAACGGGACCTCTGTGGTTACTGTTATTCAGGCTTTTATGTCAGTTTGTTCCCAATGTGTATTTATTTATGGACGAGCGCTACTTTCTGAAAATGATCTCGGATGGCTTTAAATGCCCAGTTTCTAATTTATCATCGGATTTAAATTAGTTTCAGTCTCTTGTTTAAAACCAAGCAGAATATTTTCATGTGTTTTTAACTAATCGTATTGATCGTTCGTCTCCACGCAGGATGTGTTTGCCTATAAGGAGGTGGGGGTTCCAGTGTGTAGGATCTTCACAGTCAACCCCAAGGGGGAGCTGATCCAGGAGCAGACCAAGGGCAACAAGTCCACGTGAGTACATGAACCCACTGGTCTCGCTGGAGAGGTCCCTGAGAGCACGGCGTGGACACGGAAAGAACATGATCTGACTTTTTTAAATATTGTCTGGCACCGTTTAATGTTGTATTGTCTGGAACGTTGTGCAATGTGCTACTGCTGCCGTCTAGGCCAGGACACTCTCGTAAAGGAGACTTTTAATCTCAATGAGGCATTTCCTGGTTAAATATATATATATTTTTATAAAATAAAAAGAGCAGTAATGGTACTATATAATATCTGACTAAATACTTACAAAATGGGATATTTATAAAGTGGCCCTGTTCATTATTTTAGCAGAAGTTAAAACGACGTTGTGTAAGTGGTTAGTCGTTGCGATGAGCCCATAAAGGCTTATCATAAACTTTCTTTCAGCTCAATCAGGGTTGGTACGGTCATGGAAAACCTGGAAAAGTCATGGAATTCTCTCTCTGGAATGCTGATATACTTACTGAACTCTTTCTAAATGTCCATTCTTCTGTCTCCACAGTTACTGCCGGCTCAGCGAGCTGGTGGAGCACGTGTTCCCTCTGCTGAGCAAAGAGCAGAACGAGGCCTTCGTCCTGCCGGAGTACAGCTCCTTCTGCTACTGGCGGCAGCCCATAGCCGGCATCCAGCCGGACGAGCTGCTCTAATCCGGCACGGGTGGATTACCCAGGTGCTCGTATACACGCAGCTGGACTGTGCACTTGAATGCATCTCCAGGAAACGCACAGACTGAAACCCCAGATTACCTATTAAGTACTCAACCGCGCTCACACGGTGACGGGGTTACGACCACGAACACGAGTGAAAGTTATCGCCAGAGCAGTATAATCCCAGATGAGTCGTCCCTGAGAGACGAGAGACCCAACGCCAACTAGACGCTCATCTTTCCTCCTGCCTGTGAAGGCATCCTCGCCCAACGAGCACTATGTAGTCCCCATCAGTGCGGGGGTGAAGATCTGAGACTTCTCCTCTCTCTCTCTGTGACTTCTAGAAACCCGATTGGTGTCCAGTCGCCATCAGGGCCACCGCGGCTGAGGCGTACGCCCGAGCTGTGGAGAAGGCAAATAAATTACTTCTTGATTACATTTCATTTGCGTGAAATGAAACATTTGAAACAAAGAAGAAGAAGAGGAAAAAAATGAACCACAGGGTAGGAACTGGACACTGGCCACGACTCATGCCGGTAATCGTCGGCTGTGGCTGCCATGTTTGCCTGCACACAGTAATCCAGCCTGTAATCTGTCCTATAACAAGAATACCATGAACCAAACGCAGCAGGTTCATGAAAGCTACTGAAGTCGATCGGTTCGGTTCCCGACTCTGGACTCTGGACTCTGGATCCGCCGACTGCGTGGCGTCGGCGTTGTTGATGTTCACGGCCGTGCCAGGGATTGCCACAAGTATGCGAGGGGTGCACATTTTGGATGTGACTGAAAAAAGCTAAATGAAGGAGGCTGCGTCGTCTCGCTGTTATTTTGAATCGATTATTCCGTCACACGAGCTCCGGCGAATCAAGTGTTTTGTTAACGATGCAGTCATTATTTCTGATAATTGGTATGTTTAAGTTATTGACTATCGTGATGCCTTTTGCTCGTCTGAAAAAAGTAATTTATCACCGATGTGGAAATACTTTCAGTCGGTATTTTGTCTGGTTGGTCATAAGTTAACGCGCACTTAACGGTAACGGCTAGGCCTCGTACGATTTTTGCTTTTTTAATTTGAATGTTTGTCAGATCTGTATCCCATCTTCAAAACGATCTGTACTCCTTGTTTTACAGTGAAACCTTTGATGTGCAAGGTACAGACACGGTCCTCAGCAAACCTCAGAAGCCACAGCATTGGTATTAAAATATGTGTAAATGTAACGCTGGAGGGGGAGAGGAGAGGAGAGGAGAGGAGAGGGAGAGGAGAGGAGAGGAGAGGAGAGGAGAGGAGAGGAGGAGAGGAGAGGGCTTAAAATGAAGGATTTTACAACGGCACGCTCTTTTTTGTGTGTGTGTGTGTGTGTGTGTGTGTGTGTGTGTGTGTGTGTGTGTGTGTGTGTGTGTGTGTGTGTGTGTGTGTGTGTGTGTGTGTGTGTGTGTGTGTGTGTGTGTGTGTGTGTGTGTGTGTGTGTGTGTGTGTGTGTGTGTGTGTGTGTGTGTGTGTGTGTGTGTGTGTGTGTGTGTGTGTGTGTGTGTGTGTGTGTGTGTGTGTGTGTGTGTGTGTGTGTGTGGATCCTGTGCCTCTGGTGCGGAGGAGCCAAAGGAAGAACCATAAACAGGAAATACTTGAGGAAGCCTTTTGAAAGCGTTTCACTGGCGTTGCGTGGGCTTGGCTGTAGGACACAGACGTGGACGGCCGTGTCACCGCGTCACGACCGCGTGTGACTCAAAATTCAGAAAAGAGATAAAAACGATTCACTAAAAGAAGCACAATTAACGACCGTGGCTCCATCCACATCGCCACTATTATCGTAATCTTTCCTCTTCAGTGTTTCTTTGTGGGCTTTGTGATGATCGAGGACGAGTGTTCTGCATCGACGTAATTGATCGTGCTCGACACAGTTTGGTAAAGTTGAATAGATATAGATGTATGTATTTATATATATAAATTTGTATTTATATATATATAAATAAATAATCTCGCGATTAACAAAATTGATTCCATTCTTTCTATGAAAGTAAAGCATCTTGTGTGGGTGAATCACACTTCATCCTCTATGACCGTGGGATACGTTGTGTGTGTGTGTGTGTGTGTGTGTGTGTGTGATACATGTATAATATTGTTTGCTCTCACTCGACTGCTGTGGAAAAGGATCCGGTGTGTTTGCTGTTCGTCACATTGTTCTGTCTTTGTCGCCTTATGGTTTTATTGTTTCTGATCTGCTGTGGGTCTGTCTCCCGCCTGCTCTTTGATTGTCTGACCAACAGAAATACCTTAAGTGTATGCTGTGTTTTGATTTGTATAGGAAATGTGGTTTAAAGTATGTTTAAGAGAACAAATTAAGTTGTAAGAAGAAAAGGAAATACAGGCCTAATGCAGCTAACCAAGTGTGGCTTGCTGTTCCCATTTGTATTTAATAAAGTTTCTAACTGAATACATGTGTGTGTGTGTGTGTGTGTGTGTATCAGTGTGTGTGCTGCACTCTTCTCATCTCCAGTCTGAGTTAGGAAGGTAATCGCCGGCTAAAGAAGTATAAATACACAAATACAGTTAAAATTCCTCAGGAAATCCCACATTTTTTAAATTTGTTTTATTGGATAACTCAACCGAATAACAGCCCACTGAATTACGTTGAATAGAAATCAGCGTTTGTCTCCTCGTCGAAGGTCAAGAGGCCGACCCGGAGGCTCGAGATTCTCCTGCTGGTACAGTTTGCTGCTCGGATGTTTTCAGTCTCAGGAGTGAGGTGAGGGGAAATGTATTAAAATAGTTTTCCCCTCCACACCCGCTTTACGTAATGACGCACACGTTTGTGTCGCCCTTCCAACCGTCTTCCTCAGTGCAATTTCTGAAGCCAGCCAAGTCTGTAACATTAATAAAAATGTTGTGTTGCAAAACCTCTCCGTGTGTATGAATTATTCATTCGCTGCTTCTACAGTGTGAATTACACAGTAGGAAGTGAGCTCATGCTTTGATTTATTATAGTTTATGACCGAACCAGTGGTATCACATTCTTCCACACTGTGTCTCTGAGATTGGTTTTGTTAAAAATATCATTTTATGCATTTTTATGTAAATTTCTCAACACTTATTTACATGAGACATTCACAACGGGTACAAAGAGGCATCTTGATAATCAAATATATTAGAAACAAATCCTGCTTCCTGTATTCAGGTATATTTGGCAAATGGCTTACACATTGCAATGTAAAGACTTAACTGAATTAATAGGAGGATCTTCATACTGCGTGGCGAAGAAGCGGCATCACAGCAAAACAGTGAAAACTATGGTTACTCCAACATATTTCTTTTTTCTTTTTTCAGTCCAACTATCTGGGAACAAACCAGTCCGTGCTGGGAGCCGAGCTCCAGCTATCTCTTGTCGTGTGGTGCGTACAGGAAGATGGCGCTGTAGGTGGACAGGATCTCCCGGGCGCCGGTGGTGGCCAGCTGGCCGGCGGTCCTCACCAGGCCCACGCTGTCTCCTTTCCTCAGGGGCAGGATCAGGCTGAAGGACACCGAGCCGCCGCCGCCGCCGGCCGAGCCCCCGTGCTGACCGGCCGAGGGCCCCGCCGAGCTCTGCAGCCTCTGGACGCTGCGGTTGGCCACGGAGAGGACGGCCTCCACGCGGTCGCCCTGCTTGGCCGTCAGCAGGCCCGAGATCAGGTAGCGGCCGTCCTGAGGCACAGTGAGGATCCCTGAGGAGGAGAGAGGGAGCGAGTGGGTAGGATCAACATGTTTACTCGTGTGACGCCGCTCCTCCCGGGGGCCCCGTTTCCATCGCCTGTTGGCTGGAATGGGTTTGAGGATGTATTTAAATGGATGTCATAGGGAGGTGCCCGTGTGAAGTCCTTGTGTAATAGTTCCCTCTGTTCCATTACACCAGATCCTCATGTGCCTTTGGATGGATGAGACGAAATCCAGGCGTTCTGTTCAAAATATATTTTAAAGCATATGCGTTTCATAAGTTTGCAAACTAAATATGGATTGTTCCCCGCCACACCTCCCCTAAACCACCTCTGCATCTTCTTATGCTCCTGTATATCTCTTGTTTTATTATATGCACAAAATAAAGAACTTTAACGATAGATATTCATTGAATTTGAAGGGCAAGGCTCGGACATTAAATCTGTTGTTGTGGTGTACCTGTGTGGGGATTGTAGTGTCCTCCGTCATTGACGAGAACTCTGTTGAAGCGGATGAAGCCGAAGTCTCCAGAGAGCGGCTGCTGCGTGAGGCCAGCAGAGAAGGAGAAGGGAGCCGCGTCGATGTCAGCAGGAACTGCAACAATAACGTGTGTTATATATACATTTATTTATATATATATATATATATTATATATAATTTATATAATAAATAAATATATATATAATATATTTATATATATATTATATATATATATATATATATAATTTGTGTATATATATATAATTTGTATATATATATATATATATATATATATAATTTGTATATATATATATATAAGTTGATCAGTGTCTAATTTCAAAGAAACTACAATTCTCACTATCGACAGTAACTGGAAAAAAAAATGTTAATCCTTATATTTGAGCTAATGATTTACTTTATGGTTTTCTTTTGTTTCTTTGGTTCTTTTGTTAATGCAGTTACTCAAATTGAGAGATTTTTTACCTGGTGATTCAACTGCGGCGCGAAGCATCGGGTTCCAGGGCATCTTCGCTGCTACGGGGACTACGAGGTGCAGATGAACAAAGAGTTAACTGTATTTATGCCTCCATTGATGTCAGTGAGCTCAAAGGGTTGATACTTTAATGTTAGATGTTTCATTAGAAATGAGTTTCTAATATGTTCTAATATGAAATAAATACATCTTGGTTTCAGTGACTATAACCATTATCTACTTCTGAAATTGTCACCAAATGTAACCCCACGCTGCCCGGGGTAGAACTTTCTGGTAAGTGCCTTCAGATGAACTAAAATCCTTCCCCAGTCCGCCCACATCTTCTTAAACTAAACACAACCAATGAAACGCTACGGCACCTTGGCGGCTGGCTGATTGAGGCTGGAAGGACACCGGCTGCACCGACGGATAACCTGCAAGAGAAACGGATGACAAGCGCGTCACGTTTCATCGTCATGAAGAGGCGAGCCGGTGAATATTCCTGCCCGAGGCAGTCGTTTGGTTTTCCGTCTGCACATTGTGGGATAGGCTCCCAGAGGAAGTATCAATTAAAAGCAAAGCAGGTTGTAATCTGCACCATTTTGGTTTTACAAGTGACTTTACGAATGAGTACGATGTTGTGTTTGCTGTCGCGCAACAATGGGATCTATAAGTAGATTCAGACGCTCACAGTTTCCTCTGAGCCTTGATGGATGTTATCCGAGAGATATTTGGCCTGTTTTAGTTCCAAATGAGACCGACAATCATAAAGCAGACGTACAATCAGCCAATCACGAGGAGTCACAGCCCTGTAATGAGGATGTGAAAACATACCCTCTATTAAAGCCTGAAGAATTGCCTGAATTTGTCTCAATCTCGACTAACGTGGATTCATAAGACGTATTTTAAAACTGCTGTTTACAGCCAAAACATGCCACCACGGGGAGGATAAAACCAACGTGATAATTCCCCTCATTAGCCTATTAATTAAACCCAGGACTGGCTCGGTGGCAATCTGTTCTCTCTTCCGTCCTGTTTGAGTTGGCTCCAAGTTTAAAGCCTTTTTAAGAACAGCATTCCGACGTGTGGATGGCGAAAGAAAGAAAAACACAGTCCGTGGATAATTAAACGTACGTTCTGGGCTCCATGTGTGAAATGAAAATGGCTAAAGAGAACAAAAGAAGCCGAGCGCGATTTCCAAAGTGCGTCGATGCCGATGTGAACGGCATATTGACGGCACCGCTGAGAAAAGGAACATGCATTTAATGTGTCGCACGTGTGGTAATGGTCGCTCAGCCTCGCTCCCCGGGGCGCCGGAGTTATGACGAGGTGTCATAAGAGCTTCCTCTTGTGATGACGGCTGCAGCATCGTTCCTCCATGCTGGTCGACCCTGTGCATCCAAATCTGGAAACATTTATATTTCAACCTGGGGAACAGAGAGCTCTGGCATCTGATGTCGTATTGGTGAATAGTTTACGAGATGAATGGGCCGCATTTCATTTCCACATTATAATATCTTGTGTGCGAAGGTTTTAAAATGTAATATTTCACTTTTTCCCCCGCTTCATTTGTTTTCACAATCCGCACGCGTTCCGTGTTATTTTTGGCGAGGCAGTCACATGTGAAGCGCTTGGATCTGCACTAAACTGTATTAAAGCTGCTATATAAAGAATAAAGTCGGATTGACTTTGAGGCACCTACATGATTTTTTCTCTGGCTATAATTAACACATCAGCCGTTTGTGCCATAAAGCGCTGGTGTTCACGCCGGTTCACAACACTACTGTATATATTTTCGTCTTGTATATACTTTCTTAAAGCCCCACTATGTAACAATTCCTACTTTAAAATAACAGCTTGAAAAAAAATGGTGCCGCTACAATGACTTTTAATATGTTGATTTGCGCCTCCGTCACTGCCATCGGGATCTGTGGGGAAAAAACCTTCGACCTGCTTTCTGTCAGTGATTACTCAACGTCACATAGTCCAGTCCACCTCACAGGGGACTTTTTATTTGCTCTACTACGTAGAGACAGAGAGACATGCTGCTGTGGAGACGATCAATAACAGACGTTTAGTTTAATAAAAGAACAAAGACGTCTTTAAGAAAGGGACCTGACATTACTTCTGCTGGAATCTGGAGGATAGAGAAAGTTACAGGGGGGCGGGCGGAGATTTTTAGTTTTTACTAAAACTGAAAAGAGCCATATGCGTCACCAGAAGAGCCATATATGGCTCAGAGCCAGAGGTTCACGACCCCTGATCTATCGTAACTGGGTATTTACGACACTGAAGTAAACGTTAAATACCTGAAGGGGGCGCTACAAGGGAAAAACTACATAGTGGGGCTTTAAGTCACTTTGTTAAACTTCCTAGACCGTTGCAATGTTTGTTTTGTTTTGTATTTTGCTGTATTGTATAATTTGTGTAACACACTGAGTCACTTTACCAAGTAAAATTCCTTGTTTGTGCAAACCTACTTGGCCAAAAAAACTGATTCTGATTCTGATGCCGATCACCCCCCTTTAGCTCCTCTCACCTGCCGCTCCGGCAAATCCTTTGACGGGCCCGCTGGACGAGTCCTCGGACCCTCTCCGCACCGTGACCCTGCGGCTGTACCCCGGAGGTCCGGCCTCGCCCGTCTCCACCACCGGCCTCAAGGGGACCGACAGCGGCGGGCCGTGGCCCGGTTGCCAGGGGCTGGACGGCTGGCCCGGCGAGCTGATCTGAATGGTGTGCACGTTGGGCTGCAGAGGTTGGCTGGGACTGTGCGGCTGCCTGGGGCTGGATGGCAGCGGAGGGAGGACCAGAGGGATGTGGAACTGTTGGACTCTGGTTCTGGAGGAGTCTGGCGAAGAAGCGGGCCGCTCTGGTCTTAAGGTCATTCCTTCGAAAGAAAAAGAAAAAAGGCGGACAGTGGGAAGATTGTAAATAAATGAAATTACAGCCCGCTCTGACCATGTGATAGGCGTTGCCATCTGGTCTCGACAACTGAAGGTTATGGAGGATTTCTTCAGCGCGAGCCTCCAAAGGAGGTTTTTGTTTATAAATCCCACTTCCTCTCTGAGATTCAGACCACATCCCTCCCTTCTCTCGTGAAGTCTTTTTTTCAACGGCTTGAATTCTGATGACAGGCCAAATTAGACCCGGCTCTCCTTGGACCTCTGAGCTCTATTTATTTTTTTCAACCGGTTTCATTATTACCGTTTATAAAAGCAAAGCGGGCAGTCGGTGTGAGTTTTAGGCAACGAGAACCATCTGAACGGAAATAGTTGAGCGCTCGCCAGACCCCGAGGGCGCCGGCATCACGGGGGCCTCTGAGGCGGGCACACTGACGCTGTGAGAGCGCCCTGAGGACAAACAACAGCAAATAATTGCAGTACCTGCTTTGTGTAAACTCCGCCTCACAGCCAGGTGTCGGGCGCATTGTGACGAGCTGTTTTCAAGATTCAGTGAAGAGGTTTATTTGTAGTGTAAAGTATATTTGAGCGTAAAAGAATGTTCCTAAACATTTTTTTCTAGTATCTTGAAAAGGTAAACCAGCCTTTTCCAAGAGATGTACTTGTGATAAATCACAACTTCATTGTATGCATGCTATTGAAAACATATACACGTTTAACATTTCTTAAATGAGAGAAAATACATGTGTTTAGGTGGAATTTATGTTTAAAAAAAAAAAAATAGATAGTTAAACAAAATGCACTCTAGCTTTTGCCGTTATATTAAATATTATAGGTACGCTAAGAATCTGATTCTACAGATCAACTGTCGTAAGAACAGGTCGAATGATGCTGAAAAGAGACCGAACAGCTGATAGACGATCGGCTGGTTCAAGTTTTATGAGCTGGGAAATACTTTAACCACTTTGTTTGTCCTTCAAGAATAACGTCTCATGTATTTCACTGATAAATACTTAATGTATTTACAGTGTTCTATTACAAGGCAACTGCACTGGGTACTGGGGTAGAAATTAATCTCAAGATCCATTTAAAAGCCTTCAATATTCAAAATGCAGTTGGAAGCTCTGGAGAAACGCTTGAAGAGACACTAAGATCGAAATAACATATTTGTTCTATTTACCGGTTGTGCTATCTATCAATCTGTTTTGTTTTGGTGTGAGTTCCTCAGTGTTGGAGATATCGGGCGTAGAGATGTCTGCCTTCTCTCCAATATAATGGGACGACAAGACGCTCGGCTTGTAATGCTCAAAGCGTGAAAAACAAATACATTTGAAAATCTCGACAGCATTGTCTCTTTCTATAAATCGTGACTTGATGATTCAAGATAATCCACAGATCCTGTTGTGAGCAGTTGCATGTAGAGAACTATGGTTGACAGGAAATAGCTCTTTGTCTTATTTCTCCGGGCGCTCTGAGCACCTGAGTGCCACCTCGGTCCGTTTTATAAGAGAAGAGGCTGACATCTCTACGGCAGATAACTCTGAAACTAGGATTCTCACCCCAGAACAGTCTAGACTGATAAATCATGCATGAACTTTCCCGCTCAACCCCACAGGATAACGTTTAATAACTTTGGAGCTTGAACGATGAAGTCAACCATAATCAATCAAAATACCTGAGAGCAATGCTAAATAAAAGACTGCCTGTAACTCCAGATTATGAAATCCACTCACACTTATCAAATAAAAACATCAGCAAGCATCAACACTCCTCCTCCTTAGTGCAAGTGATACCACAAGCTACTCAGAAACAACATCATCAAAAACAAATTAAACCCAGCAATCTTGTTGTCCTGTGATAACCAGAAATCACTTCCTCATTTCCTCCTGCAGGACGCTGGTTGTCTGAGTGCATATTTCCCATGAGCCTGCGTCTCACTAAGGGGGCAACCACAGAGTCGTGCAAAAAAAAACAACAACTCACAAACAGACTGACGCACACACACACACACACACACACCAGTGCTATGTGCAACCATGGAGAGCATCAGCAAAAGCAGATGTTCTTGCTCACGAGCAGATTGAGACACAACTGGGGGAGGGAGGCCAGGTGACGGGGCGTGAGTGTTCAACAGTGTCTGAAAGCGTCGAGCGGCTTCGCCGCAGACGAGCTGATCATGCGATGGAAAATCGTGTCATGGGGCACAGAGCAGGGAGGGGTGGTTACGCATCACAATTACGCATCCCTCACACTCCGACCATACATTCTTCTCTTCTTGCTATTCCACTATTTCATCCTCCACCCCAGTTTTCTCCAGTGGTACTAATGATGGGAGGTTCAATTGTGCAACGCATGGCAGCCCTCAGGGACTCTCAATGTGGATCTGGGTCCGTTCTCCTGTGAAGACTTCCAGATGGGCTCATTGGTCAGAGGTGGAAACACCTCACGTCTAGGCTTCAAAAGATCTCTCAAAATTCTGCTGCACACTAAATATATACAGTGTCTGTGTTTGTGGTGTCGGGTTCAATTTTCCATTTTTTCACAACAGACACCCTTTGACTTCAAAAAGCCTTTGATATCTTGTTTTTCTTGTATTCCTTCATCACGGCGGACAGTTAATCTTATTGCTTGTCTCTCCCATATGAAGTCAGAATGATCAATTGCAAAGCATTGATCCATGAAATCAAAGCCTTCAATTTATCGCTGCTTTAATAAGTTTGTTTTTCTTCTTTTCTGAAGGCCTCGCCCGTCGATAGAAACACTCTCAGGCCAGCTTGGATGGAGAGGAGGATAAGAGGTTCTCTGGCATTCTAGGAAGGACACCAAAAAAAAACTGGACGGAAGGAGAGAGCGATGAGTAGTTCAGAAATAAGAGAGGGAGAAAGTAACGGGAAAGAGATTTGAGCGAGGCTGGGATCCCCTCCAGAAGAAGGAGGAAAAGAACGTCTTAAATCTAATGAAAAAAGAAAGAAAGTTGATTCGTCACCGTCTAACTCTAAATGAAGAACAGCAAGCTCAAGCTCTTCCCAGATTTCTAAATGTCCTAATAATCTATATTAAACAGTGTGCTCCCTTTAAGACACGCCAGCTTCCTCTAATGTCAGAGTCACTTTGGTACACCTGTGGTATTCAGTCACTGCTGCTCAACCACGACTCCCTATAGGAGAGAAAACCGCCAGAAACACACACACACACACACACACACACACACACACACAAACACTTTAACAGCAGCTGTGGGCAAAGCGGTGCCAACATTTTGCAAACGAAGCCACACAATTCCATTCAGCAGTCGGATTGAGTAACGGCAAAGCTATTCCAGTTAATCTTTCACTTCTGTTATTACAACATTTCATCTGTTCGCAGCCTCCTTGGGGTCTTCATGTGACTGAGGCAACATTTCAGCGGGCTCTCCACCACCACCACACCCACAGAGCTGGGATTTTTCATGGACATGTTTTATCTCCATTCAGACTATTTATCTCCTTCCCATACTGGAGGAAAACATGAAATCCTCATGCTACCTCGGCCGCACAGCCCAACTCCCTCTCTCGTGGGATGAAGACTAGCCTACGAGCACAATGAGGGAGACATTCAGGGGGAAACGTTTATTCACTTTCTTGCCAAGAGTTAGAAGAGGAGAGTGAAGCATCTCGCGAGTCTGTTCAGTAAAAATGCAGCTACAACCAGGGACAAGATAGCTTAGCTTAGAAACCGTTTACTGTGTACAATACTTTGTGCTAAGCTAAGCTAGCTTTGCTGCAAACGGCTCGCCTGGCTGCGTCCTGGTTACCAAATCTCTGAACCAGCACTCAGAAGCTCACTCATTGAATATTTTTAACTTGTTTGTTTAATCTGTACAACATCGTGTGACAGACTGGTTGCCTGTAAACATATTATTAGTGAGCTTTAGAGGTGCTGCTAGGAGGATTTAGTTTATTTTAGATGGAATAAATCTAGCTTTTTTTTTAAATTTATGCTAAGCAACCTTTGAAAAGTGAAGCCAATGCAGGACACATACCTTTTACTCTTTTTCTTTTTAGTTTATGAAAGTTAATTGTCACATTTTGGTCACCTGAATATTTCTTCTTCAATGTTCAGTTTTACAAGGGGCCGCAGCCAAAAACCAAGATGAAGCCGAACCCGAGGCTCCAAAACCTTAGTCAACAAAGCACTGGGTAACGTGAAGGTGACTACATAATAATAGTCTATCGTATTTCACAAAATATCAAACTTCAAATGTACTCTCTCACATAAAAAAAACTAGAAACGGATATGGGGATTAGGAATAAACAACTAATGAAGAGGCCCCGACGATCTGTTACAGTACACCCGGCTTGTCTGGGCTGAGGTACATCAATCACATCAAATATCACAGTTTGGAATTAACTGCTGAATTAACTTATTCGTCAAAAAAAGTGAAATAGAAGAGAAAATGCCTTCATTCTCTACCGCTATCCAGCCGCCCTCCTTTTCTCCTCCGGTCCCCATCATACCATTGTTTTGGATGGTTGGAGAGAGGGAGGCACCAGCGATGGGGCCCTAGTCATGACATCACAGCTGAGGGTAGTGGAAGCATCTGGTCCTGGGTGTGGAGCCATGCTTCTCCCCTCTCCATCAAGACTGGCTCCAGCAGTGAGTCAGGGCCCTTAATGAGGACCAGACTCTGCACATCAGGCTGAGGTCACCCTACGGGAATCTCTGGAGGTTGGTACGTGTAGATGTGTGAGGAGAATGAGAGGGAGGGGGTTGTATTGTGTATGAGCATGTGTGTGTTGGTTTAATTGTGTCCTGATAGAAATTGAGACTGATGTCTGCAGTTCTGTGGTTTGACCACAACAAAAAAGCAATGTCATGTTGCAAGAAAAAAGGACTTTGCAGCTCGCCGTGCACACGCCGGTCAGCTCGAGTGTTCTGACATTTACAAGAAGGAGCACTGAGGCACAAAACAGTGCGAGTGAATCCTCAGAGTAGTTCGGAGGGGCTGACCTCAGCATCAACAAATGTAATTCCTTATATAAAAAAACGTGGGAATTCGTAGGGCAACACGGCTCTAAGACGCAGGAAGTTTCCAATGTGGGCCTCTGCCTGTCGGTGCCGGGGCGTATTGAATGACATATCCAAGGCAAGCACGGGAGGCCCAGTGAACCCGTGTCCTCCTTCTCCGGGAATTACCCTGCGGCCATTCACGGGATCTGATCCTTCCCACCAAGCCTCCATGTAAGCCAAGCAAGCAAAATGCATTATATGGAGGATTATCTTCAGGAAAAGTTTGTGTTTACACAGATGTTAATCACACTTGATAAACTCATATGGTGGAAATTAGGGAGGAAGCTACAAAGGAGTGTGTGTATTTAGTAATTTCAGTGCCTGCCTGGGCTAATGGGAGAATTCACAGACTTGTGAGGGGGGAACTGTGCCATAGTGTAGAACAACTTACTGTCACACTGAAAACTGAAACGTAAGAGGTAAAAGTAACAATTGTTCTTATTTGCTTTCTTAATGGGAGTTAGATGAAATTCAATATGAAGCTACAGACAGCCCCAAGTTAGTTTAGCTTAGTATAAAGACTTGGGGGAGAGAGCTAGCCTGTCTTTCTCCCAAATGCATTTTAGAATATTTAGCACATAACATATTTTAACACCTTGAGTTTGTATTTTTGGTCTTTGCTATTTCAGCTTGTTTGCCAGCAGAACTAACAAGAGGGGGTGGAGCTACGTACATCAGAATGGTGTATAAGTCAATAAGCAAGAAAATAAGCTTATTTGCCAAAATGTTGAACTGTTCCTTTAAATTCACAAATGAAGCCAAGTCTGCAGCACGTCGCGTGCAGCCAGTCAGTCTCATCTTACATCCTCACAACACACTCTTCTTATTGCAACGTGCATGCAGGGCACTCTTTGTCATTGTGCTGAACTGAAGCACAACCCTTGCTGCACATGTCATAACCCCCTGCCCCACATGGAGGCTCTGACTCTAAAGCCTCTTAATATTGTCTCCAAAGAAATATTGAGAAATATGACCACACGGTGCCTAATGACAATTTCCTTCATGCAAACACTACCACAGATGGCCAATGATGTCATCAAACCGTCAGGAAACCACACAACTCACCTGCCTCTTTGGCGGCGACGTCTTTTAGGACGTGTTTGGCCATCCCAGACAGCTGCGCCTGGAACCTCTGCATGGAATGCTGCAGGGCGACGATGTCCGCGTCATGATTTCCACAGGTGACGTTCAGCCTGTACACATAGTCCCTCAGACCACTAACGTGTCTCTCCAGTCCCTCATTAAGCTCTTTGATGTTGGCGGAAACCCCATCCAAGCTTCTACACACCTTTTCAAGGTTGGACACGCGCCCGTCCACAGCAGTAATGCCATCAGACACACTCTGCGTGTTCTGTTTGCATTGACTCAGCTCCGATGACACATGCCTACTGAACGTATCAAGCCGGGTCTTCAGCTCTGCCACGTGACGTCTGGTGTCCTCTGCCTGGCTACCGGGTACTGGGATCACTGATGCCCAGTTGTCCCGTGCCGGATTCGCGAAGCCTCTCTGCTCCGCGTGGCAGCATGTCGAGTTTATTCTGTGCATATCCTGGTTGTATTCGCTTAAGGAGTCACTCAATCCGCTAACAGAACCAGCCAGACCAAGCACATTATCTTGGAGATGGATCAATCCCTTCTGGAAGTCATCCATCGTATCCGCACGTCTCTCAATTGCGACTGACTGTCGTTCAACCAGATCTTCCAGTTGCCTGAGCTTGTCCGCGTTGGCGTTGACATCCGTGTGGAGAATGTCCAAATCATTCCTATACCGACTCAGGTCCTTCAACATGGTTCCTAGACCTTGAGGTGTGGGCGAGGAACTCAATGTACCGACACTAATTCCTGAGCCTGAACATCCTGCAGAGCACAACTCTCCAACAGCGTTGACCTTATCGTCCAAACTTTGGAGGAGGAACTTATTGTTGTTGACTTCTGTCTGCACGGCATCCATGGATTCGCTAAACATCCCAGGGAAGGAGCTGTTGCTCAGTTCCACCAGCATGTTCGTAAACTGGTCCTCCATGTTGTTCAGACGCTCCTCCAGAAGCTGCCGGAGTGCTGCCACTTCGAGCGAGATCGTTCGGGTCAGCTTCTCTTCGATGTAGAAACAGTGAGTCTCGGCATTTCGCTCCGTGACGTTAATGCGTCCCTCCAGGTCTTCGAACATCAAGCTGAAATCATTGTCCTCCTGAGGTTCAGACAGGTGCGCCAGCTCGTTGTCGATGCGTACGTTCAGGATGCGGTGAGCCTCTGCAATGCGGTCGATCTCCCGCCACAGGTCTTTGTTGTTACTACGGTCCTCGACCGCTTTGGATGGATCCGTCTGCCTTTGAGTTCGTACGGGTCCATCTGCTGCAGCCATGTCCAGACGCAGTCCCCGGATCTCCTTCCTCAGATCAGTCTCCTTGGTATCCACCAGCTTGGTCAGGCTGACCAAACCTTGTTCGCGGCTGTCTTCACAGGTCTTGATCTTGTCGTTGCATGAGCTTTGCAGCTTGGCCATCTGTTCCTCCACATTTTGGTCAAGCTCCTTTTTCAGCTTCTCAAATTTCCCATCAACGTAGGTCTGTATAACATCGAACTCCGCTATGGCTGGAGTCTGGGATTGAGAGGCATCCATCAGAACGCGGATCTGCCCCTCATGACTTGTCATAGTTCCTCTTAGGTCTTCCAGAGCGTCATCCTTACTTTTCAGTTCATTGTTGATATCATCCAACCGGTTCACTATTTTTTCTAGAGTATTGTCTTCAGCAATCCCACCTCTGGAAGCCTGATGACCATCCAGCACTGCAGGGCTGTCCTCTATGCCTGCCACCGTAGCGCTGTCTGGTGGACGCATGTTGTTGAGAAGTGTCACCAGTATCTTCTTGGTGTCTTCCTGCAGATCTGTGCGGAGGTTGGCAGTTAACCCTGTCACCGCGGACTGGAGATCCAGGACTGTCTGAGACAAGCGCTGAACTTCCCCTTCCAGAAGATGCACCTTATCTGTTTCGCCATGCCTCATCTCATGTTGCCCTGTCTCCCTCCGCTCTGGCCCTATGATCAGAAAACAAGTTATTAGCTTATTGTTATTAACATTCTCTCCCGTTTTAAGGGAAATGCACTGAGGTATCTAAAATTAGTTGTTTTATGGTATTTTGTTACATTTATAAATACATACTGTAGATATTTTGCAGACATTTTAGAAACAAAAATAAATTGTGTCTTACTCTGTGTGTGTCTGGTTGTATATCCAGGATTTGGTTGGCGGTACGGTTGTGTTCCCTGAACAGTGTGTCGATCTAGGGCTGGTTTTATATCTTTGCAGTCCAGACCGTGGTAACCAGGACAGCATCTCCACTCCAACTCCGTGACCGTCTTGAAGGAAAGCTTGTATGTAGGTCGAAACCGATTCTGGTGTCTGTAAAAATGAGTAGAAAAAAAAAAATCTAAATCTCGAACAACATCAATTCCAGACCATTTATGGGAGTCTATTCGATATTGCTGCCATTCCAAAGAGAAAAAAACAATTGTTCCAATATTGTCTATTTTGGGGGGATCTGTTGACTTCTACAATCACCAAAAACATCTGCCTTTGGTAAGACTTTTTGAGCTGCTCTACTTTACCCCATCACATCGACATTTCAACTTTCTAGCCAAAGAAAACAGTTCCCAAAGAAACAATAGATGACATCACTTCCCTGTCGGCAGGATTCACATCATGCAGAACATCTGGAAAGTTGATGACTGATACAATCATCTTTGCACATTTCCTAACTGACACCCTCACCTATAACACTGTTCAAGCTCGATGAAAAGAAGAAAGGAAACTACAATCCTTGACATTAGAGCCTTTGTCCACCGTGTGTGCTTAACGTTCCAAAGAAACGGAGCTTAAAGCGCCTTTAGCGTCAGTGAAATGGAATATTTTTGTCATGATATTATTGGTTCAATATTGTTACTAGTTTATGTAAGCCAACTTCATATTTAGTTTTAGTGGAAGAAAAGACGATTGTATTTTGATTAAAAATACAAAGACATTTATGTTTTGTCACATTTTGACATACAATGAGTGCACATTATGACTCAAGATGTGATCTATAAGGGTAAAAAGTGGATTTTTCACTCCATTGCGACTTTAAATCTCATCTGCAGGTGAGATGAAGTCAATACAATATGTGATCACTGAGAAATGGAAAAATCCAGAGGTGTCTCTTCTCACTGCCAGCTCTTCTTGCTTGAAGCAGAAACTTGGAAACCTTTTCCCGTGACCTAAGGATGATGTTGCCAGGAATATTTTCCACGACGCAGTGGCTCTTGTGGCTGTGTTTAAATCACAAAGCTCAATGACAGATAGCATGTGTGGTTTCACAACTAATAATGATTCACAAAGCAAAATATGTTACATTTCAACACATGTTCCAGTTAAGAAATCAATAGCAACTGATCAGTTACTTGTGTGGATACTCTCACTAACAGGAACTGATTTCTTTGTTTATCTAAGTTAATACTACATTTTAAATTCTGACTTTCTGATAATAATTCTCATGAACTGATCACAACTGTGTTCCTGCAGCACCTGAACACAACATGGACGAGGTTCCTTTTGATGTGGTTTCCAAATGGGTTCATACCAAGGTCTATTATGTTTGTGTTATGTTGATAAATGCTAAAACAGGACATTTAATTATGTAATAGAGTATTGTGGGCCATCTGCTAATATAAAAAACAAAAGCTGCAGTGCATTTGTAAGTGTAATACAACACATTTTTGGAGACTATTGTGCAGATTTTATTTTTTGTAAACACGTCAGAGCCAGAGTTTTAATAGCCTCGATATCCCTGTGACCCTGCACACCACACGCATGTTAGCTAATGGATACATTTTAGAAATTGTTTCCAGTTTATTATCGTCATTTGTTTTAGCACAAGACGATATGAGGCAAGCGTCATCATACTAATCAAATTAAATTACAATGCGTCACTCAACACTCTAAGAAACCAGATCCTTTAAACAACTTGAGCTGGATTTTTTTTTACACGTTAAAGGAACAGTCCACCCCAAAATCAATAATACATCATTTAGTTCTTGCCTGTCTGGACTTTTATCAATCTAGATAGTTTCGAAGTGAGTTCCATAGCTTGAGAGATATCAGCCTCATGTCTGTCATCTCTCTAATATAATGGGACTGCACCAAGCGCCAACAAATACATTTGAAAAACTCAAAAGTATCCAGAGATCCTGTTACTCAAGATAATCCACTGACGTTGTTGAGAACAGTTTCATGTTAAAATAAAATAGAAGTAGTGCAGGAGTGTTCAAAGGTGAAGCGTGTCCACAGGTGATCGCTGGTCGCTATTGGATCACTAGCTTAATTGTGACTTGCCCGGTTATTTCAGGTAACCAGTTGAACTTATAGAGAGAGATAGTTCTCATGCTTATTCACTTTACTCCCCATTTCCTGTCCAAGCTTTTGCCTTTTCAGTGGGCTTTTTTAACTCGCTATAAAATGCTGTGCTTCTGCTTCTGCCAACAACATTTCCTCCGCCACTGTGAATATGTCTGCCCCCCCAGGTCTCTCTCGGAGAAACATTTAGAATATCTCATACATCTGAACATGCACCCTCGTCCCCCGGATGCTCACGTCACTTTTTGCTGGCAGTTGGCCTGGTAGGCTGGGCAGGGGGCCACCACGGGCTCCTGGAA
Organism: Liparis tanakae; assembly: GCA_036178185.1. NCBI lineage: Eukaryota > Metazoa > Chordata > Actinopteri > Perciformes > Liparidae > Liparis > Liparis tanakae. The sequence goes on along the minus strand of CM070098.1, from coordinate 16,681,939 downwards.
GCTCTCCACACTCCCCTGCACCGCGCAGCTCACGTTCCTGCGCACCACATAGGCGCACCAGTTCCTGAGGAGAGAGGCAGGAATAAACAAGATGCATTGACCAACAACTATCAGAGACTTTTTTTTGGAGGAGTGCCGTGCAAATGTAATGATATATGGCGTGTTGAGGGATTTTTATGTCATAATAAAACATCCAAATTCGTCCGTTAAGCTTCACTGAGCTCTCCCCATCCCGTAACGTCTTTTTTAGTTTATCTGTAGACCTATAAGAGTCGCAAATGAACTAATGGCCTCCTTTAAACGAGAGACGGAAGTCATCCATTGACATTCCAGCGTTTATCTCAATGTTATCGCCTTTTAGCAACACTAGGCAAAGTCGAGCCACATTTGGCCACAGGCAGATAACGGCACCGTGGATGTTAATAACAGCCCACCGATGACCATAAGAGGATAACTCCTCACGGGTCTGAGGTCATTCCGATTAACGAAGAAGTTTGGACTTCATCGCCTTTTTCTTGGCAACTGCGCACCGAAAGGCACGCAGCGCCCACCTCCAGGAAAAGTTGGATTAAAGAAACGCGCGCGCGCTGAATTTGCTGTTATATTTCTTTCTCAAATAAATAAAGAGCAGTTTAACTGGCATAACGGCCCGTAACGTACCTGTTTCTCTGTCTTTGGACCACTCCAGTGTATGCAGACCCTTGGAACAAGTCATAAGAGGAGGGAGACCCGTAAGTGAACTGAAAGTTCAAAAACAGCGTGAAAACCGTCCACCGCCAGTCCATCTCTCCTCTCCTGCAATTCATACTAAACAAACGGCGTTAAATAAATACTCTTAACACTGAAAAAGTGAGGCTACTCTGTTGTTATCGTGCACGACGTTCCCAGAAACCACATTGCCCCAGTGACTGATGAAACTCCAAGTTTGGGGAAGTCCACATTCACTGCAACTCCCTTGGAATGACGTTTCGGGCCAACACCCTTCTCCCAAAAACTCCCCCCAACCTTTAAAAAAAGAAAAAAAGAAAAGTTTCATTCTCCAAAAACATTTCTTTGTGTTAATGTTTTCCCTTGAATTAAGTTTGTCTTTTGGGTCAGTAATTAATGTGGAAGAGGATGGTGCCACCTGAGAGGATTTGGGAATTGATTGCATCTTTATCTGTAAATCACACCTCACTGAATACAGGATAATGTCTTTTGAATGCAGCCTCCTGAGTTGAAAAAGGTGTGTGTCGTGTTGATGATATTCATGGCGAGGGACACCAGTAGTGATTTGCATTCTGCCCTGTTGCCGAATGGGGATATTGGGGGCATTATATATATATATATATATATATATATATATATATATATATATATATATATATATATAGTGTGTGTGCAGTCTGTTCTGCACTAAGCAATCATTCTTTTGTTCTGAGCCAATCTGATCAATTCACCGAGCAACATCTGACTGTGGAGGGAGACAGAAAAGTAGCACATCAGTTACACAAGAGCTTCAATTCACAGCACTCAAGGCTGGCATTTATTAGCTGTGCTTTAGAGCTGTGTGACAGTGCAGGAGGAGAGTTCCCAAGCACACAGTGGAGCTGAGGACATTATTTTTGGTGAGATTTAAGGCTTCAAGCCATTTTCTGTTCCCTCTTCGTGGGCCAAGCCAGATGACTTTCTGTAAGTTAACTCACATTTAAGGTATAAAGACAGGGGTAGGAGTCAAGTACTCAATGATGAATCAGAGGGATGCTGTAAAGAAGGAGATGTATAAACATGCTGGCCCTCCTCCAAAATAACCACTGTTTCACCATTGCATGAGCTCATTTGATCTGAACTGGTCTCAGAGCAGAGATAACCGTTCCCAAAATAAGCCTGCACTGTTGCACCAGGCAGCGTGCAGTGAGCTGGAATTGGTTCTAGGAGAGTAGGATGTCCTCTGGGATTTGATTTCCAAGTGTTTTATCAACATGAGCATCAGATAAACTTGACACTTCATTAATACAAGACATACCTCCCACACACAGGATCCTTTGAGGAGATTAGGGAACATTTCATTGATTTCCTTTTGTTCATTTCCTCTTACTTTGTTATAGTTACACATAATTCTCATTTTAAACATTCTGCAAAACACCAGCCGGCTATTCATAAAGGACACATGGTTGTCATTTTCCCATTTGGCCTCTAACGCTCAGTATCAGGCCCCTACACAGAAAACTAAGTGAAATTACATTTAACAAAATAGCACAGAAATGAACTCATCTCTTATTATTTTTTTATCCTAATGGATCATGCCAAGATCCGATGAGTTGAGGATCCACAGTTGGAACATCCAAGGTGGCAATAACCCCCAAAAAGAATAAAAATCCTGAACTAACTTAAAAAAAGAGAGCTGATATTGCTCTATTACAGGAGATCCTTTTCAGTAAGGCGGAGCATAATACACTAAAAAAAGACTGGGTAGGCCAGGCATTAATACAGACATACCTCCCACACACAGGATCCTTTGAGGAGATTAGGGAACATTTAGTTGATTTCCTTTTGTTCATTTCCTCTTACTTTGTTATATTTACACATAATTCTCATTTTATACATTCTGCAAAACACCAGCCGGCTATTCATAAAGGACACATGTTTGTTAATGGGGTTCTTGATCTGTGACGTGTGAGGCTGTTTGTTTAGTCACCAGAAGAGGGCAGCACAGCAGCAGTAAAGAAAGCAACACAAAAACTGTCTCTTGTAGTCATGGCAATTCCTTTCCAAAATTGTTGGAGTGAGAAAAGGACATTTCATTAGGGAGGCAGTATGAGTGCCCACAATTCTCCATCTCCATCACCTTGTCATGTTCGGCTCATGTCAATTATCTGTGTTGGGCACTCTGAATTCAGTACGGTACATTTAATTGGAATCATGTCATCTCTCATCATCAAACGATATTCCTTTGGTTATTTGCCACTGGTATCATTGCATTTCATATTTAGTGATTATTGTCACCAGTGGGGAAAGTCACCAGCAAAGACACCCGATCTTTTTTTAGTGCTCCCAACTGCAGCTGGATCACATTTAACCCCTCGCTCTTTACTTTCTTATTTTCCACGACGCCTGTGGCACCGCGCCTGTGGCACCGGCTCAATTTAAAAATAGACATTAACTTCATATATAGCCTGATATGTATGCAGAATAGGGAGTAGGATGAGTCATGGCTGAAGGAGAATACCCAGCCGTATCTTTCAGTTTAACAAAAAAACTCCCTTTGATTCCTGCCATAAATCCAGGGGACATTTCCTCATTTTCTCTCTCCGGGATCGATTTCTTTTTTCTTTTTTTTGTTTAGACTTTGCAGAAGTTGGAGGACTGACTGAAATTGGAATAGCCTGCACTGAACCCGGGTGGGTCCTTTGCAGCACACAATGCATTTGTCATTGAGACATGAACTTTGCAAGGCCACCCCTCACAAAGACCGCTTTTGACTCCAATGTGCTCCCACTGAAGCAGGGACGTCGATCTTTATGTTAGCGTACAATAAATGTGCAGGTGTGGGGTTGGAGGTGTGTGGGGGTTAGAGGGGGGGTTCAAAGTTGCTACTGAGGCACCACACACCTTTAAAAGGACCAGTTTTGTGCTGCGTTAAGTGTCATTAAGCTGCATGTTTCCTGGTGCACTCTTTGCGTCATATAACGCGGATCGAATGAAACTCAGCCATCGCTATCTGTTCACTGTGGATTTGTGTCGGTATTGTGGCTTCTTTACAATAAACATGCTCTTTTAAAACAAACCCTGTCTTTTTGACAGCACTGCACTTACACTGGGGGAACCAAGGCATGAACACACAGGTAGATTTCAAAGTGGGGTCAAGGGGCTGCCTACGCAACTTCAGTTTCACCTTTCTCTCCGATAGTTCCACCGACTGAAAGAGGGAGGATGAGACGAGGTGTTTTGAACCCATATTCCACTTTATTCTGTCATTGCAAGACGTTGAGCCGAAGTGAGAGAACATAATCCAAGGCCCTGGGCCTGAATTAAAGTCTACACATTTAGGATTCCTGTCTCACTCCTAGTGTGACGATTCTGGATTGTTTTTCCCTTGTAATGTTATACTATATTATAGGAACACGCACATAGTCAGAGAATTTCATAGCACGGTGAAGCAGCTAAAGACTCCCTGGTCTCATTTCGTGCCTTTACGCCCACTCTCCGAGGCTTTTTGAATATGTGTTAGGCGTAAGAGAAGCAGAAATGATGATACCTCGGAGAATAGACCCCACCAGATTGTCTTCAACCATTATTTCAGATTTATCTCTCTCGTATCCCTGTCTCTCGTCTCCTTTCTCATTTATTTCGGGTTTCCACAGAAAAAAAAAATCTCGACCGAGACCGACTTGTAGCTCTGTCGCTTTGTAATAGTCGACTGATCGAAAATAGCACCCTAATTAGTCAACCTTTCCATTATGGCACACTTGCTTAGTTGGATTTATCTTTCTAGGTCATTAATTGGCATAACACTGGGAATGACCTCCTCTGGATCCGATTGGAGGTTGAATTTATAAAAAGCACAACTGGAATGATTCACCACAAAGTCGTGATCAGAAGATAAGATAAAAAGAAAGTTCAAAGACATGTCGTGGCCAGAGACAGGCGGGGAGACAGACTTTGTGACAAAGGGGGAGAGAGAGTTGCTTTAGTTGTGGATGTACACAAATAACACACACACACACACCCGCCCACCCACTCAAAAGTCCCCCCACCCCACCCCCCTTGAGTCTCTCAAATGCATAAGCACATGGGCCTGCGCGTGTAGACACACACACACACACACACACACACACACACACACACACACACACACAGCAGATTAGGAAAGCTGATTTATTGGTTGTAAAATGTTAAAATAGCTATAAGCCCTGCTCATGAATTGTTAATTAAGGCTGCGACAGACTCGTCACCTAAAATGTTAATGAGGTGAGATTGTGTCGGGTCTGAGAAGTCTCGGTGCACGACTGAGAGCAAATATAATAGATGAGCCGCATTCACAGGACCCCCCCACGCCCCTCACGCTATAATAAGAAACCAGGGCACCTGAGATGGGTCGTGCCCATTGGACCATGGAGTAATTGAATTAATCAAGGGAAGTTTAGTGATGGATGCAATACATGTGTATCCCCTATAGCCTACATCTGTACCGCCTTGTTCTAACTGGCGGAAACATAACTCTTACCTTTAAAAAAAGACAGTATATAAAACGTTATGATAATAGTGCTTGATATTTATTCTTAAATTGTTCTTAATGGAGTTCCCAGCACTGAGAGGAGGAGTACTGACTTCCTGTGGTGTTCCTTGTGGTATTATTGGTCACACGCCGTGCACTTTAACGATAATGGGACTTTTATTTGAGCAACTTTAATGATAATAATATATATATATATATATATATATATATATATATACTCTTCTTGGCCTTGCTACAGTGGACACTAACAACAGCTCGTTTCCATGCAGGTGTGCATGAGCCAGTTGATTATTAATAATGAAATACACCTGTGTGCCTGCTGAGAGAGAAGTCTAGTAAACTGATCCTAATTAATGTTGTGGCTGTTCAAGTTGGAGCTCTTTTTAAAGTACTTATTTTCAGGATATCATACGGGGTTACGACTTAATATTTGCGATACATTGTGAAACTATCATTGTATAAACTAAGAACACACCAGAATCTGAGGGAAAGAAAGTTTACTTTTTTTCGTGCATAAGTATCGGAGCTGTATTACCATGCATCTTATTCCCCAAAAGATGTGTTCAATCTAAGTCACGAAGCAAGAACTATGCTGAATGTTTTAAATGAAACATTCAAATGCATCTATTTATTTCACTAAATGTAGCCAACACGTTCGTTTCAGTGAGCAGACAGTTTAAATACAACTACTGAGCAGTTGTACATTATCAAGAACTAATGGACACACTGCAGCCAATAACAATTGAGTATTTACCCAGGCATATCATTATTGATATCATAACACAACATCACTTTGATGTTGCAGCTGGAGGGCCTTATTCTAATTACGTTATATACAACATGGTAGATTGTGAATTACAGCAGCTCAGGATACAATTAAGTATTCCATTAAGCATTAACCCACAATGATACATCATAATCTGTTTCTAGATTACATTTTGTATTATTCATCTCGATCCACAATTTAAATGATCAAATAGTGAAGTGTAGTGAGGTTAAGAATGTGCATTATTTGAGTGAATGGACCAGTACTTGTATGGCGCTTTCCCAGTCTTCCTACCACTCAAAGCACTTTCACACTCCATAACATCATTCACCCATTCACACCCTGATGGCCGTGGCTAATGTGCCACCCGTCCATCACAACTGAGGCTACATTTACACATAGCCGGGTATTTACAGAAACAAATATTTCTGCCAATCCGTTTTCAAAAATAACGTTGTACACACAAGATTGTTTTCAAAAAAGTTTGTTTATATGAACCCGCATAAATACCCCGTCCGCATACGTCCCACAGGACGCTCACATGACGTGAAGCATCTTTAGTCGCATACTGTGACGTTTGACAACCTAAAACTCTGTTTGACCTCGTTCACACGCAAACACAAAAACTGAGTTTTCAGAAATCTCCTCTTTGGCCGGAGTTTTTAGAAATGATCGTTTTCCGTGATAAAATCTCTGTTTTTGTGTAAATGAAAGGCCAAAACGCATGAAAATATATGCGTTCTTGTGTAAACAGGGTCTTATAGTCACACAAGAAACACACACAGAAGGCGCAGCTAACCAAGGACACATGAAAATGGGCGGAGCCGGGGATCGAAACACCGATCCTCTGATTGAAGGCCAACCCCTTCTCCCCACTTAACCCCAGAGAAGAAAACTAAAGGAACAGAAAATGAAAATGAAATGAAGTCCCTTTAAACGTGTGCAGATCTTAAGTAAATGTAAGCGATTGCGCGCCGACTTGAAAACGTGAGCTCTGGCCTTCGGACCGCGGCGCGTGTCTTCCCTTTGCGGTGCTGAGGACGCTAACACGCGTGTCGCGAGTGACATCTCGTCGGTGTTTGTCGGCGTCTACCAGCTTTTCAGGCCGAGAGGCACGTGAGCTGCTGTCTTTTCCGCGTGTTGCTCACGTGTTGGTGTTGATTAGCTGCTAGTTTCCGTCGCGCCACAATATATTGGTACTAGTGTGAATCCCTGCTTTGGACGGGCTGATCTTATCTCGTGGCATTTCATCCTTTCATTCAGTTTATTTACACCACGATTTTATGACAGTATTTTATTATAAATGCTCATTTTCTAAAAGTTGATGCAGTGCATTTAAATCCACCTTTCTCAATTGTTTCTTTGGGTCCCTTTTTGAGTGCCTTGTAACTCAAAATCACATTTATTTCACACGCTGCTCCGCCAGCTTCGGCAGTGTTTCCACTCAGAGCGTTGGGGACTGTGTGACTCCTCGCTGCTTTCGCTTCACACAAAATAAATCTAAACTACTGAGCTCACTCAGCCTCACTCAGTGGCAGCATTAGGCTTTCAGCATGCACCAATGGGGGGATTTGTGTGAGCGAATGATTTGCTGCATAGCTGACATGTCCTTGGCTTCTGCTGCCGATCAGGTAGATGGTTTGTGTTTGAACGTATCCAACGCCGTTCACCTGGTATAATTTCTCACAGTAGTTGAATTTGAAGGCTCTTTGTTGGGGGGATGGCCACATGATGGCTGCTGAAGGCCGAGGTCTTATATAAGATCAGCGCACACTACTGGTAGTATGCACAGGTGTATATGTATTATACTAACGGATGATAGCTTTTTCAATGTATGGACTTTCATGTAAAGAACATAGACGAGAACAAACAACACCTTTCATTACCCTTGAGTAAAATACATCCTATTACTTCACCAGGAATGACGTGTAGTTGTAGGCCGACCCTGGGAGTTAGCATCAAGCTAGTTATATAATAATTATATGCTTACTTTATGCTGTGGTCTGGGTAAATACTCAATTGTGATTGGCTGCAGGGTGTCCATTCATTTTTTGGTAATGTACAACTGCTCATTAGTTGTGTTTAAACTGTCCATTCACTGAAAAAAAAACATGTTGACTACATTTAGTGAAATAAATAAATGCATTTGAATGTTAATTTAAAGCGACACTATGTAACTTTTCCCCTGTAGCGCCCCCTTCAGGTATTTAACGTTTACTTCAGTGTCGTGAACTCCTGGCTCTCGAGCCATATATGGCTCTTCCGGCTCGTGAGTTCACAGCTGATCGAAGCAGCTGATCGATGCGCGCTGCTGGCAGCGCGCCTGGCAGCAGCGAGCCTCGTACAGCCGCGGCATGTCACTCTGTCTGTACGCGTCGCGTAGCGGAGCAAATAAAAAGTCACCTGTGAGCGTGGACTGGCACTATATGACGTTGCGTAATCACTGCCAGAAAGCAAGTTGAAGTACTTCCTGTTCCCCAACCGGAAGCACCGGGCCGGTCCCAACATCTTACATTCAGTAGTTTTCTGGTCACAGACCCCCAATGGCAGTGGCGGAGGAATTTTTTTCAAGCTGTTATTTTAAGGTGGAAAAGTTAAATAGTGGGGCTTTAAGAACTGGACCTAGTCACGTTCCCCCATCGCTGTGTGGATCGCCATTTTGGAGGCATTTCTTGGCAATTAATAATGTTGCAAAAAACTTTTAGGAAGTGAAAAATCACCGTGAAATCTGATTTGTCCTTTGGACACTTCTTCAACATCTCAAGTAATCTTTCATCGATCAAAGAAGCACTTTGTCAAACTCAACTTTCCGCATCATCCTTTTTCGATGTTCTCCTTTTATTCCAGGTTTAAAATTCTGTTCACTTTCTATTCACGGCTTTGTCAAGCAGTCGCCTCCGTTCTAACATAATTTAGTCAAGGACTATTCTGAATCAGATTCAGATATAAGTGATGTAACCCTCTTTCAGATTGTGTTCTCGTATTGCTCAGAGGGAATAAACACGTCCCCGTCTGTGCTTTCTTTGTGTGAAAAGTGTGAACAAAGAAGTAACCCTGAGCTTTGGCTTGAACGCCTCAGCGTTTGTTGGATAAGAATACAGGTTTCCAAAAAATCTGACGCACTTCATGAAGTTTCATTGCACCTCAAACTTTAGTTTAGTGCGTACGTTGTCGTTCCGATATGGAACTAAATCATTCTGAGTGACATCAGAACTTTATGCCGCAGTATGACTCAGAGTGCTTTTTCTTTTGTGCCGAGTGATGTCGATCGACCCATGGGGTCATGGGGGGGACAGAGGAGGGGGGGGACGGAGGGGGGACGTCAGCACGATGTCAGAAAATGACCTGTATATGTCGACGGGTTCAGTCGCCACTCCCTTTTTACTGTACATATTCCACCAGTGTCCCCACTCTTCATCCCACATGCAGACCCCCCCCCACACACACACACACACACACACACATACACAACGTGCTGTGTTTCACTCTGAGCCAAAGCACGCAGCAGGGATTCACACAAAAGTAGTCATCTCTTTCAACAAAAAAAACTATGAGTTCTCAGTTCCTCGGCAAGACGGAGTGAAGAGAAGAAGAGGAGGGGGGGGGGGGGGATGCAGATTATGCAGATCACCAGTGGTCTCTGATCCATATTGGTGTGAATGTAATTGATTTCCCGCTGTGAGGAATCTGTCTCTCAGAATCACAGAACAAACGCTGACTGAATAGTTGAAAGGGCAGAGAATCTGGGCTTCATCTCACAGCTCCGTCTATATCCATTTCATCCCTGTCAAATGTCATCGCCGTAGAGTACACATGGCCGTGTTATGCCTATCACGGCTCAATTACAGCTGTCTCTTTGGAGAAACTTTTGTGTGAAAAATTCATGTTTATAGGGACAAGTGATAACATGGATCCATGCCCCATATGCCTGAAGAGTAAGAGTGTGACGAGTGGCTTTGATGTTGCCGACGTGGTCTTGGACAATATTTCCATTTAATGTCATGTTTAAAGCATTATTTTTTCACCCAGAGTTGTATGATATCTCATATTAGACCAGACAACACTATGTGTATATTGTGTATGTGTGTAAACCATTTGGTACAGACTAAAATGAGGTTTCTGTATCAACACCTAAATTACGTTATTTTGAGTGTTGATAAACACCTAGCACCAATTAATCTGAGCTCCATTGAGAAAACAAGCATTTAAAAAGTAATTTGCTTTTCTGCCAGACGACCAAGCAAATTACTTTTAAAATGCTTGTATAGAGAGAAAAAAACTAATTAATCAGCTTCATTGATGTCGGTATTTCATCATCCCTTTGTCTGTTTATCGCAACGAAATCACAGCAACATCTGTTTATTGTGTGTTCATACAGCTGTTGTGAAACATCCGACATGTGGCTTCCTAGAAACAATGAATACAGCTCGATGTTATGAACACAGACAAGGAGACGGTTAGTTTCCCAGGATAACTGGGATATCCACAATAGATAGATAGATAGATGTATACTTTATTAATCCCCATGGGGACATTTGTTGTTACAGTAGCACCAATAAACTAAACACACAAGAATAAAATATACATATAGGAAACAGAAACAGTGACTGTGCACAAAGTGAAGTATAAAATACAAATGTACAACGTAATAATGGTGGTTATTCCTTCCATAGTTGAGGAATTGAAGGCGTTGGTTGATAACGGTTTCCATGGTAAAGTCTCGTGAGTAAACGCAAACGTTTGCTTGGGGTTTGGTGCAAACGCAGCATGAGAGGTGATTTCAGGATACCTCACCTGTTGGTGTTATTGTCGTTGTTGTTGCGGCTACTGCTACTCGGGGAAAAATAACGCAGTATCTTTCAGAGTTTTTTCACAGCCAGGATCTTTGCTACCAGAAACTCCCCAGAGTTCAGGCGCTGCTGGAAGTAAAGGCTCATCTGAAACACTGGACTGGTGATTAGAGAGAGGGAAATCAATAATACATGGTAAGGGACGGCTAATGTACCACAGGGACGGACAGACAGACAGCCACGGCTCCGGTATCCAGCCCGCCGTCTCATATCCGCTGCTTTTCGACACGCTAAGCCAGACCGAGCCGTCACACGAGGTACGAAAAAGCAACAGGGGAAATAAAAGCCGGGGAAGAGAAAGGGTAGACGAATAGAGATAAAAGAGTTTGAAAGGAAAGAAAAACCACATGCGGAGTTCTAGAAGGTAAAGCAAAGAAATAACGTGGTAAAAGAGAAAAGGGATTTTGGAGAAAGAAATTCCTGTATATCAAGATCCTTTGTGATTATGATATAAACATGAACACAAAGGAATTCAATCGATTGATTACTAGAAAGAAACGCACACACACACACACACACACACACACACACACACACACACACACACACACACACACACACACACACACACACACACACAACTAGCTTATTCCAGAGCCCTTTATCCTTGCACCTACATGATGTTTGAAAAAATCAATATGGGGCTGTGAAACAGGCCAAAATGAAATAAGTGTGCAAGCTATCCGGGAAATGAGATTGGAGGGCAGACAGACACATGCCACCGGTCCCCGGGGACGGACGCTCGCCAAGCGCTCTCTCATCCAGAGAGATTGGGGTTAATGCCTCTGCTGCATTAGCCCAGTAGCACCGCGTCAGCCAGCGCTAACCTCAGCTACAGAGATACTAGTTAAACCAACGCACACACACACACACGCACACACACACACACACACACACATGGTGATGATCTCATTAATTGGTGATTGGAACAACTGCACGCTTCCTCCTTTGAATGCCACCCACCCACCCACCTACGCACACACGGTACCCTCCTGCCCCCGCCTCTCTCTCTCTCTCTTCATTACACCTCCTCCTCTCCCTCTCATTTCCAAGACCGCCCTGACACGGATCTGTCCGAGTAAAGCCTCGTTACCGAACCGCTTCTCCAGAAGAAGACCCCGGCGGCGCCGCAGGTTGCTCGTTACCGCTCGGCTCTCCCTACGCGGCTTGACCCGCGGCGCCGTGAGGACCGGCCTCCGTTAGCTCTCCCGCGTGACGTCTTCATCGTGACAGGAACGCGGCAGAGCAATGATTCATCGGGAAGGAGAACAAACGGTGTATTTCTCAGCGCTCCACGCTAGCTCAACGGTCGCCTCAACTCCAAATGTGGTGGCCATTTAAAATCATCTGAGGCTGTATGGCTATATGTAGCTTGATGTGGAAAATATGACAAAAAGCACGACAGCTTTATTGCAATGACGACACAATTCTTGACTTACTTATCAGTTACCTTGTCCACCTGTGTCCTTGTTTGCCAAATGTATTTATTTTAGGGTGCACACGTCTTGTTTGGCGATATAGTCTGAATGGTGGCGTTTAGCTGTCTCTATGTATTGGAGGGTAGGGATGTTGGCGTTCTTGAGCAGGATGGAAGTAGGTAGCATGTGTATCTTGTGTGTTACCACGGAGACGCAGGTTGAAGTACCGAATCTTAACCTCGACTCCGATGCAACGTGAAGCTCAAGCGACAGAAACACGGGCCGATTGAGAAAGACTGTGATGAGCTGAGGGTGTTTTTTTGTAATTTCTTTCTTTGTGTTACACCATTAAAAACGCTCATTGAGCCAAATCTTTACACCGTAGAAATCTCATGGACCTTTGCTCAAATAGTTTTGGAACCCTGGACACATCTTCATTTTGGGTAGAGCAACCTGAGGGACCATCGAACTGTGCAAATGGCGGCGATGGTTTTACACACAAGAAATGAAAAAGTAAAATAAAAAGTTAATTTTGATGGAGGACAATTTGTCACTTTTTCCTAAATTATCAGAATTAAGACAAAACATTTCATTGAGCGAGTGTGAATGCTTTGTACTTTCCTTAAAAAGATTAATTCAAGCGACCCTTTTCAGAAATGTTACTGTTCTGCTTTGGTTTGACTTTCTGCACCGATGTTTTTTGTCAATCCCCCAATTATGAACCGTCTTTAATCATGTCACACTTTGCTCAAGAAACACAGTATTTCTCATTTTACAGTGTGTCATTTAAGTGTTCCTTCATTTATCAGAGGCAACTTGCAAGCGTGACGAGTCAGAGCGTAACCCTCCGTCTTCAAGTGACTGTGGAGGAAGCGTGTAAGGTCGTCACGAACACGTTGACTGGCACCTTGTCAAGCGCTCCTTCACCCTCCCATCACCGCGCTCCTGCTCCTCCGGGTTCATGATTCATCCTCTCCTCGCCGACGAAGGAGGTTAAACTGTAAAGGGACGAGTGGAACTTCCCCTGAACCGCCCGCCGTGACGTTTCCATTTGACGTCATGGCCAACGTCTCCTAAAAAAGAAAGGGATTTACATCTGAGGCCTATATTGAAAACATTAAAAAAGGCCTCCCAGTGGGATCAGCTGCTACATTGGGAGCCAGAAGAAGCCGTGTGATGATGCCTTGGATCGCTTTGCCAGAATAGAATTATACTAATAGTTGTGGACGGAGACGGAGGAACAATATTAATCCTCCGTTCAGTTTTACTCAAGATGTACCAAACTGATTTGTATTCCAGGGTGTTTTTATTATTATGTATTTTCCGATGAACAACACCAAATATAATAAGTTGTATATCGGCTTCTCTTTGAATAATACATGTTTGACTTTTAAAATAATAATCTCAAGGATTTTCCTGTTAATAAAATGTCTACTAACTAAGTCCCTTACCAACACCAAACGAGGTTAAACAATGGTGAATGATAAATTGTTGTTTATTTTGTAACATGCATTTTTCATTTTATGATTGTAATTTGGTAAAATGTTAAATATTGTATAGGTGGAGGCTTCAAATGAGCCTAGTTGGCTTTTTAACTGTTCCTCTACTGTTATATGCATTCTGTTGTGATTTTTATTTTGGTTTTATTGTTTGAATTGTGCAAAATAAATAAAAATAAAAAATATATATTAAAAAATCCATTATTGCAGATTACTTTCTAATGTGATTTATGTGCGTAAAATATATATTTTATGCTATTCATACCGTCCTAGGATGACTTTGTGGAGCTTAACTAAATCACTGATACCTACTTACAAACACTTATATACCGTAACAGTTATTTGATGAATACAAATAAAAAAATCTGTATGTGTTGCATCTCGACGAAGCATACTGCATCATAAATAATCAGCTTACTGATTGATTTGAACTGTTAGCAATTGTGAATCTAAAATCATAATTCAACCTTCCTTTTTTAAATGTAGTATTTCCCTGGCATTTTTTCCAAACGTGTCAAAGTAGCCTGGAGACTTCTACGTGAGCTAGTCACTGAGGTCTGTGCTCTAAAGCTCAGACTTACTCACAAAGCCCGCAGTGACGATGGGAGCTAACTGTGAGACTTTTCTCTCCGCACAAAGAAGATCGGAAAGCTCAGAAGCACAACAGGTATTTGTACAAGTTCCATGGAGATAAAGAGAATATCTTCATTTGGAGGAAACACTCACTCTCAGAGTAGAGTGAGTAAAGGAAAGAAAGAAACATGTAACATTAATTTGCGTTTAATTTTCCTCCACGGGTGGAACAAATGAAAACATGACATGCTCGACTGTCATCGGAAGGTTTCATTTTTTCCTGCGTCTCGGATGAAGCCTACCTTATTGCTGCGCCTCCCCCACAGCGGGCGTAATGAGAGAATATTTCCCCAGAGTCTGACAGCAGATCCAAGCTGTACTTTTAGAAACTTTATTAAACCAACCTAACCAATTATTTCTGTGTTTGCCCTCCCTCTGACGAGTGACAATCTATTCAACGAGGCTGGTAAATGTTATTGTAAAATACATTTTCTGATCACGGATGTCTTTTTTGGCCAACAGTGCTGCCAATAATAGTTGCGTTGCTTCCAGCGGGGCTGGCTTCGCCGTTTGGGCCGGAGACATGTGAAAGCTATTGGAGCAGCGATGACAGCAACACCTCTGACTCAGAGGGATAGCATTTTAATACAAAAGTCTGGCAAGACTCCAGCTGGGACCAACTCCTTTATTGAATTGCCCAGTTAGCCTGTGATGAAACACTTTGGGAGGAGATGGCGTCCCACGGCTGACATTTATCTATTTATCATTTCAGAGAAAAAACGGAGAAGAAAAAATCTATCAGGCTTTAGAAATGTGACGTGGTTGACTGCAGCCGTATGGATGTCTTTTTCAACGTTCAGCCTGAAGAGACGCCAAAGATTCCCTCACAGGACGACCAGCCGCTGTGCAGAGACGGGAGACGGGAAGCCGAGACGACCGGGAGCAACTTTCTAGCTGATTACGATTCTTCTTTCTCGTAACTATGAATCACGGCATATACGCAGACTTTTTTGGAAAAACTTTTTTTGAGGTAAAATTGAAATCCAGTTGTGTGTTTTCATAATAAAACATTGACACACCATGTTCCAGGGCCACTCGCCCACTGAATATGGCTGTAGTGTTTTCGTCTGCTGTCCCAGAGATGTTTACACTTTGACATTCAGAATTGTCCTGGGATGCAACCTAGGCATGCTCTGGTCTGTTTCACAAAGTTCACAAACACAAACACTCTCAACAAGTTATCCAGAACTATTTAAAAAAAAAAGTTTTTATACATAATGTTTTCTTTAGAGAGTATATGTAGATAGAACACTAGGTGTGTGGGTCTGAGAGAGAAGGAGGAAAGTGAATTATTGCAGGCAATGTCCGAACCTGTGATATGTTCTAGTGCAGGGCTTCTCAACATGATCCTGTACCCTGTGACCAGTGCAAAGCATTTTGGGTTGAAAAAATGTGTAGTACACAGAGCTGTACCATCAGTCTCTGTTTTATTATATAATACACAATTACTTTTATGAACTTACACTTACATAGAACTGAATTTCTATTCAAAAACTATTTTTAAAGGATGTTTTAATGGATGCTCATTACCTTCGCATTGAAAATGCGGAAGGTAAGGTTTTGATCGGTGCGTATTTGTATGCGTGCGTGAGTGGGTGTTATTCGCATAACTCAAAAAGTATTAAACCGAATTGCATGAAATTTGGTGGGATGATTGGTTATTATCCGGGAACCCTTTGATTAGATTTTGGGATCGACCGGGTCAAAGGTCAAGGTCATGAAAAGGTCAACATCTGTTTTGAATCACATGGAATCTAGTGGGATTATTGGGTATTATCCTTTTGGGATTGACCGGGTCAAAGGTCAAGGTCATGAAAAGGTCAAAATCTCCTTTTTACCATAGCACGAACAATTTTTATGTTCATAATTCAATGCCAAATCTTCTGATATGCGAAGGTATGCACTCTACCGAGTGCCTGTTCTAGTTTTTTAATGCATTTAAAAAGAATCTGACACCCTGCGTAATACCTTCACGTACCACCAGGGGTACATGCAGCCCCATTTGAGAGGTCCCTATGTGTGTCGCTGTCGGCCCTACGTACAACCGCCGTGCATGAGTGTACATTTGACCAGCAAGAATGTGTATGTGTGAGACGGATCAGCTTCCGCCTGATGTGTAGGAGGAGCGCGGACATCTCATCATCTTCAGAAAATGACAAGCTGCCTGGACTCGTGTGAGAAGCAGCTGTTACACGTGTAATACAAGAAATGTGTGTTGGTGGCGTCAGCGTTTCATCACTTCCTTTGTATTCTTGTAATTCTCGGCTACAACATTCATTGTCGCTCAGAGCACTGAGCCGTGTTCAGTTCCAGGTGCCTGGGTGTAAATGTCACAGCGGATCGCTCACTCTGTTGCATCTGTCACTGGTTTCTTTTGATTACTGTGGAAGAAAGCGGACAATGGACATATGATAATTGAATGTCTCTGGAGTTTTAGCCGAGCCCTGTGAAGTGATACGTCAACGCTCTCATTTCTCATGCGAAAGGTGGCTTTCATTTTTTACCGGACTGTCACGATTCACACTCGGACAAATCAGCGGGATGGAAGGGTTCATCTGGAGACCCTTCACTTATGTAAAAGTTTGTTTCTATGCATTTAAATGGAGAGTGTATCCTCCTGAGCTCCAATCCACGACAGTAATACTACCCTTTGGAAATGGTAACTTCATTAATAAAAACAAGCAGCAGTGACCCTCGGTGAACTCACATTTAATACTGCTGTAAATGGGCCGTCGTGTAGTGACGACCCGGATCCAGAACTCTGTTCATACGTCACTGTTGATGTTTGTACCACTTCATACACGGATATTAAGGAACTTTTCTGACCAAAAGTATAAATCAAACTTATATATTTGTGTCTTGTTGTTCTGAGCAGGACCTGGGAGGCCGTTTTCCCCGACTGAGTTGTGCTTTTCACCCTCAACTCCATCCTCTTGTTCCACAGGCAGTGACACTGTAAAGCAAATCCCATTCAGCTGTAAACCCACATCCATCACGCTCTCTCTGGGGACGAGTCGAGTACACCTCAGTGGATCCAGCGCCACGAAATACAGCCCCATTTTAAAACACAGCCCTGAGGTCGCTGTTACCGAGCATTACAGAACGGGCCCTTTATACGTAAATTAAATTTACAGGTATTTTCTTTATTACTGTTTGCTATGAATATAATTTATGTGTCGATAAGTATTAAAAATCGAGTGAGAATCTAATACATTTAAAAAGGCTTGAAGAGTAACGACGGGGAGGAGACATTGTGCGCCTCATAAGCAAACTTAAATCTTTCCAAGCCCACAGCGGTCGATGAAAGTCACTTAGGGGAGAACAGTAGACTTTCATCACACAGTAACCAATAACACAATTACATTTCATTGAATTATAAAACACAATAGAGCTAAACTACATCTGTGGGATAAATTGGACATCATCCACACACAATATAAAAAAATCCCTATTTTTCTCGTTGTGCTTCACTGAAGTTTTCCTTAAGCTGCTCGCGTGACAGCTATGAGCACTAATAACCCTGGTTGATGTTGACTTTCATCATCAGCAGTTATAAGGAGGAGGTCTGAAGGGACGTGCAGTCAGTGTTGCAGAGTTGGTGACTTTCTCTGAATTTAGCAACTTTCAAAACCCATACTGCTTTTATTGGAAAAGAGTTGTCAGTCTGAGTTTTAGTTTTCTCGAGTGTTACCGAGCCAAGCCTTACGGGCTTAATGTGTGCGTGATGAAATGCATTGTGCATTTTAAAGGGGATGAAAGTCTCGTTCAGAGCGGCGCTGTTCATCCTTTTGAAATGTAAATGCGTTGGATACTTCATATTTTTGCATACTTTTAATGCTGAATTATACATTTGCTGGATTTGAATGACTGAATGAATACAAGTAGAATAGCATAACTTAATGGGATATGGTGTAATGGATGCCATGATGGCATGTCAAGGCTCCAGAGCTTTGACAAGGAAGCGCACCCGCCCATACTTATTTTCTCATTAACAACTGTTGCATCAACAAACTCAATTCGCACCTTCTCTGAACTCCCCAGCTCAACCTGCTGTTACCAAGGTAACCGCGGGAGCCATCGGCGTGTAATGCACGACCAAAGGAGCAGGAACCAAACAATGTGCTGCACGTCCTTGAAGTCGATCACATGACCAGCTCCGAGATCTCGGCTCGTAGGGACAAAAGCTGCACGTGTGGAAAGTTAAGGGGTGAAATGTTCTTTTAGACAAAAGGTGGATTTCACGTGTACAAGATTGCGCTCCGTTATAGGAAGGCGATGCGGCTGATGTGATCTTGGGGGCTGGGAACACGAGTGATGCATTCCCCGAGGGAAATGAGGGGCAGAAATGTACGGAGATAATTATTTCCTCCAATCTTCCGGTCGGCCCTCTGCCCTGGTCCTCTGCGTCGCATCTATGACTGAACTCTGATCCCCGGAGACTTGCGTGCGTGTGGTGTGTGTGTGTGTGCGTGTGTGTGTGTGTGTGTGTGTGTGTGTGTGTGTGTGTGTGTGTGTGTGAGTGTGAGAGGATGTGTCTACATAATTATAATTAATTGTTACTGTTGGGAAAAATAGAAAGTGGAAAATTACATTTACATGCAGATGATATTGTTACTGAAATAAAATGTCATTAATTTTACTTTGCTTGTGTATTATTACTTATGGAAAAGTTTCTGTACCAAATATATCATTTCACAAGTGAAATGCACATTTAAACATTTGATTTAAATATCAATATCCTCAATTATGGTTACAATGATACAATCTTTTAATTTAATTCATTATGGAGAAACCATCGGCCTCAAGTTGGCCAGTGAGGTCTTCATTAGTGCAATGTTGATTATTAAAAAATAAATAAAATTTAAGACAAACTAAGGTAAAAGAAAGCCATATTGTTGTATGTTAGATAAATCAATATATATATATATATATATATATATATATATATATATATATATATATACAAACCCAAACATAGAGAGTAAAGATATATATATATATATATATATATATATATATATATATATATATATATATATATATATTACAATTATAAAGAATAAGAAATGTAAATGGGCAAATGTTATGATTTCATTAAAATATCTTTACTCTCTATGTTTGGGTTTTCTATTTCAACATCATTAATCACCCTCCATTAAATGCCAGTGTAGCTCACAGACTGGTTAAATTCACAGCGGATGTCAAAACCATCTAATGCAGGATTAAGAATTTGTGAATTCCTGAGGGGCGACTGCCGTGAGGCTGAGGGATGACGGGCCCCCTGTGACATGGCAGCACTGTGAATATTTGCAGGGTTGAAGGGTCATCCATCTTTCTGTGAGACGGACAGACAAATAGGCTGACACCCTCCTGTGAGTGGCTGTCATACATCTATCTCATCATTGAGTTGAGTGTCACACAAGGACAATAAAAGAGAGCCTCTCCCTTTCCCCAGGGATCCATCGCGAGGTTTGTCTCCCAGGATTCGGACTTGAGAAAGCAGCACTTTCTTTTACACTATTTTATAAGATGGGTTGCCTGCAAAGAGGTCTTATTTCATTATTAAAGAACATTTTAAAGGAAAGGTCACAATGTATAGTTATAGCACTGAAATCACGAGCCGATAATTATTAAATCAATCAACCCACCAAAAATACCCCACACCAAAATTAACAATTTACAGTATTACTTCTTTGAGTAATGTATTATGCAAAAGTGCCAAACATTCCCTTCCAGGTGGACATCTTCGGTCGGTCGGACAAAGAAAGTTTTAAGATAAGATAAGATAAGATATTCATTTATTAGTCCCACAGTGGGGACATTTCAGGATCACAGCAGTGGGTGTACATTAGAGCATTAATACAAATAAAAGATACAAATAAAAACACAAAACACAATACTAAATACTAAAAACTAAAATACTAAATACTAAATACTTGGACCTTGTATTGACCAAAAGCAATCAACATGATTTAATAATGAAAACAAGGGTTAATCAAAGCCCTCCTTTATTTTTCTCGCCTTCTTGATAATTGTTGTTCAGAGTGTGTATAAAAAACCCTCAGGCCTTCTGTGATGCTCCCCTAAACCCTTGAACCTGGAGGAAATGGCAGACAGAACACGACTAAGAATAGAACGAGGCTGTTTGGGTCTATTGGCGCTGCAGAACCGTCAGCGGGCGTCTCCGGCCGGCCGGCTCCGGGTTATTTCTGGTCGGCTGCTCGCTGTAATCACCAGGTGCAATGAAGTCTCATTTTCTTTGGTCCTGATCTTGGGGGTACCGGAAAGAATAGCTACTCCAGCCATTAACTGGGCCTGACCTGGTGGGCGCTCGCCGATGGATTTTCCCTGAGAGGATGCTCGCCAGCCGGAGGTCAGAGGGACGTGTATCGGTTCATGGGTCCAGTGTATGGGTCAAAAGAGACAACATCCTCTCTCTCTCTCAAATTTACTACCCCACCTGAGTATGAGCCTCCTGCATTAATCCCGAAATCGGTCGAATATATTGCTATAAATGAAATGCCTATTTATTCTTCAATAAGACTGCAAAAGGTCAATGGAAATCATTAAGACAAAGAAGGCAATAACAATGCTTAGCTATTATTAAGCAGGGGCCTTTGGAGGGAAGTACCACATACTAAAGTGTGTGTTGGTGCATGTGTGTGTGTGTGTGTGTGTGTGTGTGTGTTCGCCAAAGCCTCAGAAGAAGACACGGTCGCCCCTTGAGATTGGAGTGCAATAAAGGAGGATGAGCGTATCCGGAAAGCTCCAGAACGCGCTCCAGATGCCGCCTTACTGGAAATCAATCCGCGCGGTCAGGCCTCCCGCGCACCGGGTTTAGGTGGGAGTGACGGCGGGAGAGAGAACGAGCCGAGTAAAGAAAACTGAGCGCCGGGAGCCACCGAGAGGGGGAGTCCGAGCGCTGAGCGAGACGGCTGATTGAAAGCATTACGGTCGGCTTGATGAGCGAAAGGGCTCGGAGGCTGCAGCTCGCGTTTGTTTTGTGAACAACTCGTCGGTTGATGCTGAGATTTATCGAGCCGACCGGCTCAAAAACGCCAATACCTCTGCTAAAGTGTAATATCGCCCTCGCGCCGAGGCGAGTTCCACGTTTCTCGACCGGAGGCGATAAAAAGAAAAATGTGATTTTGTCCGACTTTCGTTTTAATCTCCCTGTGAAACTCGCTCCCGCTCAAGTATCGAGTGCCTGTAGCGACGGGGGAAGGGGGGGGGGGGGGGGGTTAAGAAAGCCAAAGGTCAACCGTCACGTATAATTCGCGCTTAGCTTTCGCCTGAAGGTTTCGTTCGAAGGTCGGGCCGCAGTGTAATCTGCCCGCGCTTCGTATCGGAGAGATGATAATTGTTCTTTGTGTCAGAGGTGTCAAGTGTTCGTATTACACGCCGGTCGCGGCGACGCCGTCACGGTGTAAAAGTGAAGCGACCGCCAAGGAGCTGCGGGAGCTCGTCTAAAAGGAGACGTCTGCTGCGGAGGTGTCAAACACACACACACACACACACACACACACGCACACACGCTGCGCAGACACACACCACAGCGGCCTGCAGTGTCTTCTCATTCCTTCGCTCTTTATTGATGTGCTTCAGAGGAAATGAGAGACACGTTTGTCTTTGGTGACATGAGTGTTCAGACATATTGACAACGTGAAGCCCTTCTCCCGGCATACCGATGGCCTCGACATCGAAAAGCACAACCACAAAGGATTTGGGCTTGGACAGCAGCTTCAATAGGGCTGAAACTTTTCAACTTCTTTAAAAGATGAGACTGGTGCTTTTTAAATGTTTTAAACTGAAAGGACCAAAAGCAACAGGTCTGTCTCCCGGTGCTCTCTGAACTCAGCGCCCTGCTGGGGCAACGTTAGGCCCAACATCGGCTTACAGTGATGTGTCCTCTAATCTTTGTCAATAACAGTGTCAAATTGCTGATTTCCTGTTCCCAATGCCCAACTTGATCTCTTGAAATGTCTTTATTACATTACATATCATTTAGATGACGCTTTCCTTTATCCAAAGCAACTTACAATCATGTTACTTGTGTAGACGCAGCTACAGGGAGCAATTCAGGGTTAAGTGTCTTGCTCAAGGACACGTCGACTAGGGCGGGGATTGAACCGCCAACCCGCTGATTGAAAGAGGGACCTGCTACCCACTGACCCATGTAGTAAATTAATAATAACATAAAGAAGAAAAGCAAAAAATCCTCAAATGTAAGAAAGGTAAACTGGGGTTTGGTGGTTGTGCATGATGATTATTTGATTAAATGTCATGCTCATTGATGAATCAACTAATTATGTCAGCATATATATTGTAAACAATGAAATATGATGTATTGTTTTCGTTTCCTGTTCCCCCTTGTGGACTCTGATCGTCAGCCAGACATAAAGGATCGTGATATTTGTTGTCTTTTAATTAAATTCCAGGAGAGTGCTTCTCTACAATCGTACGCTCCCTAATGGATGATGAAATGTCATGAGGACGAATCGCAGTAATCGGATCAATTGCCGCGCAGGAACATTTCCACCTGTGACGACAACTCGCATTTTGTGCCATTTTGAAGAGTCTGGCCGTAAATGCTGATAGAAATAAACGACGAGAAGAAAATAAAAAAGGTGTGAAGGAGAGATAAAGAAATTCCGAGAAGAAGAAGAAGCAAGTGAGTTGGTATGCATGAAGCTTTAGAAATAAAGTGATCAAATATTCTCACATGCGCCACACTGGGGTTTCTTCATAGGCCAGGCGGCTGCTTGTCATTTGCCAAGGCCGCTAAGAGCTCCGGGAACAGAAATGATCCATGTCTCCGTCTGAATGGGGGACCTCATGTTGTCGTGTCAATACTTTGCTATTGAAATCACGGACAAAGACTTCCGTGTGGAAGGCAAGAAAGCTTGACCTTCAACAAACCACAACTCTTTCATGGCGTTAAGAGCGCCGTCCGTCCGTCTTCCTGAAAGCACGGGGACGTATATTTCAGATATCACCAAGGTCTGTATTTAAGTTTGGATGACCTAAAGTATATTTTATGGTCAAACCAATTCCACTCGGATATTTCTAACGCCACCTGATGCTCACGGACCACACGACTCAACAGCTATTAATACAGCGTTGTATTTCATAATCTATAAGCCACTATTTCTCCTGCATGGGGCAGTTACCTGGCTCCGTCCTCCAGGAAGGAAAGATTCAAGAGCTCGATCTTCATCGGTGAAATGAGTCGGACGTCTCTGTTCCCCCGAGCGCTCGGATGGATCCTCTGATCCTTAAAGCACCTCGCCGCTCTGCCCGCAGCTGGTTTAATCACATATCCGGTTACACCCGACGACACGCGGCCCGTATTGTATCTGGTGCTTCTTACTCCAGCCTCCCTCTGGCCTGAGTTTAGCCTCGCTCGGCCGGTGAGACGACCCGCTTGAGGCGAGCGCTCGGGGGACGGCCCGGGGCAGGAGTGAGACATCAAACACCGAGGAAGCCCCGATGGAGAGAGGGCCCTGTCGTCCATCATGACTCCACCGTGATGCACTGCAGGAATCCACCCTACCTGAGGTGTCATGACTACTCATAACTATCGCGTGGAGAATGATCAGCGTTCAGATGATGAAATGAAACTCCACAAAAAATGACCGGCAAAGTTCTATGTTGGAATCTTGTTTTTGTTTGTGTATTTTATTCAGTCAATCAAATCAAATCAAATCAAATATTATCCGATATAATATACAAAAGAGAAAGACTGAAAAGGTATAGGTAGAAGCAAAAAATGCTTATAAATTCCTATCCTAAATTGAAAATAAATCAGAACATTAATAGAAAAATAAAGAAAAGAAAAAAACAACAACAAACAAAGTAAAAAACAAAATATATTTATTTATACTACCACATACATCTTTCATATTAATACGGTTTTAATTACATTTATAACTCTCAAGAATTGTTTTATAAATAATTCCCTTGAAAACCAAAAGTCACGAGTCTTACATTCATTTTAACATTATTCCATAATTGGACCCCGACAACAGAAATACCTCTTCTTTTAATCCCTTTTTTAGCCTTTTGTACCATGAATTTACAAACATCTCTCAAATCATATTTACTCATGTACTGAAAATAAACTTTGTACACAAACTGGCAGTGACTTAACTTTAGCTCTGTACATTGTCTCAATTCAATTCAATTCAATTCAGTTTATTTGTATAGCCCAGTTTCACAAATTACAAATTTGTCTCAGATTGCTTTACAGTCTGTACACATAGACATCCCTGTCCCAAAACCTCACATCTGATCAGGAAAAACTCCCAAATAACCCTTCAGGGGGGAAAAAGGGAAGAAACCTTCAGGAGAGCAACAGAGGAGGATCCCTCTCCACGATGGACAGATGCAATAGATGTAATGTGTACAGAAGGACAGATTTAGAGTTAGAATACAGTCAAGGAATCTGACAGAGTTTATCAATAGTTCATATTTAGGCATATTCCACGATGGAGAGTTTGGAGACCTCCCGAGTGGAGGAGTGGGCGGAGTGGGCAGAGTCCCAGCAGGGCAGTGGCACAGCTGGTGTCAGGAACTCACGGTCCAACCATCGATGGTCCATCAGCAGGTGGAATCTATGCCGTCTCATAGGGTCCGATGACCCCATGAGACGTGAAGTCAGAAGGACTCCGGGGAGAAGCAGAGTTAGTCATGTGTGATGGAGAGATGAAGATTCATCCATAGGAGAAAGAAAAGAGGAGAGAGGTGCTCAGTGCATCCTAAACATCCCCAGCAGCTATAAGCCTATAGCAGCATATCCAGGGGCTGGACCAGGGCAAACCTGATTCAGCCCTGACTATAAGCTCTGTCAAAGAGGAAAGTCTTCAGTCTACTCTTGAATGTGGTGACTGTGTCTGCCTCCCGGACTGAAGGTGGAAGCTGGTTCCATAAAAGAGGAGCTTGATAACTAAAGGCTCTGGCTCCCATTTTACATTTTAAGACTCTAGGAACTACAAGTAGCCCCGCATTTAGTGAGCGCAGCTCTCTGGTGGGGCGATACAGTACTAAAAGCTCCTCAAGATATGATGGTGCATCACCAATTAAGGCTTTGTAAGTTAAGAGAATAATTTTAAAAGTGATTCTTGATTGTACAGGGAGCCAGTGCAGAGCAGCTAGTGCAGGAGTAATGTGATCTCTTTTCTTAGTTTTAGTGAGAACACAAGCTGCAGCATTCTGGATAAACTGGAGGGACCTAAGAGACTTATTAGTGCAGCCTGATAATAAGGAGTTGCAGTAATCCAGTCTCGAAGTAACGAACGCGTGAACCAATTTTTCTGCATCTTTTTGAGACAAGATGTGCCTGATTTTTGAAATATTACGTAGATGGAAGAATGCAGTCCTTGAGATTTGCTTTACGTGGGAGTTAAAGGACAAGTCCCGATCAAAGATAACGCCGAGATTCTTTACAGTGGTGTTGGATGCTAGAGTACACACGGGCAGAATTAAAAACCAAACAGCCTGAAGGCAGGGGTGGTTTTTCCTACAGGCGGTATAGGCGGCCGCCTAGGGCGCCATTCAGAGGGGGGCGCAAAAAAATGCGGCCAGCAAAAAAAAAAGGCTTGAACCCAGGACCTCGTCGCGCTTCTACCCAATAAGCCACAACTCCTACATGAAGATTTTTTTTTCACACTGCATAAAGTTCTCAGTCAGTGCGTTTACATGATGGTATAATTCAAATCTTTCTTTAGTCGGACTATGCTATCTTTTGGGGGATCTGCTATTATCCCAATATACATGGCAGTGAGTAATTCGAATCATTGGCTGAAAACATGTCACCTCCGATACGACAGGTGGCGCTGTTTTCACTACAACTCCTGTTGTGTAGCCCATTTTCTTTTTTTGATTGGCTGATAAGCGGCACCTCACAGCAGAACTCCAGAGGAGTGTTTGTTTTCTCCACTGTGAGAGCGGCGGGGCCAGCTCATGTTGGCGCTGCGGCACATTAAAACATTAAATAGCCGAGAGTTGTTTTCAGCGTGAAGAATATGATGTGTGGCGGGAGTGCGGGAGTTAAGACCGAAATGCGTGACACTTGAGAGCCCTGCAACTCGTTGCGATGCTCGTGGCGATACTCGTTGCGCTTGCGTGCGCATGGGCAAAAACGCAAAGTCCGGTTCCTAGTCCAATTCACCGCTACATGCCGCGATGGTCGGATTATCAACCGGATCGGATCGATTTATCCAGAGGTGTTAATTGGATCGTAGTCGGACCGCACATAGTCGAACAAAGGTGTTTACATGAAACGGGTAATTTGATTTCAGTCCGACTAAGCCAGTTATTCGAATGCATGTAAACACGGTCACTATAAGATAGTTTTTTTGGGGTGGGGGGCTTGCCTAGAGCGCCACATGTGCTGGACCTGGGCCCAGCATACATAACAGCGTGATGGTGGTCGTGTGTCTTGATGAGGTTGGCCGAGGATACGCCGCCGCCACGTTCCGCCGCCCCGCCATGGCCTCTTGACAGTCCACCCCCGTGTAGATCGGTGGCCACAAATGAGCTCATTAAAAACAGGGCCGTTGCCGCGGCGAGGCTAAAAGTCAGACAGCCGGACTGTGACAGGTGTCGGGGCGCCCGACGCATGCTGAGCGAGGGCAAAGCGCCGCACGCCGTTCACCTCCCGGAGCAGGGAGGCGCTTTTCATTTTTATAAAAAGGGGGGTGCGTTTAGGTTTTATGGGGCGAAATATTGGCGTTCCTCTTAAGACGTCGGGGGTTAAAACTCCACTTTGAAAACGCTCGAGCAAGTCTGATAACACGAGAATAAACCCACAGTCAACTTGTTGTTTTCGCTCTGCATAACGCTCTATTAAACAATACACTTATGAAAATAGCTTTTGTAACAACAGATGGCTATTTTAAAGAGCTGGATGGGTTCATGAAAAAACTAAAAACGTGTGCACACAATTAGATTCATTATAATTCATGCTCTTGATTTAAAACAATTAGAATACATTGTCACGTCATTACGCATGTGTCCTTCAGTCTCACTTTCCATCGCTTTGATTTAATTAGTTTGTTATTACTATTTTGGACTGAGCTGTGTGTTGTTCTTGTTTGTTATCTTTGAGATCCATTAAAACAGATTTTACAGGATAATTGTTTTGCCATAAAAACTTTGATACTGCAGCTGTCATCTCGTTCATAAAATCCCAGCTGCAGCGAGATGCTGGCCCTGATCCTCGTCGCTCTGGAGCGCTTTGTAAATGGCGGCCTTGCTCCTCATCGCCTTCTTTAAACTTCCGGCTGACTGGATGTGCCATGTCAAAGGCGTTAAATTACGTTGGTATGTCATATAATGTGATATTTAGTCTTTACGCACATTCTTTTCTCCATGACACCTCCCATTGGCTCTGCACACTGCACTTAAATGTGTGAAGGTGAAATGACGCCTCGTGACACTGAAACAAGACTCAACCTTTATCTGAAGAGATTAGTATTATTATTATTGCCCAGGAGATTATGAAAGATATTAAGACCTATAAGGGAGCAAGTGCACCCAGTTCAAGTCTGTTACTCCTCACTTTATTACAGGATGTTGTTATTGTGTTATTGTTATTAAAACGCACCATAGAATAGTGAACTTTGTCCTAAAGATCTGTGTGTGTATGTGTGTGTGTATGTGTGTGTGTGGGTGTAAAATGTTTACCTTCAGGAGTTCAGCGTTGTTATTTTAGCATTTGAATGGTTTATATGGCACATTTATTTTGTATTTGAGTATGTTTTGATGTTCATTGTCAATATCAATAAGCAGTATTCTTTCATCTGTTTGCTTAACATCGGCAGCGAGGCATTAGATAAGTCCACACAGAGCATGTCTTTTTTTATTCTCTAACCTTTTACCTGTTATCATGCCTGTCTGCCTCTGAGAAAACAACAACACCCACAAAGGAACTCATGAGTCTAATTAGAGCCAGAGAAGTGCTCGCGATGGCTCCTCCGTGAGATACCAGGAGACGTTTTGGCAGAGACGGCGTGATATTTACAGGCATTTATCTACCTGTTTATTTATTTATCCATCTATTTCTCTTTTCTGACGACCCCATTGCAAAGTTTTGAAATGAAATGAAATGAAATATACTTTATTAATCCCCAGGGGGAAATTTGTTACCAACAGAAAGCAGCCCGATAAAGCTAAACACAATAAAAAATAAGTATAAGAAAGAAAGAAAGAAAGTGACAGTGCATAAGTAAGTGTGCAAAGTGAAATAGAAAATACAAAATAACATAAAATAAAATATATATATATATATATATATATATATATATATATATATATATATATATATATGTATATATAACACAGCATATACACAATATAAATAAAAATAAATAAATACGCACAAAATACGCACAAAATAACAAACCTCTAAAATAAAAATAACAAACCTCTAAAATAAAGACATCTCAATTCCAGTAAATTAGCAGCTAGAGCGGGCAGAAGGTTAAAAAGTGTATCCAATTAAAAGTAGAGGAATGATCATGCGATGGCTGGATGGGAAGTCAGCGCTGATAACAAACAGACCTCACGTTTGGGTTTGCCAGCTCAGTGTGACAAAAAAACAACACTTCGTTTTGCCTGGTGTCCTGATGGAGATCCAGACATTCACCAAGAGAAACGTCGCTTTCTTTATATTTTATTATTTATAATAGGACAAGAGTTGTGTTGGTTTTGTAATTAATTCTTAAAAATTAGGGCCAGAGAGTTGGAAATCAGTTGCAGGGATTAACCTCTCAGAAATAGTCTGAGAGCGCGAGGAGGAAGATTCCTTGAGAAACGAGAGAACTTTTCTCTTTTCTTCTCCCACCGACTGTGTGTGTGTGTTTGTCTCCGATCCGTGCCGAGCTGGAGCACACAGGCTGCGTGTTTGTGTGTGTGTGTGTGTGTGTGCATATGTGTGTACTCTCTTGCTTCCCCGCTGACAGTGTGTGGGTGATGGATGGCAGTTGTGTGTACCGCCTGTTATGTCACACGGACACACACTCACACACACACACACACACACATTTGGCGAGCAGTTTGAATAGATAGCTTTATTACACAGACATAACCGGGATGACAATGCTCTCTAATGGAGCATGCTCACGCCGTGTCACTCTCCCTCTTCATATCCCCGCTAATCTGGACATACAGTCATGTTGCTTTGCCGCTAATGAGACTAAAGCCTGTCCTGCTTTGCTCTAAATGAGGAATCATCTCAACGACGATGCGCTTTCCCCTTCCACTTTTACACATGTGACCTGAAACGATGCATATCACATCTAAAGTATTGTTAAATCTGAATAATTAAACCGAAACAACAACTATTTTCTATAAATTGCCATTGCATACTTTGGAGAAACTCTTTCTGTAAACATGCAGATATTGTCACGACTCAGAAGGCAGGACCCAAAAGCACGACTCAAGGTTTAGAGCAATCAAAAAGGTTTTTATCGTAAACAGAAAATCACAGCTATGCTGGCAAAAACATGAACAAAGTACAAAAACTAAATCTCAACTAAGTTGGAAAAAAACAACTAGGGACAAAAGAAAGACTATACAAACAAGAATGATTCAGCCCAGACAAGAGACAAGATGATCTGACACAGGTAGACGCAGACCTAAATACATGAGGAAATGAGGAACAGGTGGACACAATCAGGGGTGGAGCAGACAATCACACTAACGAGGAAACACTGGGGCAGGAAATAAAGTATCTGAAACAAAAGAGGACAGTTACTACAAAATAAAAGCGGACACGGAAAACGGGACTAAAACTTAAAACTTAACATAAACGACGAGATATGACAGATATTTATTTCAACTTGAATGTCTCGTCCTCCTCCTAACAGCTACTTCACACTGTTGTCTCTGACTGACGGAGCCCGGCAGCAGCTGCACACTGAAGCACGCCCTCTGGTTATCGCTGCATCTCCCCGGGGCGACCCCAAGGGTTAGGTTGAGGGGAGGAAGGGGGAGCGTCAGCTGCCACCTCAGATAACCCAGTAAGGCATGGAAGTGTGTTTCTAGTCTGTATGCAGGATAGAGACGAGTGCACAAGTACAGGTACACAGGTACACGTGAGAATGATGCTTATTTACCTCAATTCTGAATCAAGTTGACACATAAAAGGCTTTTTTTCCCCTCATTGTCTCCAACTTAATGCAGAACACATACCATCTGCTTCTCGAGAAGATATCGGCGTCAGTGTCAGGTCATGCACCTCCACAGACGGGGAAACTGTAACAATATTTACTATTTTTCAGACAGATGGAACGACACCAATGCGCTTAACAGCAGTTGTCCTTCATGCAGTTCAGCCTGCGGAGGTTCGGAGTAGAGCTGCAAACGTCTGGCGATATTTAAGGTGGACGCTTTCTTTGGAAATCAAGAGGAATTTAAGGGAATTACTGGAATAAAATGAAGAAAAGGGGTTTAGTGCACAGGCTGTATTTAACATGTCGTCTGCAGATAGTTCACAAACCTTTCACCGAATAAATAAGCATTAACAACCAATCTATCAATTCATTTAATAAATGCATCAACCTAGAACAGCTTGCATCTCATGCTGTTGGTAATTGCCAGGGTTGTATCGGATGTCATTATTTTACATAGAACGATTTTATTATTTAAACATATATATAAATCACCTTAAAATAATGGGTAACATGGAGCTGTTGGACTGCTGCTAGACTGTGCCATGAATTCAGGTATATACGAGAGAGTTAAGTTTTATACTAGCCTAACATGTCGTATATTATATTCTCAACAATACCCTCGTGGATAGTTTATGACATGAATCCTAATTATGCATTTGCTTTGTTAAAATACTTAATTGAACACGTCCTCTTTGATTAAACATTGAATTTCTCTCACCTGGAGCAGCGATGATGCTCTGAGTAACACATGAAACAGGCCCAAGGAGGAGGTGCTAGATGGGATGGGAACATTTCCTCATCGACTTGGCATCGATTTGAATTTAAAGCCCATTGTGCACCGTTTTCTGCGTCGTCATTTATGAGCCGCGCAGCTGAGCGCGCTGGCTTTTCACGCTTTATCTGAGCATTTGTGTGCCTGTGGATGTTTACACCTAATCCTGAAATGCTTGCATTTTATTGTCACGTGTGTGTGCGTGTATATGTGTGTGTGTGTGTGTGTGTGTGTGACTAACTCTGTGCACGTGTAAGTGTGCCTATGCATCATTTGATAGATTGACTGGAAATAGAAGCTGACCTTAGAAATGTGATGGATGAGCGTGTTGAATGCAGAATACTAAAGCTGCTGGTGTCAGGCCCCGGACCCAGTTGGCTTATGGCTTTAAGGTCACCACGCAGTGACAGAAATGGGAACGGGCTGCAAAAAAAAAGAAAAGAAGACAATTCATCTCGCAGTGGCCCAAACCTCTGATCCCTCATCACAACTCTGTCTTCGGTGCTTCTTGTGTTTCTGCGGAGCCAGACATGTCGCGACGGATTAGGCAAACTCACTCGCCAGTAATTGGTTTCTGGGGAAAGGTTTTCCGGCTGACATTAAGAAAAGGGTGGCCTCTATCTCTTGTTAGTCGAGTCGGTGGTTGGAGTCAGAGCAACATGGCAGAGATGTTCCTCCACACAGAACAACCCCATTAAGAGAATCGGCGCTTATAAAAAGTTCCGGCTTCACGTTGTCGGGTCATTGGGAACCCGTCCAGCCTGCCGGCGCGTTCGGGGAGGATTAGTTCAAATCATCACCAAGGAGATAAAAGCATAATGGGTTGAATGAAAGCTGCTTTACCTCCTTATGCAATTGCAGCCAATTTGCTGTGAATGATGAGGAGCAGCGGTGTCATGGCGGATGGGTCCGCGGGGTACGCTTACCGATGCATTTCTGATGCCATGGCGGCGAATCAAGTGGTTGGCAAGGGAAAGACGAGAGGATGCTGGCGCTAATGCGCTTGCACATGTTTGTCCATCATGAATTCATTACGCGGAGCAAGTTCACGGATATTGACTCGCTAAATAGAATTCTAATCATACATTGATTTACTGAAGGCAGGTCTCAAATTGCGTGAGCCTCTATCTCTGTGCCTGGATATGCGTAGATGTGGGTGTGCATGATGTCTAATTCATAATCACAATATGCTGGTGTGTGTTTGCCTTTCATATTATGAGTCTCATCTCCACCCGAGGAAATATATACTTCTGAGCAGACGAGACTCTTTTGATTTATTATTGGAAATCCTCTCGGAGAGTGGTGTCACTTCCTCTCACATTAAAATAGCATGGTGCATATTATAGATCAGAATCCACACCACCTCATGAGTGTGTAGCTGTGTGTGTGTGTGTGTGTGTGTGTGTGTGTGTGTGTGTGTGTGTGTGTGTGTGTGTGTGTGTGTGTGTGTGTGTGTGTGTGTGTGTGTGTGTGTGTGTGGGGGGGGGGGGAAATGGAGTAAACTTTGGACTGAAAAGTTATTCATCACTCAACTTAAAGGTACAAAGTATTTTAAGAGTAACATTTGTAACAATTCAGCCTGAATTAAAAGTACGGTTACGAATACATTTTAGGAATACATTTTGCACATTTTCAGGTTCATACTTGTACTTTGGGTTGTTTACATGTTTTAAAATTGTGTTTAAACACAGTAATATTCTCATATCCGTGTGACCCTTTCTGGCCCAAACAATGACGTGATTAAGCAAAACATAAATTAACAGATTAACTGATAGTGAAAGAAGTCATATTTCATCGAGTTAAACTGTAACAACACATATTATTTGTCTTTTCTCGAAAGAACAGTTACCATTTGTTATTGTATGTGTATGGGAAGCCAGGGAGTGATCATGTATGTTTACTACCTTTTGTCCACCACTGTGTTCAGCTCCATACAAGTGCCGGACACTCGGGGACACACACCATTATTATTGACTAACTTTAGGGGAACAAAAGATTTGCAATCAAAGTTAATATCATGTACTTGAAGAGAGTAGAGGGTAACTCCTCAGTGACAGGTTTGTAAAAATGTACAGTTGTGTGTGTGTGTGGGGGGGGGGGGTGATAACAGATGAAGAGGTCGTACCTTGACGCCGATGTCTATTGTCGCTGTCTCTATTAAAGACTCCTTTCTCTCTCCTTGATTGACACTTCATTTGCTGCGAGCACCATTTTGTGACATCATCACACTCAACATGTCGGAAGCGGTGAAGCCGCAGTCATCCTCGAGCTCATCAGTGTAAAACAGGCATCGACCACATTCATCATGACACCGTCTCATTTCCCGCTCGTGGAGTGGTGGGAAGTGGTCGTATCAAACACTCGGAGTAGGAGGAGGAGGAGGATGATGAGGAGGAGGAGTAAGAGCATTCGGCCGTTAGGTGGTGTGCTGCTGTGCCGTGAATGACAATGGCAGGTAAAAGAAATGTGAGCTTGGAGAGATCCGCATCAGCCGGGTGGAACCGGAACTCTTTGGGCGTCGAGAGAAAATACGTATGTTAGAAAATGAAATCCCTCCTCCCACCCAGCGGGTAATTATAAAAGTCTGATGCTGCTGGGAAATAAATTGTCTATTTGATAGAATACGGATGTGCTTTGACTTTTGGCATCCTACAACAACAATAACAACAACAACAACAACAGTGGGATGTATTCAGACTGCGAAAACATCCTCTCATAGAGTGACCATGACCTATCTTTAACACTTTTAATTTGTCTTTTCACTGAATAGATTAACCTTCTACCTGCCAGTAGGAAATTACTTTAGGTGGGACCAAGACGGCGTCTGTGTGTGTGTGTGTGTGTGAAATTCTGCTCCCTATTGTTGAGTGGGAATAGTGAGAGGTGGCATTATTATTAAACCGTACAGGGTCAACTCATCTACAGGTTATTTTGAGCTCCCTGTGCTGCGACGCCATTGGTCAGGCGTGGGTCACAGCGTTAGATGGAGCCCCATCTCTGACAGCCCTCTTTAGTTTTGAAGGGCGTGACGCCGTTATCACTGTCGCATCTTCTCCGGTGACGATGATGACATTTATGTGGGTGACACTCAAGCTCGAATATGTTTTTGTTTTGATGAATCCCGACAGAGGTTTTGTCCCCAGTGAGCCGCCAAGCATTTATGTGAACTTGATTGTTTAAAAATCGAAACGCTGTCTCTCTTCGCTTCAGGAAATATAGATCAACGGCTCTCTCTCGGTTTTCGAGGAGTGTGAGCAGCGTATTTGATTCCAGCCTGACACCCTTTTTATTGCAATGTAAATTGAGTTGGTGATTAGCGAGGGTAAAGTTGTGACTTTCATATAGATGCTGGAAGGTGTACATGCATAATGGATGAGCACTGTGGTCATTAATAAACATCCCTCTGGGTTTCAATGATCAAACAGGACATTGGATCATGAGGGCGGAACAATTAATCAGATTTTTATCAACATTGAAACGTGTTCAAGTCAAATGTTAAGAACATGTTATATATTATATTTATTTATATATATATATATATATATATATATATATATATATATATATATATATATATATATATATATATATAATATATACATATATATAATGTTAAACACTTTTTTATATATATATATATTTTACACAATTCATTCATTTATTAAATATTGTCCTGCTGTAAAAATGGCCTGACCTACAACCCTCCAAAAATATCTTCAGTCCTTTCAGCCTGCTCGTCCTCTCCCCCATGGGCCCATTTGTGTTTTTGAGAGGAGACATCTTTACGGGGGGAGGGGTCGCAGGTCAACAGATTATATGCCACGTTGAATTGCTTGACATCATCTCGAGGTTTTGATCCCGAGACTTGAATTTAAGATGCCCTCAAAGTTGAGGCTAGCAGCAGGCGTCTCAGTCAGGCTGAAAGGCAACCGTCGGAGGCTCCAGGAATTCACTGCCCCCGGGACAAGAAGTACATAACCTCTTGTAAAACAGAAACTTATTGTTGTTGTATCTTGTTGGTTTAATCCGCACAACAACACGTTGTAACTGATGCTCCTTTGAACTCGGCATGTCTACGTGTAACAAGATGGTTTTGCACGGTCTATACCAATAAAGTCGACAGGTGTGATCATGAGTGACATTGTTTCTCGCTTGAATCGGCAAGATAACTAAATAAAGAACTAGAGGACTAACTAAAGAACAAGAGGACTAACTAAAGAACAAGAGAACTAAATAAAGAACAAGAGAACTAAATAAAGAACAAGAGGACTAACTAAAGAACAAGAGAACTAAATAAAGAACAAGAGGACTAACTAAAGAACAAGAGGACTAACTAAAGAACAAGAGGACTAACTATTCAATTCAATTCAGTTTATTTGTATAGCCCAGTTTCACAAATTACAAATTTGTCTCAGAGTGCTTTACAATCTGTACACATAGACATCCCTGACCCAAAACCTCACATCGGACCAGGAAAAACTCCCAAATAACCCTTCAGGGGGGAAAAAGGGAAGAAACCTTCAGGAGAGCAACAGAGGAGGATCCCTCTCCAGGATGGACAGAAGAATAGATGTAATGTGTACAGAAGGACAGATTTAGAGTTAAAATACAGTCAATGAATTTGACAGAGTTTATCAATAGTTCATATTTAGGCATATTCCACGATGGAGAGACTAACGAACAAGAGGACTAACTAAAGAACAAGATAACTAAATAAAGAACAAGAGGACTAACTAAAGAACAATAAGTTTTAAACTCCTGATTTCAAAGTTGGACAAGATAAGCTTTTAGCGTCGTCACGATCCTCCTCGAAAAAATTTGATTTAAAACGGATTATAATAACATATTCAACCTTTCATTAGTCTAAGTCCCCAGACGGTTTCTTTGTCTATATTTGTAAATATCAGATCTAATGATCTCATGCAGTTGACATATGCTGTGCGTCATTTTGTGTACAGGCTTCTATTAATCAATATCAAAATGAAATATGTCTCCCGCTCTGCATTTGGCTTTTTGTTATCAGGTCTGATGACGTCTGGATTCTGAACTGGACCTTGACTTTCTCGTGCCGTCACTTTTCATCTCTTTGGAAAGTCAGAGTCTCGTCTGAGGCTTTAAAACCATAAAACAGATGTTCACCGGATGTTCAGGATAATGGCTCACACCTGGCTGTTTGTTTCCTCTCTTGATGTATATCATCACCCAGAAAAAAACACTATTAGGCCCTCAATAGGTTTACAATAAGTCAGGGAGTCATTGTGAGGTAATTAGCCACCATCTCAGGAGCATTACTCTCACTTCTCTTCCCTTGATGGCTGCGACTGAGAAGCCAGAACCTGTGGTGTTGAGAAAACACACCAACTCAAATGGTACTATGATAGGCATTTCCCAGAACCGATGCGTGGGTTTGTACGTGTATGCCGTGTTTCCTGTGTGTGGGTGGTTAGTCTCAGTGCGTGTGTGTGTGTGTGTGCGTGTGTTTGTGTTTGTGCGCACATCAATGTGGTTGCCTGTGTTGAACTAAGTGAGATCCGTTTCAGTGTTGACGGTAAAGCTGGGTTTCATGTAGCAACTCCAAATTGCTGCCAGTCCATCCATGAAACTGGTAGCAAACAGTAGACACGGTGTGATGATAAACATGAATAATAAACAGGTTTTTTTGCAGAGGCCGTGTTGAGCGAGAGAGAGAGAGAGAGAGAGAGAGAGTTACACAGACAGGGAGCGAGAAAGTGGAGCATGATTGGTGTGTGGGGAGGGACCGGCCTCCGGAGGTTCAATCAGGATGCGTCCGGCATCGTATCGGCAGCAGCTCGGTCGCCGATTGGCTTCGGCCGGAGGGGGGACGGAGGGACGAAGTGAAGGTGTTCGTGCTGAATTGTGCTTCATCACTTCAAACGTGGCATCCAAGCACCGACATGCAACGCGTTAAGCAGACAGGACTGCAGTTCTATATTTATTTCCCTTTTGAGGATCATCAGATATCGGTCCTGAGTCTGTCTTTAAAGTAACTGGCAGCATTCGGATAATAACTTATGTCACACTTAGTTATTGAAGACTCACTCTGCGCCGAGTGAACGCGGTTAATGTGCTCTCGGCCGCGATTGTAATATTAGTCGGATAGTTTATCTCGCTGTCTCTCCTTGTTAGCTAAATCTCCAGGCCACAACAATGCTGGTTATTGTTTTGTTTTTGCAAGATTGTGTTCTCCGAAGCACTTTGCGAGAGCCATTAAAGAACCATTTCCTTTACCAGAATCCCTCTTCAAGTCATTTTGAATGAGTGTTTTCTGTCGGGTGGATGTTTTAATGTTTTAATGTTCGCTGTCAGAGAATAAAGTGTTAGTTTCGGCGTGGAGGAAGTTTGTAAATGTTCCTTTATGTCATGAAATGGTTGCAGTTTGTCTCAACAGAGGCAACTTTAACACACAATTATTAAAGGCATAAATCCAGTATTGGAAAAGAGGAGTCTAGCGGGGAGAGAGAGAAAAAAGAGGATGAATGCTGAACAGCGGCATAAAATCACACCGAAAGTTTGTGCCGCTGAGTTAAGAGCGAACACCCTGAGTACGAGGTCATTTAAGACCATTTAAGAGCATGGTGAATAAAAAAAAGAGATAAATATATTATTCATAGAGCAAATTTAGAGGCAGGAAGAATAAAAAAAGGAAAGTTCATGTCTTTTTTGTCCAACTCGTCCACAATGCGAGTGGGCGTCATGCTGGACATGTGCAGGGTGGATGTACTGTTACTGTTCACACTCTAATGGACCAAATGTTGCAGTTTATCTGTAAAACAAATCACCACCGATACCGTTATACCAAC
Organism: Liparis tanakae; assembly: GCA_036178185.1. Classification (NCBI taxonomy): domain Eukaryota; kingdom Metazoa; phylum Chordata; class Actinopteri; order Perciformes; family Liparidae; genus Liparis; species Liparis tanakae. The sequence goes on along the minus strand of CM070098.1, from coordinate 16,643,787 downwards.
AGGAAGAGATCCACGCTCTGTTACAAATGAAGTGTGATGCATTTTACTGTCCATACATATCTGGGCTCCGCCAGCTGGCCCTTCCTTTGTGGTTCAGCATGCAGCCACTAGAGCTCACTCTACAGCAGAACAATACTCCTCTTCCTCCCCGTCTCTAAAACAGCACTACACCCTGTTTCCTTAACATATCTGCTTACACACGGAGAAGCATTTATAATTTTGGAAACATGATGCCTCCGACTATATTTAGATCCATTTAATAGCACTCTTGCTACTTAATGTAGCTATTAGGTTTAGTGCTTTGTAAGTGCTTTTACTCCCCGGGTTTGTCTGCAGTGTTTTCCTCCCCGAGCAGAAAAAAACGTGGGATTATTTCTGTAACCTTTCATGAAAAGTTAAAAACCAACAAAATTAGTTTTTGACATCTTCACAAAGCTAGTCTCTGCACACGACTCGCTTCATTCTTTGCGTCGCACTTGGAAAAACAATCTTTGCTTCCTCGATCCAGTTACGCCGACAATCCCGCTCCCTAACGATAAGCACAACGAGTATTGTGACGCCGTAGCGATGCTTTCCAGAGCACCCAGGGTGCATTGCGTCAACAGGTGTTTGTGAATCCGGGTTCAGTCTTTGGAGTCGGGCGGGAACGCCCCGGGAAACAGAACAAAGACGAGCGAGCCTCCACGCTTCTGTCACAAAAGTAATACGACAAGTGTTCACTTTAGCCGTCGCTCTCGGAAACAATCCCTCGTTACGACGCGGGGGGCAAGTTCAGGCAACAGGAGACAGGCGAGTGGACAGGACGGTGTCTGGGGAATGAGCGGAAAAGCAGTTTACAGAGAGTCGGACAACACCCCCAGGGGAGAGTGTGGGTTGTTGGATGGCAGGAGAGGAAGAGGGTGAGAGATAGACCTGGAGAAGAGTAATAATGATGAGTGAGAGCAAGTGGGAGGCAGCTGTCAAACCGGAGAGAAAGCGATCAAGTAGGTGTGCGGCTCTGAGGGAGGGGGGAGAATGAAGGGACAAGGTCGGCGTGAAGGGGCCGGTTTAATATCTTCGACTAACTTGATTGAGAAGAGATCTCCCCAAACGCACAGGTGTCTTAATAAAAGCCGCGCACACATACAATAACTCAGCACGAAAAAAACATTGTAAGCCGCGGCTGTAACTGACATATGAAGCGACACATGAATCCATCAAACTCTCCTGGGGGGGGGGGGGGGGGGGGGGGGGGGGTCACAGGCGTCAAGCAGGGCGGAGAAAAAAGAGAAATCAATACCAGGCGACGGCAAAGCAACTTTATTAGTTGTTATTAGAACCAGGTTAATGAATCCCACCGCACTCACACAACTCTGAGACGTGAGGCTGTGCATCGATTCCCCCCCCCCCTTAAACTTTTCTCACCTGGGTGTTTTTCATCCCGTCGTTCACGCGGCGACTCCCCGCCGTCGCTCCCCAGTGACCACGGCTCTGCGTTGGAGGCTTTTCCACCGCGAGCTACTTGCGTCCACGGTGACGCGTCATGGTAACCACAGCAATACGATTTCAGAGGCCGTCGATCACATGGCGAGTAAATACTGGCAGAGATCAGTGTGTTCATCCCGACTATTCTTGCAAGGGAAAGACTCAAACAGTATTTATATCAGTAAAGGCAGCGAAATACAGGAAGTTCTAAAGATGGACTCACCGTGTTGCCTGTTGCTCTTGTTTACAAAGCACACGGCTTTCCCCCGGGGACTTAGCTCCTTAGGGGCCACTGGTTGGAATTATCATCCACAAGCCGTCTTGCTTGTTTTGGTCTGGTGACTTCTGGGTAATGGAGTGCAGGACATAAACCGACTTTTTCCCCATGAGAGGGGGTGTTGTCAGGCTCAAAAGTGAAAGAGATATAACTACCCATCCCACTCAACTCCCACGTAATCACTACTTCATCAATTTACCTTTTAATTAAAGACTTAACTTCCGCCAGGACTCAGTATCACTGTGAATCTGTTCAGTGGGCCAGAACGTGGTGGGAGTCCTGCTGGCAGCATCAGTCCCCCGGTTTAGAAATGTGTTTTCGGATTGGTTTGTCAGAGACACAGTCGGGGGATAGCAAATTATTTTTGTAAAGCAGGAAGTCATAACAGATTTTCTTGGAAATGAATTGAGGAATGGCCTCATGTGTCATCATTCTGGGGTATGCATGTTACTATTATCATTAATAGCACTCTTACAGCTTATGATGCAGACTGGAGGAGATTTTCAAGTAAGAAATATCTTATCTATTTATCTTTATCTAGTAAAAGATTTTTTCAAAGCCATCCTATGAAAAGAGAATTGATACCTCGCTGTATCTGAACACATTTAGCAGAAATCGCGAATTTATTTTGTTTAATAATTCAAATTAATTGTACTGTTTTACCATGAAAAGTGCCATTGGGTAATTTTTTTAAACGCCACACAAAAGAAAAAAAGTATTAATGTAATTAATATTAACATTATTATAAGGTATCTTTTCAAATGAGTGGTGAATTATAAGATAAAAATAATAAAATATATCCCATACTTTTTTATTCGTATTTTTAGAAGTAGAGGTTTCTAATTAAAATGTGGTCATAAAGCCATGAAAGCAACTTTCTAACTAATTAGGTTGAGAATTCAAAGTTGTATCTATGACAACACTTCTCAGAGGGTTGGAGATCCACTGACTAGTTTAGAGAGTATGCGACATAAGAATATGTGTGCTTTGTGTGTAACACTGATTGACTTGCATCGGGACGCTCCCAGTGTTGGTGTCAGAATATATTGTACTAATATTATTATTTAATTTAACTTGACTGAAATACACCGACAGTAGCTCATCAGAAAGAGGAATCATACAAAACGTGGCGTGAGCCAAAAGGTTCACCGAAAATTATATCATAATCCTTATGAACAGAATTGTGAACTTTTGATTGAAAAAAGTAGGTAATTTGAATTATTTTTGACTATTTCTTGAATTAATAGACCAAACATGAACATTCATTCATTAAAATAATCTGCAGATTAACTAATAATGGCAATACTAGTGAGTAGAAGCCCTATATGTTAATTGAACTTGCTCAATGAGTATCATGGAGGTATCACTGTTGTAGTTGTGAAGAAGTTTCAAGGGACTCAAAAACTTCTGTATGTACACAAACTGTCAGATTTGATTTATTGATTTATTGGCAGTATGAAAGGAATGTCAACCTTTGTTTTACAGGCTTATGTCTGTATTAGTTTTCCCTTTTTTTGTGAGAGCCCTCGCCAGTGAGGAGGTGACCTCCCCCTCCATCTTACAATATTGCATAATAACAGTGTTCCTCCTGGGTAAAGTAACTGAAAGGTTTAACTTTACATAATGGGATGCTGCTGCAATCATGTTGGGGTTCAGTTAGAGTTAGAGCTGAGGTCACACAACAGGCTTTCATCAAAGCGTGGCGTTCATTAAAGCAACACACTCACCCACCATTCACGCCACCACTTAAAGTGCTTTACTTTGTACAACTGTAACAGAAAATATCCGTACACACACACACACACACGCACACACTCACACAAACTCCACCACCTCTGTTGAAAACCGTGGCTTCATACAGCAGTTACCGCTATATAGTAAGTAAATAAATAGAATTCCAATTGAACCAACCACATCAATGTAATGAAAGGGTTAAGAAGACAAATATGTTTTTATCATTAAAAAACCCAAAAGGTCAGAATGTCTACTCTATTTTCCACATCGCCAGTGAAGGCTAAAGCAGATTCTATTCTATGTTTTTAAAGTGATCCATTTAAAACAACCTCAGTTTCTTTGACTGCTTGTAAATAAAGAAGGCAAGAAGCGTTCCTCTGAAAGAGGATTATTCATCCGGCTGACCGTGAAGCAGATGTTAGAGTGTGTGCGTGTGCGTGTGCGTGTGCGTGTGTGTGTGTGTGCGTGTAGTTCTTTGGAAAAGTGTGGTCTGAACTTATGAGGTTCCGGTAAATGTTCTAAGTACATTCAAGTCTCAGAAGAATCAGATGGTATCCGTGTGTGTGGGTTTCAGGTTTATTACGGTTACTCGTGTTCATGCTGTTGTCAGGAGAAAAACGGAGTGAAGAGGACACGTGAAAAGTTAAGACAGCATCATTACTTAGAACAACTTGTTTTGTTGTTGGTCTTTGTGACCACCTACGCTTTATATTGTTCTGTGTTTGTCCACGAGTGGCTGAGCTCATAAAACAGAACTGGCTAATCACGAGTGAGGATTTAATAAAACCGGAGAGCGTCTGGTCAAATGAAACTACCTCGGCTTATTTTGCCTGTTTACCCTTGTTAAAGTATGTAGTCTCCAGTATTTATGAAGGAAATGCCTCTTTTACAGCCTAGAAACGTGACTTTAACTGGTGTTGGAAGTTTTTCTGGGTTAAAAATATATATGGATATCTATATATATATCTATATATGTTAGATTCCCTGTCTGTCCCTAGTGTGTGTTCCCCGGTATTGTCTCCCTTCCGTCTGTGTTGTGTTGTCTGTTTACAGGTTCCGCCCCCGGGTTCTGCCCACTGCCACGCTTCCGTGTCACCAGCTGAGACGCGTTCGTTCAATCACCAGAGGTGGTTATAGGGACTGTGTTTCCTCTGGTGCGCTGTCAGGTCGTTCGGGTAGTATGAGTCTGAGAAATCCTGGTGTTTCCTATCAGTAATCCTTGTGTTTCCTATTAGCAGCGCACGGGCTCGGTTGAGTTGCCCTCCCGACGCCGGATCGACAGAGAGCGGTCGAGTTGCCCTCCCGACTCTGGAGTGAGACTTTCCGTTCTACAATTTGTTTGTTTGTTTTGTTTTTGAGCATCGGGAAAATAAATCCTGTTTGATTTTTGAAACTGCTGTCTTGCGTGCGTTTGGGTCCTCCATAACACTTAGATCTTAACAGAACGACCTGACCATGATGACGGACCCAGCCGCAGCAGCAGCTTCACTTTCTGCGGAGCAGATTCACCGAGCGGTTAGCTCTCAAGGTGTCCTCCTCGGCCAACACCAGCAGGTACTGGGGGATCTACTGAACTCTCAGCATGCTTTCGGGACCCAGATGGCGGAGATTGGAGGCATGTTGCGGGAGCTCACGTTGCGCCATGCACCTCGAGCGGAGCCAGTCCCGGATGACGGGGAGTCGCCCAGCACCTCTGACTCTTTTGTTCCTGCACCTGTGCCCTATGGTGGATCGTCCAGCACCTCTGACTCTTTTGTTCCTGCACCTGTGCCCTATGGTGGATCGTCCGAGGGTTGCAGAGGGTTCATGCTCCAGTGTGGATTTGTTTCGGTCAGCAGCCCGCATGCGCCTCGGACAATGCAAAGGTGGCGTATACAGTGGCGTTGCTACGCGACAGGGCGCTGGTCTGGGCTGAGGCACGGCTCCAAAGACGCTGAGCTGGGGTCTCCTAGGAGCGCTCCATGGAGTAGTTCAGGAGGGTATTCGACCACCGGTCTACACCGGGGCGTTGTTCAGCGACTGCTCAGTCTTCGCCAGGGTTCCTCCAGTGTAGCGGAGTATTCCGTTGAGTTCCAGATTCTGGCCACAGAGTCAGGCTGGGACAGTGAGGCGCTGAAAGGAATATATCGCTGCAGTCTGTCAGATCTTCTGAGGGATGAACTGGCCGTCCGGGAGGAGCCTGACTCGTTCGAGGAGCTCATCACCCTCACAATCAGGTTGGATAACCGTGTTCGGGAACGCCGTCGGGAGAGGAGTCACGGGTCTCCCAATCCGGTGCTTCAATTTGTTTCCGCTCCCAGTCCTCAGCCCCCGAGCCAGCTCAATCCGTACAGCCAGGCACGCTTACGTTCTACCTCTTCAGCACCTCCCTCTTTGGATCCGGAGGTGCCGATGCAGCTGGGGCGTATCCATCTCTCTCCAGAGGAGAGAGAGAGACGTTTCCGTACGGGATGCTGTCTGTACTGTGGGGAGTCGGGCCATCGCATGGCTGTTTGCTTGCGTCGGCCAAAAGAGAGAGCTCGCCAGTAAGAGTGGGGGTGCTGGCGAGCGATAACTCCAGGAGAACTCCCCATTCTGGGTCTCAAGCACTGTTTCCTGCCACCCTGCATTTGTCATCTGGGCCAGTGCACCTGTCGGCCCTCATTGACTCTGGGGCTGAACAGAATTTTTTGGACACCGGGTTTATTAAAAGCCAGGGGATTCCCGTTGAGGCACTAGAGTGCACTTTGCTGGTGAACGCACTGGATGGCAGTTCACTGGCAGAGATAACGCACTGGACTCTGCCAATTACCCTGCACGTGTCCGGCAATCACAGTGAGACAACCCGTTTCTGCGTGTTTCCGTCTCCCCTGACACCTTTGGTCCTGGGTCTTCCCTGGCTGAGAGACCATAATCCTCAGATCGACTGGGCTCGGGGCAGGATCACCGGCTGGAGTGCCGCCTGTCACTCTCGCTGTCTCAGAGCTGCTGTGCCTTGTCAGGTTCCTTCCCCCAGCAGTCCGGACACCGTTTCAGCAGTCACAGCAGTGCCCCGAGTATATGCAGATTTGGGAGAGGTTTTCAGCAAGGACCGGGCCCTTTCACTTCCCCCCCATCGTCCCTATGATTGTGCCATTGACCTGCTCCCGGGTGCTCCACTTCCCACTAGCCGGCTATATAATCTCTCCCGGCCAGAACGTGAGTCTATGGAGAGATACATTACTGAGTCAGTCGCCGCAGGGATCATACGCCCTTCATCTTCACCTGTAGGAGCGGGTTTCTTTTTTGTCTCCAAGAAGGATAAGAGCCTTCGTCCCTGCATTGATTACAGAGGTCTGAATCAGATCACCATCAAGAATAAATATCCTTTACCACTAATCTCCTCTGTTTGTGAGTCCTTAGCAGGTGCCAAGGTTTTCACTAAGCTGGACCTCCGCAACGCGTATCACCTGGTCCGAATTCGTGAGGGTGATGAGTGGAAGACGGCTTTTAATACGCCCCTTGGACACTTTGAATATCTGGTGATGCCGTTCGGATTGACTAACGCCCCTGCCGTGTTCCAGACCCTGGTGAACGACGTTCTCCGCGATTTCCTTAACCGTTTTGTGTTTGTTTACATTGACGACATTCTCATTTTCTCCCCGAATCCCCAGGAGCACACTAACCATGTCCGCCTGGTCCTGCAACGACTGTTGGAGAATCAGCTCTTCGTTAAGGCAGAGAAATGTGAGTTCCATGTCACTTCTGTACAGTTCCTGGGAATCTTCATTGAGGAGGGTCAAGTGAGGAAGGACCCTGCGAAGGTCAAGGCAGTAACGGATTGGCCAGTGCCTGCCTCCAGGAAGAAGCTCCAGCAGTTTCTGGGGTTCGCTAATTTTTACCGTCGGTTCATCCGGGACTACAGCCGAGCGGCAGAACCATTGACACGACTCACCTCCTCCAAGGTGCCTTTTTCATGGACCCCAGAGGCCGACAGGGCTTTTCGTGGTCTCAAGGAGCGGTTCGTCTCGGCCCCGATCCTTGTCCACCCTGACGAGACTCGCCAGTTCGTCGTTGAGGTGGATGCTTCGGACACCGGAGTCGGCGCTGTTCTTTCCCAGCGTTCAGTTTCTGATTCCAAGCTCCATCCCTGTGCTTTTTTTTCCCGTAGACTGTCCCAGGCGGAGAGGAATTATGATGTGGGCAATCGTGAACTGTTGGCGGTCAAGTTGGCCTTGGAGGAGTGGAGGCACTGGCTGGAGGGATCGGTGCTCCCCTTCATAGTCTGGACCGACCACCGGAACCTGGAGTATATCCATTCGGCGAGACGCCTCAATTCCCGCCAGGCCCGCTGGGCGTTGTTCTTCACCCGTTTTAATTTCACTATCACCTTCAGGCCAGGGCACAAGAACACCAAGCCGGACGCACTCTCCCGTCAGTTTGCCCTGGAGGAGGGGGAGTCCACTCCTGAAGTCATCTTACCCGCCTCATGCATGCTTGGTGCGGTCACCTGGGATATCGAGAGGGTGGTACGCGAGGCCCAGCACACTCAGCCTGACCCCGGGGGGGGCCCCCTGAATCGCCTGTTTGTTCCTCTGGCTGTCCGGTCCCAAGTACTGCGATGGGCTCACGAGTCCCGTCTCTCCGGTCACCCCGGCATCCGTCGGATGATCAGCTGGCTCCGCCGTTCATTTTGGTGGCCATCTTCGAGGGGGACGCTCGTGCGTATGTGCTGGCCTGCACGACGTGCGCCCGCAACAAGTCTTCACATCGACCCCCCGTGGGGTTACTACTACCACTTCCTGTGCCTAAACGACCGTGGTCTCATATCGCGGTGGATTTTGTTACGGGTTTCCCCTCATCGGACGGGAACACGGTCATCCTGACAGTGGTGGATCGTTTTTCGAAGGCAGCTCATTTCATTCCCCTGCCCAAGCTACCCTCTGCCCGCGAGACTGCAGACTTGCTGGTCCAGCATGTAGTCAGACTTCATGGCATCCCAGCGGATATAGTTTCGGACCGCGGACCGCAATTTTCGTCCCAACTGTGGAAAGCATTCTGCCACACCCTCGGCGCCACGGCCAGTCTCTCTTCGGGTTTCCACCCCCAATCGAATGGCCAGACCGAGAGGATGAATCAAGAGCTCGAGGCCATCCTTAGGTGCGTGGTCGCCACCAGTCCCGCCAAATGGAGCCGTCATCTCCCTTGGGTCGAGTACGCTCATAATTCCCACTCCTCCACCGCCACCGGGCTATCCCCTTTTGAGGCCTCCTTAGGTTATCAGCCCCCCTTGTTCCCTAGCCAGGAGGTCGAGGTTGCAGTACCATCAGTTTTGAGCAATGCCCGTCGTTGTAGGCGCATGTGGGGAGTTGCTCACGCCTGCTCCGCACAGCAGAGCAAAATAAGAGGATAGCGGATCGACGTAGAGTTCCAGCCCCAACCTACCAGATCGGGCAATCGGTTTGGCTCTCAGCCAAGGACATTCCCCTTCGCACCGAGTGCAAGAAGCTTTCCCCCAGATATGTCGGCCCTTTTCCCATCATCTCCATTATTAACCCTGTCTCTGTGAAACTTCAGTTGCCACGGTCCATGAGAATTCACCCGGTATTTCATGTTTCCCTCCTCAAACCCGTTGTCTCTAGCCCCCTTAACCCTCCCCCAGAACCCCCTCCACCCCCCCGGCTCATCGACGGGGGCCCCGTCTACACGGTCAATCGCCTTCTGGATGTCCGTCGCCGTGGTAGGGGCTATCAGTACCTGGTTGACTGGGAGGGGTATGGACCAGAGGAGCGGTGCTGGGTGCCCCGTTCCCGAATCATGGATCCGGGTCTCATTACTGCCTACCATCGGCGGAACCCCGTTAGACCTGGTGGTTCGCCAAGAGGCTCCCGTGGGGGGGTACTGTTAGATTCCCTGTCTGTCCCTAGTGTGTGTTCCCCGGTATTGTCTCCCTTCCGTCTGTGTTGTGTTGTCTGTTTACAGGTTCCGCCCCCGGGTTCTGCCCACTGCCACGCCCGCTTCCGTGTCACCAGCTGAGACGCGTTCGTTCAATCACCAGAGGTGGTTATAGGGACTGTGTTTCCTCTGGTGCGCTGTCAGGTCGTTCGGGTAGTATGAGTCTGAGAAATCCTGGTGTTTCCTATCAGTAATCCTTGTGTTTCCTATTAGCAGCGCACGGGCTCGGTTGAGTTGCCCTCCCGACGCCGGATCGACAGAGAGCGGTCGAGTTGCCCTCCCGACTCTGGAGTGAGACTTTCCGTTCTACAATTTGTTTGTTTGTTTTGTTTTTGAGCATCGGGAAAATAAATCCTGTTTGATTTTTGAAACTGCTGTCTTGCGTGCGTTTGGGTCCTCCATAACACTTAGATCTTAACAATATATGTTACAATACGGGAGTGTTATGATTTTATTGAACACTAACTTGAGGTATATACCGTATTAAATGGAGAGTTTTGTGGCTTACTAAAAGCATATCCTGTAATGGCTCAGAAACTGGCAACCTGCCCGTGGTGAGCGCTTCCTCCCACCCAGTGCATGCTGGTACTGGTTCTAACCGCCCGGTGACCTGGTGCAAGTGGGTACAGAGAATAAATGAATGGACTGACCTACATGCCCTTTTATTAGTTTGCAATTGTGTCTTTCAAAGGAATTGCAGAATTGATCAGAATTGTGTTACACATTTTTTTTCTGGATCAACAATGAAAAGTTTTAGTGTTCTACAACTTTCTGTTGAAAAAACCCTTCTTGTTTTTATATTTGAACTTCAATCCAAAGTGTTTTGAACGAGTTCTCTGTTAGCGTAACGTTGTTCTACTCAGAGTGTCTGCAAACTGCACCTTTCTTACAAATGGATGTGTGAATAAAGAAGTATGTTTTGTGTTCCGTTGCCGTCAGATTAAAAGTCACGGTAAAGTTTCCTCATCACTTGGCTGAAACCAACAAAGGAGAACGTGGGCGAGGATCGTGCTTCATCCGAACTTTTGAAAAGGTTCGTAATCATCGTCGTCTGCGAATTTCACTTTAATGTCATTAAAGTTGACAAAGACGCTGAATGCCGAAGTGCAAAAGAATGCTGTGTCCTTGGTGTTGCCTGACAACCGGAGCGGTTCCGTCTGAATTGGATTGCTATTCTTGAGTCTCTCCGTTGTGCGGCTCAACTCAACCCGAAGGCCTCCAGGCCGGCAGGTGCGATATCAAAAATCTCACAACGTACAATGTTGTATCCATTTGCCCTGGTGTGTTTTTTACATTTCATAATGATACAGTCAATTCAATGCCATGCATTTACGTGTGGAATATAGCTTTTCATATTTCATAATAATGGCTATGAATAAATAAAAATAAACGTTACGTATTCCAAGATATGAAATCAAACATGTCCGATACCTGAAAATACTGGAGCTATATTTAAAAAAAGGATTTCTGAGACACAGATTAATTGGTTTAGTTAAGCAACCTTTTCTTTGACTCCAAACTTTAAATGTCATGCCAGGGATTGACCTCATTACCATAGCAGCAGCGGTGCAAACGCTACGTTCAACATGCAGATAAGAATGGATGAAGAAACGTTTACGAAATCAATTTTGACGGGACAAAACGCTCCGAGGAGCTTCCTGTTTGAGTGCTCGGGTAAAACAACCGTCCAGCTGTGATAAGCCCTTTTCAATTTGCTGAGTTTACATAAGTCAGAACCACGTAGTTGGGCTTCTCTCTAAAACACCTCCACACTTTAGAGGATCGTTGGTGAGGTGGCTTTTAACTTTGGAACCTCTGCTTTCAACGACCGGAAATATTCTTGTAAAGCAACTTATGCAAATCCTCATATTTGTGTAATCGACCTTGATGAGTTGCCCCTGCCTAATGCACATATGCACTAATGCAGTGTTGCCCCTGCATTGTACGGGCTGCCATTTAACTAAAATCGGGGTCATTTGAATATTAAAAGTTGTGGTTTGTGCAGGATGCCCCGTGCCGTGCTCGTGACTATTTTTTCTGACCAATCGGTGGTCTGCAGGGTTTAAATCCACCTTCTGATATCGGCTCAGCTCACTTGCTTTTGTCAGGTCTTTGTGACTCAGTCAGAGAGACAGGCTTGACGCAATATGAATAACAAAAAAGCACTCTTTAATGAGTCAAGAGTTTCCACAAAAAAAAAAACGACAGACAGGACGACAGGAAAAAGACAGAACCATAGACGACAAACAGACAGGAGACAAGGGAAACACAGGTGTACAACATCAGACAGTAACGAGCAAGAGCGGCTGAGGGCAGGTGCAGGGAATTAAACAATTAAGACAGAGAAGACACAGAGGAGACATAGGAGACACGGAACACAGGAGAAACACAACAGGGTGTTACAGCTTTCCCACTATGGTGGTACAAAAGAAAATACCATGAGCTACCCGAAACTTATATTAATGGAAACATGAAAAATAACTCTTCTGACTGAACTGACCAGCTTGGTGAAAACGTGGCTTAAGGGACTCGTCTTTGTTCGTGAAGTATCTTCAGCGCTGGCCTTCGGATGAACTCAAAGGAATGCTTTTACACTTTAACTTGCAAGATCCTTTTAAGATGAGAGGAGCAGCTTGAGGCGTTGCAATAACCGTGCTATTGCAACACATTGTCTACTTCTTACTCCTTTAAATGTCTGTTCCATGTGTTCACTGTCAGGATTGTTAATAATGAAGGAATTGTATTCAATTGTATTTACATGCCATATTTACATTATATAACACCTTTCTAGATACGTAAAGACGCTTCACATAGGGCTGAGACTAACAGAACAAAACTATATAGAAAGACAGAGCAAACTAAAACAAACAGAAACTTTTGGGAAAACAATGGAGAAACTGTGCGAAATGAGTCTTGTAGTGGGTTTGGTGCAGAGGGGTTAGCAGGTGAGTTTCAAGAGGTGTGTTTTGAGGGCTTGCTTGAATGATGATAGGGTGGGAGCCTGACAGATGTGCGTTCCAGAGGGGGATGGGAGGTGAGAAGGTCCCTTCACCCCAGGTTCGGCGCTTGGTTCTAATGGTCTGCAGTGTTTGCACCGGTGGACCCAGATACATACATCACATACATTTAAAGTTTTAAACATTTATGTTGCACAACATTGCCGCATTGTGTTTTCCCATGTAGGTAATGTAGCATCTGAAAGATTAATGCAACCATTTTGACATAAACACGGGCCGCAGCATGCCATGCAGTGCTTGTTTGTGGCGTCCCCCTCGTCCTTTGACCTTCTGACCTCTCTGACTGCAGGGAGGTGGGATGTTTGGCAAGCACACAACAATCAGCAGCGACAACGGCACCTTTGGAACAACTTGTAAATATCATCATACGTTCTCCTGGCATTGATAGCAAAACTGTTTAAACTGAATTGATGTGAGGCGTTGCTTGGTGGGGCAACGATGCCTTCTGTGTATAGGGGTGGGGGTAGTTGGGGATGCAACGCATGACTTTCCTCTCTCCAGGAGGAATCTCATCTTGCCTGCTTGCAAACCTCTAAACCAGCTCGGAGCTGTGGCGTCGCATGGATTTGTTTCCATGGTTTTGTATTTCTGTCCCCTTGGAACTCCACCACTGTATTTGAACATGCCTCCACTGGGCTTACTGGGTTCACATGGATTCCTGAGAGAAGCCAAGCATGAATAGTGGTTGCAATAGTGGATAATACGTTTATTTTGCACCCGGGCTAAAATACATTTGGACCTGTGGGTTTCATAAAATGTTGTATAGAAAGATATCAAAGGAGGCAATATTTCATAAAATGATATTCGACAGTCTGTGTTAAAGTGGCAATCTTGAGGATTTTGATTGACTTTATATGACTGAAGGAGGCTCAATCACACTCTAGGGATAGTCAATGGCCGACTGATAAAAGTATTGCAATATTCATATATTTGTAATATTACAAATTGAGTGTCTGTGGCGACGGTCCTGAAAGAAATGCTGCATTACAGCTTTTCTCCATTGAACACAAGAAAACGGAATTATGAAAAACAACATATGAGTAAGAAAGAAATTGAATATGAAAGACTCCAGACGGCTAAACCAAAACAATTTTCACTCAAAGAGAAATTTAAATAACAATGATCGCCACTTCCAGCAAAATAATACTATTTAACAGAAAACCGTTCAAATCATAAATTGATCCAGACTTTTTCTTTCAATTCTATTTTCTTAAATAGAAAATCAGAATTAGCTGGTCGAACTTTTAAAAAAACACAAACATATTTTACTAACAAGGTTAGTTCGCTCTCTTTGGTTTTATTGATGCGTTTTTAGCCCATTTGTTTGTGTCGTTCTTGCTGGTTCCCTCTGCACCGTTCATGTTCGTTTTATCTTCGGGTGTGTTGATCGGCATCCATCCAGGTTGAGTCAGAGTCACAGGAACATCAACCTGACCTGAGATTAGCTGAGAAAGGAGGTTAAAGTACATCAATTGTTTATGGATTTTTAAGCTCCAGAGAAGCGGTTCAGGAGCGTCAACGTCACTGAAGCGTAGAATGTTCATTAAATGCAGATCCACAAAGACCACAGTAGTTTTTATCCGTCTCCGTTTTAGTTTTGTGTTTTTCAGCTCGTCTTGGAATTCAAAAATCATGAAAATTGATAATTGGAAAAGTAGGGGGAAACGGAGCTGCGAAGACCCCCTCAGCCAATCTGCAGCTAATGATTCTGACGGAGGAGAGTTTCACAGTATCCAGTCTGAAAGGCAGACAGGCGGATCACATCAGTGTGGTATTTAAAGAGCGGCGTCCAACAGATGTCGGAGAATGAGAGAAGCTTTTAGAGTCTGCTTCGAATTTGAATCGAGTTTAAAGCGGTCAAAAAATTTATTGAAGGGAGAGAGAGAAGGACGGCAGGGATTCACCTGCAGAGGAACTGAGGAGTCAGCGTGAAACCGAACATCCATTAATAGCAACACGACCACTGAGGATTTATTCAGGTTTTCCTGAGGAGGATTCGGAGAAACAGTTTTCTTCACAACTTTGCCACCATCGTCAATGGTGTAATTGTATTGCAGGCGCTTCTCACCTGGAGAAATTGACTGTGTGTAAAGATACATTATGTAACTCTGCGTAAGCTACGTCGACTGATCCAAGCGCTGAACTCTATTATTTAGGGACTGTGCTGCTAACGGCTAACGTAAACTAGCTCGCAGCTGATTTCAACAATGCTTAGTGGTTCACAATGTCAAATGATCTGGGAAAACAATAAGATGTCTGTTGGTTTTGTACTGAACGGGATCTGGAAGGTAAGCCTGGCTCAAGGAGAGTTTGAGGGTTGGACAGACAGAGATGGCTTTACAATCCTCCGCCAAGCTTCCGATGTAACCTTTGACCCCTAAACTCCAGAATGAATCACACTGCACTAAGCTCTTTTAAAGTGCTGTAAAGTCGGCCATGTTTTCATGTTTACTCGTCGGATCTTCTGGGTCAACTCATAAAAAAGTAGTTATGTTGGGATGTGTAGTTCATCCTAACTTAAAAAAATGTGTCCCTGAATGACTCTGCCTTAGCCGTGACATGTTTCGAGTCTCGTAACAATCTCTATTTATAGCATCTGTTGTATAATCTCAGGAGACATGAATCTGATAGACGTTTTTGTCCTTGCAGCCAGTTCTGTTTTCCCCAATATAAAAGACTCATGTGAATTAATAGATTCACTTAGAAAACTATACATATTAATAGATTTACAGGAACCAACCACCAAATGCAAATCTTGAATGAATGTTTCCATAACGGAGACGATACATATTTTGGACAAAACATACAAAGCAGATGACATTTATCGCCTTGTTCTCCTCTGTGTCTTCTTCGTCTTCTGCTCCGGCCACCTCCACCAGACATGTTTATTTAAAACATCACCTCTTGGCGTGCTGAACACTTAGTATTTGAGAAGCAGGAGACAGCAAAGCCTTTACAAAGCCCAGTTTGCGGCTCGCTCTTCAGATGCCACACGACGACTGGAAGGCTCTGATAATAAAGAAGTGCCCAGCGGAGGCCTCCGGGGACCGGTCGTTGCCTGTATGACTCATCCTCCGAGGCTGATCTCCTCCTGGTTGTTTCCATTTATAACCATCGGAGCCCATCTGAACTCTCCTTTCCGAAAGCTTCACACTATCGTCAATGCTGTAGCCCAGAGGCGTGGGAGACGAGGAAAAACTCCCTCTCTTTACATTTTTATGGAAATTTGAGACCCTTTTTGTATAAATATAGCATCGCAACGGAACTTGTTTCTCACTTCAAGCTTAAGTTATGAAAATGAGGAAGATTTGCTGCATTTATATGAACATTATTTTTGTCATCAACGAACACAAAAGGGCTCAGCAAAACCTTCTTTCATTTGAGGCAGACATACGGTATGTAGTCCATACTGGTGTACATATTGCAAACTGATGCATAGCATGTGATTCGCATACTGTGCATGTCATAAATATATATTCAACAGTCATGCAAATTATGCCAAACAGGCTACAGCAGTACTTCTTACCTGGCCAACATATGATTCACAAAAAACAAATAGGAGAAAATATGATTCAGGAAGAACATTCAGTTCTGAAAATAAACCAGCCGAGTGAATCCCACTTGTTTACATGGTAAAGTGTAAACAAAAACCCTCATTCAAGGTGCCATGAAATAGCTGTTTTCTTCTTCTTGTGTATTTGTTTCGCTGCCAATGAAACTGTGGGGGGCGGGGCGGAAAGGAGGATTCCCACATTGGGAGATGATGATCATGCTGTCTATTTACATCTCTGAGTGGGCACATTTGTTGATGCTCTGGTGAAATATGACCACAGTTCAATCCCATCGTAGCCTCTTATATAATCTCTGAAGTGTTTATATACACCCAATGTAGGAAGTTGCACAAATAGCTTTTTGTTATGTTTAGAATGAAAGCTGCTCAAAATATTCTGCAAAATAATAATCGATATATACACCCTTCTTCTTCTTCTTCTTCTTCTTCTTCTTCTTCTTCTTCTTCTTCTTCTTCTTCTTCTTCTTCTTCTTCTTCTTCACTTTGTCCTCATGGATCTTATGTTCACTTTAATTGAGGATACTGTAATGGGGTGAACCCACAATATAAAGTTATCTATGAATTTTTAATACAAAATAAGTAAATACGTTTTTTTTTTTTTTTTGATAATCATGTTAGCGTTCAAGAAGTGCACTCCTCCCAGATATTGTTTTAATATGATGCCAGATTACAATGACGAAGGGAAATGTCGTCATGAAAACTTGCATGACACGTAATCAATGTTTGCTATTGATCGTTTTTAAAGATAACATACATAAAAGGTGGTGTGTACCGTTGAGTAAATAAGTTACTGGCATCCACTGAATATTAAAGGAAAAACATATTTCTCCCAAATTAAGATATAAGGAGTTGCCCATGCAAAGGAAGAAGATGCCCGGACGACCGCTGTTGCACTTTTTGAGGCAACCTTGATTTTGAGAATGATGCAGATATTTAAAAGTAAGCTTTAATTTAGAAGATTTAAAGTTCAAAGCTACAGGACTTTTCAAGTTGTGAAAGAATAATAACTACAAAGTGAAGAAGGGGTAGTTTTATAATTTTATTTATTGATACATTTTAAATAAGAAAATCAAGAGGCAGTGGAAAGAAGAAGTTTCCTTTGTGATGATATTGTTTAAAAAAAACATAAAAGGCTAAATTGAAGCATTGGGCGTGACCTTTCCTTCAAATTAGTGCAGAACTTGAAATAAATTGGAATTCGAAGAATCATCACCATTGTAAATTATTTCCTGGCAGAAGAAAGCCACCTCACCAGCGTGTGCATTAGCTTGGTGCTCACGTAATGACTGCCAGTAAGAGGCTTCCCCAGCTCCCTTTCTGCATGTTTAAGTCTTTACATGCCTTCACCAGCCTTCTCGGGGACACCGACTAGCTCGAGGCAAACATACGAAGCCTTTGGAATAACAATGTCTCATTATAAAGTAAAAATAACAGAGGTCCTTCTTGTTCTCTGTGTTGTGGACACTTTGTGATTTGCACTAATTGGAGTAATAGACATTCAATCTGGTCTTGCATCCTCCACCTTACGGATTAGAACTCTTCCTTTAGGTCTGCTTCCTTGTCTTGATGGTTGCCGGTCACACATCACCTCTGGAGGGAAGCTACCCGACACCAACAGGCTGCTGTGTTGCGTAGAGCGTGTGGCTGGGATCGAGTTTGGGTTTAACTATTTGTAAATGTAAGTTATTGAGACGTTTCTCTTTCTAACTTGACGTTCAATGTTGTGTAAATAGAGTGTAGCATAGCCTGCATGATGAATGAATGGCCACTGATGGATGGAAAGTGTAGCAGAAATGTAGCTTCATGCTCCGATGCCGCTTATTTGGCAATATTACCGTAAATTCCGGACTATAGAGCGCACCTGATTACAAGATGCACGCTCTAATTTTAGAAAGAAAATCAATTTTGTACTTGTATAAGCCGCACCGGATTTTAAGCCGCAGGTTTCCCACGTTGTATGGGATATTTACAAATAAAGATGTTACACGTGAGCGTTTTTTTAACGTTTGATTTAATCCGTATGATAAAACAAACAAATACGGTACATATTATGAATGCTTTTTTTTCAAACTACCTGTAACACATTTAAATATACGTATGTGTCGGTAACACGCAAATAACGCTGCATATACCGGTACTTTTTTTGGGTGAAAGTACGGAAGAGAGCGAGTTTTTCCTCGTAGTCGTGAGGGAGCTGCTGACACAGCGTTGTGCCCACCCGGACCGACAGACCTTTTCGTTTCATAAATCTGAAACACCACGATGGCCCACCTCTGAAATCTTGGATTTTCATGTCGGTGGCTATTTCTTTAGCCTTCAGCCTGATCCTGGAACAACCGCATCCCGCCATCGCTGTGTGCTGTGTGTCAGTCTTCAAGGCGTTTTCAAAAGCCGGCCACCTGCTGCTGTTACCTCTGAAAGCTTTTTTCTTTTTTTGCACCAGACAGTTCCTCACGCTGTTGTTCGTTGTCCTCTCCACATCACGATCGATTTATAAAAAAATGCAGCAAGCAGGCAGCAGCTTTTTTTCGCCGCGCCAGATGGATTGCCTTTAATTTAACCCCATTCAATGTTTAACGTCTCTAAAAAAAAAGATTGGCATAATTTTTTTTTGTCATATTTCATGACGTTTCCTAATTTATTGGGGACAAGTGGGAAAACATAAAATTCACATGATGATTGTTTTCACTGTCCTGTACAATTTGAACCCAGGCTGTTTTTCACTGTGTAAAACATGTAAGAAATATCAACTTTTTTATTTATTTAAAGGGCTATTTAGGTAGTCAACAAACACACATAAAGTATCTCACACTTAAACTTGGGAAACAATATTAATTCTGATAATTTTCTCTAGGTTTTAATTGTTGGGGTCAAATTGACCTCAGGGGTAAAATATGTTAGTAAATTTGAAGGTAACAGGAGGGTTAACTTGAAACCTAAAAGTAAAAAACATAAATTCAATCTGAGGAAGTGGAAACACGTCACTTTGTACATGTGCTGATAGGAGCGGCAGACGGCAGTCAGGCGCTGTGTGCTATTGTTAATCCAGGGCTGGTTCCATGCTCGTCTTTGACCTACAACGTGAACGCTGGTGGTTGTTTCCAATCCAGAAAATGTTAAGAAGATCCTGATGTGCTGATGGAAATACGTCTCCCTTTACGGCCGTGTTGGAGACTGTTTGCGCTGCCGCGGAGCCCCCGCGGTGCTTCTGGTGATACTTCAAGGCCGGTAGAAAATGATTCTCCAGCTTCCTGTCAGGGAATCTCAGCAGGACAACGAAGCAGATGGAATCCACTTCTGGAAAAAAACGGTGACTCTTGTAGCTCAGCGACGGGAGGACGCTGTGGGCTCGCCGAGAATACCTCTGCAAACTATTTTAGTTTCTTCCTCCACTTTATCTGTTGCCTCGGAGTGACTAATAACGCTGGCAACTTTACATTTTCTCAATCTCCCAATGGAGACGGCAAGAACTCCCCCAGATCAACAGCGAAGGAGACGCACTTTAAAGTCTAATTAGATCCCTTAAAGTTCTCTAATATTTCTGTCAATGCTGGCCAGGTGAGAGAGGACTCAGGGCCTCTAATTGCTATCGATCCTTCAGTGAGCGCAGCTTTGTACGAATAGTTTCCGTAGGCACGTCCAAATCGCTCTCAGCTAAACGTGCTGCTAATGATTAAACCGGCCTCTTGTGTGGCGCTCGGGTCTGGCGCCTCTGAGGAAGAACGCAGATTTGTCCTCGGAGTTTATAATGCGGCTCACTTCAACTTTTAATCCGATTCATTGGCATTAATTCAAAAGTCAATAAGTTGCAACGGCAGTCGCCCATTACTCTCCATTATCTCACCTGGCTGACGGACAGGGGGAAATATAGTGTTTGTCAGTGTAATATCACTCTGGGTACCTTCGGGGAGGCGTCAAGAAGAATAACAGGGTGGATGCATCAGAGTGACATGAGAATGTAGGAGCACACCGATAGTCTCAGTAATGGATGCTGCCCTCCGCTCACAGATTAGTTTAATAGACAAGCGAGGGCTCGACGGTTGGATGGACTTGCAGTTGTAGGGATGTTGTTCTCTTCGGATGTGGATTAGAGAGTGAGCTGCCACAAGTCTTTACGGCGGGTCACTCTCCAGAACCGAGAACATCCACGGCGAACAAAATCCCCAAACGCCTTGAATCAAAGCAGACGGGATACACGGTACCGGCGAGAGACTTTCTGCTCATGAAGATAATATTATGCTTTCTTAGCAGAATAACTTAAAGGCGGTAATTCATTAAAAAAAATGCATTAACTCTCCGACAGGCTCCCATTAGCATGAGGACTTCCTCACTTTACATCTTTCTGAGAGAAAGCTTTGTTGTCGGTTTTCCTTTTCTTTGGTGTTATTCATGAATAGAATGCTACTTTTTTTTGTACGTTCCTCAATGACTGCATCTGTCTAAAAACTACTGCAGCCACGAATAGATGCACTAGGACTGATGCTCTTCTCCACCCCCCTGCATTCTCATTATCCAATGCATGCACATCCGTAGCCGAGGGGATCCAGGCTTTCTTGGTTACCCCAGAAGTCGTTTGTAGTTGGCAACGCCGTGCAAAAAAAAATGAAAAATGCATTTCACATGAAAGCGCCCGAATCGCTTCACGCAAAGCCAACAGGAATGTCTTTGATTTCCACGAGCGATGACTTGCCGATAAAGATGGGGATTCTGGCAAATCTTTTGAGAAAATCTTTTACATTTTACATTTTGCACATTCTCCCCCACATGGGAGGAAATTGCAACGCCTCGCTTGAGTGGTATGGATTTGCATACAAATTTGTTGTAAAATTGGTCTTTTAAAAAAAAAATCTATCATCTTTGCTGGTTTGTCATCCCATAAACATTTGCATTTTACAGAGGATGATGAAATGACTCACTCAGCTGTCATGATGCCGTCATCTATATATAAATATATACATAAATAGATATATACAGTACATGTGCTCTCCGGATTGCTGTTTTAGAGGACATTGAGAGATTTTCTAGTCAAGAAGTTCAGTGGACTTATGAATGTATAGATCAGTGGTTCTTAACCTTTCTTCAGTGATGTACCCCCTGTGAAATATCACCATCCTGATATGGGGGATACTCTGGGTTTTTAGGATAATTAAATTAAATTGCCTACTTAATATAAAATTCAGTTTATGAACTTACGCTTGTGTTTTATTGAATATTTATTAAATAACTATTTTAAAGGATTTTTTAATGGATACTAATTTTAAATAGATTTTTTTTAAATCTCACGTACACCCTGGAGTGCCTTCACGTACCCCCAGGGGTACGCGGACCCCCCCATTTGAGAACCACTGGTATAGATAACCCCTAAGAAACTCCCAGCAGGAACATTTCTTCGCGCCACTGATCGAGGAGCTGTTCGTGTTGCATTTGTCGTCGATGTAGATGATCAAACGAGAGCTTCCCCATCGTGGTGTGCAAGCGTTCCTCAACTGCGCCCCAAGATGAAGCCAGTTCAACTCCTGGAGCGATGCAGCTCGCTCTTCATGTCATGTGATGAGGAACAACCAATGACAGCAGGCAGATCTATTAAATTAAGACTTATTGCTAAATTAAAAGTTACAATTTAAAACTTCATAGGTTTTGGTTGGTTAGTACCGGCCTCTGCGACAGCAGGGCAAACCCCCTCAAAAGCTTTTGGAAAAGCTGGCGTTTTTAATAAACATAACATGTTTAGCCCCCAAACAGTTGGGCTGAAAAACAAACTTTTTTTTTAAATTAGGCAACATGAACTACTCACCTCCGGCAACAGATTTGATTAACAACCCTGCTTAGACGTCTGGCTGGGAGAAATACCGCGGCTCATAATTATAATGTTCATGCACAAAATACTTTGTTGAAGTTGTACACAAACTTGACACCTCATATGCATCTCCGAGAGCCAAAAGGTCAAACGTGTTGAAATAACTAATAACCACTGCTAGTCATTAATAATAATAATAATACTTTGAATTTATATCGCACTTTTTTTTCGCACTCATTAGCAGAAGTCATTTGTTTAACCCTCTGAGACCCATTACTGTTTGTAAGAGACTCTAGCAGGCTCAGTCTTTAAATATACTGCTATGATGTGCAACTAGGCAGCCTAATGAATCCATAGGTACCAACCATGACGTGCATGGAAGGCTGAGGCTGTTATTGATTCAATTATTCCAACTGTACTCATGTGCAATGATGCTAATTCCCAAAGTAGCCATTTCACCTAGTGAGGCTATTCGATATCACGATAGATCCCTGTCTGCTCCCTGTGTGTACTCCTCGGTTTCTTCCCCCATGTACTGAGATTTTGTTTTTGTGCCACTCTACAGTTTCCAGATAGGTACCCGTCTGTTTTGTCTCCTGCCGCTCAGCGTGGATCACCGAGGCCCACCTATGCGTGGAGGTTTTGTGCGTAGTACCACGGAGTCGAAGCCGGCGCCTATAGGTTACACGGTATCGCCACCCCGTCCCTCCAGACCGTGTCCCGGTGAGAGTTCGGTCAAGTTTCCCTTTGACTTTGTGTTACGGCCTTTCGGTTATCTAGGGGTGCACAGGCCGTAACATACAAATAATAAGGGATACAGCTAAAGGGGGAACAAAGGAGGCGAACAATAAAGTGAAATACTTAAACAAAATAAGGAATATTTATTAGCACATCGAAGGCTTAACAAAAGTTAAACTAAAACAGAAGCAATAAAGGCGTCAGGGTCTCCAGGGCCAACACAACAAAACAAAAAACCCATGCTAACTAGAAAACAAAAAGGTCACACTGAACTACCGTGGTGAAATGAAAAACAATACTGAGCTCCGTGTCCAACTACAAAACAGAAGAAAAGACAACACAAATGGCAGAGAACCCTTACAAAACTTGACCCGAACATACACAAATGGTGGCCTACACACTTAGGCACCATGTCACAGAATAGTCAATCTCAGAGGTGAAGAGAGAGAAACACTTATGGTGTTTCTCAATTCAAAGTACACGACTACAGACTTGTGTTCTTTTGGAGTCTGGTCTTGGGAGTCCAGACTCCGGAGGACGGGAGGACGGTCTTTCTGCGATTGGAACGGCCGCTTATTTGATGACGTCACTACATCAGCTGTTCTTGCTCCTGAGTTTATTCTAATTATTCACTGTAAATAAAAAAAATTACAGCCAAATAAACAAAACATCCTAAAATGACATTCCGTGACTCAACAACAGTAGTATTTATAAAAAGTCATCCGTCAGTAGTTTATTTTCTCCTCCGCTATTGTTTCCGGTTGCTGGTGAAATGCATTGTGGGATATATGCTGGCCAGAGTACGCACAAGTCTCCTCTGATGCATCCTCCGGAAAGTGGGAGGATCAAGTCACATCCGGGCATTTTGACCGTGCTTTGAGAGAAGCGAACTTTGAATGTGAACATGTACTCGGGCTGAGACTGATGACGTTTCACGAGTCACGAGGACACAAGTGGAGGAAAGGACGCACAAGTACACTGATTGAGAAACGTATCTATGTCCCGCCCAGTGATTAGGTGATCCCTCTCAGGTGGTGTTGCTCCAAGCGTACCGGACCTGAAAGAGATAGCTCAACCCTCTTCCTGAAAAAGGGCTGTCTAAGTCACGGGGCGTAACGCTTTAGTTTGTTCCTTTATTCTTTGTTTTCCTCCTGCTGGGTAATGAATGAAGCCTTCTGGCTGGATAACATCTGCTGCGTGAGCGTGCGTCTGGGTCCACCGACTACACCGCACCATAACATCTGGGATGATTACAGCCTCATGAAACTTAACACGCACAAACTCGACACCTTCAGAGAACATGGGACTAGGTTAATTGGCAATAACGAGTTTCTGAGCAGTTCCCACGACAAAAGGGTCTCAGTTCAATCACTGAAAAGTACTATTCTCAAAGAAAACTCAAATGTATGTTTCTGTGGTGTTCCTGAAGGTCTCTGTGGTGTATGACCTGCTATCTCCCCCTAAAGATCCTATATGCCCCTCATGGCTGTTAGGTATAACTGTCGTAAACAAGTATACAAAAACAGTTTATACACAATATATTAAATGTTTAAGTGCTGTGTTTAATCATATATTAGTCTGGTGTTTACACAGATTTGTTCAATTTGCTTATAAAAATCTCAACACTCATTTTGATGCTCTTGTATAATTTCTATTTTTATGACTTTTTTTTAGTTTACTCGATCTGTTTCTGTTACTTTCTATACTCATTTGTATTTTTTTCTGCCCTTGTACTCCACCGGGGATCAATACCAGTTGATCTCTACTTATCTTGTAAAAATGACGCCCATTGCTTCACAATAAACAAAGCATCTGAATTATTAGCATTTGGGTCAAGCTGCTTTACCAAACCCTTAAATCAATAAGTGACTCCTTATACTCTAATCCCCTCACATGACTCATACTATCAAAAGCAATTTGCAATGGACATGCGCGTCTACCCACATCGTGTAGAAATTATATAAATAGTCTTCTTACTGCTATACACCTTTAACACCACAGGATGAGTTTCAGAAAAAACACAATTAACTGACAGTTTTGCAATTAAGTAAACACCGTGGTGTGAGTTGGCGTACGTGGAAAGGCAAACGCGACAGGAAAAAAAGTCAACTCAAAGAAAGAATTTATGAAAGCAAGTTTCACACAAGGGAGACGGAAACTCCGAGTAACGAGCAGCCTTTAGCGTGTGGAGCACATCGGTGCTTCTTCGTCTGAAGATATTGGTTCTACCCTCTATTATAGGATATTACATAATCTCGACTCTGAGACGAAATGGCTTTAAATGATACGATTGATTCAGTTACCGCCTTTCGCTTTCACTAAAAATGAGAAAGGCTTAAACTCAATTTCAGCTGCCACGGAATTGTTTTTATATTATTACCATAGACGAATGCCCGGTATCAAGCTGGGGGAGAATGTCGGCCAAAACTCTGGGAAAATGTAATTATGGTTGGAGGAGTGATTGACCATTCCAAATAACGCTACTCCAGATATGGCCATTCTGGAAGGCCTAATGCGTGGATATGACAGGAGATCCATATTACATCTCGCATCCGCGTAATGAAACTCTGATATTAGAGACATAAAGCACATGTAATTGGCAGTTCTGTTTAACAGAATCACCGCAAACTTAGCGGTGCCGATACTTAGGTCAGAGTATCTTTGGGATTTCATTAGCTTACACACCTGCTCACCACTGGAAGTCGCGACACATATTAATTACCGAATGCTGCAGGAATTCATTAGCCGCCAGCTCACGAGACGTAAACTGCGCATGTCGGGGGAGACATATTTGTTTCAATCAAAATAGCTTTTCACAGTTTTGACACGTCAGTTTCGACACTATCTATCCTGGCATCACTTAACATGGGAGGCGCGTTTGCATAGAAAAAGGGCTTATTGAATAATTAACTTGCATTTAAAAACATTTAAACCTGCTGTCAATTTCTGAACCATACCCCCCTGAATAGTAAAAGCATATCGTTTATACCAACAACTAACTCTAACCCTTTTATTCCAGCGCACTCAAGATAAGAAGCTCCACTTTGTCGTTTGTCTATAAAAAGAAACAAAGACTATTTGAGCCACAACTGCTTGTTAGTGTTGCTGTACAGAACTAAGTAAGCTGCAGAGGGGAAAATAGACGGCATAATAAGCCGCACTAATGAGCTTCATTATCCGTTGATGATTTTAAGAGGCTTTGTGAAGAGATCCACGAGTGAAATGTCCTTCTGTACACATTGCATCTGTCCATCCTGGAGAGGGATTCTCCTCTGTTCTCTCCTGAAGGTTTCTTCCCTTTTTTCCCCTGAAGGGTTATTTGGGAGTTTTTCCTGATCCGATGTGAGGTTTTGGGCCAGGGATGTCTATGTGTACAGACTGTAATTTGTGAAACTGGGCTATACAAATAAACTGAATTGAATTCAATTGAAATGAATCAGTACATTTATATTAGAAAACACCAGTGATTCATAGCAAATGCAGCAGATTATCGGGTATCAGAAGGAATACTAAAAAGAAAGAGGGTGACCAGCTTATGTGGTTTACTCCCCCCTTGAAACATAAGTTGACCAATCGTCAAACTCTCACAAAAGAAACATTCACGTCACTCAAAGCCGATCTGATGAGCTTGAAGAAACACGAGACAGGAGATACAAGGTTAACGTTTCAGCGTGAAAAAAAGAGAACTTTGTGTATCTGGAAAGTGGCTGTGTTGATCTGTGAGTCATCCTCCTGTTCATGCAGTCCTCCCTCCTCTCTCGCCTTCTCAGATCCGTCGCCCCTCCCTTCCAGACACCCTCTCCCCCTCCATTTCTCACCGCGGCAGTAGGTGGGGAGCGTTGGATCCCTGCTGCATTACCGCAGGCTTCTGATCTAATTGTTTTGTAATGCAGGGATTTTGCCGGGGATGACTCATTACTTTGAGAACGAGGGGGGTGACATCTGCAAAAAAAGTGCAGATGTCACCATAAATTGAATGAGTGCAAAAAAACAACAACAACATAAGCAACGCAACCGAAGCTAATGAGAGTCCCCCCCACACACACACATACACACACAAATCTGTCTCTTCAAACTGATGTGCTTCTCTTAATTTTTCATCTTTTTCTCAGTATTGTTTTCCTATTTTCTTTCAATGCACAGTTGCTCCGGATTTCATGGTCTTCTCTTTTTTCCGCTGACTTTAACTAATTAGCGTCACAAAACTGTCATTGTTAATTCTAAGAGTTTAAAACAGCATTATTCCCGCGGTTATAGTCCATCCAATCAGGGTGAGTTTAATATCTTTGTACACTTGAAACATATACTGTACAGCTCAGTAAACAAATACTAGCTCAATCATTAAAGTACCAGGGGAGGAAAAAAAGCTTGAAGAGATTATGGTCCATTTATTGCCACAAAACCCACACAGAAGTGATATTGGTTTTGTAAAGATTTTAATGGGTCTTAACTCGATTGAGGAAAACTTATCTTTCCTGTTGCAACATAACAGCATTAGGCTTGTCGATGTCCAGAAACGTCTCTCCTTTAGAGCGGTAAAGTCTAAACCATCATGCCCACAGTTGTCTTTATAATAAACATAAACATGTCGGTATGGAACAACAGACACGAGCCCATTCATAATACACGAGCTGTGATCCCTGCGCTATTTTGAAACGCTCCACTAAGATGGCACATCACTGAGAAGTGAGAACACGGGGTTTACAATTGCCTGTGACTGTCTCTTCAAGGAATACTTCTAAAAATATGAACTACACTTCTGGACAACAACAACAACAACAACAACAACAACAACAACAACAACAACAACAACAACAACTGTAACATGTTCTACATCCAGCCCACAAGGTCATTTATGCATATTACAATATTCTAACAGGTGTGTTTTCACACCTATTAGAATATTGTTGAAAATATGCATTTTAACTTTGGCTGAACAATGTATAAATAACATAATGTTCCATTGTTCCAAAATATATGGAAAATACAGCACACACAATAGACACATTTAATTTAGTATTGCAATGCAGCAGAGATTAAACATCATAGTTATAGTTAAGAAAACATATTTGCTTGGTACAGTTACTTTCATAATCATTTCAATCAGGTTTTTTTAAATGAAAATGTGAACATATAAAGTTGTAGGAATGATTGAGACCTTTCTTGTATGTATACGGTGACTGCACGTCACTGATGTTCCTATTCCAACACTTTTCACAGAGTTTTAAAACAATGTTGTTTTTCTAACAGCGACTTATAAATAACACCTCTAACACCAGCTTGTTTTTGCTGACCCCCAGTGGCTGAGCTATACACTTTGGTGCAGTGATGTGTGTGTGCTCCAAGGTGTGTCTGTTCACTGTAACGTCATCGTGCTTTCCAGCCTGGTGTCAGATGGAAATGAGTCCTTAAATATGAACCGCTAGTCACCACAACACGTCTTTCCCACAGCTGGTGATGCGGCGGACTGTTAGTTACATCACAGACCAACAGGTCAGAGAATGCAATGTGCTATGACTGAAACCCTGATAAAGCAATCTATACTGGCCAGTAATGAAAACCGTAGCTCACTTTTTAATGTTTCTTCATCAGGAGATACACAGAACTGGAGAAAAAAATTGTTGATTTATCAATTACTTGTCTAAAAATGTACTATCTTAGTCCACTCTGGCAGTAAATTAATTAATTAATTATGTATGTTGGTTGTCGACAGACATTTACAAATGAAAATTGTCTTCTTTTGTATTTTTAATTGTTGACAACTGAGATTAAGTGCTTTTTTATTTGTATCCTAAAGAAAACCACTAGGGATCCAGGACTGTGAGGGACTCGACACACGAAGGCAGGTGAGACAAAGCATTCCACAATAGCACTGATGTGTGAAATTAAATTAAAAATAGAAATATCTCTCACTTATGCTCACAACCCTCATTCCCTCCTCCACAGTACGATGGCACACGAGCAAGACGACGCGATCCAAAACCATCACCCCCTTCGTCCGATCACTTTTCGCCCTTGGAAGTCTAATTACGCTAAACGGCTTTTCTCCCCGAGTGGTCCCTTCTCCGGCTCCTCCGCTAACCAGGATGTGAGCTGCAGCTGGCTATACGCGTTAGCTGACCTGCTCATTATTCTTTGGCTTTAACTTGTCTCATGTTGAAATGCGCCTAATTGTTAGCTGGGGACTTGCACACAGCGCCAACCCAGGTCCACACACCCTTAATGGAGTGTTTTCCTGTCAGGGCTTCAGCAATATTACACACGAATAAACTCTAATGAGTAAATGTTACATTTACAATGCCTGCACTATAGTATCTACGCTGCTGCACCTCAACATTGAAGGTTAGCGTGTGTTAAATACTGGATTTTGTCATATATGCACCAAGAGTCAAGTGAAAGAGGATCAGCAATGCAATAGAGAAAAACCCTTAGCGTGACCTGTTGATCGCCAAAGCTCTTTTGAAATTGTACTTTCTTTTCTCTCTGCATTCAACCGCTCTAGATGGCGTTATGTGTGTCTTTTTTTTTCTCTTCCCGATAGCGCCTCTCCTTCTCCTTCTTCCCCCCCTTCTGCTACATGACGAATGCCACTGCAGTCACCTGCAAGCCGCCACCAGAGATTCATCTTGCTTAGAACATTCCACCGGGGTGACAGGCCTGATTGAGAAAAATGTCTGTTAGCAAAAGAAGAGAAAAAAAAGCAGCTCAGCTTAACGTCTTGCCACCACTTCTCTCCTCCCCCCCCCTCCCCCCCTCCCCCCCCCACAACCTGTTGTTCTGCTCATCCTCGAGAAAGAGAAGACCATGATTTATAGGTCCACGCCGTGCTGGGTATTTGTGAGCATAATTGAGCAGTGGAGTTTTATTAGGGACTAGTAAATGTGTGTGTGTGTGTGTGTGTGTGTGTGTGTGTGTGTGTGCGTGTGTGCAACGAGATTGAAACATGTTTGCAGCCCTTGCAAAAGTGTCATTACTGCTGCCGTCTGGGTCTCATTAGCTTTGTAAATGAAGGACCGCAAAGGTCTCGGGTCAGGAAGTTGCATCCAGAGAATGAATAACAAACTCCTGGACAAAGTTTCTGGCGGAAGGATGGATTTTTATTCAATTATATATATATATATATATATATATATGAACCGTTCAGTTGCCATGAACCAGCGCACACCTGCAACGATGCGTTGGCTCTGACAGAAGGAAAGATAACTGCAGACACATAACGTATTTCACGTTCTGCTAATTTGCTCAGATGTTTACCAACACTATCAAAGCCCCACAGATGTTTTATTCAGCAGCATCAGCTCCAAGTCACTCAGCCGCGCAAGCCTCACCCGTGGCTAATTACACGACATATGAAAGGGAGCGGAGATGGTCTTTGACATCCACACACACACACACACACAGCTCGCAGCGACCGGCAGGAAGCTGGAGCCTTTTAGCGAAGGACGCGGTAAGCCGGGGTCTGGCTCCCTGAGCCGCTCTGCTCTCGTGTGAGATCCCTTCAGATGCCTTGTCCACTCGTAGGGTGTCCTCGCCTCTGGCTTACGAGGATGCAAAGGAACCATCTGTCAGCAGCACTTCAGCCGGTTACACGCTCCGATGGAAATATGGTTGGAGACACAGAGTCTTTGATCAGCTTACCTTTAAACTGTGTACAAAAAAGAAAGGAGATGGAGTAGAGTAGCACACATTTGTAGTCACTCCAACATCTGTTGGTTTAGCTAGAAGTCTCTGGGAGTGAAGACACAGGTGCCTGGATACTTTCAGATGGTCATGGGAGAGATCTGCGTGATCGTCGCCTGTTCAGGTGTTCTGACCGTCTGGCTGCCGTCATGAATATTTCAGTTCAATTCCTTTTTTTGGGACGTGAGGAAAAAGATCCAGTTCAGCTGCCGTGTCACGTCAAACATCTGCCGCCTTCGAAATGTTGAATCTAATTAGAATGGACCTTTCGAGCTATGCGACTTTTCTTTATTCTAGAATTGACCCCTCGTCTAGCACATGTCATTAATAAGATATTAAATCCACATGAACTTTTCCTGCTGTGCACAAGTTATGTTGCCCGTCCGTCTTCTTTTCTTTTAATTGAATCGCCCCCAACCTCGCACCGTTTACAGTGGACTTTGCTATTTAATGTAAAGTCATGGCCGCTGTTAGAGGGACACTATTGGATTTTTTTATTAGATTATTATTAGTCATGCTTTATTATAAAAGCAGTATTTTACTGTTCAGTTGGTTGATGTAGGGGGAATTTTAAACTATTTTGTATAGAAGTGTAAATAGTTATTGCTTTCATTACAGATTAATCTGCAGATTATTTTCTTGATTAATTGTTTAGTTGATTTTTTGGGAAAAATTATGAACATTTGGAAAAAATACTGTCACAAGAGAATTACTGAGAGCCCAAGGAGACACTTTTACAAAATAATGTTTTATGACCAATAGTACAAACTTCAAAATATTGCAAAATAAATCAAAACATTACGAGAAAAGGAGCAAATATTTAATTCTAAGAGGCTGGAAACATAAAATGCTGTTTTTATTAAAATGACAATTACTTCAATGTAGCTTTACATTATATTATTTTCAGGTCTGTTTATGCTTATGTAAAGCAATATTAATTGAAATGTGATACGTAAATAAACTTGCTTTGCCCTTCCTTGCCATGAAAAGAAAAGAGACGAATAAAGTTACCTCAGATGTGATCCTAACTACATTAAAGTACTAGCGTAAATGTACCTAGTGCCGGTCCATCACAACTAAAGACATCCTTATAAAATCACACAAAAAAACATACATGCACTCAAAATAAATGATCTTTCTTTTAATCCTAATTTGGTGACGTCGTCCCTCACTCCTTTGGGCTCCGGCAGCGTTTGGCCGCGGCGGCGTGCGGCCGCTGCAGGTATCTGGACCACCGCTGGTCATCCGGTGCCAGCGGCTCGGACGCAGTGCCAGCGACGAGGACAAGGTCAGCGAGAACACGATGCCGCCGTCGCCGCCAAAACTCAGTCCACGAGATGAATTAAGCACAAATGAAATTATATTCAGTGCAATCAGCAGCCTGGGGTTATGCAGTGTAAAAGTAATCAGAGTCTTGCGCTTAAGTGATTAATTGGAAAGCTAAATTAGATTTGCAAATTTGGAACGGAATACTCTGCCGAACAAATCTAATAAGGATTTGAAAGTGACGAATGTTTCGTTAATAGGAATATCTGAATTGGATGAATACATTAGCGACGTTGTGACAGCGGCTCTTTTTTGGTATAAATGAGAGTTTTCTTTGCCTTGAGGCACGTGAGGAGCTCACACCGGCAGACGGTTGGTAAACAGATATCAACTCTGGATTATTATATCGATATCGTGCTCTCGAAGTGGACCTTTCTCTTTCTTCTGTTTTGAACAGACCGGCAGAGTGATAGGCACACATGTATATCAGGGAGGTCAACATCAGTACCGTCTCATCAAACCTTGAAATGGGCAAAATGGAGAAAAGAAAATCCTTCAACAGATGGAAAAACTGCAATTTTAATCCATAAGTGAGAAAGGGAAATAAGGGTCAGCCTGTCCAATTTCTTTCCAGCTCCTGGAGCCGTTTTAAAATATCAACAAACAAAATATCCAGGGCCAAATAATGAAAATCTAAAAGTTACATTGTGGGTTTGGTCCCTCAGGACCAAACTCAATTGTGTCGAGGTTAGCTGAAAATAGGCGCACGGATTTTCAAAAAGCCCACAAGTATGAGAACGTAAACAATGACGGGGATGAAAGAGAGAGATTTTATAACTGTATTAAACATCCCTTATTTTTATTCAGCATACATATGGATGGAAAGACCAGTACAACAGTGTCTTCAATGTACAGCATATTTGTGGCTCGCTTAAAAACGTCACACTCTTAAAGCCTGTGGTGATGACGTGTGTATCGTACCCATCTTACCTGATGCTTCATCATTATGTCGACTGAATCTGCTTTGATGGGTTATGTTACCTTGATTGTTACTTTCATCCCTTTTCCCCACATCTGCCATGTGGTTTTCATTGTGTAGGATAAATGTACTGTGTATACATATACACACATATATATATATATATATATATATATATATATACACACATATATATAAATATAGGTATATATGTATATATGAATATATAAATATATATGTATACAGTATGTATACATAAATATATGTATGTATATATATATATATATATATATATATACATACATAATTATTTATTTATATATATAGATCATGGTAATGTGTGGTCTCTTCAATCGATCACTGACTCAGTATGGAACACACTTCTTTGACCTTTTCATGTCCGATCCCAACAGAGACCCGATGCGTACTGATATCGGCTAACTACTGACTCACAGGCACACTGGGGCGTCCTGTGTGACGCACTCTGTGACTGATCTTTGAAATGAACACACACACACACACACACACACACACAGAGTTCATCCATGAAATCGTTAGTGCGATTTGTGTATTGGTGGATTTCCCTTCCACTGCCTGGACTTATCGTCTTAGGAATTCTTGTCATGTCTGATGTCGAGGTTTCCAGCAAATATGCTGAGCTATGAGCCGACGACCTTCAGTGAAGGCTGCAGAGACAGCTGTGTGCTTTCTACATTAAATATAAATGTATTGTATTAGTGCATACAAATCCCCCTCTGATTGCTATTTGCACATTACGTTTTCATGTAAATAATGGGGAAATGTTGTCTAATCTTATTTCAATAAAAAGTGACCCGGTTAAAGTGAAGTGACTTTTAAAGCTCCTCTTTAGTATGACATCATACTTGCATTAAACCACAGTGTCCATCATCTTTCTTTCTCATTATCTGTTGAATTTGTGTCTCTGTTTGGTTGCCGTAAGGAATTATTCACACAACACCAATACATCTTCTTTACAGGGCATTAGGTACTTGTACAGAACTATCTAGAAGACGTTTATCATGTGCAGATAATGACGTGGTGCCGGGGCACCCTAGAAAAAACAGCTTTCATATAAATAAAGTGACACAAATAGTTGGGTAGTTGTCACCGCTTGACCAATTGCTGTTGAGTTGGTGTGAATATCGCGTTGTAGGTTTCGGTAAGGTACAGAAATTGTTGGGCGCACCTCATGTTTGATCCTCGTTTTGGGTTTTTTCGGATGCTATTCGAACAACTGACGTTCTCATGGAGTAAACTTGTCTCTTATTGTCAACGATTCGGAGTTGCAATGTGCTGTAGACCAGCAATACTATACATTTTGTGTACAAACAGAACTTATTATGAAAGCAATAACTTTCTGGAGATGAATGAAGACTAAACACAAGAGTGTCCTGTAATTATACTTTATGTAAATTCTTAAAAAAACAGATTCTGCTTGAAATACGCAATTCATTATTTGAAGTTTCCACACATAAATAATGTTCTCACTCAGCGGCAATTGAAATTCCAACGTGGTGTCGATATGAAACATCGACGTACTACCCCATTTCCCATTTAGCAAATGACTAAAGTAATGAGGAAACCCATTAATTAGCGAATGGAAACATGCCCTTTGTCTTGTTTACTCTGGCATTAGTGCTGAATTATCATTTGATTAGTGTGGCTCATGAGCTCCATGGATTAAATTGGAAATGGCACTCCGCTCGCGCAAAAAGCCCACAATAAAGAAATAGATTCCAAGACGGGCAGATGCACTTCCTCGTCTATCCCGGGGACTCGAGTCCGGCCACCGAGCCAACATGGCCGACCGGTTGGCTGCGGTCGCAGCTATGAGTCACACTCCCACGCTGCTGCAGCGCACCACCACACACGGCGAGCAGCGCTCAGGGGGACTTCGGCTCGGAGACGACCGCCGGCACACTAGACGGGGCTGTGGAAGAGAAGATGAGTGGCTCTGATCTTTCATTTCCATGATTTTCATTTTCAGTTGAAGGGAAAGAGTCGGATTGATAACATTCAGTATTTTTTTATTCTCCCACTTCTATAAGAACCAGGACGTCGTTTATTTTTTATTCTCCAGGGTGTTCTGACACCCAAAGGCATTCGATACAGACTGAACACATAAACGCCTCCTCGGGGAAGGTAACGTCTTTATAATAACTTCAACATGCAGCTCAAAAGTGACGCACAGGGAATAAGTACAGCGGCCACAAATCAAAAGAACTCTCCAATAACTAAACGAGCCGCCTTCATCGACAGGTTTTATATTCCCGCTTTGTTCAGCCTCTTGACACGATAAAGTGAACATATGGAGAAGTAGATGGACGACGTTCCCGTCACTCCTAATTGCTGCTCTGTGCACGTCTGAAGTCCACATACATTCATTAGTGTGCAATGCTCGATGACAAGTCAGTGCTCATACGTCACCAAGGTTTCCAGGTGATCGTCAGAGAGTTAGAGAATATAGAAGGACACTTTATTTTTTAGCAAAATAGTTTCCAGTAATTATATATTTTTGGGATATTCGATTTGAAATTGTTATTAAGAGGTAGGAAACATATAGAGGTATGTTTTAAAAGAACAAATTCAACAAGATACATATTTACATTACAGTATCTTCCCTCGTTTCCTTATCAAAATGACATGCATTTTACCGTATGTTTCCATTTGCTTTACGAATATGAGTAAGAGTTCAAACGACAGTATTACTGTTCTGTAACTACGGGAGTCGTTATTTTGTTCATTTCCACAGCCACTTGCACTAATCATGATTATGGGTCTAAAAGTTTAAAAAATCAAAATAAAGTGTACCACAGTGTCATTTACACGCCCTGGCCACTTTATAAAAGGACACGTATACAATGTAATGTAATCCAATACCACAGATTTACCACATAATAGTCTGTGATGGTGTTGTACAGGAATACATTATTATACCTTCGCATTGAAAATGCAGAAGGTAATAATGTATTCCTGTGATGGTGTTTTGATCGCTGTGTATTTATTTGTATGTGTGCGTGTTTGCGTGTTATTCGCATAACTCAAAAAGTATTAAACCGAATCGCATGAAATTTGGTGGGATGATTGGTTATTATCCGGGGACCATTTGATTAGATTTTGGGATTGATCGGTTCAAAGGTTAAGGTCAAGGTCATGAAAAGGTCAAAATCTTCTTATTACCAACAAATGCCCAAATGTGGCTGCGGCGAAGGTATGCGCTCTACCGAGTGCCCGTTCTAGTTCAGTTTGAAATGGAAACAATTCATGATTTCATACAGTACATAATTTGCAGAAACGGCACAATAAATGACTTTGATTATGTTATCAACTG
This sequence comes from Liparis tanakae, assembly GCA_036178185.1. Taxonomy (NCBI): domain Eukaryota; kingdom Metazoa; phylum Chordata; class Actinopteri; order Perciformes; family Liparidae; genus Liparis; species Liparis tanakae. Next base: position 16,607,999 of record CM070098.1, on the reverse strand, counting down.
TAAAGCCCCATTATATAGTTTTTCCCTTGTAGCGCCCCCTTCAGTTATTTAACGTTTACTTCAGTGTCGTAAATACCCAGTTACGATAGATCAGGTGTCGTGAACCTCTGGCTCTGAGCCATATATGGCTCTTCCGGTGACGCATATGGCTCTTCTGAAGTTGAGTTTAAAAAAAGAAAAATCTCCGCCCGCCCCCCTGTAACTTTCTCTCTCCTCCAGATTCCAGCAGCAGTAATGTCAGGTCGCTTTCCTAAAGACGTCTTTGTTCTTTTATTAAACTAAACGTCTGTTATTGATCGTCTCCACAGCAGTATCTCCTTCTACCTCTACGCGTTGTGTAGCGGAGCAAATAAAAAGTCTGGCACTATGTGACATTGCGTAATCACTGCCAGAAAGCAGGTGGAAGTACATCCGCCCACGACCGATGGAAGTGGCGGAGGCGCAAATCGCCATAGCGGGACTATTTTTTTCAAGCTGTTATTTTAAGGTACAATTATTACATAGTGTTGCTTTAACATACATTTGAAAGAACCTCAAACACCAGATTGCTGTGCATAAACTGGCTCAACGTGCCGCCTCGGATCTAGAACTCTGTTGGCAATAAAAACAGAGGCCGATGGGGAGTGGGAAAACCCTCCATCATGTCGCCAAGAGGGAACCCGCAGCCCGAGGTCACCATTCTGCCGTGACCTCCAGCGAGTCTTCCCTCCATCAGCTCCTCCCGGGAGGGAAGCAGCCGCCATAACCTTTATCCAGCATGGGTCCGGGGCCGCCCTCCCAGACACAATCACAGCTTGAGACAACTTTTGAATGAAGACGGATCTGCCTCGCTGTCTCGCTACACACACACGCACTTTTTCAATTGTGATTGTCTGTTGGTGTACCCCCCCCCCCTCCCCCTCCCCCTCCCCCTCTATGTTTCAATATTGCCATCCTCTCAAAGCAGGTTAGTTCGGTGTCGAAGAGCATCGGCTACGCTCGCCCGAGGGCAATTTGTCGAAATTGAACCATGATGCATGGAGGCGTGAGAGTGCTGTGTGTTATTGTTCGTTTGAGGGTGCCCTTCATCAATTTTGCAAAGCAGGTGGACGGCTGCCCGTAATTTGACCCCCTTCTCACATCTGATTAATAGTGGCTGGAAATGATCAGGTGATGAACACAATCTGTGCTCCCGATGCAGCTTCGCATTAACAGTTTCCCGGCATTCAAAAAGTATTAATGCGCTGTGACATGTGAATTGTTCGCAGTATTAATAGTTCAACATTTTATTAGCATTTCATGAGCCGGCGTGCTGAAATAATGACTGCAGATCATTGCTATTTGAACAGGGCCAGTGTGAGGTGTTTTACAGCTCTACACAGCAACACGGTTTCCCGGGGTTGTGGTCATTTCTGTTGTAATGAGCATTTTGTTTTTCGTCCACTTCTTTGTTGCTGCTGTTTTCTTGTTATTTTCCAGAATGTACATATGCCCGATAGATAAACCAAGAGAACATGATCAGACTAAATAGCCAATTGTTTTTTGCAATTTAAATAAGGTGTGTATTATTTCATTGATCGATTATTGCCAACAAAAACTGCTAGCGAGTAAACCTCATTGTGAACCCTCCCTCGACTATTATAAATATTGTAGTTAGTAAAAAATGAATTTTTCATTTTACCATGCAAAAAAAATGGCCATGTCCACATTGTGCTACACAAAAACTATGAACATTACAGTTGGGCAATAATGTAACGAGAGCGAAAGAAAAACTATAATACCACTTTTATGCATGTGAAATGAAGTAAAACAATGTTTAAGCAAATATGGCAAAATCTATGTGGTCTATGTGGTCTATGTCCCTTAGTCGCATTTTCAAATATTTCTATGAGGAAAGTAATGCAAATTCTTGTCTTTTTTTTCCACACCATTATAACACTCCGGTCCCACTAGTTGGAGGTGGGGTATTAATATTTGAATATGTGTGGTGGAAGGGTCTTGCTGACATCCATTGATTAGTCTCCACGTGAAGGGATGAAGTGCTTTGTCCATGTCAGTGTGGCTCATGGGGAAGGAAGTAGAAGTGCACATGACCTTTCAACATGCCGTTGCTGTGACTCCTTTTAGATTAAATCTCACCTAAACTCGTGCTTCTTTTTTTTTTTACATGCCTCTGCTGATATGTCACGCTTGTGAAATGTCTCCCAGCAAATTGTTTTTGTTCTAGTTTGAGGGAGCAAAAACAATGCAGGTGAATAGAATAAAGGTTTTAACTATTGAAACCTCCCCAGTGGATTACATCACGACAAACAGTCCTAAATATATTATTGGTAGAAATATAATTACTATAAGTTTTCAGAGATTTGTTGACTTTGGATATCTTTGCATTACTCCATACATCTGAAAATACTACCAACAGTCATTTTTGCCAAGGACTAAAATGCTATATAATAAAGGCGGTAAATGATTTATGAACTAACCCATCTATAAAATATGTCTGAATATTAACCTGGATGAAACCGGAAAGTGCTACTGAAGTAAACATTTGTGTATGACAAAAGAACAAATTTTAAGAAAACGTACATATCACCATGAAACCTTCCAAGTAAATACATTGCTGTATTCCAGGTGTTATAATTTAGACATTTTCTCAAAGCAAAATATCAACAACAACACAAAATGGACTTGTGCATGAAAAATGTCTCTGCCCGTGAGGTCTCGTCTTTTTGTGAAGCTCCGTGGGTTAATATGTCGATGTGCCTTGAAGGAGGCACATCGCATTTTGTTATGCACAAAAGCATGCCATCATTAACAAATGAAACGCCACGTCATCTTCACATCGTGCTGCCTCTGCCTGTACCCATCTGGAAAGCCCCAGCTGGGGAGAGAGCTGAAGAATACTTGAGTCCTCATTGGTCCCCTGGTCTCACTGCTTTGGAGCTGGGATTTCTCTCCTCTGCACTCCACTCTACAACAGGACTCCCTCTTGTATGTATAAAGTGCATATTTGTTACGGCATGCAACGTGTGACCCCGTACTACTCGGATTATGAGACACAAACACTTCATCAGAATTTGCACCTGTGCGATCTTTACAAACAGAGACCCCCCCCCCCCCCGATAGAAATCGTCAAAACCCGTGGCTTTCCGGAGGTCGTCCGCTATGTATTTTTCATCACCACCAACATCCCTTGATTAATCTCGCTATGACCCCGGCATCAAGCGACTGACATTACCGCGGCCCTGAGGGTGCCGGGGGACATTGCAAATTCATGTGTCCTTTTGACTTTGGTCACTCCACCAGAACAACCCGAGTTCAATTCTAGAAAGAGAAGAAAAAAATTCTCCCCTAAAATTCTCAAGTAGACATCCGTGGGATCGCAAATATACTTTTTACAGGGCTCTCAAGTTTTGAAGACAGGCAAGCGTGACATATCCATCAGCACCCCACCCCCTCCGAACGAAACTTTAGGATATCAGCCGCGCGCAATTCCAGGATGCTTTATTTTCATTGGTTGCTGGATTAAATCTCACCCAGATACAACAGATGTGTTAGTTTCTGATGGGCTATTTCCTTTTCTGATTGGCTGATAAGTGGCACCTCACAGCAGAACTCCAGGGGAGCGCTTGATTTCTCCACGGTGAGGGCAGCGCGGCTCATGTTGGCGCTGCGGCGAATTAAAACATTAAATAGCGTGAGAAATACGATGTGTGGCGGGAGTGGGGGAGTTAAGACCGAAATGCTCAATGCGTGACACTTGAGAGCCCTGTTTTTTTTTTCACGCGCAAGACAGGAGCACATGTTCCATGTAATCAATGGAACATGGGAATTAATTTCCAAAAGCCAGATAAATAAAGAAAGACTAGTCTCTTCTGCTGATTAAAATGCCAGAGTATCCTCAGCTAGAGGCATCTGATAGACATAACCTTTAAGTGGGCCATTAGGAATATATTAAAAAAAGACTCATTTCCTGGGGACATGTCACTGATGAATTATTAATACAGCTAAAACAGGGCAAACCATTCCTCTGCTTCTCCCTCCAAATAAAAAGACCATTGACGAGGAGTTAACCTGTTAAACGATGAGCACATACGGTTATATTTAGTTTCCCAGCTGTGGGATACGGACACGACCAGGAACCAGCCGACAAATCACGAGACATGACCTCTGATAAACATTGATTCCTGGCCCAGCTGGCTTTGTGCTCGAGCCGATCAGTACGCATTCAAAATCAATGGTCCGATCCAACACACACTACCTTAAAGCAGTATACCTTGAATTGTGAAGATGCTCTGATTAGGAATTAATCAAAAGTTGGTCCTTCAGCTCAACTCTTCTTCATCTTTTGAAAACTCATTCGCCGACCGCCACTCGAGACCGAATTACAAAGGGAAATAAAATGCAAATCCGGGATGAGTGGTGAGTCGTGACAGTCCACAGACAGGAGGTCCCGAGCGGAAGAGGAGACATTATGCAGATGAGTTGCAGCGTCACGCTCAGGTTTTGAAGACGAGTGGAGGCTCAGTGATCCAGTGAAGACGACGGAATAGTTAGTCCGAGTTTAACAAATCCTTAAAAAACAGACACTCGCACGTGGTTGTCATTTAGAAGTTGAATGTGTGTTTAATCAATCGGAATGAGGGCAGATGATCAATACCACACATAAAAAGGCAAAGGAGGTTTGAGAAAACGTTTCATTAGTTCTGGATAGGTGATAGATTTTTAAAGTAATGGGACAGGTTCAATATTTTATTTCAAGTTGATTACAACATATCCATATTCATTTACCTAGGAGCATAACATCAAACAATTCAGATGAGGATCCCCAATATCTTCCTATTAATGCAGAACTAATCAATAGTGCTATACTTAACAATGGATCAAAGACTACGTGTGATGTGAAAGGGATCCCTTGAAGTATTGTGGAGCAGAGTCGAGTGATAATTATCCGCATGTGTCTTTTGAGTCGTTTTCATTTCGCTGCCCACATTTTGACTCTCATATCTCAGTCTCACCGTCTTCAAGACATTTGTTTTAAAGGGGACATATTATGAAAATTCCACTTTTTTTAGTGCTTCTATACGTTCTATACTGCCGTGCTCCTGAGTACACTCTCACTAGCACCCCCCCACACACACACACACACACACACACACACACACTTGGGGCTGGCTCATTAGCATTTAAAGGAACAGGCACTCAAAACAGGTCAATCTGTGGGGATGTGTTTTTGACAGGGTAAAAGGGGTGCTGTTTGAAATGATTCTTGTAGTATTTTGACAAAAATACGTTACAAATATTACATTTAGACCCCAAGGAACCATATCAACTTGCAGAAAAATGGGCATAATATGTCCCCTTTAAACCCACTGCCGACTAGATGCCCACCACTAAACGTGAGACTCAAAGTTAGCCACGGAAAGTTAGCAGCTGTCAGAGATTCTATGTTATAATTTCTACCTAAATAGATAAATTGACGGCCACGTAGTAAAAAATCCTCAGCAGACATTAAGCCTTTATTGGATGTCTTGGTCCAAGATGTTTTAATTGTCCGAACAAATCACGACTAAACAGACCGCATATATGCAACTACATGAATCCTTGTGGAATGTTGTATCCATATCGCCTCTTGCAAACATATTTGAAATATGTGAGCACGTATCTTGCCATTTCCTTTGTCTTTCCTTTGTCAAATCTCTGCATCCATGCTTGTCCTTCACCTTCAAATACAGCACACGCAGTAGATCCCACACAGGAGACATCTGGCCACGGGGCTGATTGCACAGCCTTATTCATATATTTTCAGCCAACGCTTCAATTATTTAGCTTCGGTACTATTTATGGGTAAAATGGCGTCTTCAAATATGCATGATGTGCCTATAAAGGATTTGATGTCTCCTTGCCTCCGTTTTGAGTGGAAGAATCATGTGGCAGCAGGCCACGACGGGCAAGAAAACACAAATAGTGCAAGACGAGAGCGAGGTCTGTGGGTCAGGGTCCTGGTTTATTTCTGGAGGAAGGGTCTCGGCTTGCGTGACCCGCTCGCAGCGCCGGGTGCCGGAGGTCACGAAGAGGAAACCTGAACTGAACCAGCTGGATGACACAGACGCAGGATATGTGGAGTGGGAAGATTATCTCTGGAGATTAAAGTAGATTCACAAATGTGTCCACTCCAATGCAGAAGCATACTCAATTATATGAAGGAATATAACCGGAATCAGAGTCCAATGGCTGTGTTAGCGCCTCGGGAAACATCACCATAGTTTCCATTTCATGTCATTTAGCTGACGCTTTTATCCAAAGCGATTTGTAATCATGTTACATTCATACACTGTAGACACAGCTACAGGGAGACATTCAGGGTTAAGCGTCTTGCTCAAGGACACATCGACGAGGGCGGGGATCAGACCTCCAACCTTCTGATTGAAAGACGAGTCTGCTGACCACTGACCCACAGTCGCCCACTCTCCAGAGAAGAGAAGATAAAGAGGATGATATTATCATGAGGTTAATCTATACACCCTTTTTCTCAATACACCCTTTACAGAATAACTTATTTTTGTTTGGTCCTCACGTCTAGTCCACAATCCATGAGGTTATTTAATGCAATTGTGTGTTAAAACATGCAATTGTACCCTTCGTCAATGTTTCCTCAGTCCATATCTTTATTCAACAAAGGGAGTTGTGCTGGTAACACTTCAAGCAGCGGCAACCAGTTGGTTAGCAGGTGAGGCGATTCCAAAAATGTCTAATCAGACCAAGAAATCTGATAAACACGTTCATTTCAATCATCGAATATCCACGCACACTTGACCCTCATACGTCGTTATGGACCAGGTGACGGCGATATGACAAGGTATCTGATACAAGGTATCTGATATAAGTGATCTGATATAAGGGATCTGATATAAGGGATCGGATATAAATAATCTGATATAAGGAATCTGATACAAGGTATCTGATATAAGTAATCTGATATAAGGGATCTGATATAATGGATCTAATACAAGAGATCTGATATAAGGGATCCGATACAAGAAATCTGATACAAGGGATCTGATACAAAGGATTTGATACAAGAGATCTGATATAAGGGATCTGATATAAGGGATCTAATACAAGAGATCTGATATAAGGGATCTGATATAAGGGATCTAATACAAGATATCTGATATAAGGGATCTGGTATAAGGGATCTGATATAAGGAATCTGCTACAAGGGATCCTCTACAAAGGATCTGATACAAGAGATCTGATATAAGGGATCTGATACAAGGAATCTGATACAAGGGATCTTCTACAAAGGATCTGATATAAGGGATCTGATACAAGGTATCTGATACAAGGTATCTGATATAAGGGATCTGTTGCGAGTGTGGCGCAATAAAAACACGACAGCAATGACCACTTCCCACCACGTCAGATGCAAAGATCAATTGAACATCTCCCAGGTTCACTGTGAAGCTTTTCTCACTTCCACAGCAGTACTCACTCCCTGCTGCGTGCAGCTAACTCTCACCAACTCGAATACGTGTGTGATGACTCTCTCTGGCTCGTGGCCCTGCAGGTGTTGGAGGTGGGCGTGGCAGGGGGTCATTAGGAGAGTGGAAACACCTGTTAAAAAAGGCCATCTGTTCTCAGGAGCTCTCTCTCTCTCTCTCTCTCTCTCTCTCCCCCCGTCCTGAGACATCCGTATGGTTGTGTGGTTCGACCCGACACTATAGAAACACATAGTATACTCTCCTGGTCAAAGGTTTGAGAACACCTCAATTTTCTTGTTATTGAAATGTACACAGTTTATTTTCTCAATGTACTCTGAAATGAAAGCATAGAACAAATAAACAATTGGAGATGAAAAATAAATTATGGAAATCGTTTTTTTAACAAAATGTAATAAAAATGTTAACTCATAGTAACCACCTTTTGCAGATTTAACAGCCGGACATCAACTATTGTTCTGAGCGTTCTTCCCCAACACTTTTGCAGAGGTTTCTATATATGTGTTGCACATGTAGGTTGATTTAAAAAAAATTGTAAAAGTCTTTGCTAACCTAAACTTTTTTGTTTAACCTTTGGCAGTTTGTCGCTGACCTTTGTACCATTTCAGATTATTGACTGGACTTGAACTGCTTAAATTTCCATAAAAACATTTGACCGATTTTATATATATATATATATATATATATATATATATACACACACACACACACACACACACACACACACACACACACTACATGACTGTACTTGTTTTGGATAAACATTAAAAGGACATAATGATCCGATAACTTCATCATACAAAGAAATATATATTTTAATACCAGAAGAAATAGTTGACACAACTCTGATCACCGTTGTTGTGCTAAAATCCCACTTCTTCCGTGCTTGTGCACATCCTTGTGGAATAAGACGAACCGTTAGAGGGTTGTGGGCTGCTGAGATCAGACAACATGTAACTCAGCACGCGATGCAGATGGGGCTTCCCTTCCTCTGCCACACTCAGACTCATTAAAAATGTGCTGCCACGCCAGCATCGTTATGAATCCCACTGCTTTTCTCCTCATGACCCTCCGTGTGGGTCAGGGTCGGGCATTGACCCTGAGTTGTCACGGTCACAATCGCCCATTTGTCGGGGCACTGGACGTGATCCATTTAGGTTACCGGTACCTCGATGAGAACGCACGCTTGGCCGATCCTCGCTCTTGAGTGCTCCACAGGGCGGGTCACGACAAGAATAGCTATGGGATTCGTACTCTGAGTTTCTCCACGCACAAATCGAAAACAATCTTTGCAAAGGTGCGCCAGAATTGTCTCACAAGCCGATCTGAGCCAAATCAGAATGTTAAATAAAAACACCTCTAAAGTCAGAAAAAAATACTTCTCTTGCCTAATACTAATGAATACCTCATTTCTAGATGAATTAATTCACTGCCTTTTAAGATGTTTTGTCCCTGTGAACTCAGAGTACAATATCTTTGTCTATGAAGTTAAAGTGAGCACAATTCTGGAGTCAAGTCAGATGGAGTAATAATGACTGCATCATTAAACATGACCTGCGAGCTGCATCACAAGGACAGGAACCTGCCTCTTCGTAGGTGGACGGGACGCTGAGGGCTTCTGAGTCATCCTCGAGTGCATCTGAATCGCCCGGCCTTGGCTCCTCCACTCCCCATCCAGAGGCTCCATCTGTGGGCCCCGTGGGCCAGCTGCACGGCCTCTCTCACGCTCCTTCAGCCCGAGCTGCTCAGGCACGACGCTCCGGTCCTAATCCACGTAATGCTCAGCCAGCCAGCTCTCTTCTGAGCTCTTCTCCCTCTCGGTTTGTTTGCCTGACTTCCTGCATCCCTAACCCCGGAAACACAGACGTCCATAGCGAGCCCACGCAGACCCGGGCCCCCTGCAGCGTGAAACATGTCGGAGAACACGCACCTGTCTCACTCTGCGCACCCTGGTGCATGCGAGGTACAGTGTGCAATGGGAAAGAAGGGATCCGCACAGTGGGGGGGTGGTGAAAAATATGTGTTCTGCTCCAAGCTGGTAGATGGGGAACGGAGGAAGTTTCTTTTTCTTTTCTTTTTTGTTGCTGTGCAGCGAGATCACGCTACCATGTGAACTTACTGTTATTGCATAAGGTTGTGTGCTCATTAGGGGCGAAGCATAAGCCTGCACAACGATGCTGCAATTGTATTTCAAGGTTGAGGTCTAAGGTCTTTTTTCACTTTTATGATGAGCTACAAACTAAGTAAAGTCAAATAGAGGGAATATATTTTCAATTTCAGCTCGCAACAGATTTGTTTTATCAATGCGGAGGTGGTACTTAAGTTATTTTGCAGGACAGGAAAGCCAAAGATATGTTTTGAGTTCATTTCGAACAGAGTCTGCATTGAGACGTTTATTTATTTTTATTGATAAATGTCCAGTTCGGTACATGCTGTGTATCGGTCCCTTTAAAGCTGCATTAAATGTATCTTTTTTTGGTCACCTGTGGGGAACACAATACTTGTAAACACAACAATGATACAATATGTTTACCCTGCTAACTACTTTATCACCACCTGTACATGTAAGGTCTGGGGGAGTCATCAAATATGCATGGATTGGCTCCCATTAAAAATTATTTCCTTAAATTAAACAAAAACTAAATTAATAAAATGTTTATCATGAGCTAAAAGTAGACCTCTTAATACGTTATTAAAACTAATATTTCTGATCAATCAACAAGTTTTGAGTGGACTAACTTTAGTCACTTTAGTCACCATGTCACGACAGGATCAGGGTGGACCCGAATGCACGACGCAGGAGACGGATAATTCAAATAAAGACTCTTTACTGAAAGCTTTGACAAGATCGGAACAGACAGAATAATCAATCTATGGAACTCTCGAGGGCGAAAAAACACAAGACAATCTGGCAGAGGAGAAGAGGAAGTGAGGGAGCTAAATAGTGAGGGACTAATGAGGGGATGGGCTGCAGGTGAGAAGGGCGTGAGGACCAGGTGAAGGTAATGAGGGACTAACGAGGTGATCAGAGGCAGGTGAAGGGAGTTGGACTGACGAGATGGGAAGCAGGATCTGGAACGACATGATAGTGAGACAGGATGAAAACAACTAATACAAAAAGGAAGGTGTGGAGCTAAACTGGTACACACCTTCTATTCTGAGTAATTATTAGGTTATGTGTCAAGGTGGCACCCTTAAAAAGGGTCATTCTCCATAATTAATGTTGGATAATGCATTATGCTCATTGTTATTTAGTTCTTTTTTAAAGTTTGTATAAAGATTCAAAATACTTACAAATACCTCTGACCACCAGGCAGCAATATTCAGATGCAGCTATACTCTCAACCACTTTCTCAAGGGCACAAGAGAGCTCTGGCAAAAGAAGCACCGCTCAGGAATTCAAACTAGCAACCTCAGAAAAGCTGTGACCTCCAGGCGGCTGCCAGCTCAGTGTGCTCGGCTCGGCTCCCTTTCATGTTCTGCCTCTCTGTCGCTGGATGGAAATCCCGAGGAAGATACAAGTTCACGGGGAAAAGGAGAGTGCAGTCGTAGAAGACGTGTTTTTCATGGCACTTGTGGTTCAGGACACGGGGGCCAGACAGAGTCCAAGCCTGTATCCTACATGGGGGGGTCAAGGGGGCCACGGGGGTGTGACAAAGGTACCAAAAGGCAATATCTTTCTGTGAATTCAAGAGTGGAAATGTGACTTCCGTGTGCATCCACCTTTCTATTTTACCACTTTTTTTTCTCACACAAGTGCACACGCAAGCTTAAATGCACACACACACACACACACACACACACACACACACACACACACACACACACACACACACACACACACACACACACACACACACACATGCACGCGCTTGCTCAAATGGATTCAGCTGACGCTGCTGAATAATTGAGTGGTGCCCGTTAGAGTGAGAGATGGCCGGGTCGACGCAGAGAAAACTCGGGGAATGCCTTCAGGTGAAGGTTAACGTGTGAATCATGGTGTATGGATGTTAGGGGAAGAACGCCACACATTAGTGAGCTTGTGTGACAGCTGCATTCATTATTGTCTCTTTTCTCCCACTCCCTCCTGTCCTGGCTGTCCGTCTCTCACACGCACTCGGCAGAGTCAAATGAACCGGAACAAATTTAACTCGAGGGCACTTTTCACTGCGTATGAAATCTGAATATACAAATGTTGAATTAATATGTAACAAAGCAGATGATTTGCACAGTAGATTGTGGTGGGAAGTCGATAGAATTATTCAATAGATAAAATGGGACAAAATGGTGTTTACCATGGAGCAGGTCTCTGGCTGTGTGATAATAAACAGGTCAATATATTCCATGTGTACTGTATCACACTACAGTAACCACTGTGTGTGGGCTTTGACCACAGAATAAGTAGGCAAGAACTCATGGCAGACTGTTAAAAACTAGAACTCTGATTTACGATTTGTGATTTTTTTATTCTTAAAAACAAAATAGATCCACAAAACACAAAATAAGTATTGACTTTTTTAAAAAGCAATTAAAATATGCCTGTTGGGGGAACAAGTGTTTTGCAAAAAAGATTTAACATAAGTTATTGTGCATGCCCCCCGGATTACAGTGAACGTGTGTGACCTTGATCAATGTCTTTTATATATATATATATATATATATATATATATATATATATATATATATATATATATATATATATATATATTCTCTGAGCCCCAGAGTCATGCTCAGTTGTATACGTCATCACTGTTATACAGTTATAAGACCTCTGGTGCTCTACAGCAGCCTGTATGTTGTAGACACACAGATGAATGAATATAAACTGCATGCATTGGAGCCTCCTGGAGGGCCATGAGACTATAGAAGGGGCCCCGAAGTAATTTGGAGTTTGAGTTTTACTCAAATGATTTCCCCGTTGAGACGTTTCAGCAGAGAAGAAAACGCCAGACGAACCCTCCCCCCCTGTCTTATTAATGCATATAGATACACAAGCATCTTCATAAAAAGGAAGCAGACACGTGCTGCAACAAATTAACTCGTTATATTATATAGAAGCCTGGATTGTCATAAATAGAGATGGGTAACTAAGGAATTGATTTGAAAAGCTTTGTTTGATAATACCTTCCCTGTCTGACAGAAATAACTCTGACTCTCAGGTTACATATCATTTTACAGTTAATCACAATGGAGATGTAAGATACTTTTTGTTGGCATTACGTGCCCGTCCGTCCAACTCTGGCACAAATGTCCACCAGGACTCATCGGTGAACTGATTCCTTTTTGCGAGTCAAAGATCTCTGTGACCTCACGTCACATTCTTGTGAACGCGATATCTCAGGAACGCCTTGAGGGAATTTCTTCTGACTTGGAACAAACATCCACCTAAACAAAAACACAGCGAAGAATTGATATGCTATTAACGACAATTTCACTCGGATGTCTAGTCGGACTAATGTGGATGTAAAATGCAGCTGGACTGGCCTTCAACCGGGAGGCAGTCGTTCTAGTTTTAACTTCACACACTCTCTTTCAGGACAGGAGGAGGGCAGCTCGTGATGCCTTGCTATTCACAAGCAGCCGTATCCCTTAATAAGTCTGCTGAAGTATAGGTCACCTTTGTGCGTCCAGACCGTGGTGAGTCCTAATTTAGAGAAGAGTTTTGAGTTTGAGTGACCCCTTTAACTCCACATTCACAAACCAGAGACCAGCTGATTTAATATTAATACATCTGGCAGACCTATCCAGATGGAGGGACATTTTGTAATATATTGTATTTTACATTTGTTCTCTTTCCATCAGGTTTCTTCTCGATTTTAATAAAAGTCTGTCCAGAGATATTTCAGTCACGGTAGCTCGGTGGAACGTGGACGTGTGACACGCTGTCTGACCTTTTCGGTGGACAGGACTCATGCATAACAAGAGATGTCCTGTGTTATTCAAACAGGTGGACGGTCTTTCATGTGCTTTCTCCGATCATTAGCACATCAATCCCTTTGTGGGTTTAGGAGAGGAAGGAGTGAGGAGCAGCTTCGCACCAAAAACGGGACGGACTAAGGAAACGGTTCAAAATTGGACCAAAAACATCTGGAAAGGAGGCGGGAGGGCCTTTCTGTCCGTGTTATATAAACTTTTTTAAGGCCTACTATGTAATGAAAAATATATTTTTATAGAAAGAGCAATGAAAGACTGCCTTGAGAAAACACACAAGGCACAGATGCTCTCGGGAAAGAGACTAACAAGGAAAAAGAAACAGACTTTTTCCCTTCTTAATCTTCAGTTTATCAAATCACGGCTAACGGATCAAATCACGGCTAACGGATCAAATCACGGCTAACGGATCAAATCACGGCTAACGGATCAAATCACGGCTAACGGGGGAAACAGCTTTTTGTTTTTGCAACACATACTTTGAATCGTTTTACTCACCGCTGGTTAACTTTGCCTCTCCGCTCTTTAAGCGAGCCACGTAGCGACACTTGGCTTCTCTTGAGCTTGTGAACGCATCTTATGTTGAGAGCGATGAACCAGTCAGTGTGTGTGGGCTGTAAAACCAAAACATTGGCGTCAACGTTCATTAAGTAAACATAGCTTGTCAGATGAGTTTAATTAATGCATTGTCAAAAAAGGTTGTAAAAGACATCATGAATACATCATTTGAATCATTACAGATAGTTTAGTTTCACTAAACTGCGCTGTGGATTTTGAACCGGTGCCAATTGCCCCGTAAGCTCCTACAATTGAGATTCAGTGCTCAACCACTCAGAGCATAATCCATAATACAGATTGCATGCATGTGCTGTAGTCAGTTTTTTTCTTTCTTCTTTTAACCATTTCTTATCCTGACAGAGCTGCGGGGTCACATGTTATCAGCTGCTGTGGTCTAAAGCTCCTCCACTGCTGATGCTAATAGACTCTCTCAATGATGCCACTGAGAAGAAGTCACGCTTAAGTGAGTACGATTTGCTCCTGGCGTTTAAAGACTGTCTCTTACCTATTTCTTGCCTCTGAGAAAGTGTGATTAGCAGCTAGTCGTGTGCGTCATGTCCTGAAGCGCCGAGCCTGTCACTCCTTCGCTGTTTGGCAAGCGTAACGTCATTATACCTAAAGATCGACAACACACTTTAATTAGAGCGCAGATGGATTGTTTTATTACTCGGAGTCTTGAGGAAAGCTGCTGGTCTTTAGTTGAGTGCTCATGGACATTAACTGTGATGTTCATATTGTGTAAGTGAATTTGATGTACACTTGCACATTTAAATAAGGGAGTCTTATGTCTTAAATAATGTATATAGAACAATGATTTACATTGGGGATATTATGAGGAATATTCTGAAGAATGTATTGAAGAAGATGTATAAGAAAGTGTGATCAGTGTATTATATTTGTAACTGTAATGTTGATGGTATGAATGAGATGTTTTTTTCTTATGGGAGAGGTACTTTTACCTTGAGATCGTGGCTGTTTCCTGTTAAAGCTCTTATTCTGAAAAAACTGGAAGTCTAAACTGGAAGTTGAACTCTGCTAACCAGAAGCAGTGAACAGCTGCTACCTCTGGAGGCGCATAGGGCCGCCCTTTTGAAATGCAGTAAGTGAGGGGGGAGCATGCCAGTGGGCGGAGCAAGAGAACAAAAGACTAACCTGGGAGCTTTAAGCTCATTGAGTGGTGAATGTGAGAATTGACCCTGCAGGTTGTGACACGTGAAATTTGGTCCTTGACGGATTTGTGACAGATAGCAAACTTTCAGGACGACTATGGCCTCGAGATCCGTGAACACGTCAGAATAAAGTTCATGAGCTGGGCTCTCAAAGCAACCAAAAAACGTGTTAATGTTAAAATAAATGCTCCTAAGATGCACCCCTGGCTTTGAGCCTCATTCCACAAACACTGTGCTCCGCTAGCCTCTCACTGAACTCTACACAGGAAAATTGGATTCAATCTATTGTCATTGCACAGAGTACAGGTACACATGCAACAAAATGTGTTCTCTGCATTTAACCCATCCTTAGTTACTAAGGAGCAGTGGGCAGCAGTGATACGCCCGGGAAGCAACTGGGGTCTCAGTGCCTTGCTCAAGGACACTTCGACTTGCAACTAATGGGGAGAGCGGGGAACAAACCGACAACCTTGGGGTTGCAGGAGGACCCCCCTTACCCAACTGAGCTACAGCCGCCCTCGAAAATGTGAGTTTGATTCAAAGTCACTTCACATAATCACTCAAAATGTGTTTGATAATGAAACAGGTGAAATGTTGATGATCGTTCTTATTGTTCTAACGGGAATTAAACGTGTTGTGTTATTACTTGGTGGTTCATGGTACATGAACATGTGAAACTTTAATGCAGCGACGGCCCATAATGCATTTCATCTTTGAAGCAGAAGAGCTGAAAGGGAATTATATTTACATGTATTCATTGGTCAGCAACGCACCAACGAGGTAAAACCCGACCCACCCTGGGAGGAGAAGCCTTGGATACAAGGCTGCAGGTGCATAAAGTAACACGTGAGGGCATAGTATTGGTATTCTTTTGGAGAGAGGTTAACAAGTCGATGAGCTGTGTTTGTTTTATATTTTAGCAGGCGGAGATGTTCCTGTTGGTTTTGAATGCATTTTTTAAAGATTCAATGCCACGAGGGATACTGATGAACCGCATGATGATACATATTGCTTTGAATAGGCTCAATGCTCTTGAAATGATATAATATGATATGATATATACCTTTATTCGTCCCACAGTGGGGACATTTCAAAAATCACAGCAGCGGTGCACATCAGGGCATTGATAAAAATTATTATAAAAACACAAAAGTAAATACTAAAAACTAAATACTAATACTAATACTAAATATACAGGGCGATGCGGCCGACTTTACCAAAACTCGGCTCAAGGGTTGTCAAATTCATCAGAAAAAAAATCCTGTAGAAGTCTGCTTTGGATGCATTTTGACTTCTGCTAATGAACACACGTACAACTTAATAACTCAACGTTTCTACTTGCTCAACATGCCGTTGTAGTATCTCTTCACCCGTTTTGCAACTGTGGGCTCATTGTCTTGCTCAAGGACACTTCAACATGAACTGTGGGGAGAGAGCGAGGATCGAACCGGGGACAACCGCGCTTTCCGGCCCTTTGTTTCCATCACGAGGAAACCCGTCCTCCAGGTATCCAACCCGGTGCCGGTGGAGCACCGAGCCCGCCTTCTGGCGCCGCTACACACACCCTGCGGACCACTCCGGGTGTGTGCATTGGCACAGAGGTGGAGAACACTGTGCCAATACACAAACACACACACTCTCTCTCTCTACGTGTCTATGTTCCTCTCTCCCCGTGTCTGAATGGAAGCCGCTATGGGACCTTGGCAGTGTTTATATTTAGCTGCTGCGGTCCTCTTTCTTTCAGTGTGTTGACGTCTCCCTCGGTCTCCCCCAGCTGTTATTCTATCAAGTCACTCTGTCAGGCAGGCAACCCCGCACCGCTGCATTATTCATACGCCACGCTATTGAGACGGGGGAATCGGAAGTCCCCACCACCACTTTGATGACATGCAAAGAAGGGGGGATGGAGGGAGGGGGGAGGGGGGGAGACTCTCTGCGCCGCTTACATCTGCTGTCACCTGTGCTTTCCCAGCTGCTATGATCTTCAAGTTCAACACAGGATTCGTAAATGAAACCGTAGAGTGTGTGGCGTGGGGGGGTGGGGTACGTGGGGGTTGGGAGGCTGTATGTGTGTGTGTGTGTGTGTGTGTGTGTGTGTGGGGGGGGGGAAGATCGTGTAAATCTGCACATGACCTCCGTGCGTGCATGCATGAGCTGAATCTCCCTTTTGGATGTGCGAGGAGGATCAAATTTAGCCTAATGTTATTTTCACGCGGCTCTCCCTGTGGTGTTGCATTAATTCAATGCATTCATTAAAGCCGTTCATCATCCTCACGGCTGTGGGTTTCCCTGGTACAGCCGACGAAAAGAAAACACAGCTCCCCTCTGTGCTATAAATATCCTTGGTGGTGAAACACCCTCCTCAGGCTCTCTCGGAGACAAATCTCGCCACCAGCTTGGATAAAATATGTCTCCGTACATTATTGGGTAATTGCATAATACGAGCATTCTGACAAGACAAGAGATGTAATGGAAAAATGAAAAACGTGTGTCCCTCATACATCATATTTCTCAACGTCTGCGAGAGGTTTAGGTTTGATGGAGATTGTGGCTGCAGGGGATTCGGCTGATCCTCCATCAAAGAGATTTACGTTGTCAGTCTCCGGCCACGAAAGGAAAACAAAAGGTAATTCTCCAGGAATGAAGGCATGTGTGAAACCCCGACGTCAAAGTAGACAGGTAACGTCGTGACTGTGTAATGCCCATGTTTGCCGATATGCACCTGTTTGCATAAACGCGGCGAGCCTGACGGACAGCGTGAGTCCCCGTGTTGACTCAGTGTGATTGAGTTGGAGATGTGAGTGCACTCGGCCGGCGGCGCTCTCCATTTGTCACCGCCTCGAGTCGTGCGATGGGACGGCGGGACCCGCAGAGCTCCTGTCTGCCTTTCCCGGTAATCCCATTCTTAGCATGTACCGGCACGTCTACGGCCCACGAGAACACCCATCCCACGGAAACTAATCCATTGATCCCTCTCCGTGCGTCAGTCACAAAAGCGGTTTGAGCGATGAGCTGCAGAGCTCCGGTATGTCGAGTGCGGCCCTCAAAAAGCTCAGGAATCGATAGTGTGAAAGTAATTTGGGATGCAAATGATCAGAGGACGGCTCTGTGTATGCGTGGCGCGCTGAAGAAGAGGACGTGATGAAGAAACGGATGCTTTTGCGGTTGCCATCGCACCGTTGGCATCGCATTGTAAATAACATGTAGAGCACAGGTGTCAAAGACATGTTTTTCATGTGGCCCCTGACGTCTTGAAAAGACACGTGATCACATTTTTTTACAGGAATTAAAAAAATATATCATGTGCTTTTATTTTATTTTGAAGGTTTCAAATTAAATGTCTTACGTGCAATGCTTCTAAACTCAAATAAACAATAATGCAAAGTGAGTTATTTAACTGTATATCCAGGAGTAGTTTATACAGCGTTTCAGTAACTGGCCCTTTAAGAGGGTGATGTAGAGGATGAAGCATGTCTGTGATGAAAGTCTGAGCAAGAAAAGCCACCAGGAAACACCATTTATAATCTTATAATCTCCCCCTCCCCTCCTCCCCCTTTATATATCACGTCTAGGAATAAAACCCAAATATAAAGTGATAGAAAATGATTTATGGAACAGACTCATTGGAGAGTGGGGCAATGAAAATGCCATCCGCCTGAAAATCTAATAAGCATCCTCTCTGAATTCGTCGAATGAGGCGGTGGCATGTACAGGAAGCCTTTCACAGGGCGATCATGTATTAAACAGACTTCCCCTCGTCAAATATTCATGGGCAGAGATTCACTCATTAATCTTTCATTATCTTCTATCTCTCTGTTTTGCATACATTAGGAGCTGGGCGCTGTTATTGGTTACAATCACCTTCGTTTCACATCTCTCTGCGGAAAGGATCTCCGTTCTGATCGTGTTGTGCGGCGGATAATGACTCATCCCCTTGTTTGAGCTTCCTCTGTTGTCAGAACTTTTTCTGTCTGCATTGGAAAATCAAGAGTTCAAGTTCTTGTGATTAAAGAGTCAGACAGTGAGTTGTAGCTCAAGGGCTTAAGTGCGAGAGGAGTTTGGGTGACCACACGCATCGCCGGGCTCACTGGAGCTTAACGGGATCTCTACATCAGCACAGATGTTTGTCTCACTTCCACTTATGGATGTGGCTGCAGATGCACCAACATACAGGAACAGAAAGGGATCCACTGATACTGATGTTGGGTATCAGGCAGAGATGACTCAATTAACTATGTATTTATTTAAATTATGCACCGGAATTTTAAAAACATACGTTTTTTTGAATAGGTTTAACCAATTTGTTGCTACATTTAAAGGTTTTTAATTTGAATAATCAATAGCAATTCATTAAATGTATATCTCTGTATTTATTTTATACATTTATTTTTCCAAAGTGACGAAAGCAATGTTTCCAGATTATTCAAACACTCTACGCACTACAAGGTGTATTTAACTGGGTATGAAACATGTAATACTGTTAAAAATGTCACTGGGTGTCCCAGTCCCCACAAATTCCAACAATTTCCGACACAGACAGGAAAAAAAAATATTTTTACAAGCAAAGTTTTGCAGTGAGTAGACGTAGTTTTACATAAATGTATGAATGTACTTGGCAGCAGGAGTACCTTGAGAATGTACTTCAAGGAGCAGGGTCCAACATTTAGTGACATCTAATGGTGACGTTGCAGATTGCATATAACTGAATACCCCTCTCTTATTCGGAGAACTACGTTAATAATAATAATAATAATAATAATAATAATAATAATAATAATAATAATGCATTATATTTTTATCGCACTCTTCCTTCAAGAATCTCAGAGTGCCACACAGATAGTAAAAACAAATAAAACCGATTTAAAACATAGTTAAAGCAACCCATACAAAATTAATTAAAAAACTTTCAAGTATAACTTAAAAATGCAAAAGGGTCTTTCCAGAGCCAGTGTTGGGGTTGTCCTTTCTGGGCTACTGTAGAATACATTTTGTTAAAATAACCTGCTTCCTCAGCAGATATAAACTGAACATCTTAGTTTCAGGTGGTACTTCACTAATGAAAACATAGTTATAAATATCATATTCCATTTCCTCCAGTAAACTCCTGCACACTGTTCCTTTGAAGCACAGTACTCAAGCCTCTGTACTTTTTTCATTTCACCACGGCAACAAACAAGCTCAAATCTCCTGCGCTGCAAACGAACCGGCTTCGCGTTAACTTTAAAGTGAGCCTCGTACGATCCACGTTCACATCGGCCCCCGGTCCTTTGAAACGCTGTGACGTGAACAACGTGTTCTTAAATAGACATTTGCGGGAGAAAAAGTACAAACTGTTGCTCCAAGATGAAAGAAGTTGGTAGTCCACGGAGGTCAGCGGTTCAGTCGGAACCGCCTCCAGTGTGATTAAGGATGTGCTGGGAAGTGATCCCGGTGATTACCATAGAAGACTATAGGAAGCAGAGCTGACGGTGTGTCGGCCTTCAGGGGGACGCTGGTGGGCAGCGGCTCTATCGACCTATACTCCTGGATGCCTGTTAATAATATACAGGGACTAAACACGCCTACACATGAGGAAGATGTGCAGACGGAAATCCATGGACCAAAGCACACAGCGAGATGCGAGAGGACGTAAGAACAAACGAGGCGTTATGCTATAAATATTTCACACATGCACAGTAATCAAAAAGACGTGAACTCCATAACTTCTCACATCTCTGTTTCCTGGGAGGGAAAACCGTTTGAAAGTTCTCACAATCTAAATGTTGCTGCTGTTATGGCTTTTCACACCGCTTTCTGCCCCTCCATCAGCACCACTGTGGTTCTCAGTAGTGCGGACCTTGTTATCATGGCCGCTCGCTTTCTTCATGGTCTGACTTACTGGTAACAATACAATTATAGCTCGGGGGGGGGAAGAGAAATTCTTCCACCTTAAAAGGAAAAAAACACTGGAAACGAACACACAGCTTTTAGTTCAAACGGTGTCTTTCTTGTTGTTGTTGTTGTTGTTGTTGTTTGTTCCGACAAATTGAGAGCTCTGTCTCTGACAGGACAAAGTGCTCCAGTTCTATGTTATTTATTTCATGAAAGAAAACCCAGTATTTCGATGGTTCTCGCTATTCTTTCGGTCCACCGACATGACTAATGCAGTGGTGAATCAGTGTTGTGCAGAACCAGTCAGGCTCAGGCTGTTCTCACTGGTCATCCGGCTTCGAGGAGGTATGCACGTCTGCCATCTGTTGTTATTTGGACACTCGCTGGCACCATACAATGATACGTTGATTCATAACTATTAACAGGCTTTTATTCAGCCCCGCCCGACGTCAAAAAACACTAAAGAACCAAAACTAGAATGAAGATCATTTGTGAAAGTTTGACTTAGAAAATGATTGAATTTAGTGATTGTGGTTTGTCGACTGCGCTCTGCCGATATCACCGTGGCCTATCGGAGATGTATTGATACGCATCCTGGCTGATCGTTAACAAAAGATCGGCTGTATAGAAATGCCATCGATATGTTGAGCATGTTTTCTGTACACCATAGAGGGCACAGGCGAGTATATTGTTTGACTCGGTAGAATATCTATACTTTATATGTCCTCTTCTAATGAAGACTAGGACGAGAAGGCAGCATGTAAAATTGAAAGCGGCCTCGAGCGTGGATTGTGAGATGAGTGGCGTTTAAAATGCATGAGTGGACGTAGGGCGGGGCTTCATGACACGTCGAACACAAGAAGAAGTCCTAAGACATTGACCTTTGACCCCCTCATATTGTTCCTCTCCTCCCACGTCAACACACAGTGAGTTAGCCCCCAAAAAACGGAGCTTAGTGTGATGGAGAAGCCAATTCAGTGCCCCCCCCACACACACACACACACACACACACACACACAGCCCCATGCGGCGTGCACCTCGCGCTGTCATCAAAACCGGAGCCCAACCCGTCTCCGTGTTCACTCGAGCGTGTCTTCAACGACCTGTTAGAGGCGATACTCGACGGCTCAAGTACCCTTCAAAGATGACAGAGGACACGCGGCGATCCCAGAAGTTTACTCGGCGGCGCCGGACGCGTCGAGGCGATCGCGGCTCGGCCGACGAAAACTAATGGGGAGTCCCGCGATCCGGAGAGAGAGAGAGAACAATGAATCAGATTTGAACAAGCGCACTAAAGCACCGCCGGTCGCCGCGGTGCCAGCCGGAAACAGATGGGCAGATGCAAACAGCTGCGGGTAAATGAATAGAGAGCGCAGCATCGAGCTGACAGCCCGTCTCAGTGGACTTTGTGTTACTTACTGATGAAAACACTAATCAGATTGTGGGGGGAAAAAAGGTGAACGCTGTCTCTTTAAATTAGCGAAACGTATTCAGAAGGAACCGTCGTTTGGAGCGTTCCACGGTGGTTCGGTCTGATCCAGGCCGACGAAGGCACCGCCCAGCGGGGTGTTTCAGCGCGGCCTCTGCCGCCTGTCGATTTCTGATTCGATCACTGCCGCTTTGTCCGCCTGATTAAGAGCAAACATCGGGTCATCGTGACTGGGGTCAGGGTCGAACACAGCACACCACTGAACACTAAGGAGGTCCAGTTCTAACAGGCGGGCTTACTGGTTAGCCCAAACAAGCATGAAGGCACATAGTTTATATTCATGTTATTCAGATTCAGATTCAAGGTTATTGTCATTGCACAGAGTGAAGGCACTGGGGCAACGAAATGTAGTTTTACATCTGACCAGGGAGTGCAAAGAAGCAGTATACCATAAATAAACTAGAATGGGCACTCGGTAGAGCACATACCTTCGCATATCACAAGAATTGGGCATTGAATTATGAACACGTTTGCATTAGTTGCATGCCAATTGGATACAAATTGACTATGGTAAAAATTAGATTTTGACCTTCCATGACCTTGACCTTTGACCCGATCGATCCCAAAATCAAATTAAATGGTCCCCGGATAATAACCAATCATCCCACCAAATTCCATGCGATTCAGTTTAACACTTTTTGACTTATGCGAATAACACGCACACATAAAAATACACGGCGATCAAAACATTACCTTCTGCATTTTCAATGCGAAGGTAAAAATGCAGTGCAGATATGGTCAACAGTGGAAATGTACAAGTATATATAAACATCATCAACAGACTGCAAACCAAACAAACAGCAAAGCAAATGCCAAAGGTGCAAGTGACTATATTTAGACATTTAAACTTCTGCTATCATTTCATGGCTCCTTTCTTATCTATCATCTAGTATTTAAGGACACTTTAAATATATTTATCCATCCTAGTGGTAGTATTTCATATCCATTTTTGTATGTTACTCTTGCTGAGTCTATACACTTTTAAAGACTGAAGACAAAGAGGAAGAACATGATCGGGCTGACGTTTGTTACTATTGTAGAATATTCCAAAATCTTGTAACAAAAAGTGGAATTTAGCAACTTATCCTCGATAAAACTCAAAAGACAGCCGTGTCCAGCGAGCATAACCATATTTAAGTAAACATTGTACACGTATCTCAGACAGAGAGCAACAGCAGGGTGAGACCAACACACCATATATGTGACTCGTTGTACTAAAACCATCACATGGAAGCAACCATAAACATAACGTACATGTGATTTGTTTTACGTTAAATAGGGAATTAGTATTTTATTTTATTTCTTCATTAAATATGACCCTCCCGTGCTCATATCCCCTGATGTGAGACACGCTCCACTCCTCAGTCCTCAGTCCCCATCCCCTCAGACTGCTTTGTACGAGACGCCTGCAGCAGTCTCACCTTCCTGCCTTTGCTCTCTGCTTGGTGTTTTTATTGTATTTTATTAGATTGCTCTTTATTGTAGGGCTGGAGACACTGAGAGACACCGCATGGGCTCCAGGAAAAAGACATCATATTGAACACCCCGTGTTTCACATTTACTCTGTGGCTTTTGAAGGAGGGATTTCAGGCAATATCCTGGGCTTGAAAAGACAGTTTGTCCTCTACTTACAAAGCGGCTCGCCACTGTTTTATCTCTCGGACGTGATGTATTCCAAAGTTTCCCAAGCAGTTTGAAACTTTTTCTCATAGTTTTCTGGTACGTGAATCGGGCGGATGGGGACTGGATGTGTTACCAGGTCGATGACATGCTGCTACTGGGAACCATCTCCACACTTCTGACATGCGGGTTTGATAGTGTTGAATGGTTTCTGATGAGAGTGAAATAAGCCCGAGACAAAACTCCCCACATCTATTCTTTGATTAGAGGGAATAAAAACAGATCTAATCCATTTAGCTCCAGCTATGTTACGGTAATTCTAACATCATGTCGTTCAACCTCAAGTATTCTTAATTTTTTTTTGTATCAAAGAAACAGATTTCAGATATGCTTTAGTCACGTTAAATTAATCCTTTGACTTGTTTCTCAATCCTGAGTTGAACCTGTTTTTCACGACGGTGCTAATCTGATCCTCCAGCTTGTTTCTGCAAACGTGGACAAATAAAAACAAGCGTAGCTTTTCCCAGAATGCAGCAGCCCTGTGATCTAACACATAAACTCAACATCCCCGATTCAATTCTGAGTGCTAAGATATATCTTTTTAGGTCAACAGAGTTAGTTGCCCCTGTCACCAATAAATGCAGCGGGCTGCCTCATTGCAGGTCTGTAACGTGGTTTATTTCCCCTGCCGGTGCTTTCCTTGTAGTCTGCTTCTCAAAAAGCCAGTCGACCCAATCAATGGGAATTCTAGAATCTAAAGCAGAAGCACATTTCTCACCACAAGTGGGCTGCACCCTGAAATATCCCCACTCCACACATCATTTCAGGTAAAATAAAACCATATTCATGCAAGGCGCCGTCGTGTGGTGAGGGATCTTACGCTCCTCTCCACCGAGAGCGTCTTGATCTCTAAAAGACGAAGTGCTCAGTTTAGTGACTACGCCTATTAAGCTGACGCGGCTGTCCAAAGCTCTGGCAGGTGGATGTGTGATGCCTTCGCCGTGTTTCTTTTCTTCCCTACTTTGGCCAAAGTAGAACATTACCTGTCTCGTCTCTCACAGGACTGCTTGTCAGTGCGGGATGAGCTATGCTGCTCAGTCTGAATACGCCGTTAAGGTCAACGCTGCTCAACACAAGGCCGCAATTTGCAACCAGAATATGGACAATGATTCTGAATGCCATAACAGTCAGGCACATAATGTACACTACCGTTCAAAAGTTTGGGGTCACCGAGAACATGTTGTGTTTTCCATTAAAACTCACTTTTATTTATTAAATGAATACAGGATTAATACAAAATATAGTCAAGACATTGACAATGTTAGAAATAATGATTTTCATTTGAAATATTAATGTTCTTCAAACTTGTCGCTCAAAGGAAGGCCAGTTTTAGAGCATAACTGTTTTCAGCTGCGCTCACATAAAAAGGGTTTCAATGTCAAGGAATAATCTGTTTGTGGAAAATGCAAAATAAAAAGTTATACCTAACCTAAAACTATACCTAATAGTTGTAACCCTCTGCTAGTCTTCTAAGGCAATAACACAATGTACCACTAGAACACTGGAGATGGGCCTCTATACACAGAGAATAGTCATTTACCACATTAACTATGTATAGAGTGTATTTCCATCCATCCATCCATTTTCCACCGCTTTATCCGGGGTCTCCTTCCAGTTGGACGTGCCTGGAAAACCTCCAATGGGAGGCGTCCAGGAGGCATCCGAATTAGATGCCCGAACCACCTCAGCTGACTCCTCTCGATGCGAAGGAGTAGCGGCTCGACTCCGAGCTCCCTCCTGATGTCCGAGCTCCTGACCCCCTCCCCGCTAGCGAGGTGACGTTCCACGTCCCTAGAGCTAGTCTATGCTGCCGGCGATCGGTTCACCCAGGCCCCCTGCCCGGCCTGCCGCCCGGTCTACATAGCACCCGACCCCGATGATTGTCCCTGCGGGTGGTGAGTCTACAGGGTTGCTGCTCAATGGCGTTTCTTCGGGCTGAGCCCGACCGGGCCCCATAAGCGAAGGCCCGGCCACCAGACGCTCGCCGACGCGCTCCCCTCCTGGGTCTGGCTCCGGGAGGGTGCCCCGGTTTCCCTTGTCCGGGCGAGGTTACCGAAATCCTTTGGCTGCTGTTGTTCATCGGGGGTAGAGTGTATTTCTGATTAATTTAATGTCATTTTCATTTTTTCTTTTTCTAAGTGACCAGATCAGGTTGGGGACTGGGAAAGAGTCCCCAGAGTACGTGTCGGAGACTTTTGGATCTAATGCAAATGCCTCTCTGGTTATTTATCTGTGTTCAACACTTAGTTTGCTTAACTCGAGACCCACTCACACTCGCACGGGTCTCCGAGGGGGTTCCCTCGGTTTCTCGTTCGCTTTCATTGAGGCCATTTCTTGCTTCACCGCGGGCTCCAGCCGGCATTGAGAAGACGAGCGCCGAAGACTCCCTCGCAGTCTGTGATCACTCCGCTCTGTATTTCATTACCACGCACGTTGGACCTGTGACATCAGGCTGTTATCTTGTGCTGGGCAATTTAGTTGGAAATGGAATTAGCTTCAGTTGTGTGCCTTTTCTGCATGCTTTTGACATGTGTGTGTGTGTGTGTGAACGCCATGAGCGTATACGTACATATACGTGCATTTGAATGTCTGCGCCTACTCGTGGGTTCACATGTACCCCCCCCCCCCCCCCCCTCTCACAAATGACTCATCTGCCCTCTGTTCTATCAGGGAATAAAAATAGAATAGAAACAGAGGTTTGAGGAATACCGTCTTATTTTATTTTTTTTATTTTTAGATGAAAGAGAACATAACACGTTAAAGCAGCATCCACACCAACAATCAGCGGGTTTATTCTTCCTCTAGGTTTGTCTGCTTGGATCTATTTAAGAAACTCCCCGGGGAAATGTTTCACCAGCTCTGATCTGTCCCGCTAACCGAGGCAACGGGCTGCAGCCTCGCAGGAGGCTCAACCGCTCCGGCAGCAGCGCTGGCAAAAACAACTAATCTGCTGTCTGATAGGAACTCGGTCGCAAAACGATCCACGTTTGGACACTCCAGCTTTCTGGTGTTTTGGCTTGATGTCCAGGCAGCTCTCAAGGCAGGAGGGAGTCAGATGGGCTGCTGATGGGTGAGCAGAGCCTTAAATCTAAAGGTTAAAGCGGATCAATCATATCATCACGATCTGTATATGTGTGTGGGGATAAAGGTACGTCAAACGAGAGGAAGTTAAGATGTTGTCCTGCAAACCGATTGCACAATACTGTCCTAAGGCTTGTGTATTTTATTCACCAAACTATTCACAAAGCTAGAGATATTATGTGTACTCTGCTGTGGAAAAACGTTTATGTTGGGGTCCTATCTTGTTAACCAATTTAATGTAATAATATCTCATTATTATAATATATACAATATAATAATTATAGAAATTGCTGAACATCGGCCAACCTTCCATCGAGTGGGAATAACAAGATAGTAGCACATATAATTGATCTTAATTACACAATATTGTCTTTAGCCAACTACTTTCTAGGCGTCATTGTGATGCAACCTTACTGAGTCTGAATGGAAGAACACTGTGGATTCATTAAGTCTCCGAATGCGATACAACAACTAAATCCTCATCGCCCATAAAGCATTTTTTCACATAAACACACATTATAAAAGAGGCTCAAAGTGCAAAGAAGATCAATTATTACTCAAGGATTAGCAGGATTAGTAGGATTTAATCCATGACGGTTGCTAGTGTGTTAAACTTTCCCAGAGTAAAGTCAATATGAAGTCTACATGTGCAGTTTGCCCCACAACATGTAAAAGAGAGAAAACCTTTAAATTTCCATTGAATTGATGAAGTACCGTCTTGTTACAGTCACAGGAGAAGTCGATTAACATTTAGAGTAACGGCGGTCCCACCGCTGTATACAGAACGCTTGAACTACCGGTGATACGAGAACAAGGACGTGAGCTGAAGCTGCAAACCCCAACAACGTGTTGGATGGAGCGAGGGAGAGTTTTATTTACATACGTACATGCAATATATTCTACTCTGTTTCCCTCCAAATAACATCGTCTCACTCCAACTTTATTTCTGTTACGGGTTAATACAATGAAACAACAGACTACAGAGACAAAGAAAACTGGATTTGATGCTTTTAATCCGATCTTAACCTCAAATGTATTCTATTTCACACGATTCTCCATCATTACATTACATGTCGTTTAGCAGACACTTTTATCCAAAGCGACTTACAATAAGTGCATTCAACTTAAAGTACAAACTAAGAACAACAAGAACACAGAAAGTAACATTTCCTCAACATAGTCGAACTACAAAAGTACCACAATAAGAGCTATTCAAGTGCCACTGAAGTGCTAATCTGTGTTTTAATCCAGCCAACAGTACAGACTAACAATCTATTATCTTTAAACAACAAGTACAACAGTAATTAAGCAGATAAAACTAATTTAAAGAAGATACTTAGCAGGATCCACATAGTCAGTAGTCTCGCCTCACAGGTAGAAAATGCACACCCATCAGACCTCAACATGTTTAGATTAGATTCAACTTTATTGTCATTACACATGTACAAGTACAGAGCAACGAAATGCAGTTTGGCATCCAACCAGAAGTGCAACAGAAGTATCCTAATAAATACATGATATACAGGTTAAAAAATGCGGATATAAATATATTCTGGGGTTGCTAAACTAGTGCAAATATTCAGTGCATATTAACTCGATAGTGCAACAATGGCTTAAAGTGTCTACAGTGCAGACAGAGTGGAGTATGATGATCAGAGGGGGTTAGAGTTTAAAAGAGAAACAGCTCTGTGGAAGAGTACCTATAGGAACAAGGACCGGCTGCCAGGAACCCACAAACCAACATCACCTGAGGTGTGAGTTCACTAACAAACGTAGGAGTCTTTATCGTCTTTCTTTTCATACCAGTGTGCCTGTTAGTCAGACATTGTCGATCATTTGTTTTCACCAGCTTTGCAAACACACGGACACAGCCTGTCCGGAGCGCAGTGCCAAGTCTATATCTAGCTCTGAGGGCATTCTAATATTTACCAACCAAAATAAGGAGGAGAATATCAGACATCTTTCCATCGGAATAACAAAAGACCTCACCCGGTTTCCAAAAAAAAAAAATCACATACCCAAATCTATCTGAATTAAAGTATTTGATTACCAGTTTCCTAGCAACCCAGGACCACGGCCATCTGTTGCTTCTGCCGACAGACGAGTCGGCCTGCGCCGCAGCCAGCAGGGAGGAATTCCACCATGCTTTCCATCCCTCAAGATCAAGACAGAAAAAAGGCACACACACAAAAAAAAGTGACCCAAAAGGATAGAATTTGCAATATCGACGAGGCGCCTCGGAAGGACTGTTTCCTAGAGTGCATTCTGTTCAATAATTCAGCTTTGGACTGCAGGATTAAAATGTAATATTCATGCAGACAAATGTCCCACTCTATTGCATCGGGCCCTCGGAGGAGCGTGGGGATGCCACGTACCTCCTCTGGCTACGAGACACAAGAGTACACGAAGACGAGGTATCAGTTCAAGTTCAGTTTATGACAGCACCTGCCAGGTGAACTCACTCCGAGCATGTTTGGAGCCGTCCATTTAAACTCTGAATAGCGAATATATCCTTTGTAAAAGACTCTCCAAAGGGATGTGGCCATCATAGATAAAAGATATATTTTAAATTGGGTTATGGTTACACAACATTTTCCTCAAGGATGAATATTTCCTGAAAATAGGATGTTTTTCATTTAGTTTCTCTATTAAAGAAATTACAAATCGTAGATACATTTGGAGCATATTTTTCTCAGACTGGGAAATGGATAACTTTTTTTAAACTGATGATAGTAGACCATTGAGGGATGATTGTATCTGGAGTCAATGAAAATAAAAAGGAAAGAAAATCGAAGGTGACAACCACAAAATGAATATAATATTCAAGGTATTGGAGGCAATTTGTGTTGTTACAATTTTATAGAATTTTTCTATTATCCTTAAGACGTCCTTTTATTGACCTTCAAGAGAATTGTATTGCAGAGACGCTGACGATTGTCCTCTTGGGAAGTATGCTTATGGGATGCATTTAAAATGTACTGAATGTTATTTAACAATAATACAATCAATCGTTTTATTCGTATCGCACTTTTCAAGGACGAAGCGGAAAGTGCTTCCCAGTGCAGGGCGAGAGAAACGGTGTAAAAAGACTTCTCCCAGTGCGAAGCAAGACCACTGAAAGGGGGGTTGGGGTGGTAATGGGGGAGGGGGAGGAGGGGGGGTTATAAATTTGACACGTAAAAGGGAATAAAAAAGGACTTCAAGTCTGACAGATCTGTATTATGTCTCCAAGCCAAAGGTGAAATATTTAAGGGTTAGACATCAAACAAACTTGTTCACAGGCTGACGTATGAACTGAACCGTCTCCGTAAAATCTGTCCGGCTCCCCGTTGAGACGTTCCAACAACCCAAATAACAACCGGGAGACTTTTCCAAAGTGGACGTAGCAGGAGGCGGCAGCTCCATCACCTTGTGACATTAACTTGCATAAACCCGAAAAAAAAGGCCTACACCGCAGCAGATTTCGGAGGCTTGAGGGAATAAGATGTTCACTGACGTTCTCTGACACCATGCAAAGTCCCCTATGTAAGGATTATAATTATAAAATTGATTAGCAACAAAAGCTAATAAGCTGAAATGTGTGATATTGATGATGAATTTCCTCATTTCTGAACTCAAATGTTCAAACTTGTTCCCATTAAGCCGTCATCTCACGGGGGACTCTGAGTTCAGTGACATCTCACTGGGTCATGGACCCTTGTGACAAAGTATTGCAGTATTTTATATACATATATATTTCATTTTGTATTTTATATTTTACTTGTATACATATATATCTTTCATCACTGTTTTTAATATTTTGTATTTCATTCTCGTGTGTTTAGTTTATTGGTGCTGCTACTGTGACGACAAATTTCCCCTTGTGGATTAATAAAGTATATATATATATATATATATCTATCTATCTTTCTATCTATTTATCTATTTATCTATCTATGTATCCATCCATCTGTGTATCTATCTATCTATCTGTCCTATGACATCAAACATAAATCATAATTATCCTAAACTTCATCCTGAACGCAGCATCACACGAGTAGAATAATCTAATGGACACTATTAATATAGCTAATCAAATGACACATAATACATGTCTAGTTTAATAAGGGTGTAAAACCTTATTTATTGGCATACCAACAGAGAGGGGTCCACTACAGTATGAGGCCATGAAGATGGAGAGAGGATCGGGTCTCCTCCGTGTCTAGACACCGGTGGTTTCGTAGCGAGGAGGTTGAAAGTGGAAACCTCCCCTCGGAATCGACAGGAACAATCTGAAGATGATGTCGGCGACGGGGACGAGTCGGCTTGTGTTGAGCAATAGATCTGAAGGAGGCGATGACAGCATCTCGATGATATGGAAGCAACCACAACCAGGGAGGAAGGCTATCCATGACACACGCACAGAGAGATTATTTTCCCTGTTGTCGATTTTATAATAAACTAACGTCCATCTTATTTTAGTCTCCATTTCTAGAATATTTCTCAAGGAAGCCAGTCGGAAGAGTCGAATAGCTTTCACGACAGGATCGTATCTGCACTTCCAAAAAGTTGATGGTCCGACATTCCCCGCTTCATGATTGGCCGTCTGTGCGAAGATGAGGAGTTTGAACTTCTCTCTCTCCATTTTGCCTTTTTTTTGGTACACAGCAATTTATCACAGTTCAGCTCCACACCTTCCTTTTTGTATTAGTTGTTTTCATCCTGTCTTTAACTATCACGTCATTCCAGATCCTGCTTCCCATCTCGTCAGTCCAACTCCCTTCACCTGCCTCTGATCACCTCGTTAGTCCCTCATTACCTTCACCTGGTCCTCACGCCATTCTCACCTGCAGCCCATCTCCTCATTAGTCCCTCACTATTTAGCTCCCTCACTTCCTCTTGTCCTCTGACAGATTGTCTTTTGTTCTTCTTGAAGCCCTCCAGTATTACCAAAGTGTGTTCATCTGTTCCCGTCTGTTTTGTTCCTGCTGGAACTCTGAGTAAAGTAAATTATTTTCCGGTTCTGTCTCCTGAGTCGTGCATTTGGGTCTACCCTAATACTCCTGTGACACAATTTAGTTTTTGTTTGACGTCATCAACAACGTGCAACGCTCTGCGTGTCTTGCAGGAGTCTAAACATGTATCCCTGCATTTAAATGACGCCACGTCCCATGATGGCTGGCTTTGGCCATCCGGAACAACGAAACACTTTGGGATTTTAAATGTTGTCGGAAGACACGCCTGAGAGACCTGATCTGTACAAGGAAAAGAAAAAAACATAAACTTCAGTCCGATTGTCCTATAAATACGGGGACATGTATTTGAAGAGAAGGGGCTACTGTGAAGCCCCGGGGAGCAGCTTGGGGTCTCGCTCATAGACACCCTCATGAGGACGCTAGAAGAAGTAACTCATCTTGTATACGAGCTCCCCACTGACATCAGGACAGCAGAAAGTCTCTACAGCTTCTGCCGGAAACTGAACGCACCTTTTTTTTCCGACTATATCTGGATTAAACACAGATTAGCACTTCAGTGGCACTTAAATAGCTCTTATTGTGGTACTTTTGTAGTTCGACTATGTTGAGGAAATGTTACTTTCTGTATTCTTGTTGTTCTAGTTTGTACTCTAGGTTGAAATGCACTTATTGTACGTCGCCTTTGATAAAAGCGTCTGCTAAATGACATGTAATGTAATGTAATTCATTTATAAAAAATCCCCTATTTCTTTGTCTTTCATTCAAACTCAAATACATAGTTAGAGATTGTTATTGTAAATGGATAATAAGGCAGACTACCGTAATATGTTGTGTTCTCTCTACCTGTGAAACTATACTTTTGATTTCTTTATCTGTGATGTAAGAATTTCTTCATTTCTGGCTTCCTTGATGCAACATCATGCAGCGGTTGGCAGCTTCCCCACATTTGAACTTCTCTGCATCACACCTCCTGCATCACACCTCCTGCATCAGACCTCCTGCATCAGACCGCCCGCACTGTCCCTCTGAGCAGCTGTCACTTGTTTCTCGTACGTTCTTCTGTCTTCACTTCTAGCTTGTGCGGCGGCTTGTTGAGCAATAGTGAAAAAAAGCTTTGTCCCAATGAGAGTTATTTGCAGTTGGTTTGTTTGGCAGTGGGACACCTAAGCTGTTAAAAAGCTCTCCCTCATTCTCTGTATCTCTCTGTCTCCTCCTCCTCCTCCTCCTCCTCCTCCCCTCTTCCTGCCTTTCAGACAAAGTGACTTTAGTCCAGGCTGTGTTTGCTATACGCTGCAGCATCACTGAGACATTCAATAATGTTTTTCTATAATTAGAAGCTGTAGTAGCTCACTCATTTCCACTCTTCAGTACTTTCTGGTAGTTGTTGACTGGCATCCCTGGTTGAATGATATGCTATATCCCCCCACTATATAATACTACTACTACTGCTACTAATAATAACAATAATAATAATTATTATTATTAAAAATTATAAAAATTATAATAATTTAGACTTGTATAGCGCTTTTCTAGTACACAAAGACGCTTGCCTAACAGAAGTAAAGGATAACTATATTGTGTTTTCTTTTCTGCAGTGAATCATCAGAGCCTCTGTGACGTCCACGGTCGACATGGAACAACAAACACTTCATGAATTCTAAAAGAAGCACTTAAAACATCCGCGGAGGACATCTTTGTTTTCATTAGCCGTTGTCTGTTTGCTCGTAGGACCCTCCCCCTTTCCCTCCCTCGGCCACCACTTGCATCATTACGCCGTTCAGCCGTGGCGTTGGTGTAATGGGGGGGGGGACCCAGCCCCTTTGGAATCCTTCAATGGCCATTCTGTGGGGAAATAAAAGGACCCATCTGTGATCTGTGGAGGTGCTGATGAGGGGCTGACAGGAGGACAGGGGCAGGGAGGGGGGGGGGGGGGTGTCGTCCCTTGGGAGACTGAGGGATTAACCACCGACACATGGAGCCTGCTAATAAGGCGGTTTGGAGAGCCCAATCTATGGGATCAGCACATGCATGTGTAACACACACTCGCACAAACATTCAAACATTCACATAGTTTCATATGAGCATGCTGCATTAGCAGTAACACTCAAGCACTGTATATCACACACAACACACACACACACACACACACACACACACACACACACACACAATTGCATCTCAGCATCTTTATTAAATTTGTAGTAGGGCCACATCTGGTCACATACACCCAGAGAACAAAGGGGGAGAAGAAAAGTGGGGGTGGGAGGGATGGGGGGGGGGGCAGTGTCAGATATGGAGATTTAATTCCCTGCCGCAGAGTATTGATGTGTGTGTGTGCACGCGCCGAGCATCTGTCACATATAATTGGAGGGTGTCAGGTGCGGACACGGGGGCCAGAATCAGTCCGCCCACAACATGAGTTGTCTGCTCCTGTGACTGGTAGAATCTGCGTGTCAACATCTATATTTATTACGCGGTTGACCCCGAGGTTTGTGTATGCCGATTGCCTGATGGGGGACGAATGAGTCTCAAGATTGTCGTGAATCACGCCGCATCGCCCGGGCGTCTCGCTTGGCAACGACGTTGGCGTTGTTAATTTGATCACAATTCATTGAATGTCCAGAGCTTCTTCTTTTTTTAAAAATCTTTCTTTCTCTTTTTTGTTGTCGCCCTAAAACATTCCCCTCACCGTGTCTCTTGCAGGTGGTTAATAGTTCCACTTTGTTAAAGTTAAAAGTAGTTGTTTGTTTCTTCACACAAGACCCGTCCTCTCCTGAGACCCACCTGTCACCGCCAGCCCACACAGGCGCCCCGGAGCCTCCCGCTCCACGGAGGGAGCAGCCGCTGCTCCGCCAGCTGTGGCGGGAAGCCGTTGACACCTCCTTTTTCGCGGTGCACGCTTGTGTTTGTAAAATAACTCCAAATTGCGTATACTGCTCATTGCCATCAGGTTTCCATCACGCCGGGTAGGTAATGTGTCAGAGGGTTGATGGGACTGCTGGGAGTGGGAATTTACCCAAGAGGCAATTAAAGGGCGTGCAGAGCAGCCACCAAAACAAAATGACACGCCGGGTTCGGTTTTCCCTCAGCCTCTCCGTCTAAAGCTGAATTCTACTTTAATGACAATATGGTTTGGAGGGCTCGACTGGAAATAGATCACCGGGACTGGAGGAGGAGGAGAGAGACGAGGTAATGTGATGTCATTCACCGCAAATCAGGTCTCGTTGACTTCCTGAGAAACGGTGGATCCGGAAATAGATTTTTGCTGACGGAGGAAGTTGTTGTGACCAAAGATCGATACACTCATTTGTCGTGACCCCCCACCCTCCTCCCCCCTGGCTTTACGCCTACGGTATTTGTCTGAGCGCTGCATTTTGTTTCCCCTGTTCCCTAACTTAAGAGGCTTAAGTTTTGATTCTTACAAAGTTTACTCCGGAAATGCTGTCGCTACTTCACAACTATGCAGACTGAGTCTACGGTTAGTGATGACTTCGCCGTTTGGGCTCAAGTAATAATTATTTTCATTATCGATCTGCCTGCTTCTGATTTTGGCTTTGGATCATGGATGTATTGGTCTGCCTTAATGCAAATGTTAAACGTTATATAATATAAAGTTATATTGTACTCTCAGAACTTTCAAGAAGTACATTTCAAATAACAAACAAATTGTGTAAAAATGATTTAGACATAAATGTGCATAAATTATATTTATAATCTATGCCCACCCATTCCGTAATAAATAACCCTTATTTCTAACTCATAAACAAATCAAACAAAGCGATGATTGTATTTTTCATGTCAGTGAAACTTACAGTTTAACTTTATATTATGGGTTCTGGAAATAACTCTACAACCTTAGAGCTATAGCAAATAAATGAATCGCAATTAATTGTTTGTTATTGTGTCAGATAGTTTGAATGGGTCGGCTAGAAATGAGGGAAAAAAAACAATATGAGATTAATTACTGCCGTGTGCGTCACTTTTAGTGTCCCATAGAAACCGTTTTTATTGTTTTCCCGGCCATTAATAATGAGATGTCTGTTGACAATACACCTTAATTATAATAATAATGGGTTTTATTTGTGAAGTTCTTCTCCAGGCCCGAAGCACCAGACAGGAAACAGGCACAACATTAGGCATAAACGCTCATACTGTACATTGCATTTACAGACAGTGAGACACAAACATGATAGCAGGTGTTATAAGAACATGCTTATAACGGGGGTTTAAAAAAACTATATATATATATATATATATATCACTCAAAACAGGCGTAAACAGCAGAGTTATATGTTAATATGCAGAGGTGAGATGAGAGAGTTTATTAGTAATTCATGATAAATGACTGGAAGCCGAAGAACAGAGCATTACATAACAGAGGTATGAACCGACTTTTCAGCATCAGGATGACCAGGAGGTCTTTTTTTTCCAAAATTACAAAGATGGAAGAATAATGATTTTGATCTGTGATACAAATGAGAGCTGGCTGTCAAACATGACCCACAGGTGAACAAAATCAATTAGTACTCTTTGTATTGGTAATCTTTTAAACCATGAAGGGTTTTCTTTCTCCAAAACTTACCGGGAGTCTGGAACAGCTATTGTTACAATGTGTGTGTGTGTGTGTGTGTGTGTGTGTGTGTGTGTGTGTGTGTGTGTGTGTGTGTGTGATGCCATAGAGAGAAAAACATCCTGAGCATGAGCAGTGGGCCACACGATGGAGGAGCAAACCAGGAAGCTTGAAAACATTTATTCGTTGTTATTCAAATAAATGAGCGCCATCTTTAAGTCTGGTATCCAGTTCTCATAATGCATCCAATGCATTGGGCACAATGTCCTCATAATGCATCCAATCCATTAGACACAATGTCCTCATAATGCATCCGATGCATTGGACACAATGTCCTCATAATGCATCCAATGCATTGGACACAATGTCCTCATAATGCATCCAATGCATTGGACACAATGTCCTCATAATACATGCGATGCATTGGACACAATGTTCTCATACTACATCCAATGCATTGGACACAATGCGTGCTCCTTCCATACGCAGTTGGTTTCAACACTGGACGGCAGGTGACTGTAAGAAGTTAAGCGCTCAAATGGGAATCTGCCCGCTCGGTATCGGTTTAGGACGATAAACGAAGGTCCCTGATGTACAGTTAGATTAGATGGCATCTGTCTGACATAGTGTCGAGTTTTTACACTCTTACATATGAACGAGAATGATTTTGCCCCTCGCCGCCAGCATGCGGCAATCAATCTTTCCCCATATGGCTCAGAACATGCTCACAAGCTGCTGTCAGCCAGTGACTAGATACCTCCTACACCAAGCGGTAGAAGTGAGACGGGCCTACGCTACACGTCCGGCAAAACAGCAGCAGATGGTGAATATGCTGGATGCACGAGGCATTGTGATGGACACCTCTGAGACTCGGCTGAGTGGCGGCTGCTTCTCGCCGTGTGTCCTGTTTTTCTGTGCAATCATCCCGGGGTCGTGGAAAAATGACCTGGAGGGGGCACCTGCAGGTCTGGCATGAACAGCTTAATCACAGATGTGATGTCATCAACATGCACCCTGAGGTATCAATAACTGACAATGACTGAATCAGATAATGAATTAGTATTAATCGGATTATAATAAACGCGATTGGATATGAAATGTAACCTGACAGTTTCATTTTTGAAACACTGACTTTATAATTGTTCCTCGAAATAGATCAACATACTACACAGGGCTTTTCAAAGCAGTCTAAATGCAGATTGTAGCCATAGCTACACAAATATGAGGCTGATTTAATTCCTCTCTACATCTGGACAGATGTTAGCTGTCAAGCTCTTAAACGTGAGACTTTTTAATGAAGGACGGCTGCTTCCGATTCACCTGCATGACTTACAATCAGCAGAAAGGAACCGAGCACGCTCTGCA
This sequence comes from Liparis tanakae, assembly GCA_036178185.1. NCBI lineage: Eukaryota > Metazoa > Chordata > Actinopteri > Perciformes > Liparidae > Liparis > Liparis tanakae. The sequence goes on along the minus strand of CM070098.1, from coordinate 16,569,852 downwards.
GTTCGTCTTCACACATTACTATTAATAGCCGCGTTTCCTCTATTTGTTTTCTCTTCCCTAAAGGCAGGAGTAAAGCACACACGGATTACGTGTGTTTACAATGGAATCTGTTTAAATGCATATTTTAGTATTAAAGTGTAACAGTATCCTTTTAATCAGATTATTTGTTTTGTTTAAATCACTTAATACATTTTTTTCTAATAAATACAATAAATTAATAAAATATTATTTTTTTTATTTTTGAAAATTTTGCACCCACTTTGGAAAAATCGGTCTCTCAAAAGTATATTATTGTATGTGATGTGTTTAATGGCTTAATTTAGTAAAACATTGATGTCAAATTAAATAATATTCTGTCATTTGCAAATGCATTTATAACATGAGGAAGTTTTGATATACAACTCACATTAAACTGGTGCATTGCTCAGTGTTTATGATATGATATGATATATACCTGTATTCGTCTCACATTGGGGACATTTCAAAATATGCTAGATTGACTTGGTTGTTGACCTTGTCTTATGGTTATTATGGGCTGAATGATGCTGCTCTAACACAAGTTTCCTCCAAGTTGTGTCCTGAAATCAGAAAAAAAGCTTCATTTAGAAAGTATTAAACTATTGTTTCTTTAGCATGTGTGTCTATGCTGAGCGTATAATCAGTCATTTAAATGAGCTTAACGTGATAATCTGCTGTGTGTTTGTTTTCGTCTGGAGACATCTTGGAGCTAAGCAGTGACAGTCATCGATGTGTTGTTTTCACTTCATCGCTCAGAAATGGCTGTGCCAGTATACTGGGACGTCACTGGGATGACAGCCGCTGCCAAGCTCCCAAACCAGCAGGCGTGAGCTGCTCTACTTCGTCTACATTGACAAACAACGGACATTTTATTGAAGTCTATGAAAATAGGACTCTTTTATTACAATGTTATGGTCGGAATCACTAGTTTAAAGTCTTCTTCAATACATCATTAGAGTTACATGGACTCTAACGCTGTGTATGCTTTATGCCATGCCCGCCTTGTGAGTGACAGGTCCCTTCCACAAGTTTTAGTCTTAAAGCTTTTAATTCCTTTAATAATGTGTTTTCTGGTCATGAAAGTTATTAGTGACATTTTGGTCACCTACAAATCTCTTATCCACCTTTCCAAAAGCCCAAAAGGCCAAACTCAAGGATTCAAACCAACGGGCGACGTCATGGTAACATAGATTATAACTAACTATGATGACGAAGATCTCCTAACCTGAAGAAAGTACTTTTTTAACCCAAACTGCATTCTTTTAAGATTTACTTTGTAACAGTGATTTGTAACATCCATGATAAAGTGGCTTCAGATCAGAAAACACTGTGTGAATTTAATTTTTTTCCAGGAATCATGTATTTAGTTTGATTCGATTATCATGGATTGATCCAGAATGGCTTCTGGGAAGTAAAATAACATACGGGTCCATTATGTTGCTGTGCTTCAGCAATGCGTCTCATTACTATAAAAAAAAACAAAAGAAAAGATTACATTCTTTAAGGGAAGAGCTGTGGAGGAAGAGAATCCTCCACCAGATGTTAAGGAGGAAAGAAAGACAGAAAAAGGATGCGGGTGCTGTAACCCACGAAGCCCACCTCACTCTTTCTCACACTCTCTCACTACTTCTGGAGCTGTCGTAGATAATTCACAAAGAGTTACGTGTTGCTCGGTGACAGGTTGCACATTTTAGTTTTAAATATGTGTGAAAAGACGGGAGGAAGCTGACGGCAGCTTTGTGCCTCCGCCTCTCGGAACGTCTGTGACGACGGAGAAGATACATCTTCCAAAGGTGATGCGGGAATGTTAAAACAAGAAAGTGTTCCCCATTATGTTGATATGACATTGTTTCTGTTTCTGATTTGTAACAGAGGATGTTTTTTTCTTTTTAATTGTCTATAGAAGTTGTTACATCTGGAGCTGTGCCCTCAGAGACAATTCCTCAGGCCCCCGTATCGTACAGTCGTCTACGGCGTTCTAACTTCTACCATTAAAATGTTCCCTCCCACACACAGACACACACACACACACACACACACACACGCACACACACACTCATGTTCACGTCGCGTTCATTAAAAGGAAAGACGTAAGATGGCTCGACCCCCAGCTGTGTAAATGTGACCCTCAGGATCACCGTAACCCATGACGCCTGAACCCGGCCACGTCTCCCTCTCCGATGTTCTCCACTCGTTAACACTCGGCTCATTCAGGAAATTTGTCACAACTTTAGAGAGGCGAGGCTGCCTGATGTGAAACGCAACAGTGAGAGAGAGAGAGTGAAAAAGATCAGCAGCATGGGTCCTCTCACCCGTCTCACGCTGAGTTCTTCACACCTTCTGCTCCGGCATTGCTCCATTATTCAGTGTTTGTTTTGCCTCGCCCAATCCTGAGGCCCGATGGACGCGAGAAGAAAGACGGAAAAACGGCGGAGCTGCAAAGGGGACGATCGTTTTATTCGCCTCCAGCTGAACTCTGGAGGTCGGCGCGCGTGGACTTGGCTTTTTTGGTCACGGGGGGGGGTCACATTTTAAAAGCACACATAACTTCCTGAGGCAAGTCAAGTCTCCCCCCCCCCCCCCCTCCTCCACCCCGCCCGCTGTGGCCCTCCTGCACCGCCCTCTCCGTCGGTGTCGGTTGGAGATCCACTCGAGCTCTCCGGGTTTCTCAGCTTCAGTACCACTGATGCCGGGGGGCGGGACTTTTGAGGATCGGCTGGTTCAAAAGTGCGCTCATAAATTAGTGTTTGCACGGACTCACAAGGGATAGAAATCCGAATCCTCTTTAACCCGGGGTTGCATTGGCAAACTATTCTTAATGCCTGTGTGTGCTCCGGGTTGAGAGAATGTTTCCTCCAATTAAAATGGTGTCCGAGCTCTCAGTGGTCAGTGAATATCTAATTGTGTGTGGCCAACTGGAAAGTTATAGGCAAAACCTGCGCCTATGTAATTACACCCAAGCACAAAAAGTGATGTTAGTCGAGGCATCGAGAGATAAATTACAATTAACATGGCTCATTTATTTGTTGTGCATCATTAAATCGAAATGAAGCGCGGCTGAATATTTTTTTATGTTTAAAATGGATGAAATACCGATAACTCGGCTGTTCCCTGCGGAGCGTTCTCGCTTCTCCGGCTCATTGTTTTGGTTTTACAAGCTGAAACTTCAGTTGAAAAGAGTTATTTAGTATTCAAATTCCTCGGGTTGAAACAAGACTTGCTGCTCTGTGTCTACTTACTTTATTACATTTAGTATGAATGTACTTCATATTATACTGTGTGTATGTTTATATTTTACGATGTTTATGTCTATGTGTATATTTTGGCACATTTCCTCCAGTATGAACAAAGTCTTCCTTTCACTCTGCAGATGTGATAATACTGTAACTTTGGCAACGACTGAAAATCTGTGTTTATTTTTAGGATCATATTCACACTTCATGGACTTAACTTAGCATACTGGACTTAACTTAGCATACCGTCGCTGAAGAAATGACACGTGAGATGACCTCATGATAAACGGCCGCTCGTTCTGGTCACCCATGATCACTCACGGGTCAAATGTTTCCCCCTGAGCCAGAATATTCTGTAGACCAGGGGTCCGTGTCTGCAGACCCTCGCCCACATCTCCTGTTTCCTCTCTCTCTCTCTCTCTCTCTCTCTCTCTCTCTCTCTCTCTCGCTCCCTCTCTCTCTCCCAGAGGGGCTCCTGTTCACCACTTAATGGTCGATGTGACAGAACCCGCCACAAGATGTGATTTAAGGCGGAGGAGGGCTTGGGGGGGGCTGCCATGGTCTCCGGGTTTCATTGCAGCCATGACTAGACCGTCCCCCAAACATGACCGCTGCATGATTCATGAGGGGAAGAGGGTGAGGAGGACTGTATCTGTGTGTGTAGGTGTGTACGTGTGTGTGTGTGTGTGTGTGTGTGTGTGTGTGTGTGTGTGTGTGTGTGTGTATGTGTGTGTGTGTGTGTGATTCCATCGTTACTGTGTCTGGGCCTCTGATGTGTTTTCTTAACCCTGACACACGAAAAAGAAGGAGGGGCCAGTGTTTGTGTTGTTGGTGAGTAAACACACAACTGAAGGGAGAGACAGACATGCTCATTGGGAGAGCTATAAATCAGTGTTGCACAAGGAAAGCTGGGTGTGGCTTTGGCTCTTGGAGGGGGGGGGCTGTAAGGGTATCCCCACTGGAAAAGCCCTGAACACAACCTCCCCCTTCCCCCATCTAATACCGTCTCTACATGATTAAGACGCGTCTCCGGAGGCGTAGTAGGACAGAGGAACTATTTTCTACAGTTGGTATCTTCACATTTCTCCCTTCAAAAGCCAAACAAGCCGGGGACACGACTGATGAATGAAGATCAGCTGCTAGAGTAAACAGCTCCAAGACTCTAATGGGAAGAGGAGTGAAGCGCGCCATCAAGGAGCGAGGGTGCCGTCTAAGGAGGGAGGAGGAGCCATCTTTCATTGATTCAGGCATTAATGTAGATAATGTACTAATTGGCTCATGTGAAGCCTACTGCCCAACACGTTGGAGCGTTTGTCTCAATAGCCACTCGTGGGCGTTTGCGGGGCGGGAATATCCAATCCAGAGTAATTATGAATATGGTTTGTGTTGATTGGATCTGACTCGCTCGCTCCACGCATCCTTTGTAAAGCCAACAACCGTCACCGGAGGAATCTAAGAATCTCGGCTTGTCAGGGGGTCTAAAGCCTGCTTTGAAATCTTGACAGCTGAAGAGGAATGAAGGGGGGAGGGGAGGAATAAATATAGAATGGAGACGTCTTAAATATCGCGCAGGTATAGCTCTAACCCTGGCAATCGACAATCTGTCAGCCCTTACCTAGCAACAGGGCAACTCCCATGAATCAACGTTCTCTGGGGCGAGACCGGGACGCATGGCGCTTTCTTGTGGTTAATTACTTTTGTTGAATTGGATCAATTGACCACCTGGGCTCGACTTTGCCAGTGACTGTTATAACAGTGTTATTACAGAGTATGAGAGAGACACACTGTTTCCTCAGATCTGCAATGTGTGTGTATCTGTGTGTATGTGTGTGTGTGTGTGTGTGTGTGTGTGTGTGTGTGTGTGTGTGTGTGTGTGTGTGGAGGGGGGGTGCAAGTGTAAAGTGTGAACCCCATTCCAATGCAGAGCTTGCTCAAGGTCGGCCTTTGTGGAGCACACATCAAATACACACACATACACACACATCTACACACAATCTCTCTGGTATAATCTCTCCCTTTCCACACATAAAAAACAACTTGACACATGCGTATACATAACCGTGTGCCTTTGTGGACCGTTGCCATGCAACATTTCTCTGATTGGGTTAGTTGTGCTCTGCTGCATGTGCACACACTCTCTCTCTCTCACACACACACACACACACACACACACACACTCACACACTCCTGCTGGCTGATGAGGATCAAGTCTCACACACGCTGCTTCGCCACACCCATCCTCCATCCTCCTCTCCCGTGGGACACAGCTGCACAGCCAAGGCCAGGGATGGAGTGATGAGGGGAAAGACGCGGTGCTGTTGCTGGAGGAGGGACGCTCCCTTCAGCGCCGCGGCTCAGCGGCGGGTCGTCGCCCATCTCGATGAGCTCCTTGGAGATCCTGGACGGGTTCTTCGCTTTAAATGTCAGCTGCTGTTGCTTTTGAAACGGCAACTTGAAATTCTCAAAACCACCTTGAAATGTTGTTGTAACATTGCTCAGTAAATAAACACCCAAGACGTTTCCCTTTGCTTTGTGATTGATTAACTCACTCTTGTCTTAAATCCTCTTGCTGATAGGTTGTTGGATCAATTCTGTACACGGCTCTGGTGTTTTGAGTGTCTCTTTCTCTGTTTCGTTACATGTAACTTTTAAACCCCGCGTGCCGGAGGCTGTTTCCCTTCATCTTCTGTAACGTGACTTGAGTCCCATCTTCGTTTCAACCCGTAACCCTCGGTGATCGTGTCAACTCACATGAGCTTCATTCTGGTGTCAGACTCACAAAAGCCTGCGTAGTCGAGATGCGTGACAACGCTGCAGCCGTCTCTTTGTGACGTGCACTCTCTTAAGAATTATATATTTCAAAGATTAGACATTCTTTCGAAAATGGTGTTGTTTACAAAATTTATTCATACAAATCTTACAACACTTTCATAACATTGAGAAACGTAAAACCCCATATAAGGACTCCTGTGTGTATAATGATGCCACTTTTTAAAACACATAGTCTTCAGATAGATAAGAGATTAAACATTGAAGTAAGGCGTTTGGCGCTTCCAGAAATATCAACAACAGGCATTTATATGATCTGAACAACATCTCTGTCGTGCTCTGAACTTCTTTTCTTCTTAATAGTGATGCACATAGTAGTAAATAATATGTTGGGGCCATTTTCTGATTAATAAATTACCGACCAATATCAAAATAATCAACAACACCTCATAATCAACAGTAACAAACACTGCTCATTGTTCACAACTCTCAGACACTGAACACCCCAAACATATGCACGCGCAGACACACACACACACACACACACACACACACACACACACACGTTGCCTTTTCCATCAACATATACATTCAGTTCATTTGCTATATTTATACTCAATAAATCATTGGCCATGCTAAGAAAGCCTAATTCTACGACTACTCTAGGGGCGGACTAAGCTGAGCGAACAGTGTGAAAGGAAGTTTCAATGTAAGCTTATGGACTGCAGCATTGTAGGGCCACTGAAAATGCCATCTGTCACTTGTGGCAAATTATCTCATTTCATTTTTTTTTTGTTCACGTCGAAGCAAGGCACCAAAGCCAAAAGCTGTTTCCACCTTCACATGCACGTTCAGTCAGCCATTCACACACACACACACGCATCCACTCAAACACTCACACGTGAACACGTGAATGCTCACCAATATTCAAGCTCGCTTACTCGCTCACATTCAAACAAAGCCTGTTGGATAAAGCCAAAATTGAAGAAGAAGTGTATTGATAGTTTCTATGTGAGGGGGGGGGGGGCAGGCCACAGATTGGATTGCAGAGGTGCATACAGTTGCATTTGCATAACATTGAATAAATACATAAGCCGTCTCCCTAATAAACGTCAGTGGGAAGATCCGTCAACCGGAGGGCTGACATCCATCCACCTCCGTTCAGAGGAGCCTACGCTGTCTGTTCAGGCCTCCTGCTGATATCCAAGCGCAGGTTTTAACATCTGATATTTTCTATGGTTCTCCCCCCGATGTTACTCTGGCAGGTGAAGAGAGGCGGCGGGGCTCTCGCCTCTTGTTTGTCTCTGTATCCAGGTGGGACCACCTCTCTCAGGCTGGTGACCGTCTCCTAGCTTTGTTTTCTCTCTATCTCTCTATCTCTCTCTCTCTCTCTCTCTCTTACTCTCTCACACACACACATGCACATAGTCTCTTTGTCTCCAGCTTTGTCTTCCTCTCCATACACATCTCTCTCTCTCTCTCTCTCTCGCACACTCTCTCTCTCTCTCACCTAACACTCTCCTCATCTCTATATCACTACATCACTGCACAAACCTCAGTAGACATCTAACCATAGACGGATTAAGAAACCACGGGCCCCTGGGCCTGGACGTGCCCAGTAGCTGCAGGGCCGAAGCAGAGAAGAGAGTGAGCTCAACGTCAAGAACAGACCACACCGGTCCTCCTGCAGACCGGAGGGAGGGGACATTTAAGTCACCTCTAATATCAACAAGAACAAAGTCTAAAAACAATGGACAGCAAGCTATGATGTCACATATTATATGTTTCTTTCTTGTGACATCTTCAAAGTGAATGTTTAGGCTATTCTTTAGTTTTTCAGCAGGACTTCTGGGGCCCTGTTAATGACATGAATGACTTAAGCCTAGCATATACTGGCTACGGCGCATCGTGTCATATCGTCATATCAATACGAAGTTAATAACAGCCACGTCACGCGCGGAGGCCCAGGCCCAGGGGCCCCCTGAGCTCATGGGCCCCTGGGCCTGGGCCCGGTAGGCCCGTTGGTTAATCCATCCCTGCATCTAACACAGATTTGTTTTAACAAAGAATCACAGCACTGTCAAATCAGCGATTATGCACGGCGATCTAGAAGCAAAATAATCTTAAAAAAAAACACTACCAGGACAAAGGCAATCGACAAGGGGGGGGTCCAGTGTCTCGTCTTATGATATCCACAATGACAGCAGCAGGTGGAGGTGTACAAATTCAACAAGTCAGTGCAGTACCAGTTTCCACCACCTCTAGCCCTCCTTGTTCACATTTCCAACACATCTGAAGGGGGGAGTGGTGCTGAAACAGGCTTAGCACAGCCCACCTACACTCCATAAGCACAATCTATCATTTAAAAAAAGCACAATGGCATGCAGTTTCTAAGCAAAATCAGCCCGGTGTCAGTTTCCTCATGCACCAATAAATAAGAAACATAGTTAATAAATATCCCCAACTGTAACTTAGATGCTACCTTTCCTCTCCACCTCTGGTCACAAAACTAAATGCTTCATTTCCTGCATCTTGTTCTGGGTCCGTTCTTAATAATCTGTGTAGTGCTGCCCAAAGACAATCAACAGTTGAAGCTCATTCCTCCAAATAATTCCGAATGACCAAACACAGACACCATTGGGATGGATATGTGCACTGTGCAATTGATATACTGTACATAACACACACACACACACACACACATATGGAACATTCTGAACACAGCACGATGTGTCTCCCCACAGTAAATGACTTTGAGGCAAGTGAGCAAGCAGTGTTTGCCGCATACTGTTATCAGCAACTTGAGTGCTTCCTTTATCTCCAGTAAAGGCAATAGTGCCCTTGCAAAAAAGCCTGCAATTAAATTTCTGCTCCAAAGGGGGGTCGGATTGGACCACCAGTTACATGAATGGCCATGTGAGTCAATCAGTTGTTCAATCAAATGGGAGGCTGTTCAACAAAAGCCATGTGAATTCCCCTGGAGGGGCAGCAAGCTATACGAACCCACAGAGCTCCCATTAAGGGAGCGAGGAGGCGGGTGGGCAAGGGCAACATCTATCATTTAGGATAAGCTCAGATACGCCTCACATAGCATGCTCACTGCTTCTTTGGGCCTGTTTGGAAAAAACAAACAACACTAAAAAATAGAACGTTGGTTACAAAAATAAGTATAACATTCAATACTTTGATTGTCTTTTTAAAATCTATTTATTTTCTGCATATGTAGATGACCTTTTAAAGATGTCTCAAGCGCATTAATGTTGAAGGTGCACAAGTATCTTCTTTTTTTTCTCCTTCTTCTTCTTCTTCATATAATTTCTTCTTTTTTTATGCCATTTTGTTTTGTTTTCAACATCTCAACATGAACATAAAATATTGGTCCACAAAGTATATATAGATATAACTGTGCGGTATCAAGTGCTTTTGTACAAAAAGAAAAAAAAAACGATATTATTATTAAAATATTCATTTTAATGGCTTTACTTCATACATAAATACATGTTAAAAGAACACAGGTGCAATCCACTGGTTGGTCAGGTATATCTGAATGACTTTGATTTAACGACGGATGTATATACACAGGAGGGCGTGTGGCGCAGTGACAGCGCTACAAATAGGCAAGTCGGCGTCCTTTGTTCCTAACTCTCTGTCTGTACCTTCTTCCCAGAACCGCCGCCAGGTATTTCTGCACGGCCATCTGCTTTCTATAGCGACTGTAGCTGTCGGTGAAGATCCCATCTGAATGTCTTTTGGATAAGGGCTCTGACTCTTCCTCCATGCTGTTGTCGTCACTGAAAAAACAAAAGAAAACCCCCCAACAAATCACATGAGTTCAAGCTGCAGCCTACTTCTCAACACATGTCCGCTATTTTTTTAAATTATTATAACATTTAAGCTTTGATATATAATATATTCATCTTGCCATGATGGAAAATACCCTATAATTATTATTAATTCATTTTTTGTGGGGGGCCTTTATGCTTCCCCCACCCCCTCTTTCTTTTTTAAAAAAAGGGGCGGCAAGCAAGACAGTGTAAAAAAAAGCGAGTTATTTTAAGTGTTTGAGAAAAGTTATACATTATTCATTTCTGCTCATTGCATATTCTGACGCATGTTTTTTTTTTATCAGAGCGTGGGAAAAGCAAATGAATTTGATGGATTAATCACATATAAATCGAAGTGTATTTTAATCTATAAAAAAAGAAAAGCTGACCCTCAATGTTAAGGGAGGACACTATGATTGCAGAGCGAGACGCCACAACCAAACAACAGAAATAAAATGAACATCACGAGACGGGTGTTTTTTTAATGTATAGAGATATTTAAAAAAAAATGATATTGAGAACCCAAAACGCACATTAAATGATAGACAGTGATGTAGCCTGAAGAAACATAACAAAATGATGACTGCAGGTGAACGCTTATAAGAAATGCCCTTACCCTGCACGAATTGTCACCAGAGAATGCAGATAATGTCTCGCTGTTAACTGACCCAGGATCTCCCTCAAGGCTCTATCTAATTCTTCCTCAGCATGCCTTTCTGGTCTGAGATGATAAAACGCCAAAACACATAGATTATCAGCGACTAAAAAGCGCAGACAAAATGATCAAAAGTAGCCTAAAATGTCCCCACCCACCCGCAGTTCCAATATCACATCAGGTACAATTAAATCGGAGCCTCGAAGCTTCTTCTTTTTTTTTCTTTTTTTAGCACACAGACTATCCTCCCGCGTGTGCCGATCTTTTTTAGATATGGACTATATCACAGTATTTGGAACCAACATTTTAGGCTACTCGGTATATGGAAAATAACACTGAACAAATAACATGAGAAACTCTGGGAAATAAACAAAGCAAGCAAACATCATAGCAAACAGCAAAGAAGTCATTAACAATGGAATCAGGCTCGGCTCTCGAGCCGCGCTGTGAGAGCACGTTTACCTCTTCTCGGGTGGGTAGTACAGCGTGTACGCGTCGTCGTTTAAGGACGGCGGGCTCCGGATGGAGATCTGATCGCTATCGAAACCCATGTCGGATAAGGAGTTGCCGTCCTCATCGAAGGCGTCGTTATCAAGTCTGAAACACGGAGAGCATTCATCTCAAATCTGACGTGGGACGCAGCCGTGAAAGAATGCCAACAATTCTGCATCCGTTTTATAAAACCACTGGGAGGTTAAATGCATCATAAGCAGAGAGAACGAAAACAAATTCAATATCTGGAGGTGTTTTGGAAATAAACCCAGAAAACGAATTATTCAAATATGAACCAACAGATTATGGCTTTAAAATATGTTAAATGTGTGTATATATCTTCAGGTGGTGTTGTTTGTTTAAATAAATACATTATAGCTTCATCGTAAAACAAATATCTGATTTTAATTTCCAACGTGGTGCTGCTGTTTTCTACACAGGTTGAAGCCTCATTAATAATTTAAGAATCGAAACAAAGGCTGTGGAAATGATCACACTTAGTGAAGGCGGGGAGTCAATTTCTTTCTTTTTTTTTGTTAAAAGAATGCGGCAATTAGAAGTGAAACATAAGAATCAATAAGAACCACGCCCAAATTATGGATATGCTTTCCACAGAAAAAAGGGGAATACATGTTAAATGCATGGAGCTCTCCTATTCGTTTTGCCTCGCCTCTCCTTGGTGACGCCAGTCCACCGTCATCCCAAGGGCTATCAATTGCATTGACTGCACTCTCATTTTTAATAAGGGGAGTTCTGTGAACCGTCCCACCGGACAGATACCTCTACGCAATTTCCATTGTCATTGTGCTCTCAAGACTCTCATTTGCGTGTATAAATGATTAGATTTCCTGGGGTTATCCCCCTCAATTATGTGATTTAAAATTGCGCGCATATTTTTCTTTCTCCATGCGCAATTATGCACACTTGTTAGAAATAAAAGTGCACACATCCAAATCTTCAAACGAGATAAAAGCATTGAAAAAAGTGGGTTTTAGCAGCAATATGCATCAGGTAAAACAAAGAAGACTACAATCGCGTACACCTACCTAATCTTAGGGTAACTTAGTCCGATAGGTGTGCAGAAGACGCTGTAGTGCATTAAGATTCCGTAGACGAGCAAGATTAAAGTCGCTTTACTCGAACTGGCCATGCTGTTAGAAAATGGAAACAGAACAGACGTAACATGAAACAGGTTAGTCAATCCTATAGAAATAACATGCTGGCTCTTTGTTCAGTCAAATGCACACGCTGTACTTCTCTTATCACACACGCTGGCTCCAGTTTAATATGAATATAGACACGGTGTCCCCCCGAAAACCAAGATGCATCTCTGTTTTATTCATCCCGTTTGGTAAAAGTTAACTGTGGTATTGGCACCAAATATTTTGCATCCAGTGCCAAAGTAATGTTTTTTTTTTAAATAAAGGGAGAAAACAAAAAGCGTCTCTCCTTGAAGTGCGGGGGGAAAGGCATCATTTCCATTATTTATCTCGCTTCCCGTCAATGCATTTCTCCGACAATCCGCAGATAAAGCACATACCTATAGCAGGGAGGCAGGGAGCGCGCTGTACTGCTGGACGCGATCCGGGCGCGGCTGTGGTAGTGTGTGTGTGAGAGAGAGAGATGGAGAGATAGCGAGAGTGAGCGAGTGAGAGAGACGGTTTCTTTCTCACGGCACTTCTTTCCCGGCTGAAGCGCCTCGGTCGTCCCCTTATGTTCCCCTCGGTGCGGCCGGTCTCACTTTCAGGCGCAGTTAAAGCCAGTCGCACAGCACAGGTGCACTGAAACTCAGTGGGGAAGTGCGCTGTGCGTTCGTCAGCATGTCGCTGCTCTAAACTTTTGTCCTGTGCTGTGATTGCCTGGGATTTTTATCTATGTATCGTAAGCCTTGCCCTCCCCCTCCCCTCTCCCCATTCCCCTCCTCCCTCCAGTATGTCACATTAAGGATGCTATAGACGTCATCAAGTTTGCCTCCCGGAATAAAAAAAAAGGTACAGTTCCTTCCTCATCGATGCATTCGTCACCTCCCCCCAGCCCCCACCCCACCTCCACTAAGATGGAAGTTTGCTTTGCGAACTTTTTTTCTTCTTTTTAAATATAAAAATAAACCGAAAAAAAGAAAGAAATGTGTGTGAATGCCACACATGAACTTTACGCGCGATGGTGTGTCGGGCAACACAAATCAATGAGCCCCTCACCGCCACCGCGACGGGTTATTTCCCACGCGTCATCAATAAATCCAATTAGGGTTTTTACGAGTATGACAGAGTTGGGAAATGATCTTCTTTGCTGGTGGTGGTGGTTTCGTGTGACTGGATGTTTTTTGGTGGAAGGGGAGGGGGGGAATCAGACTTCCGCTGACCACGTCCAAGGCCTCTTGGGAATGGGGAGCTGACCAGTGCTGAAACCAATCGTCTCAAATTGCAGCTTTCGGTATTTAGAGTCACTTATTCTAATCATTTACAATAAGTGTTGACTGGATATGGAGAAGATGCAGCTTAATGGCCATGGCCTTATGCGTTAGATTGTTGAAATAAACGAGGCACGTAATCTGATTTGAAGCTGCGGTGACGCAGGATGCCGATTCAGAGAGCTTTCAGCCTACGTGGCTTGAGAAAACGGTCCACTCATTTCCCCAACATTGTTCTGAATTTACCTGCATCACTATAATGTGGCGAAGGATACGTCAAAACGAGAAAAAAACTCCAGATAAAGGCGTAGATGAATAGGGCCTATACTTTTCCATCTTGATTAAAAGCGTGTTTGGGAATTATTTTGGCAATAAGTCAAACCACTGTATGCTCTATCTTTAATATGCTACTTATTGTTTGCTAATAACACAGTCCAATAAAATAGCAGTTACGCATGAACGTAACATTAATATTCCCGACATACGCAAGTTATCAGGCTTTTAATTTGAAAGGGTTCTCTTCTCGCCTGCACGTGTAATAAATCTAATTAGGCTTGGCGGGCCTCCACCGGGCTTCAGGTTACTTCCGCCTCCTGATGGAGGTCAGTTCAACCCTCAATAAGCCCGACAGCTCACCGAGCAGCCGAAGAGTTTGTCGGAGGGGAGAGGGGGAGGGGGCGTCAGCGTTTTATTTGCTCTGACGCAATATTACGTATGGGGGGGGGGGGGGTATCCACAACGTATTCTTCGACTGGCGCGATTCCCACGAAGAGCACAACTTAATTAAACCCCCCAAATGCTTTTCTTTTTTGAATGGAGCGGACCGACAACAGGCCGGACGCAACGCGCGGTAAGCCTGAGCCAACGGCGCCACCGTGAGGACAAGGAGAGAAGCGCGCGAGGTTCGGACTTCATCGCCGGTGAACACGTGTGAGACGAGATGAGTCAATATGTTCTCACGTTTAGTCGTCGTGAGTGAGCTTCATCACAACAAAAAGAAAAGAAAAATATTTCCCAGGAGAACAAATGGAGGACTCGTCCCCAAACAATGTCTTTGATTTGGAATTCATTTTCATATATGTTATTATAACCTGTATGTGATGGAATAGTTCGTTGAGCTCAGGCACTATAGCATTCAATGGAGAATCCAATACGCTATCATATTGTTTGTTTAATGAATATTACTGGCTGATTTTGTTTGTTTGAATGTTGGACTGGAAAATGGGATTTTATTTGGTTGCTTTCACTGCATTCCTGGTTAATTATAATGGATATCTAAGAATAACACGTCATACCTCTTTATTAGAGCAGCCTGCGTAGCTTCAGAAATACCGTTTTTTTATTTTCTGACGCATGAAAAGAAGCAGCGATCGATGGAGCCCTATTCAATTCAATTCAATTCAGTTTATTTGTATAGCCCAGTTTCACAAATTACAAATTTGTCTCGGAGTGCTTTACAATCTGTACACATAGACATCCCTGCCCCAAAACCCTAGTTGCTGTCTGAGTTGTTATTCCCCCCTCAACATCTCTTAGTGTTCCTTGTGTTGTATATAAGATTCAAAACGATTACATTTCATCAAGAAACAATGTAAACATACAATACACATTGTTATATGCGTCTCCCACTCTCTCTTGGTCACGTGGGCCCATGCTTACATACGTGTTTACTATTCAAATGACCCTTCGCTAAGTCCCGCCTCTTTGAACGCAGACCGGCCAATCATAGCGTGGCATCCGCCCAGCTCCTTCCAGGGTCCGATGACTACCTGTTTCTGCACCGTACGCTTTTGCTTTATGCCGATTCAACCGGTGGATAAATGACTGCGGAGAGGAACGCGCAGTTCACTCATTCCACTGAGTTGGTGATGCCGTGGCTCACTTTGTACTCTCTGACCGGAAGTCAGTTTATTGCTTATATCATCAGCGCTCACTTTCGCCCAATATTACCAAGGAATCCCAAATAGTCGAATTATTAATGTGTGCTAGAAGTACACTGTGTGATACCAATTAGACACGATGTACTTCGGGCACTCCTAACGTTGTATTTGAGCATTCATTAGTACATCGTGTTACCCGCAGGGGGCGCCTGTGAGACGTCACCCAGGGGACACTTCCAGAGCCGCCTGCGCGCGCAGTGCAGTCCGAGTCAGTAGGGGTCAGCAAATCACTTCCAACTCAATCTAAAAAACTCCCATACTTATTAAACCGTGAAGTGTTGTCGTAGTTTTTGCTTGTGAAAGATGTTTGAGATGCAATTTGAACATGGCTAAGTATCCCCTCTCGAAAACAGCTTGTGCTGTCCACTCCAGAGTAATACAATGTGCCCAAGCCCCACTCTGTTTCCCTTTGTAAATGCCATGTGACTGACTGAAAGTTAAATAGGCGATCATACATAGCATGATAACAGCGAGTTTAACCAATATTTAATATTAATAGAAGTAATAAGTAGGCCCATTCACGTTTTCATAAGAACTGGGTGCCAGCTGCCTGCACATATAGCTAATAAGGTTCAAAGGTTAAACGGCACAATAAAATATTGCTATTTATTTTTAAATGTACTATTTGACTATTTTTACTTGATTTGGTTGAGAGATACAAATGAGAACCGTTTTATATATTTGATACAAAGCCAGATGGTGGATTTTCTCCTCAATCTGTGTCAAGGATGTCGGCCATATTGGTCACAAGGGAAAACCATTCAATGGGAGATGATGATACGTTCAAGTGCAGTCGAAAATGATATACCATGCCTGTATGGAGCCAAACGAACGAAACTACAGAGCAAGAACAAGTTATTGATGAAGTGCTGCTGCTTTGAATTGTTTTGGGCAAATGTTTTCACTTTAAAAACATCAGTTATTATGTAAAGGGCCAATGTTTCTGTTCACTATGCCCTTTGTTACTCAGTATATATGTTAATAATTTAGGCGAGAGCTTAAATGATCAGTCTAAAACATATTCTATATTTAAATGGGATAATCTACTGATTTTCTCTGTTTTGTAAATTACTATTGTAAATGTAATATGTGTGTGTGTCTGACCATTGACATAACCGTTTTATTATTATTTTAGGACATTTTATAACACAAAAACATTAGTTGAGAAAAGTGTCATTAGCTAAATTTAAAGCTAAACAGGACAGCATAAAAAACACCATAAAAGGTATGCTATTATTTGTGGCGATACGCCTCCATGTTATAAAGGGTTTAACGTTAAATACAAAATAAAATAAACCCTAAGGCTTTAAATGGTGCATGTTTTCAGACTTCTTTTTGTAATAAATATTTTGTGTAAATCAAAAGACAGGTTTGAACGGTTTAAAAAAAACAAGTTGCGAGTCCCAAATATACGAGGTTAATCTGAGTACCTGAATGCATCATCATTCCTCCTTTGGCCTCGTCGGTTCCTCGGCGCTTGTCGGGCTATTGTTGTGCGTCTTTGGGGAAACCCTGACCCATCAGCGGGCGGTGATTTGTGGATATTATAACTGCTTTGCTTGTCTCTCTCTCCGCCATATTAAGCGGCTTTTCTCAGCTGGCGGCGTGTCCTGCTTTTTAAAAGGAATATAAAGCAGCCCCGCGGAGGACTTTGTGCCGGGGAAGTAGTTAATCGGTATGGGACGGACGGGCGACTGAGATTCACCGCGAGGAACCGCTTCTCTCGGCCGGCTGCTCTTCTCCGGCTTGTCGACGGGAAGCCAAGAAGAAGCTCACAGGACGCATGTCGCCGGAGTGAAACGCTGCACACGTCGCATTCAAGGTAAGTGCACGTATGTGTGTCTCGTGAGCGAGAGCGCGCGGGCCTTGTTAGTCCTCTGACACTTGGGAGAAAGTTGAGGAAAGAGAGCAGGAGAGTTTCCCTCGGTCTGTTGCATTGTTATAACACAACACATCGGGTTCGTTGTTGTCCCTGAACCGGAACTCGATTTGTGGTATTATTGACTTCGATGAGTGAGTAACGACTCCAGTCTGTCCCGAGGACAACGCTAGATTGTTGTTTTTACACCGTTTTAATCTTGAAATTACCACAATAATCAAACCACTTTTCTGTGACATGTGTAGCGTAATTTAAAATGTGTTTGACCCCCTCCACCCCC
Source organism: Liparis tanakae (assembly GCA_036178185.1). NCBI lineage: Eukaryota > Metazoa > Chordata > Actinopteri > Perciformes > Liparidae > Liparis > Liparis tanakae. Next base: position 16,552,352 of record CM070098.1, on the reverse strand, counting down.
ACACATTTGAATGTAAGCACCCACTGCTTTCTTTCCATCTGCCTCACCCACAGCTCTATCTCCACTCCCACTATCAGCTGCTGCAGGCCTCAGCTCTTTGAAGGCCTTTTATTCTGAGACACGTACTGCTTTCCAACTAACCTTCCAAAAATGACAACATTTCCAGAAGTGGTGCTTGTTCTGTTATGCTTTTATTGTGGTGGTGCAACTATATTTGCCCCAGATTAGCATATTCCGTAAACTGCACGTGTGTGACTAGATCAAAAGTGCAGGGAAGCTGTTGTAATACGGCTGTCCCATGTGTCCCTATAGCCACTGTCCCTGATTGTGGGTGCTTATATACTCCAGTGCCACAGTAATCCTCCTCCACGGTAATCCCCCTGTTAGTGCAGACCCAGTTGGCTGGACAGTCATGTCTAACACACACACACACACACACACACACACACACACACACACACACACACACACACACACACACACACACGCACAGCTGGAAAGAAGAAGGCTGTTGGCAGAGGAGTGAGGAGCGCTAACAGGTGGTGCTGGCCGGGGTTCAGGGACTTGAGTTTAACTGGAGGATTTAGAGATCCTCGTGTTCTCCTCAAGTGTCCTCGTGGAACCAGCGTGTCTCAGACACTTTAAAAGCTTCCAGTCTCTTGTGAGACGGCGAAAAGGTCAACGCCGTAACGCCCGGCTCTCTCGTGTTGGCTTTAACCTTCCTTTTTTTTTATTTTTTACAAAAGGAAGCCTCCTCTGGTTTCAGATGTCATCGGTCAAGGAAGTGACCGCAGAGGACCGGAAGAGCTCCTCTGTTTTATTGCTTGAAGATGGCCCTCTCTCTCTCTCTCTCTCTCTCTCTTTTTCCCAGCGTCACTCTCCCCATTGACGGGCACAGCAGGTGGCCTCAGTGGCATGAATGGGTTCGGAAGGAAGTTCCTCTCCCCCCATCCCCCATCCCCCCCCCCCCCCCCCCATACATACACACCACCCCCGCTGGCCCTCTCCACTCATTGTGATTGGCAGAGATGGCAGGCCGCCCTGGAGATAAGGCCTCGGAGAGCGTGCCAGGGCAATTACCGGATTACGCACCCCCGGTACCTCCTCGCCTCTCTGCGATCGTGGCCGGTGTTTACGTCAACTTTGGCGTTCAGAGCCCACCGCACTGGACCGGTGTTCTCGCAAGGACATCCTTATCGGCCGCGTTCCTGCTTTCCTGTCTCCTGAGTATCCATGACCGCATTTGTTGTCGGAGCCGCGTAAAACAATTTTATAGCGATCGATGAATCCTGCGAGTTGTTTGCCAGCATTGATTTGTTTCGCCGTCCCATATGCGGGGCTCGCTGCTTCTCTGTGGTTCGTATCGTCGGGAATTTAAAGACTTTGTTTTTGTTTTGGCGGAGAAAACCAAAACTGTTGAAGACGTCGCTCACGTTGTGGCACATTTACAACTATGTACTTACACGTTGCAGCCTAAAGCATTCTGGGTAGTCGTAACATATTGAGTGGGAACGTTTCCAGCCCTTCTTTTCTTCTTTTCGTGTGTCCGCGTGTCCTTTGAGGAGCTTTAAGGCGCCTGCAGATGCAGCGGTCGTACTCCACGAGTAGTGACGACGTGCCCTCCCCTCTCTCCCCGTGCAGCTGGGATGCAGCGTGGCGCCGTGGCAGCGCGCTGCATCCCAGCTGGGCGTGGTCGCGGTCAAACGGACCACACCTGACCGAACCCAGCTGTGATGATGAATGCGGTCAGAGGTTCAACAGAGTCGGCGGACGTTAAGAGACGGAAATAGCTGCGTTTGAAACGAGGGGCGCTAAGATGTCACGGCGTCGAGTACTTCATCTTCATAGTGAGGTAAGGGGGGGGGGGGGGGGGGGGCTCGTACATATCTGATTGGCTCCTTGTGCTGAAGTAAAGGTGCTTGTTGTTGTTTAATTGTGATGGATGTTGTTTCGCTTCAGTGCGATGGCACTCCCTCTCTGCAGGGTTCCTAGAACCGTCCTGTAAGTATGACTAACGTCTGTCGTGTGTTAGACGGACACGCCTTTTTAAACACACTCATCTTTTGCTCCAACTGGATCATATTTCTTTGTGCAGTGCAGCTATTCAACCAAAGACCAACTTTGCTTATATGTGATCGTCAAAAACAAACAAAGTTTTGACTTCATCTTTGATCACATAGTTCTTGTTTTAAGTAAAATAAATCGTCACTGCCAGGTTTAGGTTAGCATTGATGTTTCACGTACATTCCTATTTGCTGAAGTTGAATTATACCAAGAAGAAACAAATACGAATATACACTTCCTTTTAGGAGTCTCCAGTTTTGTTCCAAGTGACTGCGAAGGTGGCCGTGGCTCAAAGGTCGAAGGGCCGCTCCCAGTCCACTCCGGAGTTGCATCTTATCCGCTTAGTCAGAAAGAGTTCAGAGCTGTGTCACGCTGAATGAATCACACACACGTCATGCCACGCACAGGTGTCCCAATTAAGAGCTTTGATGGGAAGTCCAGCCTCCTCTCTGACCTCCATACAGCCGGCCGATCCCAGTGTGACCAGTGTGTGAGGTTCTGCTCTGAGAGTTCACAGAAATGCTTGTACACAGATCTGAGTATACAGAATAAACCTGCAGGAAAGGTTGATGTTGGTAACGTCCGCCTGCTCCTCAAAGCCACAAACCATTTTCAGAACGTACCATATCTGCTCGTGCAGACGTCTAAACAATTTCCAAAATTGTCTCCATCTCTAAAGCGCTTTGCCAATGTTGTTTTGAAGTGAAGGACTCGTACCGCGCAGGTTACTGTACGAAGGTCGATGACGCGTGTGAACATGCGGAAGGTTATGTTTTGATCCCATTGTATTTATTTATTTGTTTGCGTGTTACTCTCATAACTCAAAAAGTATTAAACCGAATCGCATGAAATTTGGTGGGCTGATTGTTTATTATCCGGGGACCATTTGATTAGATTTTGGGACCGGGTCGAAGGTCAAGGTCATGAAATGGTCAAATTATTTTTACTATAGCGCCGTCAATTTCTATCCAATTGGCATGCAACTAATGCCAAAATGTTCATAATTCAATGCTCAATCTTGTGATATGAGATTATAATTTTAATTTTTTTATTTTTGCCCTACGATGCCAAAACATTTCGAGCCTCTCCCAGATTGACGGCCAACAGTTGGGCCCGGTTCCGTGTCGTGCCGGGCTTGTTCTTCTGCATGCAAGCACCAGCAAAGCGCTCCCCTCCTGCAGCTCCTGGGAAGCGGCAGCCCGTGTCTCCTTAATCTGACCCGGCATCCCTGGCCCTCCGGCACACGGCCGCGCAGGTCTCAGGTCCTGGGAGGATTTGGCTGCAGCATGTGTGTGAGCGCCCGGACGGTGCGTCTGGAAGTAAAGTTATTCACAGATGTGAGAGAGCTGCGTGAATACATCTCCTTCCTATTTCACGTCGTAGAATATCAAAATACACCGTCTCTTGCGTGGTAAAGTACATGTGAGGGTTTGAACTCCGGCTGCTGCGTACGCACGATTCGATGAGCGCCGTCGTTTTAGTTTTGGTACATTAGTCATGAAGGATCGTTCTCTTCCCCTGGAAATGTCCTCACTCTTCACTCCTCAGTTTATCATGAACATCTTTTACCTCCCAGGACTCCGACGTGTCGTTTGAGGGCCGTTAAATCTGAATGACATATTCCACACGGAGGATGGACTGGGGGGACATTCTGGATCTGTAAAGTAGCTTGCATAAAGTTATCCACAAATACTACAACAATTTGATTAAGTCTCTTGCTATAGTGAAATTGTCCATTCAAAGGAACTTTGCTTGTCTAAAAAAACAAAAAACTGTAAACTGTAACTGTTGTTCTCTGATTGGCTTTTTGGCTCCACCCCCATCAGGACGGCGTGTCTGGGTCCTTATTAGCACGTGTGCCGCCCGGTGTTAGCATGCGTATGGGATCGTTTAGCTCAGGCGATGGTGAGCGGGCTGAGCTCGGTGGGGGAGCGCCGCGAGGTACTCTCTCTTCTTCCAGAACAAAAGGTAGAGATGAGATGCACAAAAGAAAGAATCCAAAGGCCGTCTCTGGAGAGGTGGCCTTTTTTGTTCTCCTCGGAGCGCCGTTGTCCATGGGTGGTTCAAAGGCCGGGTAATGCATTTGTTAAATGTTTTTTTGTGCTTTTTTTTCTTTTAGTTTTCCCCCTTGTGTGTGCTTGTGGGAGCCCCACCAGGCCAAAGAGACAATGTAATGCCAAATATCCATTCCAGTGTTTACCCGATTCCATTCTGCAGCGCTGCACCGCTGTGAGGTCATGAATGAAGAAACTGTCCGTGGTGAGTTCACACGTCAGGATCAACTGCAGGAAAGTGGAGTATCGGTCTTCTTATTGTTAGCCGGCGCGTTACAAACGGAGCGGGCGGCGACGCGGCTAACATGCGGCCGTAACCAGAGAATATTCGGGGATGTTTTGTCCTCATTGTTCTCTGGGAAGTTTTCTTGAAAGGAAGTAATGTAGAAGACTTTCCAAACGGAGTGATTTTAGAATCTTGTATACAATGGACCCACGTATTTGTATTTTATTTTTAATGTATCTACGCTTGCTGGTTCTCCTAAAATAATGAAGTGTTTGCTCTCTGTGGCAGCCAGAAAGGTCAACTTTATATGAATAAAAACAAAACCTCCTCGTTGCTTTCTGTTGGTGGCGGTCAATTTGAGTTTTTAATAAACCCCTTTTAACATCCCAAGTTCATTTCTGGATTGTGCTGTCAGCCACGTCTCGGATGTATCTTGAGCCAACGATCCAAAGTAAAAACTCGTGGGCGTTGAACTACTTTTGACAAGCTGGATCATGCTCCAACCCCGAGGACCCGCTCAGACTCGCTATCTATTCATGGCCATTTTAGGAGCGACTCCTCTGGGTGTAGAACGGTGTCAACGGGGAAAGGTTTGCAAATCATTCTGGAAAGGGGAGTGGTTTATTATTATTATACGCTATTCAACCTATAATTACATTTGGGAACACGAATCAAAAGAGTCTCCTCCACAGAAAGTGAAACTACCGATACCTGAGCAAAGGTCTTCGATCCTCATCGTTGAAGTTGCCGATCCGGATAGATTGCTTCGTTTAAAGCAGATATTCCACATAGTATTAACGTGAGCTTCTCGAGGCTGATACTGAATCTGTCCGAACATGTTCGTAAGCCTGGAGTTGTACTCACGATGCTCCCTCTAAACGACACCGACGCTCTCGCACTCGGCTCCTCTGGGCCCAGGCCTTCGCGGTGGCGTTGACTTCAGGGTCAGACGCTAAGTGTTTTGGACATTTGGAGACGTAGCGGTCGACGTGTGCGACTGGACGAGGTCAAAGGTGGCGGTCGTGTTTACGTTGTCTTGCGCTCTGATGTCGGTGGCGTGGACGATGACGTTTGTTTAGTTTGCTCGCCTGCACGATGAATTAAGACCCGGAGGTTCAAAGCACTTGACCCAGACCGCAGCTAACAATTATAGACGAGGATTTCCTCGACTAATAGTCGGGTCTGTGAAACGTCTAAGGGTGGAAAATGACGTCACGATTTCCAGTAAGCTGAAAGTGACTTCTTCAGGTTCGTCTGACAAACATTTCTGAGTTAGTTCATCACAGAAGAAAAGCAGCAATCGAGCAGCTGGAACAAATGCCTTCTTGAAAAATGACTTTTAAAGTAGTTGCCGATTTTACATTTTCTGATAATCAACTAATAGATCAAACTACATTTTTTTATGAAGCTGACGAAAATTAGCATGTCCGCATTTTATAAAAGGTTGGTAAACTACCCTAAAATTTCTTTGAAGGAAATTTTGCTCTGCTCCACAGAGAGTCAAAGCAAAACAAGTGGAATAGCAAGAAACCAATATTACATTTAAAAGTATATATAAAAAATTTAAAAAAACAAATAAACTAAATTAGGGGAACCACAGTTCTGCATAAAAAGTCTAGATCACTTCAAATCTGTTCTCTAAAAATGGGTTTTAAAAAGTGATTTAAAAGAAGTTACTGATTCTGACTCTTTCCTGACATGTTTTAACGTACTAAAATACGAAAAAAAAACACTTTATTTACATCTCATGTGTTCCTGCCGTGAGGCTATATGTACATTATCCTTTTACACCAACTACGTTGCAATTTTGCCTTTTTTCTAAACATTAACGAATGGCCAGGACAGGTTATGCTGCCGTCGCCGCCAGCTGCTGCTCTCTGGAGTCTTTACATGTCAGTTTCCTTTCTGATGGATCATCTCCATCCATCCAGCGTCTGTTTCCGCCGCCTCGGCATTGTCCGCATTGTTTGTTCTCGGTAGTCAACACACCAAACGTCCATGCATTGATTGTTGACCCTCACGCGGTTGTAGTCGTAGCGCTGACCTTTACAAGCTGACGCCATTCTTTCAGTAGAGATCCAATCAATAGTTTTCATCGCCAGGGGATTGAGTTCCAGTTTGATAGAATCAAGAACCGGACGATCAATACGTGCTCGTCGAGGGGAGAGCGGCCCGCTGTGGACACCGCGCCTCTTCGGGACGCGAAGTAACCGTCGCCGACGTCGACTCCGACCTCTGTCGGGTGGACGTTCATATTTCACAGAAGCGTGGCCACCTTCAGTTGAGGAACACGCATTTCATCCGAAAAGGAGTTCAAGCGGAACGGTGTTCGGCTGGCCTCGTCTCGGCTTTGTGTCCCGTCCATGGAGAGACGCCACAGAGCGAAGAAGCTCTTGAAAAAGAGGCCAACGGGGACAGAAAGATGAATGAACACACGACTCACCACTAATACACTCTGGAGCTGACGTGCATTCAGATTTGGATGTTCACTGCAACTGTGAGGCGGTAGTTCTAGGTTCACGTCTTTCTGTTTACGTGAAGGTCATTTGGACTTTGGTTGATTTGTAGCACCCCGACACTTTGAGTCAGAAAGATGGGGCGGTTGGGTTCATGTTATTACATCACATGTCATTTAGCAGACGCTTTTATCCAAAGCGACTTACAATAAGTGCATCGACCTAGAGTACAAACTAAGAACAACAAGAATACAGAAAGTAACATTTTCTCAACATAGTCAAACTACAAAAATAGCATAATAAGAGCTATTTAAGTGCCACTGAAGTGCTAATCTGTGTTTTAATCCAGACATGTCTCCATTATTATTGAGCATAATTTTAGTGATCAATTGGATCGACCATTTTGTAAATGACCAGACTGACCACAGATGACCACTTTTAGTGAACACCATTAGTTTACTGATATAAATTATATATCCAACAATACAATCAAAACACACACACACACACACATGGACTCCTGTACGAGTGAGCACCAGCTCTTCCCACCAAAGGGCGTTTTGCCCCCACAGATCTGTGTCAGTGGTGGTTCACAGGGCCGACGTGGCCACAGGCTAGAGCCGATCTAGTTTCTAGCTTGACGAGCTTTTGTTCGGACTTGTGAAGTCATCCATATCGCATGCGGTCTTTGTTTTCCTCACGGGAGAGTTATGCCAAGACCACCCCAAAGAAAACGCCCCAGACTACTATGCATAACAGCGTCATTATTTATCTCCAAGTGTTGGGGGTCGTAGTGTGGGGTGTGTTTTATAATTCAAGAGTCAAGACACAGGTCTTTCTGTTGTTTTCTATATCACTTGTACGTAGTTTGTAGTCGTTACATGTCATTTAGACACGTATAACATGTTACATTCATACACCGTAGATGTAAAGCTACAGGGAGCAATTCAGGGTTAAGTGTCTTGCTCAAGGACACGTCGGCTAGGGCGGGGATTGAACCTCCAACCCGCTGATTGAAAGACGGACCTGCTACCCACTGACAATCCAGAACTTGTGTTCACATTTAATTTACTAACGGCTGCAAGAATGTAAAATGGCTTGGTCAAAATAAACTACGATGAAGTCATTTGAAGATCAAACTCAATCAAACCTCCTTCTCCCTCTTCCTCTTCCTCTTCCTCCCTGCAGGCTCGACCATGGGTTGCGTCCGGAGTAAAGAGGACAAGGGCCCGGCGCTAAAGTACCGACCCGACAACTCCAACGCCACGCCCATCAACACCCACCTGGGCCACTACGGGCCCGACCCCACCCTGATGGGCCACTCGCCGGCCATGAAGACGCACAACAACAGCTTCAACAGCCACGCCGCCGCCCTCACGCCCTTCGGGGGGGCGTCGTCCATCATGACGCCGTTCGGCGGCGCCTCCTCCTCCTTCACCTCGGTGGCCGTGAGCAGTCCCTTCCCCGGGGTCATCCCAGGTCAGTTAGGCTTCAGGGGGAGATGGATGAGTCCAGGATCAAAGGGAACTTGCGTGATTTAAAAAAAAAAAAAAAAAAAGGCTTTGAAAGTTTCTCATATACCTTTTTGGGTTCTCAAGCCTCTTCAGAGATGAAACGGCTGTAGAAGCTGTTCCCCATAACATTTTTCATTCTGTTTTGGTTGGATCTAAATCGGTGTAAACTTTAGAATAAACTCTGCTCAGCATTTGTTTAGCGCAGCGCGTTATGAGCAGCAGATGTTATTCAAATGAGACATTTGAGACGAGTCGGACCAAGGGAAACCCCAAGCGGGTCTCCTGTACGGGGCGCCGTGCAGCCCAAGAAAGCAATCGCATGCACGGTGGATTTAGTCACGCACACGCTCCTATTTACAACTATGTTCATAAACAGAAGGAGACTTCTGATTATTGATTGGTTGGGATATTAAATGACTCTTGGTGGCATGAAAAGTGATCTTGTGCAGTTTCAGGTGGATCATGGATGTGGAAATTATGCAGTAAATGAAGCATAGCGAAGAATAACACACGCGCGCACACACACTCACACACACTCACACACACACACACACACACACACACATCCCCTCAGGCCTCGCTCACTCAAGGAGGACAATCTGGCTGAACGGCTGCTGGAGATCAAATTCCTCCAGATAAACGCGTCAGAGTGCTGTTGTCTCTGTCACTTCAAACTACAAACAAATATATTCTTTCCATCATGAGTAGCAGATTCACTTTTAAATCAATCAACTTTAAGGGAACTTGTTGAATTTCTGTTGTGGGATGTGAAACCAAAATAAATGGTTAGTTATCAGCATGATTTAACTGCTTGAGGAAATATTTTAAAAGTAATCTCATTAACATGTCGTAGTGTTTATTCAAACAACATTTCAAGATAAAACGAGACTGGATTAAAAGAATCAACATGTTTATTTTTTTTAGGTTTTGAGATTAATTTCCCAACACTTTTTTTTTTCTCGTGCGTTCAGGGGGTGTCACGTTTTTCGTGGCGCTGTACGACTATGAAGCGAGGACGACGGATGATCTGTCATTCAAAAAAGGGGACCGCTTCCAGATTATCAACAACACGTGAGTGCATCTGCTGTCACACGGACGGACTCCTGCTGTGTGTGTGTGTGTGTGTGTGTGTGTGTGTGTGTGTGGTTTAATCCTTCATTGTATTCGGGTCTGGTCTCGGGGCAGAAGTCTGTCTGGGTTAATGACTTCCTCTAATGGGCCATCTGTTAAAGTCGCCATCGCTTTTCTCCCACCATAAATCATTCCTCTAGTTTGGGGTTTTATATTTGGTATATAGTGTAAAACATACTGCTTTCTCCTATTATTAGAATTCAAGCAATGCACATGATAAAATGGATCAATGTGTTATCAACTTTTGCAGAATCTGTATTCAAAGACCCGAACAGAGCTTTGATAGCCGGCCTGGAGGTCAAACTCACCGGGTCATTCTGGAATCAGTTTTTTCTACACCATTGCTCATATTGTAATTATTTGCGGTAACCTTATCTCTAATATAAAACACAATATGATGCCCTTTATTTCTAGAATTGGATTAAAGGTAATAACAATAAATTGAGAGGAAAAGGGAATCTTCGTCTCTAATCCCACGACCTGCTGCAGCAGCATCGTCTTCCTCCCAGGTGGGAAAATTGGCAGCGCTCCAAATACTCAGCAAATCACGTCTTCAGCCGCCGTCCGTGAGCGTGAGGCATTGGCAGTGATGGAAATACCATCTGCTCCCAGAGAAGAGGTGGGAGGAGGACACATTTGCTAATTTTCTACAAAAATGCTAGCAGACAGATTTTGCCCAAACCTCAGTTCCTCCTCTGTGAATTCAAACTTCTGCTGTTGGAGAAAGCATCAACTATGGCCAGATGTGTGCTATGAATACAGCATTGTGTTCCTATAGCCGTATAAATGGTTTTACATTTTGTTCTGGAAATGTGTAAATGGAACTGACATCACAATACAGGAAGCTAATTTAAAAAGCCATTTTATTTTTACACTGTTGTGTTGTTATTTTTATATATAAATGCATTTATTAACATTTTTACTTTAATTATATCACAATTACTTCTCATCATTTGTTTGAAAGTAATGGTAAATAATATATATATATATATATATATATAATAAAAAAAATATTTATATATAATTAATTCAAATTGTATATATTAAATTTGAATATTATTATGAGTCATACGGTCAAGTACCATACTGCTTTATAATTACTGGTCACTCACGGAAATTTTAGATTTAATGATTTATTTACTTGACTTAAAGCTAACAATCACAGCTTTTATATTCATACTATAATGCATCATAAAAGTAATTATTATATATTATTAAAAAAATTATGTATTACAGCTTTGGGAATTCTAGTGTCAGCGAGTAATCAACGACTATAAAGTATATAATACTTAAAATACAGTGAGATAGACAGACAGATAGTTCTAGAAGACACTGCAGTCATATGAAGTCTAACATTATAACTAAGGCTTATAACAATCACACAACCCAAAGCTCCGGGTTGCATTCCTTAATCTGTAATTACAATCTCTGTACTTTTTACTTGAAGCATCCGTATATCTCCTCCAGCGCTCGACGTGTTTTCCAACGCCACGGTGTGAATGAGAATATTCTGACCGCCGTCCTCCATCCCTCCCTCTCTTTGTACCTGCGGCCTCGAGAGCAGGTGTTTTCCCGTGTGAGCTTCTGATTCCTGACGCTCTTCTGTGTTCAGGGAAGGCGACTGGTGGGAGGCCCGCTCCATCAACACCGGACAGAAAGGTTACATCCCCAGTAACTACGTGGCTCCAGCCGACTCCATACAGGCGGAAGAGTAAGCGCTCATTACCCTTTTCCAACTCGCTCGATGTCCGTTATCCTCCAGCGTTCACTCTCTACCTTCTCCTTCACGTCCCTAATCTCCCCGCTCAGTCGGCCCTCCTCTGATTTAAGAGGACCCGTCGTGTACAAGCGGAGACTCCAAACAATGGATCGCTGTGTCGCCCAGAGTCGATGGCGTTCCCATTGTCGTTCATCCGGCGTGACACCAACGGGAAGGGCCTGGTTTCTCATCGGCTCACGGACATTTGACTAATACTCGATGTTTGAGCTATAAGAGAGAAGCTTGTGTAAACCCTCCAGCTACGCTCGCCTTCGCTCTCAAAGAGTCGACGCACGTGATGGACGGACTTCAGGGCTTTAGATTCCCTCTGAACGTCGTCCGGGGGTGACGTGACGTGTGTGCGATGTCTTTAAATAGACTCGTACCACTCTGTAAAAGAAGAAGAAGAGGAGGAGGATAAGCTGGTTTGTTATTGTTCCAGCAGTGAGCTAATATTATTTATAATTGTAGCCCGTATGTGTAATGGAACCAGGCTAAAGACGTATTGCTCGGAGCAAAGTTAATAATACGCTGTAATTACAGTTGCATGGTTTAAATTATTATTTTAATTTTAAGCTATTAAAGCCTTTGAAGATAACCCCAAATGAACCGGACAAACATCACGATATCGATGTTCACTGACTAACATCACATACATTTTATTCTCCTGTTCAGTTGCTTTTGATGTTGAACACGACGGTTTTACAGACGGGATTTACACGATTCATATAAAACACCGTGTGCCTCATTCATATGACTGGAATAAGGAAGTCCTAGGTGCGCTGTACATTTTTGAAAGCTCCTCGCGTGTCTCACTGTCTGACGGACGCTTCTCTTCCTGCAGATGGTACTTTGGGAAAATGGGTCGCAAAGACGCTGAGCGGCTCTTATTGCTTCCAGGGAACCAGCGGGGCACTTTCTTGGCGAGAGAGAGTGAGACAACCAAAGGTAAGAGGATCCCGTTCTCCAGAGCGAGACTGTAATTATAAAGCTGCAGTTTGGACGTGTGACACAAGTGATCAGAACCTCCCTTATTTATGCTCCTGCACGCTTTTATCGCAGCTATTTATGCGTTACAAATGAAATGTGTTCTGTATGCAAGTGTTGTTACGTATAAATAAAAAGCCCCGATGTGCCTCGAGAGGCTTTCTGTTCCTAAGAACAGGAACAGGGTTCGTACGGTCATGGAAAACCTGGAAAAGTCATGGATATTTAAAATGGTAATTTCCAGGCTTGGAAAAGTCACGGAAAAAACTTAAATCATAAAAGTTTTGGAAAAGTCGTGGAAATTTGTTAAAATCACGTCTTCAGCTACGCCGAGTTTGAATTAATTATTATATTTGTTTAAGAAAGCCGCTCAAAATATAAGCCAGCGATAACTCTCAATACGCAACATGTTCTACAGTTTTCATGTTTATACCGAGATTTAAGTTTGGTCATGGAAATTTGGTTTAAAGTCACGGAAAAGTCATTGGAAAGTCATTGAAAAGTCACGGAAAAGTCACGGAAAAGTCATTGAAAAGTCTTGGAAAAGTCATGTAAATGGATTGGTCAACATGTGTAAAACCCTGTAAGAAGCTCCATAATGACCTCTCCGTGGGTCTTCAAGGCGCCTACTCGCTGTCTATCCGGGACTGGGACGAGGTGAAGGGAGACACCGTCAAACACTACAAGATCCGGAAGCTGGACAACGGCGGCTATTACATCACCACTCGGGTCCAGTTCGAGACGCTGCAGAAGCTGGTGAAACACTACACAGGTATGCGGCCCGCCCGTCTCATTGGGACACATGATGGGGGTGTTTACACCTGGACGGATGCTCTGTCTTTCCCCCTTGATTTCTGTCTAATACGAGGATTTCCAATTAAAATGTCAGTGCTTTTAGCAGACGATGCATAATTCAGCAGCTGGGGTGTGTCATTAATATGTTTTTCTGTGGTGATTCTGAAGCCGTGCTTTCCCTGACAGTCTCAGATCAGTGATCAGGGAGACGCCCCCCCCCCCAGCTAAACCATGTGAGACTTAAGCCTAAAGAGGCATGAATAAAAAAATCGTCTTACGCCAGTTGTAATCTCCTCGGTATTGACAGGGAGGCGGCTGCACCGGGAAAAAAATTTGATGACATGCAGAGCCGTCACAAGAAAGCATCCGTGGGCGATTTTTAAAAGGACTTTACAAGAATGCATTTAAACTCCCGGAGGCTGAATCCATAACGGAGAAGATGTTTGCTACGGGGAGCTTGATTTTAAAGGTTCTGTGTAGTTGACCCGGGTCTGCACGCTTCCAAAATAATTCATGCGATACACGAACTGCAGCGCTCTTTATGGCTCTGACTCGGTTGTCGTCCTCTAAGTGCCTCTTGGACCGCAGTCAACAATAACCGAGAAGTCCTACCTGCCCAGGGCGTTCGAGATCACGGGCTCTATTCTGTGTTCAGAATACTAATAATAACTTTAAAAACAATGTTTACAAAGCGCTCCACAGAGAGTCAAAGCAAAACAAGGGGAATAGTAAGAAACCAATATTACATTTAAAAGTATATATTAAAATAAAATTAAAATGATGAAAATAAAAACCATGGTGAGCTGCATTGAACTCTCAACCGCCGCCCGATCCTTTTTTTTGTTGCTTTCTGACTGAAATTGAAATTAAATTGAGTTCACCATGGTTCATGTCATCATGGGGAAATTACCATAAGCGTTGATTATTTCTGGAACGAAGCGCTTACCAAAAGAAAAAAGCGGGGGGGGGATTCTGTGAGGAATAACTGAGGAGATGACAGGCCAAGACTTCTGTGGTTTCTTTGTAGTTTGTTGGCAATGTGAATATATTCGTATATAACTGCGCTAACCGTGAATCGAGGCGTTTGAGTCGCTACCGTTTTGGAAACGAAGACAAAAAGGGCGCCCCGCGCTGCGAGGAGACGCTCCGTCTGGTCGGATGTTTTTTTTTTAGTTAACCAGTGAATTAGCGAACACTGCACTGCGACTCAAAGCTTGTTCTGTCTGTGCGTCTCCTCTTGTCTGCTCCTCTCCAGAACACTCTGACGGCCTCTGCTACCGGCTGACGACCGTGTGCCCCACGGTGAAGCCTCAGACTCAGGGCCTGGCTAAGGATGCCTGGGAGATCCCACGAGACTCTCTTCGACTGGAGCTCAAACTTGGCCAGGGCTGCTTCGGAGAAGTCTGGATGGGTAAGAGACCGCGGCGATCACGCACACAGGCTGCATGTCTCAAACTGGTTTATGACCGGCGAACCCACGGCGAACCCATGACAGGGTTCGTACAGTCATGGAAAACATGGAAAAGTCATGGAATTTTAAAATGGTCATTTCCAGGCCTGGAAAAGTCACGGAAAAAACTGAAATCTTAAAAGTTTTGGAAAAGTCATGGAAATGTGTTATAATCACGTGTTCATTTACGCCAAGTTTGAAATAATTGATATGGTTTCTTTTAAAGAAAGACACTCAAAAACGCACAACATTTTCTAAATTGTTCATGTGTATACCGAGATTTCAGTTTGGTCGTGGAAATTTGGTTTAAAGTCATTGAAAAGTCTTGGAAAAGTCCTTGAAAAGTCATGGAAATCCATTGGTCAAAATGTGTAAGAACCCTGCATGAGCCATCGTCAAATGCCGGCAAAATGACGCCCAGAAGCAGTTTCCTTCGTTTCACTTTCCATCCCGAGGAGAAATCTGATTGGCTGAAAACACACTGGAGTGAAGTACATGCATGTCGAGCACTTTGTCTACGCAGGATTTTATTTCAATTCTGTTGTATTATTTATAACTACATCCAAACCTGTTTTACGATGAACATTTTAAAATCCTTTTAAATACATACATTATATATTATTTAACGTCTAACTACTTGTAACAGAAGATGCATTTGTTTCTGCATCAAAAATATATTTGTGAATCTTATTTCTTATTATGTCTTCATTAACATATATTAACTATTTTGCGTACTTAAAAAAAAAAAAATTGGGACGAGAAATGACTCATTTATTTTAACATCACAAGATACATTTGTGAATCCTTCTGTGTGCATCATTAATATTGAACGTGATCTGACCCCGTTCATCATGAATTAGTAAAGAATACAAACAACCGCGTACACTCACGCGGCCATTAGCGCTTACAAACAGGACAAAGCATCCGCCGCACATTATGCACAACTCATGTAAATTTAATGCCCAACAAAAGCATTAAATGCATATTGACAGAGTTAGTTTATAGGCTTATTCAGTCTAGCATTAAAGTTCACTCACTGGCCCACTGATTGCTGTCGCTTCTCACACACACACACACACACACACACACAGAGAGAGCTCAGTAATCACAGGTCACCTCCTCCGCCTCAGCGCTCCGGCCTGCATGTGAGACGAGGGCCTTTCCGTGAGCGCGACTCGTCTTTCATCTCTCGCTCTTTCATTAAGCGAGCGAGCCCAGGCCTGCAGGCCTCCGCCGCGCAATCCCAGGAATCCGCCTCCCGTTTGTTCCCGAGGGGTTTTCCTGCTCCGCGGTGACTTCTCACTGACAATCCCCTCCTCGCTCACGTGTTTCTTGAACGTCACGTTTTGAAAATATATCAGGGTTCGTACGGTCATGTAAAACCTGGAAAAGTCATGGAATTTTAAAATGGTCATTTCCAGGCCTGGAAAAGTCATGGAAAAAACTTAAATCATAAAAGTTTCGAAAAAGTCATGGAAATTTGTTATGATCACGTATTCATTTACGGCAAGTTTGAAATAATTCTCAAAATATAAGCTGGTGTACGCTCTCAATACGCCACATTTTCTAAATTGTTCATGATTATACCGAGATTTCAGTTTTGTCATGGAAATTTGGTTTAAAGTCATGGAAAAGTCATGGAAAAGTCATGGAAATCCCTTGGTCAACATGTGTAAGAACCCTGATATATGCGTTGTGTCGTACTGGTTGACCTCTATTGTGTGCTCAGCACCTCCCCACGTTGTACCATGAGATAATATTGTTGGTCTACTTGGTTCTCCAGTGTGTGTGTGTGTGTGTGTGTGTGTTCAGTGTGATTCATCCATGAAGGTCACCCTTATGACGGAGACAGTAGATCTCCCGCCTCAGCTCATTGTATGCAGGCAGGGCGTGAGTAAGTGGCTCCCGACCAGGAAGTGCCTGATTTATCTGAGCTGTCGTGCTCTCTCCCCCCCGAGCTTCTGTTTGCTCATGGGAACGCTGCCAGAGGTCCCTGGTGGGATTTTAGGATTTACTTTTCAATCACTTTAAAGGGGTCAGTCAACGTCTTTAATGTGCCGTCAGGGTTTTAGCAGTGTCACTCAATGATTTGGAAAAGCCTCACGGTTCATTAATTCCTTAATAATACTCTTAATCAAACGCAAAACAACGTCGCTTTCGTGCGTCTCGCAAACAGAAATAATCGTTTGTTTTGTCTGTTTTGTGTTTTCATCCAGGCACGTGGAATGGCACCACCAAGGTTGCGATCAAGACCCTGAAGCCGGGCACCATGTCCCCGGAGGCCTTCCTGCAGGAGGCTCAGATCATGAAGAAGCTGCGGCACGACAAGCTGGTGCCGCTCTACGCCGTGGTGTCGGAGGAGCCCATCTACATCGTGACGGAGTTCATGGGCAAAGGTGAGGAAGAGGTCAACCAAAGGTCGTGGGTTCGATCCCCGCTCTCCCCATTAGTTGCAAGTCGAAGTGTCCATGAGCAAGGCACTGAACCCCCAGCCGCTCCCCGGGCGCATCACTGCAGCCCACTGCTCCTTAATAACTAAGGATGGGTTCAATGCAGAGAATACATTTAATATATGTATATAACTATATGTAATATGACAATAAAAGTATATTATTATATTATTATTATTATTATTATATTATCATATATTATTATTATTATATTATCCAGGGATCATTTGATTAGCTTTTGGGATTTATCGGGTCAAAGGTCAAGGTCAATATCATGAAAAGGTAAACATCTTTTTAACATAGCACGGTAAATTGTTATCCAATTGGCTACTAATGCCCAAATGTTCATAATGCAATGCTAAATCCTGTGATATGTGAAGGTATGCGCTCTACCGAGTGCCCGTTCTAGTTTGAGCGTTTTCTAATGCCGAACTCTCCTCAACTGATCCAACCTTCTTATTTGAATGTCGTGTTTGTGCAACGCTCGGACTGAAGTATTGATGCTCCTCGACTCCTCATCTCTTCACAGGTAGTTTACTGGACTTCCTGAAGGAGGGAGACGGTAAATACATGAAGCTGCCCCAGCTGCTGGACATGGCCGCTCAGGTAGGATACAAACACACACACACACACACACACACACACACAATCTTCTTCAGACCCTAACCTGCACAGCTGCTGTTTTTTAAATCGCTGTGAGAGAAGGATTTACATGCATCAGCAATAAAGAAAGCGTCTGCAGGTGTGCACGATATGCCGGCCCCGTGATGAACAGTTTGCTCTCATCGGGGTGTCATATTTATTTAATATTGCACATCTCCACCCTGCCCTGCTCCGGTGGATACATCCCCTCATTCCTCAACACTTAACTGCCACTGTAGCACTTAAACACGGCTCATCAGGGGCCACTTGGGCGCGTTGGTTGAGTCACAGACCCTGATGTGCTCTTAATTTGCCCCTCCGTGCTCCCGGGCTCCCTCCTCTTCCTCTCACTCAGCAGAGAGGACGATGCTCGAGGCGAGTTTAAAGCTCAGGGCGCCTCTGAAGGAGCTGACAGTCAGCCTGAGGACTGAGGAGATGGCGTTGGTAAAGGATTTGTCTAATGGTGGTCGCGATTGCTGAAGCTCCATAATATTTATTTTTTGAAATGCCTCCATTAATAGTTGGGCTTCAAAAAGGTGAATTTCTTTAGATGACAATGCACTCCAACCCCTTTTTTATTCTTATTATCTCAAAGTTATATTCCATCTCAATCTCTTATTCTTTGCCCTCGACTGTTTGCTTTTGTTGCGTCCTGATGCTATTTCGACCCCCCCCCCCTCTCTCCTCACCCCCTCAGATCGCAGACGGCATGGCGTTCATCGAGAGGATGAACTACATCCACAGGGACCTGAGGGCGGCCAACATCCTGGTGGCTGATAACCTGGTGTGCAAGATCGCAGACTTTGGCCTGGCTCGACTCATCGAGGACAACGAGTACACCGCCAGACAAGGTGTGTGTGTGTGTGTGTGGGGGGGGGGCTGTTTGTGTGTGTGTGATTTAAAAAAAGATACTATTTATTGATCTGTTATTGACAAAGCTATTGATGAATCAAAAAGACAATCAGCAGAGTGATCTGTTATCCATACTTGGACTGAAGTACCAGAGCATGGAGCGTCCGGTTTGTTTTGGCCACAGTGTCGGAGCATTTATTGACTCGATCAACAGGAAAGGAAAGGTCAACAATTTACACGGCAATAACAACATTCTAGCTTTTTACGGGATACAGTGTGTGCTGACTGCAATGTAAACACACACACACACACACACACACACGTCAATATGCCGCGCTCAGAGCAGTTGATGAGGCATAAGAAGTGAGAGATGACTCATGGCGAGTGAGAGAGGAGGTCAGAGGTCAAACACACACTGGACTTTCAACCAGGAGGCCGGAGTTGAACACTGGTGTCACGTCCCACAGAGTTGGAAAGGGTTTGTTTTGGTGGTGTTTGTGATGAGTGTTTTATACTATATGTTTTGTTGTTTTGTGATTTTCTTCAACCCAGCTAAGTGTTCTTCCTCCTGTCTGAATTTGGTTTATTCTTTTTTCCAGGTGCCAAATTTCCCATCAAGTGGACGGCCCCTGAAGCGGCTCTGTACGGCCGCTTCACCATCAAATCCGACGGCTGGTCGTTTGGTATTCTACTGACGGAGCTGGTGACCAAGGGCCGAGTGCCCTACCCAGGTAACCACCACGCGGCACAGTGAGGCCTCATCAGAAATGTCTCTTCAGTTGCTCTTCTTCAGGTTGAATGGGAAGCTGCTTTTTCAGAACTTCTGCATTATCTTGAATATTTTTGTCATATTTTCCTTCATGGAAAACAGGAAGATTTCCCTCAGTTTTACCTCCAACATGCTGCTCCTCATCATCATCTGAAGCTTTCAATAGTATTGTTCTCACCCATATAGATCAGAATACTATAGGTAACTATAAATATCTGTGATATGAGGTGATGCGGATGTCGGTGCATAGGAAAGAACCACTTATTCTCTCCCACATGACGTTGTCTGCCATCTCTGTTTCTGCCCCCTGCTGGTCGAGAGCAGTACTGCAGCGTGTCTGCTGTTCTCAGCGTTCACTTGGCACTGATTACCCAGCGTGCCATATGGCAAACTTAACCACCATCTCTTGTCGAGGGCCATCTGGCTCCCATGGCCCTTTTTTGGTTTTGTGCAAACTGTTCGGTCTAATTATTCACCTCATAGCCTTTTTTCCCCCCTTCTTAAAATTGTCGTATGACATGTTGGGCTCTTGTCCGGCTGTGCTGCAGTCTTTCTAGGGAGGATCTATTTCTATTCTCCTCTTTTAGAAAAGTAGAAGCAGTTGGATGCAGGTACACCACGAGCCGGCCATGGGAGCGCATCATCGTTTCTATTTCAGTCTGCGCGTGTGTGTATGTGGATGGATACGACGGGCCTGTTATTAGAGCCGAGGCGTTCAGATCAGAGACATAAATCACACTTAACACCTTAACATCCAACATACCACCGTGTGTGTGTGTGTGCATGTGTGTGTGTGTTCTTTTTAATCCCCCCTCTCCCACATGGAGATGGCGGGGGAGGGGAGGGGGGCTGCGGTTGTGACCATACCACTGGCTCTGTGTCAGAACCTCTTTTAGCTGCAGCGGAGCTCCCCATGGAGCTGCTGGGTCAGCACCGTGTCACCGGGTTCAGGATCACCGTCTTCCGGTCTTGGGACTCCACGGCTCTGGTGCTCTCGTCGGGAAGAAGATTAAAATGCGTCTTAAAAAAACATCTTATGTGATCTCCAAGAGTATTAGAGAGTCCACTGGGACGACTTCCATTTATAATGACATTTTAATGACTGAAACTAGTCGCAATGTTCTCGCCCTGTAAGTGTTGTTGAGTTCTTGTAGTCATCTTTAACTCAATGGTTTGCGGGAAGCATTTTTTCTGTATTAGTTTCTTTCAGGGACAAGACACATTGAGATGATTATCCAATACCTTAAAGGGACAGAACACCCCGAAACCCCAAATACATAATTACAATACATGAAACTGCTCAGAACCACGTATGTAGATAGTTTTGAGTCACCAGGTCAGGACATTTTAAAAGAAAGATTTGCTGTTGTTTTTCAAATTAAATTTATTTTGGCACCTCAAGCCACTTGCAATATAGATCCATCATTTTATTTTATAAAATTGTTATAAAATATTATTTTCAAAATCAGGCAACTCACAACAAATATTGATAAATCGCACTACATATAAAAGCAAAACAAAAGTGTATTTTGGATTTAAGGAGAACTTTAACAAAACAAATCAACATTCATATATTAATCCGTATTCTTTTTCACTTCCTGTTCCCCTAAATCTTGGTCCCTGATCATCTCGTCGTTTCACTATTTTTGTGTCCGTTTCATCCATTGGATGCTTTCAAAACGAGGTGCTTTAATTTTGAAAGAGAATGACAAAACAAAGAAACTTAGAAACAAACTCTACATGTATTAGTTATGAAACCAAGCGTGTATGGAGGTTAAAGGTCATGAACTATAGGCTCAGCTCTTCCTGTCGACATGTGGCGGTGTACTTGAGGAAGACGGGGCACCCTCGTCTTCCCTCGTGGTTAGGCCTCTGGAATGAATTGTGTGTGTGTGTGTGTGTGTGTGTGTGTGTGTGTGTGTGTGTGTGTGTGTGTGTGTGTGTGTGTGTGTGTGTGTGAATGGATGAATGGCTCAAATGTTTAAATACTTTTTTTTAATTCAATATGCTATCCAACTGGAGTCTGTTCAAACCATATTGCTCTGTGTATTTTCCAGGGATGGTGAACCGAGAGGTGCTGGAGCAGGTGGAGCGCGGTTACCGCATGCCCTGCCCCCAGGGGTGCCCCGAGTCCCTCCACGAGATGATGAGGCATTGCTGGAAGAAGGATCCGGACGAAAGGCCGACCTTCGAATACATCCAGTCGTTTTTGGAAGACTACTTCACAGCCACGGAGCCACTGTACCAGCCCGGAGACAACCTCTAGGCTGGGGGATTTTATGGGGGGGGGGGCTTCAGAGAACGAGGTTTTCAGGCGACAAACTAGTCCCTAAACCACACGGGTATGTCTGCGAGAGCAGGAAGATGTTGTCTTCTGAAGTAGAGGGTTGTCCCCTGGTTGTCTCCCCGGGGGACACATATGTGGGGGAGTGTCCATCTGGTGCTGGTTTGAGAAACTGTGGGAACCACGCTGATCCGAATAATTCATATAAACTGGCCACAACACTGTGACGAGAATAAGAGGGAGTGTCTTCTAATTTAAAATCAACGGCTTCTTCCACATTATTTTTTACGTTTTCTGATTCTTTTTTTTAGATGGTACATTTCACCTCTCTCCTCCAAGCCCCACCCCCTTTTTTATTTTATTTCACACACAGTTCTTGGATATTGCAGTCGAGATCTTTTGTACGAGCGAGTTTGGGTTGAATCTGTAAGTTGTGCGTTCGAGTCGTCAATGGACGTGATGGAGAAGGTGTGAGGCGGAGTACACGAGTACTTTGAGAATGGACGAATGTACCGGGGGGTCGAGGCCGATGTACATAAAGTATGTGCACAAAGATGTATTTTTAGCACGTGTGAGCAGGGGGATGAATGAGAAGACCGTGTTAAACATCTTACAAATTATATTTAATACGGTCACTTGAATGGCAAATCACGGCGGCTTCATTCGTCTTTTTCCTTCTTTTCTTTTTTATTTAAACAGGGACTTGAAATCATAAAGAGGTATTTTGCTAATGTACACATGCAGATTTTTCTTTCTTCCTGTTTAACATTTTATAAATGTTTTGACATTTCAGCTGTGAAAAAGAAAATAGCATCTCTTGTTTTGTTCGGTGCACATTATGTCGACATCGACGGTTCAACGTTGAACCTGCCAGATGGTCTAGAAATCTGTTGCATCTATTACACATCTATTACACATTCACATCATCAGGTAATCATCTTTTCTTCCACCACGCTATGACTTAACACGTGTCTTTAGTTCTGAGTTTACGACGTCAAACTATGATTTTAATTTGTAAATGCAACTATGCAAAATCAACCAGTGATCGGTTCATGGAACAAAAAGTGCGAGGCGGTATTTGCCCGTGTCGAGTTTCCCCGTTTGTGGTTTTCTTATTCCCAGTTGTAGAGATGATGGATCACTTCTGGGGTGAAGTAAGTAGAACCAGACGAAACAAACGGCTCGCACACACTCCACGTCGGGGATGGAGAGAATACGAGTCTTGATAACGCGTCGTCAGAGGTACTTTCACTGTCGGTCCAGCAGTACGGGACATCTGAGGAGGAGTGAGGGCATCTTCTCATTGTCATTCGATAATTCAATAAGTGAGCTTAATTGGACAAAGATGTGAACTTTTCTTGTTTGTTTGTTGTGTGTGTCGCTTACAAGAACCTAATATGTGATTGTTCCTCAAGATGGGACTTGAACTAGTGGGGAGATGATATTGAAATAACTGAGAATACTAACTAATATGATTTTGTACAGAAAAAAATAAAAAGGTTTACTCAACTTGTTTCCTTGAGCTCCTTTTTTGGTTCTTGACGAGGGAACGACGTCAACTGGACCCCCAGGAAGCAGAGAGACATTTATGAATCACTCTGGACTCCTCTGGTAGAACATCTGCATTTCACTCCTTTTATTTATGTCCTCTATTTGGCAACAGGTATGACGTACATCTTCTTTTTCCATTTAGTAAATACGATTTCCATGGTTTAACTTGTGAATTTACATTACAACAAGATGATGGCGACTATACAGGACAACAAGCTGTTATTTTCACAAAGAAGGTGCTTGTAGAAGTTTAGAAATGGAGGCGGTGGTTTCATTCATCCTCGTCCCTGTAAAGAAAGAGGGCATTTGTCAGAATGTGTTTTGTAACTATATACTAGAACATAGCAATCACAACACAGAACAAATAAGCACTTTAGCCTGAAGCTCAATGTCTTGACAAAAAGTCTTTTAAAAAACAAAGTTTGTGTAATATATATTGTCTTGTTTTGTCTTGTTTTGTTTTCTCCTTGTTTTCATCTTATGATGTTAAAAAACAACCATCATCCTTGTGTGGTGTTTTTACAAGGTTATACATTTGTGTATTTTCTTTTTGTAAAATAATACGTTCAGTATAAGAAACTGTAAATGCTGGCTATTTCACTACAAATATATTTTTTTTATAAAAATAAATCTTTTAAAAAAACACCCAAAACAAGTCTTTTAAAAAACATAAAGTCCACAGTAGTAGGGCAACAGATTGTAAAGAGATGAGCGATGGCGGCTCATTGCTGTTCTCACCTCACCAACTCCTTGTACTTGTTCAGAGCCTCGTGGACCACGTACTGGATGAAGGCCGGGTCCCCCAGCTCCAGCTCCCCGGGAACAGAGAGGGGAAGTGGGGGAGAGTTCAGCACGTTCACCTCCACTCTGCTCTCCGTGACGGATGCGTCCTGTTCGTGGCTCTGGGGCGCCACCTGGAGGGGGGAAGATGTCCCCTGTTACACCGACCACCGCCAGTCTCCATTAGTAACTTTCTCCACACTTATCTAATAGATATTTTCTCTCCACCTTGCCTTTTTTAAATATATATTTTTTATATTAGTAATGTGTAAATGTCTCATGTTTGATTCATTAATCGTTGGTGGACGTATCCTTCATTAATGTATCTTATGTGATGAGTTGTTGCACTATCAAGTTAATGTGCACTTAATATTTGCACTAGTTTAGCAACCCCAGAATATATTTATATCTGCATTTTTTAAGAACCTGTATATCATGTATTTATTAGGATACTTCTGTTGCACTTCTGGTTGAATGCCAAACTGCATTTTGTTGCTCTGTACTTGTACATGTGTAATGACAATAAAGTTGAATCTAATCTAATCTAATCTAATCTAATGAAGACTCCCTGAAGACTTCATTTCATTGCTCCGCTATGCACGCGGTTATTCTGTCGTTCATTGAGCTCCTTCTCACCGCGGTGATACGGAAGATGTTCTCAGGAGGGACCACCGTCTGAGCCACCCAGCTGAATTCAGCCGCCATGTCGCCCAAACATTTGGCGGTTTCCTCAGCGTGGCGCTGGACGATGGCCGAGACCTCGTCGTACTGCTCTTTGGACACATCCCGCATCTGGGCGACGTCGTCCAGCTCCCCGTGCAGCTCCCGGACACTGGGGCACTCTGGAGAGAAGAGGAGGGGTCAGACGAGCGGTTGAGTGTAAAAATAGGTCAGCCGAGGTCAAACGCGGCGCTGGCGGTGCTTCACCTGTGACCAGAGCTCCCTGGCACGCCTCACACCGGCCCTGCAGCTGCCAGCACTCTGACGGCTGCTTGCGAAGGTCTCGGCACAACTTCCTGTTCTGCAGCAAACGCGGGAAACTTTCCCTCACTACACAAAAACGAGAAACGTGTTCACCTGATGGATTTGTGCCGTGTGGGGTCACGCCCTAGTGGTAGGAGTCATAAGAGGGGTCAACCCTAGTGGTAGGAGTCATAAGAGGGGTCAACCCTAGAGGTAGGAGACATAAGAGGGGTCAGCCCTAGCGGTAGGAGTCATAAGAGGGGTCAACCCTAGTGGTAGGAGTCATAAGAGGGGTCAACCCTAGAGGTAGGAGACATAAGAGGGGTCAGCCCTAGTGGTAGGAGACATAAGAGGGGTCAACCCTAGTGGTAGGAGTCATAAGAGGGGTCAACCCTAGTGGTAGGAGTCATAAGAGAGGTCAACCCTAGAGGTAGGAGACATAAGAGGGGTCAGCCCTAGTGGTAGGAGACATAAGAGGGGTCAACCCTAGTGGTAGGAGACGTAAGAGGGGTCAGCCCTAGCGGTAGGAGACATAAGAAGGGTCAGCCTTAGAGTTAGGAGACATTAGAGAGGTCAGCCTTAGAGGTAGGAGACATACTAGGGGACAGTCTGAGTGGTAGGAGACATAATAGGGGACAGTCCCAGTGGGACACATTTTGACATAGTTGGCCTCGCTGGCGTCCCCTCCCAGCTGCTCCTCACGACCTTTCTTCTTCTCTTCGTGCTCCGCCCCGTGGACGTCCTCAACCTCCCGGGTCACCACAGCTCCAAACTCCTGCACCACGCTCCGGCCGAAGTCAAAGAAGGAGTCCAGCACCTCCTCCAGTCCCACGCCCTGCAGGAAGCCCGAGTCCCGGCCGGCGTCGAGGAGCTCGGCCTCCGTCTCCTCCGTCTGAACGGCGCTGGTGTTCAGGAAGGCGCTCCGGAGGGCGGGGTCCAGCCGGGCCCTCATGCTGTGGACCAGGGCCTCGCAGCGGCGCACCAGCAGGCCGACCTGAGCGGCCAGGCGGTTGAAGGATTCCTCGATGTGGTCGACCTCGGTGTCCTCAGGGCCCCGACTCACCAGGACGGCCCCTGCGTCCAGGCGAGGCTCCCGGGGGCCAAAGCGCATGGACACTCTGCGGAAAAAGTCATCCACCTGCAGTATGAGAAGTATACGAGTTGTTTATTTTACCATTGTGTTGCGTCAGGCGGATCATCTTGGAGGTTGTGCCAATATTTTTCTTCTTATGTATAGTAAATAGGATTCCAATGAGATATACTCTGGGGCAATCACAACTTAAAAATATGAACATGGGTCAAATAAGACATTTTAAGAAAACACGAGCAAAATAAGCTGGTGTAACCACCGGTCTAAAGGAAATATATGCTATATACATTGCAATCTGAGGGAAGTGGCAGAGACTCAGCAGCAGAGGAAAACACAGGAGTTGAGGTGAGGTAAGAAAACTATCTTTACTAAGACCCCGTTTCCACGATGGGAAAACGCCTATATTTTCATGCGTTTTGGCTTTTAATTTACACAAAAACTGAGGTTTTATCATGGAAAACGATTATTTCTAAAAACTCAGTTTTTGTGTTATCGTGTGAACGAGGTCAAACAGAGTTTTAGGTGGTCAAACGTTACAGTATGCGACTAAAGATGCTTCACGTCATGTGAGCGTCCTATGGGACGTATGCGGACGGCGTATATATGCGGGTTCATATAAACAGAAACTTTTTTGAAAACAACCTTGTGTGTACAACATTATTTTTGAAAACGGAGGGGCAGACATATTTGTTCCTGTAAATACCCGGCTATGTGTAAATGTAGCCTAAGAAAAGGTCACACAAGGTCGAAAAACTCAGGCCGGAAGGCAAGGAAACACACAGGAATCACTAGAAACCGACTAAACACACCGGCTAACGAGACACAGGTGGAAACAATGAGGGCAGGGCTTGTAATCACACAGGAGGCAGAGGAGAGATGATGGCAGGTGAAGGTAATGAACAATCAGGGACAGGGCAGATAAACACAGGGACAGGAAGTGCAGGGAAACAAAGGACGCCAGAGACAAGGACTTCAAAATAAAACAGGAAGCACACAGGATGTAACACATTCATCACAAATTCATCTTTTCAGTCATTAATGCGTTTCTTCATCTTACATGTTGATGTATCTGCAGAGTTTAAAATGAACAGCGAGGCGTTGACAACAAATATAGCAATGTATTGCTAAAAGGGTAAACTTTCAATTTAATTTTATTATGTATGGCTGCAAAGAGTTTGCAGGTAGCACAGTCTTAGCGGTAGTTTTCATACCTTGGCTTGAAAACGTCCAAATCCTCTGCGGCAGGTGGAGGTGTAGAAGGTTTTACAGGCGTCCTCCAGACAGGGCCTGCACTCCACCCACTCAGGCTGCAGGGAGTCTTGACACTGCCTCTCCGCCTCCTGCAGCCGCTCCATCACCTCCTGAGCCAGCTGCTCCGCCCTCTGGAGACAGGAAGGGAAACATCTTTCATCCTCTTGGTTTGACTTCCGTCCGCCTTTCTCTCCCTGCGGAAGGTGGTCTCGCCTTTTTCTTGTCGCTGCTGTGATGGAGGGACTTCATGAGGTGTCCATGCTTCTGCTCGTTCCTCCACATCACCTCCATCATCTGCTTCACCCCGTACAGAGCTCTGCTCACCTCCTCCTCCACCAGCTTCTCCCCATTCAGGGACAACTCTGAGAGACGGGGGGAGAAAGACACCTGGGTGAGATGTTTCGAAAAAAACACTTTTGTTGACAGATTTTTACTATCTATTGACTCTTTAATTATTAATACGATGCGATGTGTATGGATCTGAATGAATTAAATACATCTAATTGAATACAACTCAAATTAATTCAGTGTTTAATTAGACACAAATGTGTGATGTGTAACTGCTGATGAAAAAACAAACAGTCACTTTAAACTCTGGTGCATATCCTCATATATTTAGATTCCATGCTGACTCACGCTTTAAGGTGTCCTCTGAGATGCCAGTGGGTCGGTCCTGTGGGGCAGAATTAAGGACCCCCAGGGTCGCCACCAGAACAACCAAACCCAGCAGCAGCTTCATTGTTGAGCTCTGTGCTTTACATATAAAGAAAAAGAGAAAAGTGATGAGGACACAGACACACACACACACACACACACACACACACACACACACACACACACACACACACACACACACACACACACACACACACACACACACACACACACACAGGAAACCAAAACAGTAGGTGCTTTATAGTCCGCTCCAGAAAGCTAATAGGATTTGAGCTTGAGTTATTAATCATCAATACTGTACGTGTTCCTCGGCAAGTCAGCCACTCGGGGGCGCTACACATCTGTCTAGACATAATAAACTACAGCCAGATGTCCATAACGCCCCATAAAGGTCAGATAATGACTTCATTTGAGCTGGTTGGACTACAAAGATGTGTCTCAATGATACTTTAGGAAACCTGCAGACATACCAGTTACATAAAAGTTATCATTTTATTTGATTTTAAACTTTAAATCAGACTTCTGTGGCGTAATATGAGAGCGCGTGATTAGATTTTAGCATTTACTCATAAATTGAGTTTCAGTTTGTTCTAAATCTAAATGTTTCTATTGCTTTTCTGCATAATTTGAACCCCACAACGAGTGAAGAAGAGTTCCTTCTTCAATGGACACCTGTGTCACTTATCAGGCTAACCGATAACAGCTTTGCCCGTGTTTAAAAAAACAAAATTCCTACCATTAGGGGGTCAACAACAGGGGTCACACCCCCTAATAAGAGTCATCATAGGGCTCCGCTCAGGGCTGTGTTTCCGTCTGGACTCTGTTGCAGGTCAGGCTCCATCAAGTCAAGTCTCAAGCGCTGATATCATATCTTCTTTACAGGTT
This sequence comes from Liparis tanakae, assembly GCA_036178185.1. NCBI lineage: Eukaryota > Metazoa > Chordata > Actinopteri > Perciformes > Liparidae > Liparis > Liparis tanakae. The sequence goes on along the minus strand of CM070098.1, from coordinate 16,523,724 downwards.
TGTTTACCTGTAAACAATATAAACTGCACCTGCCCCAGTTCCGCCACACGAGGAGTTACACGACTCGGCATCCAGCAGGGATTTACAGTAAATGGGGATGTACTCTATTTATGTTGTTAAGGGTTTAAGCTGCTGGTACAATCAGCTCTATTGTGCCCTCCTCTCCACCTCCTCTGTTGTTTCTAACAGGCACTAAGAGGCATACCTATCTATACATACATGTATCATTATGAAATATAAACTAATCTAAAGAGGCACACATTGATATTAATCTAAAACACGTCTTTAAATTAGCAAGAAAACTCCATGCAGTCAAAACGACGAGAACATGAACCTAATAAAACTATCGTAACATCATATATACGGAAAAAAGCATGACCCGATAAAAACAATCAACTCAAGTGTAATAAAACCATCACAGTTATGATGTTTAATCAAAACAAGAGCAGAGAAGGCCCAGAGAGGCCATCCCAGCAGAGGAACTCACCAGCAGAGGACCGGAGGGCTGCAGGTCTGTGAGGACCTGGAGATCTATTTGTGCTCGTTGCCCTGCGGCGTCATCCTATTACTGTCCTTGATGTCGCTTAATCCAGCATTCAACCCACGGCCAGAGAGGTTTGTTCCACATAAGCGGTTGCTTCGTCATGTCAGACGTGTTCACACATGCGGAGACATGCTGGCATTCAGACATTCAGTCATTCAGGCAGAATCAATAACTTCTTTTAAATCACTTCTTAAAACCCACTTTTATAGAACTGCTTTTAAGTGATGTCGTCCTTTTATGTTTTTATTTTAATTGGCTATTTGTTTGGTTTTAGTTGTATTCAATGCTTTTATGGTATGGTCTTTTTTGTTTGCCGCCATTTAAGTTGTGTTTATGCTTTGTTTATCTGTAGAGCACTTTGTAAACCTTGTTTTTAAAAGTGCTATATAAATAAAGTTATTATTATATTATTATTTAATATACGTCATCATATACGGACACGTGTATTTTTTATTATTTGGGGGATATATCTGTCCCTTTTAATCCCTACATGCAGAGAGGTGGTGTCATCACATCGCGATACCACGTAGTGTTTCTGGCACTTGATTGATGAGAGAATTAGTCAGTGTGGGATTATTATTATGAAGCGTGTGGTAAATCTCCAATAAGAGGAGACCCCACCTGAGCTGTGTGATGACCTCATGAGAGCTGCATCCTTTTGACACACAGGTGACTGTAAATATGGAACCAACTCAGAATAGCTGAGTCATTGTTTTGAGGCCTGTCATGTATAAATGAGCACCAGATGTGGATCCAGAGTAGTTTTGGTCAAAAAGGGAAACATAGCTGTTTAGCGTCTTGGGATGTGAGGACCGACTCGGGGTGAGCAGGTTCCTCTGTCCCCATCGCTTCTCTGGTGCCCCATCTCCCTCAAAAAATGGTCCCTCTTTGCATTCTGTGAGCCAGAGAATAGAGTCCTCACTGGATAATAATCGAAACCAGCCAGAGCGTGAGCTCAGTCTGCAGCCTCGCTGACACCTCCAACACCTGGTTCCCATATAACACTGCAGGCAGGAACGTTCTTCCCATGTTCCCCCGCAGGTTTACTCAGACGTAAAAACAAAAAAACAGACCTCTGCCTACACGCACAACCCCGATGGAAGTGAATCACAAAAGAAGTGTTTTCACACTATAGTTGAACTTTAGATATTGATCCCGATAAACATGAAGGTGAGCGTTGATCTGATGTCGCACTGCTGGGTTGGTAGAGGGACGTGTAACCGTGGAGGTTCAGCAGCAGGTCCATGTGAGCGGCTCACGATGGGGTCCTGTGTTAAGTCGTGCGCTCCGGATCAAAGCACCCTATCCGGAACTGAAGAGATAAACAGGTGCAGGGGAGGAACCGCCTCACAGAGACCTGGAGTGATGGATGAAATGCTTGACGTCTGAGAGCTGCGTTGAGTTTTATTTGAGCAGGATCGGCGTTATTGGAGCTCGTTCAACAGAAAAGCTCGGAGGGGAATGTGGAGCAGATATTTCCTCCGTCTAAAATACAATAATGAGCATGCAAGAAGCGAGCGAGGCTTGGAAACTCCAATTAAAAAGAGTAACAGTTATTGCTTGAGGCATAGTTTGCCTTTCAGCCAACTGCATGTTAACAAACAGCAGATGTGAGGAATAAATATACTTCATTGTCTTCTATGAACACGGAGTGATCACTCTGTCACTAACTTAAAGCTGCTATGATTAATATATGATGTAATTGACAAAAAAAGAACTATGTGTAATATGAAAAAGCTTTCGCTCATTGTGATAAACCTCCAGGCTGCAGCATCTTTTAGCTCATTGTTTTAGTTTAATTGCCTTCAACTTTGTTGTTTTGGTTCAAGCCCACCGCTCTGCTCAGTGTTCAGCTGAAGCGACAGTTGATGACGAGCTGGAGAATAGAAGCACTCAGCAGCTGAAGAGACAGAAAAAGAGAAGTCATATTAGGCTTCTATTAATCAGAGACACTGTTGGCCAGAAACACACAACTCCAAAATGAAAACTAATTGTGTGCTGGAAGTGTAATAATATATATGATATATATGATATATATATATATATATATATATACATACATTCCTCAAGTCAACTTTACAGCTTGTTTCTGCCTCCACGGGGCAAAATAATGATTAAATAGTGTAACATTGTGTTGTGGGAGTTGCATATTGAGTTATTTTTAGATGATTATGTGTTTTCAATGCACACCTGAATAAGGAACCAGATATGTCCGTCTCAATCTTGTCTAAAAGTATTAAGTCTTTTCTGGTCATAGTGGTCACAATGGTCCTAGTGGTCATAGAGGTCATAGTCAGAGGTCATAGTGGTCACAGGGTTAGTGTTAGAGGGTGATTTGGGAGAAAGTTACTTGTGTTTACTAATATGTGTGGACTGTCACAGCTGTGGTTCCCCTCCAAGGCAACAACGTTTCTCTCTCAACACGTTTCCCCCTTATCATGTTTTTCCTCCATCCAACATTACAATGGAGGTAATCACAATTAATTATTGATTAACAAGACAGTGACTTTAATTTTAGTGTAAGAAAACCGAAGTATGAATGAAACGGGAATGTGTTCTTTTTTATAACAGGGCTGCTTTTATTCGGACTCACACACACACACACACACACACACACAAACAAACAGAGAGAGAGAGAGGGAGAGAAAGAGAGAGAGAAAGAGAGAGAGAGAGACACACACACACATGAACGCACACCCACCCACGCATATGAACGCACCCACACAAACGCACTCACGCACACAAACGCACACACACACACACACACACACACACACACACACACACACACGCACACACACGCGCACATAAATCAGGGGTGCAGATGAGGGAACACGTGGTTTCTCCGCGCAGCACCACTTCCTCTCACGTTGGGATTCCTTCACTTGTTGCTGCCGCGGGTACCAGGCCAGAAGACTGAGCAGAGTGCTGAGCTGGACTCGGATCCAGCCTCAACCTCAGCAACTCTCCGAAGAGAATATAGAACTATAGAAGAGTCTCCCTTGCTCGTCTGCAACTTGCATCACGTGCATCACAGTTCATTCCCGAGTTACCTGCCCTCGGAGAGCGTGCCCAGTGTGAGGACTCCCGGATGGAGCTTTGAACTTTCCCTCCTCTCCTCTCCAACTCACAGTGGATCTTTGGATACTCGAAGTTCCACGGTGCTGTTCGCTCACGGGGAGCTTTTTGGGGGTAAATGCCAATGTGATGCTGCGGATGTGACTTCAACCAACAGCTTCACAACGGCACAGTCCTGTAAGCCACAATGAAAGGTAGGCTCACTCACGGGAGGAGGCACGAGAGACCGAAAGTGCACTGAAGCACGCGCCGCGATTTCCATCGATCATCATCGGATCTATTCGTTTCTTCCTCCGCTCGTGCAAATATTCCTGTCGCACTTTTCTTTGTCACTTTTCTGCATCTTTCTCCCGGTTTGAGACGCGAGGAATGCGTGGGCTGCATCTCTCGTCTCACATCTGGTTTCAATAAGGGGATCTCTGCTTGGGATTGTTTTGCATCTGGCTGCTGCTGCTGCTGCACATCAAACACTGATCTACACTCACATAACTACTCACAACAGAGCGCAACTAAAATACACATGGCAGCAACTTCATCTTAGTCAATTAAAACGTTGTGTGTGCCTTTAAAGTGCCTTCCCCTCTTCTTTTTTTAAAGACGTTCACACACGTTGGATCAAACGTGTTGGCATAATGAAATAAGAGGCAGCTGAAGGAAACACAGATTCAGTTGAACTCCCGTATGGACGGCTTTATTGTGGTGGGCCATAACGCGCGCGCGTGACCCTTGATGTGCTGCCTTCCGACGCGTTGGGGAATGTAACAACAGAGAAGGAGTGAGTGAGCGAGTCATGGTGGCCGTTAGTTATCCAGTCATGCATTTCAATAAAGGTTTATTTTAAGGTTGCCAGATGTGATTCTCATGTGGTGCCCTGATGTTTCGTTCATGTCATTTTCTCCCTCTCACAAAGACTTCTACAGGTCAACAACACTGCATGACTCCCATGACTGCCCCCTGGTGGTCCGTTTTAGAATACCATCACACCGCGTTGCATTGTGGATATGAATATGCACTCCTAGCTCTCACAGTTCATATTGAATGTGACTGCCATGTTAGACACTCCCTGTTGCTCCAGTACAGAGGCGACGGGGCTGTAGTGGGTGTTATTAGTTTTGGGTAATTGATTTATTCTAGATTGATTTGCTCTCGGGTTTCTTTTTTGTTGTTCTTGTAGTTGTTTTATAAGAACTGGACAGCACTGTTTAAACATCTGCAGGTGTTCTGGAGGACCAGCATGCACCTGTGAAGGTCTACTGTTTTCCATTTCAACAGAGCGAAAGAAGCAGCACCGAGGAGCCTGTTATCACAAAGTCCCCTTAAAACGTTTTATTAAAACTTCAATAATTCCTCCCTAGAAAAAATGCACTCGTCATTAATGAAAGCCATGAGATGTGGTCAAAAGCTCAGGATGAATTTGTGGTTGTTTGTCACACTAAACACTTAATGTATGATCATCAGGCATCTTCTGACTGCATAATGTGTATGGTCCATGGCCCTTTGATGTTAACCTTGTTTTATTTTAATTATTGACTAATAGCCACTACAGAAACAAACACTTATATGTTTAATATACAGGAAGAAAAAAGCACTAAAAGCAATAGTCAATTGTGATTTTCACAAAAAGATATTGACATATTTTAAATCATCATACCCAGTAACACTTATAGTAAATATAGTAATAATAATATATAGTATAATATAATAATATAGTAATTATAATGCTGTTTAACTATCAACTATGTGTATTTAGGACGCATAAATGCTGTTAACTTTTCAACTAAATGTGTCTCAACATTTTTTTACCTGCAAAATCAGTGCTTACTGGCATCCATTTAAATGGTGTTGAGCAATCCCTCTTTGTTCTTATGCCCCCACCGCAGCAATATTAAACTCAAATAACAGATTTTGACTCTAATTTATCTCAAATCAAGTCTGTTTTCAATCCTTCAGACAAAATGCAATGAACTCCATTTCCTCAAATGGCTAGCATACTTTAGGTAACACTACCATTGTATTGGGACACAAATAGTGTTGCTTGGAAACACAAATAGGACACTGAGTATTGGGGTTGTTGGGGAAAAGATTCCTCCAATAAGATGTGGTTTCAGATTCTCTACAACGGTTTCACCTCCTAACTTGCTCTGCTCTCCGCCATGAGACGTCGGCTCAGAAGTCTCACGGGATTAAAATCAAGAACAGGCCTATTAAGCTATTAATTTACGGAGGAGACATGCAATGCACCACGAATAAGACGATTTAAAAGCGAGGGCTCTTTAACGTCAACATTTACTTTATTGTTTTGTATCTGGATGTTGTGGAGTTAAAAGTCCTTCCTCCTCGGCATCTCTCTGTTGGAAGGGGTGTCTGGAGGTCGAGAGTCACACAGGAGGGGGTTCCTCCCCCAAGGTGGTGAGATTACATGTGATTCTATATGACACGGGATACTCTGCTTACGGCCGAGTGAGCGCAACGTTCCTCTGAGTGTTTTCTGTATTTCTCTCTCCATGTACACAAGCCGTGCAGAGAGCGTCACCGATTGGGGTTTGTGTTGTAATAAACAAATAAAGCTATTTCAGTCTGAGGCAATTAACTGTGTCCCGGTTTCTAATTCCTTTATTTCTGTGTTCTCCCTCCAGACGATTTTGCTGACGAGGAGGAGGTGCAGTCCTTCGGTTATAAGAGATTTGGTGAGTATCAAGTGACGTCTTGTCTTCCAGCTGTGAACCTTGACTGGTTCATATCCCTTATGGCACATCCGGCATGGCAATCCTCCAAATAATCGCAAAAAGACTATTTTCTCTAAATACAATATTTTGCTTGGCTATGATAATTCACAAGGTCAACAGAAGGCCAGACCTCATTTCCCAGAAAACAGCACTTATTTTTGGCTGCTACTTTCTTTTTTAGTTCCCTGTTACAGCACATGGAAAGGACAACCGCAGCACTCTGGGTGTTCCTGACCAGTTGCCTGACTTTGTAAGCATATCAGCATCTCGGTGTACTTTTGTTTCACTCAGCACAAAACTACACATAATAACTTGGTCCAAAACCAAAGAAAATCCATCTTGAAATGGTTCAGTGCTGATTTCCTTTTCTTCAAGTGTATCTGGTTCGAAGATCCAAATGTTTTCCAGACAGGTTCATAATCTCACTCACTCATCGGGCAATATAAATTATGCCCATTGACCAGATGTTGGTACTTTCTCCAGCTGTGTGTAGCATGTTACACATTTTTTACATTCACACATTCCTTGAGTTTGAGCGGATCTCCTGACGTGCCAGGCGCCGTCTTCTCCACCGGGAGAAGTTTTAGGAAAATATGCAAAACCTCTCCCGAAAAATATCACTGAGATTTGATTCTCGGTTTAAAAGACTGTTACGTTTAGGCATCAATAGTTATTCAAAGAAACTGATAATTTAATGCCTCTGGCCCACGTACAGAGGTCAGATTAATGTTGCCAGCCACCACAGCGACACTGGTGTGTGAGTCTGTGTGTGAGCCTGGTGTTTATATGTGTGTCCGTCACTTCAATAGCATCACAGGTGTAAACACGATGGTGTGATCCCATCGAAAGGTAGTTTTGAGTTTATTTTTGTTTTACATTTTGTTTCTAATACCGGATTTATTTTTTATATCGAAACAAGGAAAAAGCCACATCTCTCTCTTTAATGCATTCATGTGTTATTTTGCTTTAAGTATTTGATCAAAGATGATTGATGAATGATGAAACATGAATTAAGAGTAAGTCAGTTCCCTCAACACTCATCCGTCCATTGGCCTATGTTGGGAGTTTACATCCATAATTACAGAGTGACGACTAATTTGCAAATACAATCTCTCAATGCTGTTCCTGGGAACTAGAGTCCGGTTTAATATTTTTAAACATGGTCACCATCAGCCAATAATTACCTTTCTGCAACCCTATAATATTTGTGTGTGGGACCCAAGTTTTATGGAGCTTGGTCTCTTCATCAGTGATAATATTGTATTTGTGATAATACGGCCTCAATGCAGATAAAAATAGACCTGGAGATGAACAGCAACACATTTCACACCCATTGGAGATAGAATAGACATTCTGTAACATATACAAAATGTTGCACTAAAGAACCATTTCTGTAGTTTTAACCTTAAGCTTTTGTGTCTTGATCTATGTCCTTCACATGTAGCACCAAATGTAATTCATCAATATAATATAGTATGATAAAAACACCTGCTATGACATGTCCATAATACACTAAGCAAATACTTATATTGCATTATCATCTACTTATAACACTGAATAAGTTTTGTAAATATTCATAATGCTTTCTAGCAATAATATAATAAAATATTATACATTTCTATAATGACTTATATGGTCTTGTATGAATTATAATCTTTTTATAAGGAAATGGTTCAAATCAATCAAATATTTTAATGTATAAATGTTTGTTTTTTAAATGATGTAAATGATAATTAGTGTTATAAAACATAATTAATATGTGTGAATGTATGAACTCTATCTTCTGTATTTTACAACCAATCTACAATAAACACTGTCTTAAATCCACTGTGTCTCACCGCTCCTAGACACTGTTTAGTGTTGCAGCAGTAGCTTTTCTCTCTTTGGTAGCGTGGCTTGTGAGGAACAATAACTTCAGTTGGATGTATTTGTGTTTCTCGATAACTTTCTCCTGCTTCTGTCCCAGAACAGAGATCAAGTTGCAACACTTTGAGGTGAAACGGTCACAGTGGTCGCTATGATTTAAGAGGCGTCTCAGAGCATGTGTGTCTTCCAGACACTCGGCAGTCGTACGCCAGGAAGTGTGTGTGCAGTAGGAGTCCACATTGTGTGCCATCATGATACATTTACACATTATAAGTGTGTCTTTACTTGACTTCTTTACAAGAAAAGGAGTGTTAAGATTTCCGGCATCGAAAAACTTAAAAAAAGAAAATGTCAGAGTCCATGTTGAAGAATTACTGAACACATCTGTACTTTTGACCTTCACTACTTGACCTCTGGCTACTAAGCAGCTGTACTACAGGACCAAGGGTTGAAAGAACACTCAAACAAAAATGTAGCTGTCGACTATAAAATACTCACTGCTAAAACGTGTCAAAACGTTCGCAGAAACATCTCCATTAAAACAACAGAAACATCCTGTGACTGCTGAACCATCGAGTTAGATCATTTTCTGAAGACTCAGCATGTATTGTTTCTACACTGGTGTATTCAGTTGTTTTTTTTTGTTTGAGGATTTTAGGAATTATGCTTCTGATAGATGAGAACATTTATACCACTCTGTCATGTCTGTGCGTTAAGTATGACGCTAGTGCTAGGAGACAATTAGCCTAGCTTTGTATAAGGCCTGGAAACAGGGAGCAACAGCTAGTAGTTTTTGTGGTTTTACATTTCTCTTTGTCGAAAGAAGAAACTAGATAAAACATATCTATATGTGAGCTTTAGAGGTGCTGATGAACATATTATTGAACTCTTGACAGAGCCATGCTAGCTGTTTTTACCCTGCTTCTAGTTTTGAAGCTAAGCTAAGGCTAGCTCTTCCCCCCTGCTTCCTGTTTAAATGCTAATACAAGCTAATGTTAGCTGTTTCCCCCTGCTTCCAGTCTTAATGTTGAGCTAAGTAAATGTTAGCGTTTCCCCCCTGCTTCCAGTCTTAATGCTAAGCTAAGATATTGCTAGCAGTTTCCATCTGCTTCCGGTCTAAATGCTAAACTAAGCTAATCATCCCCCCCAGCTCAACATTTTGAGCAGAGACCAATCTTTTTCATCTCGCTAGTAATTAGTAATGGTATTTTCTAAACGCTTGAACTATTCCTTTCACATGTCATTTATCGGTGGCTTCCACACTATAGGCTACTTGTGTGCTGGCAGAGAAATGCGTTCTTTGATTCTCGTGCGTCCTCAGTCAGGAGAGGAATGTAGTTCTTGACTCATTTTGACATCTGCTTTCCACAAGAGGTCTATTATCCCACGAGAGTATGTCCAAACCTGAGAAGTTGCTGAGCCACTTCCTGTATCCACACATGAAGTTTACTCAGTCCAAACCGTATACACCCTGAGTGAGAGCTGAAGAGGGCAATGTGGGCCTTCAGGGTCCACGCCAGTGCTGCGCTTTGTTAGCTGTGAGTCGAGGGGAAGAGGGGGATGGAAAAGGGAAACAAATACAACCTCAATTGGAGTTGATTTCACAAAAGTTAATTAAGCTAAATATTTTACAACTTTTTTCTTTATTTTAGTGTTTCCCGGGGCTCAGTAGTTGCTTCTACCTTTTTTAATATGCTTCATTTTTTTTCTAATTCAAGAGGGAAACATTTGTCAACAGTTTTGTTTTTGGCCGACGAGTCACATTCCTTACTCGACCTATTTTTGGGAGCACAACAGCAAGTGGTTTTAATTTACAGGGACTTTATTACCAGAAAAAATGTTTTGGGAATGCCTCCCTGTTACCTAAAGCCCCCTCCAGGGGATGCATGCATGCAGTTTGTGTTATTTCGCCCTAATGAAAGATTACTCACTCATGTTTTCAATAATGAGCGTAATGAGTCGGAGAGGGAAGAAAGACAGAGAAAACATTAAAGGATTACAGAGAAGCAGACGTTACCAACGGGGTGACTACAAGTGAGCCAGATAAAGCAACAGAGCACTGCTGAGTTGACTTGTTGTTGATCTTATTGCAGACCTGCAGATCTGCAGGAGCTGTCTGTGACTGGTTAAAAAGATGGTGGGTCAATCCTGGATTGACCAATGACAGGCAGCCGGGAATGCTTCCCAGAGATGACACAAATCACTGCATCCTGGCATGCCATGAGAGAGGAGGACTGGGGGGGGGGACAGATAAGCATAGGTCAGCTGCAGGTCAGCTGCACTCAAGAGCAGCCGCTCTGTTTGACACCCAGCTTAACACAGATGGTGATGACTCTGATGCAGACGTGTGATGAAGATAAATCTGCTGCCAGTCAGTGGAGGCATGTGTTCACACATCGGAGGCAAATCAGCATGACATATGACTACTTCAGAAGGAAAACGGCATCAAGTTTAGTATGTCAGTTTTGTTTCTTTTTTTCACCCGGAGCTGTTAGACAGCAGGATCACAGTTTTCTTTTTTTTCATCACAATGTCCTTATTATTTCATCCTGGATGGATCTGGTTCAGGAATAATTTATCTACTGCCAATGTTTGGTCCAAATGCAGGAAGGTATTTGCCCTTTGTGCACTGAGACTGACAATAATCGTGTGTTCCCACCCGCTTTTTCGGCACACAACAAAGTATTTGTGTCGTTCGAGTTATATCACAGATACTCGGGTTGTTGTTGACCTCGACGATCAGCTTTTATACTTTTTTGTTGTTGTTGTGGTTAATCTGAGTTTTGAGAATCAATATGGTTCAGGTTTACAAGAAAACCTGGGATTGGTTATTCCCGAGTTGCTATCCCAAGGTTCATAGAACATCTGCATAAAGTTGAACCTTTCTTGATTTCCCCTTGTCAAAAAAACCTGCCATTTGAGTCTTTGAGTAATAAATGTCTAGAGTTCACAATAATCATGTTACTTCTCCAGTGTTTGAGTCTTTATGTGTGATCACAGTGTACTTATGTGCATTTATTGACAGCTTTACCAAAGAACAATTAAATCACTGTCATTTTTAGATATCCCACTAAATAAAATTGTATGTAATCCAGGTAATCACTAACCAGGTTAGATGAAGACTGTAAAAAGTCACATAGACACAAACCAACACCGGCCTTTCTCCTCCCTGTGTGAAACGAGACGTCAACGTTGATTTATTTGCCAGGTAACTTCTGTTCCGTAATGCCACTTATTATTAATTCAATAATTATTTAAACCCAAAACCTGAACCTTTCCCCAACAATAGTTTTGTCGTCTAAACCTAAGTTGTTTCTTGTGAAGGCTAGCGTTTATTTTGAAAAGTTTAAATGCATGAAACAAGCGGGAAATGACACGTGTTACTGGACATTTTAAGTAAGCGGGAGTTACATTGGCAGTGCTCAGCAAGCAGTGCTCAGCATCGGTGTATATATGGAACCGCCTGATGTCAAGCAGGGAACGTGTTCATATCTGGAACAGCATGAACTCCTGCATGCATGGCGCCGTTTCTTATCCAGCTTGGAGTTCAAAATGAGCTCCAGCTGACTCGATTTCCATCTTATCTTCACAGCAAGCTCTTATTAAAAACATACCGTACAGATATTGCCATGCAGAGAGAAAGACCCCTATTAACTCAATATGTCAATGAAAAAGGATTTCACGTCTAAAACCAGACAGTGGTCGTGTTTCAGTGGAGCTTTAGTCAGTAAGCTGTGTTTTACTTCGTCGTGGTTGTTTTGACCCAAGTCGGCTTAACCACCTCATCAAGCTTCTCCACACCATGTCCTGCTCCGTGTTTCGAGGGGTACGCCGGCCAACGGCGAAGAAGCACCGGCAACCGACAGTCGTCTGATCCGGTGTCTTTTTCCACATAACTGATGTTTGTTGAGCTCTCCTTTCTCGGCAAGGCGTTGGCTCAAACACAAGAATCACACACACACAAGTATTGGAGGTGTCTGACTGATTTTCTGTCAACTAGTTTCAGATATGCCGAAGAAATGCTCCGCTGCATGTGGCTGAGCTTCGGCGTTAAACTTAATGGAGGTTCTTTTGGCTCCAGAGAGGGCCAACGTCAACCTCGCTGCTTCCTCTCACACAAAAAACAGCAGAAAGCGAGAATGAAGAATGTGTATTTTTCTTTGTGCAGTGAGTCAGTGCAGCTCACCGCCTCTCAGACCTGCCTGCGCTGTGTTTGTTGCTCTGGCCTTGATTACGTTGGCAACACGCGAGCACACCACTCACAGGTTTTTGTTGTTTACACTTTTGTACAGTTTTTATTTTTTGATATACAAAAAAAATGTTGAGTGTTGTGCAAAGTGGCCAGCCGTGTGGAGTTATTATTTTTTATTTGGTTCTTCCCTTTGACCCTGCTCTCAAGTGTTTTTAAGTGACTGTTTCCAGTCAGGCGTCATGTGTTTGTGTTTTCACATCTGTACATCTGCTGCCAAAGAAAGATATCAGAACCGCCTGACTGAACATAATCGGAGCAGCTTTTATGTCCGCGGGATCAACTTCGCCGCGTTAAGTCGAGTAGCGCGATAATCGCTGCGCATTGCGCCAAGACAGATTTTTTCACTTGTTTTACGAGACTTCCGACACTTCACCCGTTAAATGGAGGTTAATTACATTTAATTTGTGGAGATTATAAAGCATTACACTTATCTTTTGTCTTTCTACACACACTGTTTTTTTCTTAATTTTTTTCTTACCATTGTGTAAACAAGTGTTTACATGTGTGCAAGATGTTTAAATGGTTACCCGTTGGCCCTTCTGTACATCAAGCACGGTCTGTGGATTAACCACATTAATGGGGATAATGTTCCCGAAAAGGAATGCGGCTATTGAATCTTTAAAGTTTCTTTAATGTGTGTAATAGCGCTAGCTAGGACACATAGTTAGCGCTAGCGAAGAATAGTTGTCTTGTCATGTAAATCAAGCTATGCTGATTCAAGAGATGTTATTTCTGTGCATTGGTTCTCCACACGCTGCATATGGTGTCAGTAACATCAAAGATAGGCCATTAGTATCTCTCTGGCTCTAGCACAGGAAGAAGACACCCCCATTCTTAAGATTCTGATGCGATTAGTTGTGTTTGCAACTGTGGAAACGTCCGGACAGCAACAGACCTGTTTGATTTAATAATGATTGGAGGTAGGTCTGGAATCCAGAAGCCTGGAGCCACTTAATGAACACAATGTTCTGTATTGGGGGGCCACAACAAGAGGGATCCCAGAAACCACGAAAATATCATTTAAAGGGACAGTTTATCCCAAATCAAACGTACTCATGTCTCCTCTAACCTGTAGTCACGATTGTTTTAGTGTGTGTTGCCGGGTTTTGGAGATATCGGCCATGAAAAAAATAAATGATCATGTTGCATGCAGGAACTATGGTTGAAAGAAAATAGTTCTAACGAAAAACTTTGCACTTTAATAACGCATTACATGATGTGTTGGCACAGACCACAGTGCAGCTACACTGGCCTGAGCTGGCAGTTAGACCTCCCTCCTGTTGTCGGCGTCTTACCCCACCCCCCCACCCAGAAAAAGCCAGACTTGGCTGGACGGCTGGCTGGGTCCAACCCGGTGTGGTTTCAATGGCTGGGCGAGGAAGTTTGCAAGTGGTGTGTGGTGAAGGTATTGAGTACAGCACCGACTCAGGCTGATGGTCATCAGGCTGGTGATCGATGGTTGCTGCTGATTCCGTGTCTTAAGTACTTCCACGCCGGGCCTCACAGAATTCATGACCACACAGAAACTCAACCGTACAGATGAGCCGTGGCGTTAACTGCACGGTTCAACTTGGCACCCGAGCAGCGGTTTGGGGTTTGCGTGAATGTGTGACGATATATTTTTAACCCACGTGACAAAATATGTCTCAGTTTATTTCTCTTTCTGTTTTTGTGGCGAGGTAGCGATTAGGAGGTGTCAGGCTTTTTGATGGATCTCACTGCGTAGGATTTTTAAATGTCTTCCCTGCAGTCTCAGATAGTTATTATTATTTTTTCTAACATGGTTGCAGTTATAGATTTTTTAAATATTAATCACACTTATACAACCCACGGTGCACAAACAGAGTGCAACACATTTTTTCCTGGCAGTGGGAAGATTAGTTATTGAGATATTATGAGATCACATCGCCACATGGAGGTTTCAGTCCCAAGAATTCGACATGCTGTAAGTTCTTGCTTAACGAGACCCTCTTGTGCACTTATCCTAACCTTTTGGATGACTGAAAAAGGAATTTAATATTCCATGTGGGTTTTGTCATCGAAGTGACAATTGTTTTTTATTATAATCCTGTTTCACATGTTGGCAGATTATATATATATCACTCGCTGTGCCTTTGGAACCAAATATGAACCATGCAGCTCTTATTGGAGAGGTGCTTTTTAGGATTGAGATTGGCTCTTGAGCCGAATGTGATCAGCCATTAAAATGACAGACCAATAGTCATTTGGGGAACATTTTGATTTTGATACACTTGTTTTCTATACCAAAAACAACATATGTGAGTAGTTTTCTACCAGCAGTTAGTATTATTTGCTCCAGTAACCGCCACTGGCACAGTTCCATAACGGTTTTAGCTTAATTGACTGACATTTTTACAAGGAGACGTTAGTCAGAGCTTTGACCAAGAAAATATTGAATATACCAAATGTCCTTGTTGGAGCATTATCTCAAGGTGCTCTTCTTATTATAGCGTAGTTGTAACAGTCAGTTGTTAATGAACTGAACAGTTAGTAATGTTACCTTTGTGAGTGCAGTTTGCTTGTTTCTCTACGTATTCATCTTTATTTCACCAGCCGCTGTAAGACCGTTATGTGCTGACTTGGCCATTGTTGGTGAGGGAGAGCTGAAGCGCTACAGCTCAAGATTGCTTCAACATATATCAACTTTGGCCCTAGTTGCGATGCCTTAGCGAGATGACCGCTTTACGGGACATAACCACTTTGATGACGCGTACCAGCGCTGCGCTTCGCCTCTGCAAGTATCTGCACGATGATCTGTAGCCTAAAACCTTGCAGTGAGTTAACAGCTAATGTCTTATGACCGGAAGGCAGCTTCAGTGTAAATCTTGTTTATTTTAGAAACCTTCAATGGAGGCGAGTTTAGCTGCTCAACGGCTTAAATAGATGTACAGTGAGGTCAGAAAAACACATTTTTAACATTCTAACAGGTCATAAGTCAAAGACAAGAGAGGAGATGCTCATGTGTTGTCACTGACATGGTGAACGTGAGGTCTCTCTCTCTCTCTCTCTCTCTCTCTCTCTCTCTCTCTCTCTCTCAGGTTCACCTGGTCCTGTTTTACTTGAGGTTACCTCATTTCAACATGCCAACACTGGAACATGAGCAGGGGGTCTCTAGTTCTCCTCTCAGGCCAATAAAGCTAGTTTATGGCTTCCATGTTTTTCTAAATTCATGGATGTGAATGTTGGTAATTTAAATGTCCGTTTTAAAAGAGTACATTTTGCTGTAGATACTATAAAAAATTAGTAATTGTGTACTTTTTTTCAAACCGTCGACCCTTCGGAGAGAATACTTTATCCTTTGAATACAATGTGTGTATTCACATGTGTAAAAACTGGTTATCCCGTTGAACTGAGTAACGTAGACCATGTTTAGTAACGGCTTATTCATGTGCACTGATCTCTTCTCAGCAAAATATTGATTTTGAAATGGTTCACCAAGCCATTGGTTCAGGCTCAGTTTTACAGCCCGGGCATATCAAATACAAATCTATCATCTCGCAAAAACACAGAGAAGCATAATCATTATTTAAAGTGTCGAAAGAAGTTTAATTTTGGCGTAGAAATATAGCTTGTAATAAAGTTGTTGGCTCAAGTGAACCTTCTTGCTCGTGCTGGTGTCGATGCAGGTGCTATTTGAGTTGCATTTTACAGCTTTCCCTTGGAGTATTCATTCTCAATTAAATAAATTAAAAAAATCCTGCTTGCCAACTCCATCTCGGCTTGCCAGTTCACAGTGGACCAACATCTCATCTCTGAAACTTTCTAAAAGCTGGAACTCTCAACACTCAAATATTTCTCTCCAAATATCACCATCCAGTCGGACCAGAGACCAACAGTGAACCTCGATTTGAGTCTTTGATGGAAACTGCTGACTGTGACACACACGCTTTTTGATATTCAATCCTACCCGGTAAAGTATCCCTAATCCAGGGGCCCGTGCAGCTTTGTTTACGAGACACACTTGCGCGCTTAAAAGTCGGTTTCTTGAGATTACGATATAGGACCTATATGTCATAGTCTGTCTTCTTCTAACCAAGCACAGATGGGATGACAACACTTGATCTAATCAACTCTATTTTCACCGCTTCATTGGATCTAAATCCCCATTTTATAGGCCATCTTACTGTTTTCTCTACCAATGGTTGTGCCTTTTAGCACTTTGAAAAACAGAAGCCAGCTCAGCGATCACGAAATGCACTATAAAGTTTCAACAGTCAACTCGGTTCCACTGACGGATGCCATTTTCTCCTCTTGCACGCTGATCTCAACGTATATACCAATGTTCATTATTTCCAAATGTTTCACTCTTGTTGTTACCCAACTTCCACAAAACTTCCAACTGTCTATAAGCATGCCAGGAGTGGACACTTGAGGGACTTGCAGTTGTATACACTTTTCAGGGACAATGTAATCTTTGAAAGTTGAAAGATTGCAGTAGCTCTCGAGAAGTATATCAACATGTTCAAGAGATTTTCACACACAAAAAAGACTAAGTTAATAATGATTACAGAATGAGTGAAACACCCTGCATTCCACTGGATTGAATCGGATAATTTCACAAAGATCGGATTAATGACTGTTCCTCGAATAAACACAATGCAAAAAAATTCCAAAAGAAGAGCATTCAATTTAACAATCAAGGCAACAATTGGGATCTAACTATTTTATTACAAAAAATATATATATTTAAAAAAAACGTTCAGTATCATGAATAATATATATATTTATTTATTACGCAACTCAGAGGAACACAGCAACATGCATTTGTAGCCATTTGCGACACAATAAAAACAGGTATGCATTATTTCCGTGCATTTTTCTTTTTTACATCAAGAGGAACATAAACAGCAGGAAACATTGTTCATCAATCTTGACCGTGTCTGAGCAGCAGATTCCACTACCTCTCATCCCACCGGAGTCCTGCCTTCTGTCCCTTCGGCAAATGTCCCCTTACTCATTTTTGTTCAGCATGTTTTATAGTAAGCCATATAATATAAGACTTGAGGGATAATAACATGATAAAGAAGATGTTTTCCAGAGACGCCGGCCCATATTGCCCTGCATATCCCAGTGTGGTGTTTACGTTAAAGTCCGTGGCCGAGGTCTTCAAAGGACACTGTTCAGCTGTGTCAGCTTTAGGCAATGTGTGTTTTGTGTGCGTGTGTCTGGGTAATGAGGGCATATCATCCTGTTCAGACATTAAGTCATCCATATGTTATTTCTCTTAAACAACCCAACATGCCGATATACAGGTGGCTGTAAACCACTGATCTCCTTACTCATCATGAGTACCATGGACAAGGTTTCTTATAAAAACACCTGAAATAGCCCACGGAACGCAATGTTTAAAAAAACGCAGCCCTGTATTCTTATTATTGTGCTTGGCACGAGGGGATTATGTATTGACTGTTTGCGTGCGTCCTTGGATTTGGCTCCACTGTAACACGGTCCAGATGTTCTAGAGGACCAGCGTCCGATTTAAAGTGTCATAAACCTGTTTGCAGCGAGCGAAAAAAACAAAACATGGCTCAGGCTAGCTCAGCAATTCAGGGACCCTAATGTCTGCGTAATTTGTCTTAGTGGAAACTTCCCGTGTTCGAGAGTGTTTACTTGTTAACATTCCAGTTGGCGACTATTATAACTGGGTTAGCTATCAGAGCCAGAGGGGGACACCAAGGACACATGGCTCAATCAAAGTTTCAACTTTGTGTTAAGGAAGAAGTTGTTAGGGATCGTGGTCATAAGGACCCAAACGCAAAGAGTTTTCTCACACAAACAGGTTTATTTTCCACTCAGGAACACAAACACACCACACATGAACCAAAATGATCCGAGACCGGACCCGCAGAAAGACACAGACTAAATACACAGGGGAACGAGACACAGGTGGAGACAATCAGGGAACAATCAGGGAAGAAACCGACAAGCGCAGGGAAGGAAGAGCAGGGAAACAGGAAATGAGACAGAGACTTCAACATAAAACAGGAAACACACAGAACCTAACAGAAGCCGGAAGAACCAGTTCTTTAAGTGCAAGCTGCACCGTGCTAGATTAATACGTATAATTACATCTCATCTGTCTAAATGGCAGTGTATTGCAAAAGAGAAGTCAACCAATCCATTAAGTCACGTTATTTACCTAGAACAGGGACACACTAGTAACCAAAACTAAACTGGAGTGAAGTACACATTGTCTGCTATATAATGGTCCACCACTTTGATCCAGACTAAACAATTAGTTAACTTGCTATGATATTTAGCAAAAACATTCATGGCCACCATGAGTCCCCATGACCTTCATTGACCGCAACCTTCCGGCCCAAACTTCCGCCTCTCCAACACGTTGGTACATCGGCCCCAGGTGTACTTAGTTATGCTGAGCACTGCGTGCTGACTGTTCACTGTAACTGTCAAATGTTAGCATGCTAACCCAGTAAACTAAGACGGGAGCGTGGGAAACACAACACGTGTTAAACATTAGCATTTAGCTCAAGGCACCATTGGCCTAAAAACAGCCTCACAGAACCGCCTGCATGCTGTCGACTCTGTCTTGTTAACCTTCCCCTCATTCTTGACGTTTTTATATGAAATATTGAATACCGTCAACTATACTTGAGGTATTTGTTAATGGGTGCCTACATGGGAATTGTATGCCTAGCCAAGAGGCTACAGGCTGTTGTTGTTAATCTTCATTCAAGTGGATTGTATGAAGGCAAATCACTGTCAAAATCCGAGAGCGCAAAATTCCCTCTCGAGAGCGCAAAACTCGCTCTCGAGCGAGCAAAAGTTCCTCGCGCGAGAGCAACAGCTGCTCGCGAGGAACTTAAACCTGCTCGCTCGCGAAAACTTCAACCTGCTCGCTCGCTCGCAGGTTTTCTTTTTGACAGTAAGGGGGCGTACCCAGTCACCATTGTATCTCGACATCTAATTGGACTAAAGTTGCTAGTAGGCGATGACCAATAACAGAAAACTGGGGAGTCATAGCTGACCATATATATATATATATACACGTTACCTCCTTACGTATATATATTGTAACGTTTCGGACGTTATGGACTGACGACACGGAAACGGGCCGACGGTCTTAACCTTCTTTTATTGGACATCCACAAGCAACGACAGCGAGCTCCTCTTAGATCTGTAGCTCGAACCTCAACCAACACGGTTCCCGTCAACCACACTTAACTTGCGTTTTTGCGACAGGTTAAACCCGCCTCCCCTCTACTCCGCCAATGACAGGCAAGCCCCTTCGACCAGCATGCATGGTGCCACACTGTGATTGGCAGCCACTTCACAGGGTCGCTACAATATATATATGCGTTACCTCCTTATGTTCAGCCATGACAATGATTTGGTACTCTTTGTCCAGAGCCAAGTACATAACATCAACATCTGGGGGGGACAGCCAAGATCAGGGTGGGTGTGTTGAAGATGAGGGGCGACTCTCGGGGTCCGCCGGTCCATATATATATATATATATATATATATATATATATATATATATATATATATATATATGGTCAGCCATGACTCCCCAGTTTTCTGTTATTGGTCATCGCCTACTAGCAACTTTAGTCCAATTAGATGTCGAGATACAATGGTGACTGGGTACGCCCCCTTACTGTCAAAAAGAAAACCTGCGAGCGAGCAGGTTGAAGTTTTCGTGAGCGAGCAGGTTTAAGTTCCTCGCGAGCGGCTGTTGCTCTCGCGCGAGCGGCTGTTGCTCTCGCGCGAGGAACTTTTGCTCTCGCGAGCGACTTTTGCTCGCTCGAGAGGAATTTTGCTCTCTCGAGAGTGAATTTTGCGCTCTCGGATTTTGACAGTGATTTGCCTTCATAGGATTGGAGTAATGAGAGAAATTAGCTCAGTACTGAAACTTGTATCTCAACTGAATCCTCAGTGATCCACTGTGGTTTGTTGTATATGCATGTATTGACCTATTTTGGTTATTGGAGGCAATTTTTAAAAGTTTTTTTTTTCAGGAAGGCTGATTATTGAAATGTAAAACTGTAAATTAGTTGTCATTTTAGGGTTGTATAGTAACATAACTGCTTAAAAGACAAGTAAGCGTTGTTCATGTTAGTGTAGTCTTTTGTCCTGGTTTACAGTTCCAGCATAGTTGTGATTTTGTTTGTACTTTGATTAAATTACATTACATTACATGTTATTTAGCAGACGCTTTTATCCAAAGTCTTTTTTCCCATCATAGCTGTGATTTTCTGTTTTTCAAAACCCAATCTTAGTTTCTTGCTCAGCAGCAACTTTATGTTTGTTATCTTTGTTTCTTTGGAACTTTTGGGGACATCCTATGTTAAAATAAACCCTTTTGGTTGCCCTGAATTTTGGAGTCGTGCTCTTTAAATATGTGTGTTCCCTTTGTAAACGTGAGACCACATCCAGGTGGAGTAAAGAGGCGTGGCCTGTCCGTGGGACCACATCCGGCTGTGGTGGTCACCCAGTTACTGTACGCGACTTCGTATTAACACGGTGCACAAAGGCTCTTTACACAAAAAGCCTCTCGTCTGGACAGGCTTTCTTTGTGTTGCCATGGAAGTTTCCACTGCCGGCCAGGAGTGAGTCTGGCTGGCAGGCGAGTCTCATGTCAGGTACATGGAATAAGGGAATAAGTGTTGAGACATTTTTTTTTCTTTCACTGACTCCGAGTGCAAATGAAATACAGCTGTTTTACAGACACCACTCTGGACTTCCCCCATCTTTCTCTCTCTGCTTCTTTTTGCGTTGTCCTCTGAACTCTGTACTTCGGTTTCTCAACAGTGAGCTAATTGACATCGACAAAGCCAAACCACAACTGACCATAACTTCTCTCTCGCAACTCCCACGCTGGTCAAATACATTCCAGGAAAGGTTCCAGTGATAGCGTCTTTGTTATATCGTATCAAGGCTTCGCATGAAGTACGGAAATATGAAATACAGCTTAGGTTGATGGGTATCCTTAGTTTACAGGAATTTGGTCGTAAATCCATGTATTTCATTAATTAAATTCTTGACCTGATGGTGGCGCTGTTGTACATGAAGGTCACCAAAAGTCATGGTAATCCATCTCGTAGATGTTTCCGATGTTTTATTGGAGACGTGAACAGTCTGACATTCCGGTGGTGCTAGAGTAACACTAGGGTGAACGCCACAGTAATATTTATATATATATATATATATATATATATATATATATATATATATATATATATATATATATATATATATTATGAATGTCTTCAGCTCATTCAAAGGGTAATCTATTCAGTTGTGGAGAAGTGTCCAATGGACGGTATCGTCTCTTTATTGGAAGCATGCTTGAAAGGTAGATATACAATAGATGCTCATGGGTATTTATTTAGTCTTGGTCTATAAACTCAGCCCATGAATGATTATGTAAATACATAAAAACAAACCAAAGCTGGAGCTACATGGTTCTCACATGTAATAGCTACAATATGTTAGCTACAGTCTTCTTCGTGTTACCGCTGCTCTTTCGACGCTTTTATGGTATTTATGTATGTCTTGGGGATAATCTGGCTGGATACCAGCTCGTTGATTGGGCCGTCCTGGCTGCCGTCCAGCTTCTTAACCCCCCCACACACCCGTCTTCTGCGCCGGGCCGTTTCGTTAAACAATGTGTTTTCACTCAGCTCGTGACATGTACGTGTCAGCATGTTTATGTACTGTGGTAGTTTATGCGTAGAGAGCATGAAGTCTTAACGGCCCTTTGGATATGCAACGCGAGTGAGGTGCATCGTGGGGGCTTGTAGCACAGAGCTGAGAAGAAGATGTGCGTTTGAGCCTTGGAATTAGCTTTGCCATTGGATAGACTGTGAGTTCAGTCTCAGAAATGTTTACGATAGTTTACATTTCATTACATTCAGCACTTTTATCCAAAGCGACTTACATTCATACTCTGTAGAACAGCTATGGGGAGCAATTTAGGATCAAGTGTTTTGCTCAAGGACGCATCGTCTTGTACTTATGACAAAGTAAGCCATCAAATATCGAATAAGGAATCCCAGTTTGGCTTTCTTTCTGATTTTCATTCAACAGAACGGTGCAGCTGTACTTACTTACATCATTACTCTGTGCTGCATCTCAATTGCTGAGGCAAAATCCCCAATCAGAAAATAGAAAACACTCTCACGACCCTGGATGAGTTCTCACAGCATCGCTGCTGGGAGGAAGTGACAGTCCAGGTGGGAACTGGTCCCTGTCAGGTTCTTCAACACAGTTTGAGGATTTCCCCATGATGACCACATGGCTTAAACCTCCATGTTCCAAGTCAGAATCCAAAGCTGATGGAGCATTTTCCATATCTGCCCCCTCACCACGGGGGAAGAATTGCACTCCTAAAGAAATGTCAGACTCACAATGGAAAGTTTATTTTATTTTTTTATATGGTTTATTTTATAAGGGACAGTGCACATTGATAAAAACATTTCTGTAAATGTGCCAGAGTTAACCAAGAGGCTATTTTTCATATGTCGTCCCGTTTCTAAATTGCTGCAGCAGAACCAGAGATTTGTTCTTTATTTTATTTTATTTTTTTGCATTTTTCCAGTCATCAAGACAATCTGAAACCGCAGACTGATGACAGAAATGTTCATGGGACGGTCGTGCTTTTATATGGTACAATCCAAATTACAGTGTAATAGTAAAGGTATGTGAGGGCATTGTACTGAGAAGAATCTGTTGTTTTATGTTGGTAGTTGTGTTGTATACAAGTTAATTATTGAAGCACGTAGAATGGCAATAGTCCGGGGGAAAGAGTTTCCACTGTGAGAAAGTATTTGAAATTCAGTGAACCTGTAAGTATGAGGGACACACACATGAAACTGCCACCAAGTTCAAACTCTAAAGAACACAGAAACCCCCCCACACACACTTTGCTCTTGACCCAGAACCTGCAGACGCTCGGCTGCTTGTTTACATGGTTTGATGTTGTCCTTTAAGCGCCATGTGGTCAGGGCCAGTGGGTGGGGGGGTTCTCTGATGGAGCTCTCCACACTGGCTCCCAACATGAGGCCCTCAGCACACATAAGGACAACAGCGGCCTGCATGTCCATATCTGGGTCCAAGGCTGGGCGGGCCCCTTTGAGGTGGTCAGACGTGATGTTTGCACAGATGTGTGGGTTCAGTACCCCTCTGGTGGTCCGGGCCCACCCCTGACTGTAACGGCTGGAATCTCTTGTGGTTATACATTCAGTTCCAGCACGGGTGACATGACTTAAAGGGACAGAGACGGGCCTCTGAGACTCTGAAGGCACGGGGACCTTCTGTAGCTTCTCCCACTGGAATCAATTGACTTACATGAAATGCCAAGAGCTACTAGATGTTTTGGATTTGAAATCAATGCAAACTGGGGCACAAACAGTCCAGCAATTAGATGGGTTGCACCCACACCGCAGGATGCCACCAAATCCCACTAAACGTCCCTTTAAGACAAGTAATACCAAAAAGTGTATTTAAAAAAGTTTTGTTTTGCTCAGTATGTTTTTTTCACAACCTTCTTGTCTGAAGAAATGTTCCATAATTCTACAAATTGTCTTTGTCTATAACCTGAATTAAGATCTACACACATGTCTGTATTGCCTGTTGTGAAGCGCCAGCTGGCCGAGGCTACGTGGTCCGTCCTAAACATCCTGCCTATATATAATGTTTATCACTGTATCACATGGTGATGGTTGTTCTGAGGACACAGGGTTAGGACGAGTGGACATCTGTCACATGAATGCCCAGAGATCGCACTGCACAGTGGTTACAGGTCGGATGGCAACGAGGAAAGACAGAAAACGGAGCGGTACCACTTCGTCTCGGTTTCTCTGGCGTCTGGCGAACACATGTTCAGCGTTTTTAAAGTTTCATATTGAGTCATTTATTCATGAGGCCAAATGTTTTCGATTGATTCTTGGCTGAAGAAAGTCACAGCGTGACCCACTTTGGACACGCAGCACTAAACTTAGTTATGAAATGAAACACCGTAACCGTTGGTTGGTTTTCATTAACTCCAGGCTGCACAACATGTTACTTACTACTGCTCAGACCTCCTGAATACTGAACACCGGTTGGGACTCAGACTCTGTTTTACGTTGCAGGAATCCAGGAGGGTACGGAGTGCACAAAGTGCAAAAATGACTGGGCGCTGAGGGCGGCCATCGCCCTGCTCTATGTGCTCTGCGCCCTGCTCACCATCGCCGTGGCCGTCCTCGGATACAAAGGCAAGTGGACACTAAACCCGACCGTGGTCACATGACACAAATCAGACACATGGTTCAGAGTCACAGTCTCTGGATTAGCCTTCACAATTCCATTTCTTTAAAATCTACTAATATCCAAATGTTCTTTAAAAGTCAGAATATCTTACATTCTGCACAATTAAGACATCAATCAGGGATTAGATATCTTAATTTATACAAATCTTCTGTTGTTTTAGCCTGATGTTGGACAGATGGTCCCCTGAGGATGTGTCTTATTAACTTTGGTGATTTATTTGATGACAATCTCATCTGTCAACCATTAGTTTCATCTCTTTTGACTTGTAAAAGATAATGTTATCAAAATTCCAGCTTAAAAATAAAATGATCAATCCAAGTCTTCCTCTTTTTATATCAGCATGGAGAGATATATTTTTGTAGATAATTCCCCAATGAACATATTTAGTAAATTAATCATCTCAATGTAAATATATATATATATATACTTTTAGCATATTTCTCCCTTTGCCTTCTATCTTTTTCTTTCTCAACGGGTCGTATCACTGCAACACAATGGAAAAATAATTCCAAACAAGTCAGAGAGTCCAGACTAAAGATATTCCTTTGACAGATCACAAATGTTTTACTTCCAATCAAATTGATATCTTTTGGAGATTGACCAGAGCTCCAGATTGAAAACATACATTGTCTTGACTGCAACCAGTTGTTGCTGTTTCTCCCTGTTTGAAGCAGAAGGGCATTGATGCTGAAAAGAACCAGAGAGGAATCCCAGAGAACTCAGGCTACATAAATATGGAATTCCCTTTGAGTATTAATCAGTCTCACATATTTGTGGCCCAAATCATAAAAAAACCTCAAAACATCCTTGAGCAAAAACCATCAAGTCCTACCTGTTCCACTGGCGCCCTGACCTGGACAGACAACACATGGAATTCATCCAGTGAGGAAAACGTGTTCTCCAAATTAAGATCTGAATGTGAATCGCGCCCTGTTAGTGCTCTCAGGATTGTTTGGGGTTTCCATCGTTGGGTCCGCGTTTGCGTGAAGCCCATGTGATGTTGGCGCTTTGGCTCTAATGTCTACCAGATAACCACGCAGCGATGCCCTGGCTTAACAACCCAGAGGAGATTTTATGGCTTGGTAGCAATTTGTTGTCTCATGAACCACAGGTTGACTCACAAATGGCTGCAAGTGTCCAAAAGGGTTTGCATGAAAACCAGTGAAGGCTGCTTTCTGCGTATTGTATTGTTTCCCTTCTGCACTCGTTAAACTGTACATGCGGTAGTTTACCAGCGAACATAAATACAGCTTTCTGCACTGATCAACATCTTGGCTGCTGAGTCACTGAGCGTGCGCTCCTGCAGTATTGATCAGCATTAATCAGCTGGGCCTCATGTCGGGTAACTAAGTATAGCTCATAACCTCACAGTCGGCAGCCAATAAGCTTTACTCAAATTAGCAACCTTATATAACTCAATAATGCTTTTCCAATACTGGACTGTGGGGTAGATATGCATCATTATTCTCAGGGGCAGGTCCCAAGTAGTAATCTTAAATGAATGTTAAGGGAAACAAATACAGACTGAAAAAGATAGAGATGTTAGAATAAAAGAAAAAGAGGAGACCAACTGGGTCCATTTGTTTTGTTTGTCCCAAGTGTATGTTGTTGTTTCGTGTTTTTGTCACTTCTGGAATGATAACAGTGAAAGCCGGGATGTTTTTAGGCGCCCACATACTGAGAGAACAACAAGCGGTGGAGGAGAGGACACAGAGTCTTGTTGCAGATGTGAGGTGGACAGAGAAAGTGGAACCAGAGGCAGCGTGTCCTTGTGTGGTTTTAATCATGTGTTTGACATTGTTTATACTCTTGAAGTTGAATTTCTGAATGAACTCTGAACGTTTTAATTTGTATTGATCAACAGAATCAGAGTTGCCCGGTTACAAAAAAAAGTAGGAAACTCCACGTGGTTCAACATCCTTCTTTCAAAATTGCTGTTGGAGTTTCCAGTTTTTTGCTGGAGGGAAATAAAGACAGCAGCACCCTCTGTTGGTCACTATCAGTCTTTTTCATGTTATGGGGTGATATGTATGTATAAACAGAGGAAGAACTATTGAAATGCTTTGCCAAAGAAAAGATATAAAATCATTCCTTTATAAGTAAAAGTACTCATTAAACAGCAGGGTTGTATTATTACATATTGTATTGTCAATACTGATCTATCTATCTATCTATCTATCTATCTATCTATCTGTTATTACAGTATTGTCTATTTACCATAAACACCGTATATATCTATTTATTCCTTCTTCTTTTGTCAGTGGTCCAGAGAATGGACAATGTCACAGAGGGCATGCAGAATTATGGAGGCAAGATCAATGCTGTGGAGACAGACTTAAAGAAACTAGGTAAGTCTCATAACCATAAGCTAACAATAGCTGGGAACAACATTTGAAATGCAAGGAGGTGCTTTTTGACATTACAGTTATGTTTGTTTGCTTTTATTGAACATATTTGTGTGTGTGCCACCTTTTCAGATGATCAGACAGGAGAGAAGACGGTGAATTCCACGAGTAACATCAAGACCTTCAAGTCCGATCTGGACGCACTCCAGAACCAACTGAACGACATTGCCCTCAGAGCGACCAGAAACAGAGATCTGCTGGACGGGCTTCAGATCACAGGCGACGACATGCAGGACGGCCACGTCTCGCTGAAGACTTTCATGCAGGGCAACGAGGCCTCGCTGCGCGGGGTCAACCAGACCTTGGCCTCCTACAGCGGCATGATCGACGACCTCCAGACGGACACTGCGCGGCTCCAGACAGAGCTACAGGGCCAGGTCAAGGTGCAGAGTCAGACCCAGGTTAGCATCAGTGCCCTAAACATCACCCAATCCCAGCAGCGCAATCTGCTCAGCACGCTGCAGAAGACGGTGGAGGGCGCCGGCCAGGCGGTGCAGAAGCTGAAAAATGACTATCAGGGTCTGCAGCAGACGGCTAGACAGACCCGGGCGGACACCCAGTGGCTGAAGGAAAAGGTCCAGAACCTCCAGGTGTTGGCGGCTAATAACTCGGCCCTGGCCCGTTCCAATGGAGAATCTCTGGATGACTTGGGGGCTCAGCTCAGCACCCTGGCCAGCCAGATCCAGAACACCTCCACTCTCAATGAGGAGCACGGCCAGAACCTGCATGAGCTGATGGACCACCAGAGAGACCACGATAACGCCACCTCGTCGAAGTTCGACGAGGTGGAATCGAGGCTGGACCGACATGAGAATGACATGGACCGCGTGATGGGGAACATGAGCTTCGCCTCGCAGCTCCTCGGGGCCATCAGCTCCGACCTAAACGGCCTGAGGTCGTGCGCCGAGACGGTGATGCGACATTCGGACCTGCTGCTCGGGCTGAACGATAGCGTGACGGCGGCCGAGGCGGATAGCAAAGAGCTGAGCGTGCAGCAAGATGAGATGGCAGCCAGGCTGGACAAGGAGGTCAGCAACCTCTCCGTGGTGATGGAGGAGATGAAGCTGGTGGACAGCAAGCACTCGAAGCTCATCACCAACTTCACCATCCTGCAGGGTAAGAATACAGGACGGGTTTGGTGGGTATCCTGGAAACAGTACAACATGATGAGATGAACTCCTTTTTTTTAAACTACTATCACGTCATCTGGTAAATTGCTCCAAATGTTGGCTCATTGTTGAGCAATGAAAGGATTCAGATCTTATAGAAGGAGTAAGTTTAGGATAACGCATATGTTTAATCTCAAGTACACTGATACTATCAGCGAAATATCAACTTTTTTAAACAAGTAAAGACCTCAGTACATCTGCTGCTGTTGTGTTTCAGGTCCTCCAGGTCCACGGGGTCTCAGGGGGGATAAGGGTCCTCAGGGAACAATAGGCCAGCCCGGACAAAAGGGAGATAAGGGAGTCAAAGGGATGCCAGGTTTGGTGGGAAATAAGGGAGAGAAAGGTCCTGGTGGACCACCAGGTGTGATGGGTCCAAAGGGTCCTGTCGGGTCTCGGGGTCTTCCGGGGACTAAAGGATCGAGAGGGTCTGGAGGTCGACCTGGAAACTCTGGGGAAAAAGGTGACCCTGGGGCTACGGGGATTCCTGGTAGGGATGGACTCTCAGGGTTGCTAGGGCAACCAGGTCCACAGGGGCCCAGAGGAACGGCGGGACCGGCAGGACTCGATGGGCTTCGCGGGCCTGTTGGACCCATCGGCCCCCCTGGTCCTCCGGGTCTACCAGGGCTACCTGCGCCTGCATCTCCACTTTCAAAGCAGCCTCAGCCCACTCGGCCGGCGAAGATCCCTGAAACCCCCAAACCACCTCAACCACCTCAACCCCCCAAACTCCCTCAACCACCTCAACCACCTCAACCCCCCAAACTCCCTCAACCACCTCAACCACCTCAACCCCCCAAACTCCCTCAACCACCTCAATCACCTCAACCCCCCAAACTCCCTCAACCACCTCAACCACCTCAACCCCCCAAACTCCCTCAACCACCTCAACCCCCCATACCAGCAGAGGAACCAGAAGGCACCGTGTCTCGGCAGATCCAGCCCTCTGACGCCAATGCTCCAGCGCCCGGTGAGTTAAATCATTACATTAAGGTGGCCCATTAAGGTGGTACATAAAAAAAAATCTGATTCCACATGATGTTTGATTTAATTTGTCATATTCTGTAAATAATTAACTCCAGGTTGCCCAGCTGAGTTCAGAAAGTTTGGAGAAAGCTGCTATTACTTCTCTTCTGGTGCTCAGAGGCTCAACTTTGACGAGTCCAACCAGTTTTGTACCAACGTGTCGTCTCTAATGCTCATTATCAACGACAATGAGGAACAGGTAAACCAGAAACCACCCGGATAGTGAAAGATATTCAATGACTTTAAAGAATGAATCAAACCTCATTTTAAATCCGCAGACTGAATTTCCTTCTTTTTCTCTTCTATCCATAGCAATTTGTGAGAGATGCAATTGCAGGAAAAGGCTATTTCTGGCTGGGTCTTAATGACAAGGAGGAGGAAAATGTTTGGAAATGGATGGATGGAACTGAACCTGTTTTCAAGTGAGTAAACCTTCAAAAATGGTTTCACAAACAATTATGATTTTTCATGAAGCAGATGGAATTAATGTGTTTGAGTGCTTTCTGACTTAGGATTTCTGGCTTCATTCAAAACAACGGGCCTCTATGAATGTAACTAACAAAACCCTTGTATGATGCTTCAGCTTTAATACATATGATTTGTGTTGTTGCTCTTAGGAAGTGGAAGCCTGGTCAGCCTGATAACTGGACCCACGGCCACGAGGACGGAGAGGACTGTGCTGGCCTCATCCACGATGCCTACTGGAACGACTTCTACTGCACTGACCGCATCGGTTTCATCTGTGAACGTGCCTCTGACCGTCAGTCCCGTCTATATATGAGACCTTATTAACGAATCCTCTTTCTGTGTATTTGAGCATGAATATATTTCAAAGTATAGTGGTGGCAATATTCTATATTCTATATATAAAGTTCACAATCAACAATGTGTTAATTTGCGCCATTACTTTCTGAATATATCTAGAAACCAGCTGAGCTCTATAGCTCTTAGCACATTTTACTGAAACTGTAGTACTCCAAAGTACCCCCAAGCCAGGGGTACACAAACCGTCATTTGAGAAACACTGCATGAATAGTGAGTGCTGGTATGTCTGACCACCAGGACGATGTAAATATTTGTCATATTGAATGGTCCTCATCAGAGAGTTTACTCAGTTGGTCTGGAAATGGAAATGATGAAACTTTCCATGCCCCTAGGCCTGAAGTTTGTCTGCATCATTCTACGCTGCAACATTTTTACCTGTGTGTACTTCGTCATTATAATGAGTTTGCGGATGACTGTATTTAGTTGTTGCTGTTGCTTGATCTGTTAATATATGAGCCTGTAAGCACACCTTAAAAGATGTTAAAATGTACTTTATGTGTTCTCTTCACAGCGGAGATTGCAGTTTTATAGCATCCATTGAAGACAGTGTGAGCTGTCTCTGGGAGAATGCTGGAGAGACGGAAGTTGAGCTCGAGGATAATGAAGGACACGAGGAGGAGCTCTAGAAGACTAGAGGACTCTGATAATCCCAGCTCAGTCAAGCAGCACTGAGACGTGGACCTGTCTTTGGCTTAAAGGCACTTTACAAGTATGCTGCAAAAGACACACGCGGACTCAGCTCACTCTTGTATTGATTTGGTATTTGTACTGAATGAAACAGGCTCTTCTAAGTCAGCCGGCGTTGTACAGGTGTATCTGTAAATACTATTTCACAAAAGATACATTGTTGGTTGGGACTGAATTTCAAATTGTTGTATTTCTTGGCTGCCTTCTCATTCTTTACACTTTCAAACAATATTTTTTTAGAGGATTGTTTTCATAAAGTGCATCTATTTTTATACTGTTAAATGCTTAGAAATACACAATTGTGTTTAGAAATAAGCTACCGGGAAAATGATGAGGAATCACTCACCACCATCAAATGACTGCAAACAAAATAATGAAATTAAATGTCACCTTTCTACATATATTGTTTTGAGAATAGATGCTCATTGTGAGTAGTGCTGCTGTTTTATGAAGAACAGTGTTTTTTAGATGATAGACTACGAGTATGATTTACATTTGTTTGTTTTTGTAATATAGCCACCATATGCTGATTTAGTCATTATGCCAATTTGACAAATATGTACATGTTTATAATTTGCATAATCAGTTGTTATTGTTGTATGATCAACCTTTTTCAATTCATATAATGCGCAAGGCCCATTATGCCTTAATGAAATTACCAAGTTCCTATGGATCACAATAAAATTGTAAATAAACTGTGTGGAGTCAGTGGTGTGCTTCCTATGAAATATGGTAATCCATGCATTTAGATGATATGGCACAAAAAGCCATTTATTTGTATATATTTATAAAAGCTAAACAAGAAAAGCAACTCCTAAGTAATGTATCAATTATTATCAGATTCATCCGCATCTACACACTTTTATTTAGTTATATTATTTTTTACAATATATGACATAGGGGAATGACATGGCAGAACAGTTTCCACATATATTACAACAATAGGTCCTCCGCTCTGACTAATAATAATAACCATGCTGTGTGTATGTATATATATATATATATATATATATATATATATATATATATATATATATATATATATATATATATATATATATTCTGTGAAATGAGGACGCGATAAATAAAACAAGTTTTGTAGCCTCAAGGAGTCTGTTTTTTCTTTGGATGTTGTATTGGTTCTGCCTGATCAGAACCGGTTTCTCTGGCTCCAGGGCTTTGTAGTTCTCTTTCACATCCATCATAACATCCAGGTCGTTCTTTAAAGCCTTGGTGTTTTTTTTTGTTTGTTTTAGGGGGGGGGGGGGGGGGGTAAACGCAATGAGCTAACGCCACATGACGTGTTTGTTTTAAGGCAATTTTTACCTTATGGTAAATTCTCCAACATATGTACAGTCAGCCGTGTGGGTATTTTATTAAGTAACCCTCCTGTTACCTTTAATTTACTAACATATTTTACCCCTGGGGTCAAATTGACCCAAGCGATTAATACCTAGAGCAAATTATTAGAATTAATATTGTTTCCCAAGTTTAAGTGTGAGGTACTTTATGTGTGTTTGTTGAGTACCTAAATAGCCCTTTAAATAAAATAAAAAAATGATATTTCTTATATGTTTTACACAGTGAAAACCCGCATGTGGTCAAATTGTACAGGACATTGAAAATATATCATCATGGGAATTTTATGTTTACCCAGTTGTCCCCAATACATTAGGAAAATTCATGAAATATGAATTAAAAAAAAATATCTCAATATTTTTTTAGAGACGTTAAACATTGAATGGGGTCAAATTGACCGCAAAGGTAACAGGAGGGTTAAACTTGGTGACCGCGGTTAATTCAACACGCGACTGTCCGCTCCAATTACCCAGAATGCCTCGCTTGTTGCCGTCTGGCAAAGGAGTGACTGTGTAGAAAAAAACAGCCAGCTGCATTTGACATTCATGAAGTCGTCGTTACTATGCACGTTTATCGTCTGAAATAACAGGAGAAGGGGACGAAATACACAGGGGAAGGTGAAATCTATTGTCAACGCGCCAGCGATGCCTCTGTTCGCGACGAACCCATTTGACCAAGATGTTGGTGAGTATCACTGGAGGCTGCTTCCAGCAGGCTAGCTCGAGTAGCTTCGATAATACAGCTTTGTATGTGATCTTTAGCTGCCTGTCATTTCGATAACACCAACGGAAGCTTTAGTATTAAAGCTACACGGCTGTGTTGTTGTACACGTTCTAGTCTACACCAGCTGACACGCCGTGGTCCATCTTTATTAATGTCTGTTGTGTTTGTTGTGATTTGCTCGGTTAGCCGAGGAGCTAGTCGGCTAACTAGCTCGCACCCTAATATTATGTGGGGATTAAACTGTGAGCCGGAAGCAAAGCACATTATATAAACGTGTATTTACAGAGTTCTATTTAAAACAAAAAAATGTTTTAATTATCTTATTTATAAAGTTGAGATTTAAAAATAGATTTGTTCAGGTTAAATTGTTAATCCACATGGGACAGCGATGTTGTCATCCGGGTGATTGAAGAGACGTTTCGCTAGTTAGCTTGTTTACTTTAACGTCGGCGAGCCTTCTGCCTCCTCCTCGTCTCATCCCATCGCGTCCCCAGTGCGATCAGCATCCCTCCGTTTCCTCGTCTCTCTTTGTTCTGTCTAGTGGTTCAACACATCACGAGCATGTGACGTGACATCGTGCAGGCGGTGGACGAAGTGCACATAGACGCCCAACTGATTATGCAGTGGCAGATGAAGCAGGAGACACGCACAGCTCGATGGCCCTCACAGCTAGCAGGACATGCTAATGTGTTAACGTTTATGATGTGTGTGTTTGGACTCTGGGATGTCATGTCTTTATTCTGTGTGTGTAAACATCAGCTGTTAATATCTATGTTGGTGACTATCTACTTTTACGCAGGGGGTTGAGGATGTAAATAAAATCATCCTGTTGTGGTTTTTGTTATCCAATATTGCAGTGGTTATATAACAATCATAATAACTTGTGAGTAGTCTTGCTGCAGCATAGTCAACGAGGTGAAGTGGAATAACAGCAACAGTATAAATGGTATAGCAACGTTATATCTTCACATGTTGTATAATACCATCTCGCCCACTACTACTTGTGACCATGTTTTCTGTTTGCCAGGGTATTTTTTTCAGTGTTTAACATGCGTCTACTTCATGATTTCAAAGTCAGCTTAATTGTTAATTCCTCGACATGTACCAAAGATACAGAGGAGTTGAAAAAAATGTTTCTCTCCAGTCCAACATATAAAGAGAATACAGATACAAGCAGCTACACCGATAGGATGTATGGCTGGGTTAAAATATGGTTCAGCTTTATCTGAGGTCTTATTTTCACCACTGAAAATTCCCAAATGAACTAGATACTGCGGATCGTTTCAACACAACAACTGAGCTTCAGAAAGGTGTTTACTACAAAGCTGTTCCATTGTTAGGGCCTTCTGTTATGTTGTCTGTTTTATTTCTATGATGAACAACAAATGAAATTATTACACACAAACATACACACACACAGTTTGCTAATACAATTTGTATTTCAAGAAGCTTTATTATGTGTCATACTATTAGGATCCTCAACTCCACTCTCTTCCTCTAGCTAGAATAAATGATGAAAAGTGTTTTTGCAATCTTTAACTTTCCCACTTGTGTTGGTTGTTTTGCTTCATTCCTGCAGAGAAAGCAACCAGTGAGATGAACACAGCTGAGGACTGGGGCCTCATTCTGGACATTTGTGATAAAATAGGGCAGTCACGCACTGGGTAAGTCTTCATATTAAACCTGACGCACAAACACATTCATCAGACACGGCATGACGTTTCCTTCAAGGTTTTTTTTAATCGAGAAATAAATGTAACTCACGGTTGGAGATAGAGCTCAGGGGTCAGGTGCACATGAATACATTTAACATTAATATCGATACCTTCATGTTCATAAACAAATATTTAGTTACATATTCTATTAAACTCATCTGGATTGTTTTGTGGTCCTTGCCAAGTGGTTACTCTCCACAACCTTTTGATTGCTACTCTTCTGTTGCAGGCCGAAAGAATGTCTCCGCTCTATAATGAGAAGAGTCAACCATAAGGATCC
Organism: Liparis tanakae; assembly: GCA_036178185.1. Taxonomy (NCBI): domain Eukaryota; kingdom Metazoa; phylum Chordata; class Actinopteri; order Perciformes; family Liparidae; genus Liparis; species Liparis tanakae. The sequence goes on along the minus strand of CM070098.1, from coordinate 16,488,775 downwards.
TCATGTGGCCATGCAGGCACTGACTGTAAGCAGATTGTTAACACACAATGTTTGGCATAAGTGTCCAGCAATTGCTTGGTCCTTAGGGCATCATGTAGTTTACTTATCATCTATAATGAAATAATGAGATGTGAGATGGTGGAGAAACTGACTTCTGATGAGCTATATTCTGATACGTGCTACATGTTTGTCACATGTTGCCATGGATTAAATAATGAGTCTGAATCTGTTTTCACCAAATGTCCTCACAGCTCCTTGGTGCGTGTGTCTCAAACTGTGGGAAGATATTCCACTTGGAGGTTTGCTCCAGAGAGTTTGCCAGTGAAGTCAGTAACGTCCTAAACAAGGTTTGTGATGTCATTTTTTTATTTTGAGTGTGTTTCAGTCAACAATAATCCTGTTTGATTACTTGACATTGGGTAATGTCACATTCATATCCCTTATTGTTGTGTTTGTTTGGTTGTCCCCAGGGCCACCCCAAAGTGTGTGAGAAGCTGAAAGCCCTGATGGTCGAGTGGGCCGAGAACTTCCGCAACGATCCCCAACTCAGTCTGATCTCAGCAATGATCAAGAATCTACGCGAGCAGGGTGTTACGTTCCCAGCGGTGGGCTCCCAGGTACGTGTGTTGAGGGAGACCTGAGCATGATACTCTATGTGAAAGTACATTTTTTTGTAGTTGCTTTATTTTCGGTGGAGTAGTGGGGAGTGAGATCCTGAGAATTCAACTGCAACATCTTCATTTCAATTGCGTCCGAGGACTTTTGTTGTCGTACTCCTCTCTTGCTTTGCATATTTTATTGCCTAATTTTTGGGCAAATTGACAGAAAAATTATCTTAAAAACAATGTTTTATATAATTGGAGAATTTGAGACCCACACGTGTCCTTTTAATTCTTCTAGTTGTTGATTCACATGAGCATGTGATTATTGTTTTGTTTCACAGGCTGCAGAGCAAGCGAAGGCCAGCCCCGCTTTAGTGGCAAAGGATCCCTCCACCTCAAACAAGAAAGAAGATGACGATTTGGCCAAAGGTAAGGACACTGAAATACTTATTTAGGCTTTTCAGCCTTGTTCTGGACACTGACATTTTTTTTTGCAATACTCTGATGTTATTGGAGAAATGTATTTGAAGAGGCGTTATCCTTAAATATATGCACTTTTAACACCTTTTTTTTATTGATAATTTGTGTTGCATGAATGACATTTTCCTTAATTTGGGGCAAACGCATCATTGCACGTGTACCTCTCCTCTGTGTGCAGCCATTGAGCTGTCGTTGAAGGAGCAGCGTCCGCAAACCTCCCTGTCGAGCCTTTACCCCAACACCTCCGGCCTGCTCTCGCACAAGTCCGACGGCAGGAAGGTCCGCGCCATCTACGACTTCGAGGCCGCTGAGGACAACGAGCTCACCTTCAAGTCGGGAGAAATCATCACCATCCTGGACGATAGGTGAATCTTTACACACACAAATGTGGGGAAAAGCACCTTGCAGGGATTTGTCACATGACCGAGAGGATTGAGGTCGAGGTGGTGTTCTGAGCTCTGACGTTTAAAAGAATCCTGCAACTGTAAACTAAGACGATGAGATCTAAATGCAGCACTGAGAAGATGGCACTTTGATTTATTTATGTGGGTTTATGATCTTTTTTTTATTTCAGTGACCCCAACTGGTGGAAAGGGGAAACATACCAGGGGGTGGGGTTGTTCCCCTCCAACTTTGTCACGGCTGACCTCACTGCTGAGCCTGAGATGAGTGAGTACACGTTTAATACAACATTCAGTCCATTAGCAATATTGCTTTATTGATCAGAGAAAGGGAAATGCTCTATCACTTGCACGCAGCTGGTTATGCAAAGAACACATTTCAATCAAGACATCGGTCATCGATAGAGAGTGATCAGTGGGTTATCATATGCAGTAAATGGCAGCAATGCCTTCTGGGAAGGCAGGGGAGGAATTCTCTCATAGCGGTTTGGATATAATTCCTCTTGGAGAGAGCTTCATGAACAGTTCCCACTTCTTTATACTGCTTTTGACCCATTTTCTTCACATGGGGGAGGTGTGTGTGTGTGTGTGTGTGTGTGTGTGTGTGTGTGTGTGTGTGTGTGTGTGTGTGTGTGTGTGTGTGTGTGTGTGTGTGTGTGTGTGTGTGTGTGTGTGTGTGTGTGTGTGTGTGTGTGTGTGTGTGTGTGTGTGTGTGTGTGTGTGTGTGTGTGTGTGTGTGTGTGTGTGTGTGTGTGTGTGTGTGAAACTATTCATCCACTGAAGTTCATTTCTCCAAGCAATATTTTACTTAAGTTGACACTTTATTTATTGTTAATGTGGTATCCCACAAAACAATTTAGCTCCTTATTTTGGTTCTTAAACTAATCGCTTCAAAAATGTATATTTTAACAGATTTTACGTACAATTTAAATGAAGGTCTGTCATGGTGTTGTATTGTTTTTATTAATATATGAATAGTCAAAACCCCACAGAAAGGGGGAGGTCTTCTAGTTTAAATGATGTTTTCATCAGCTTTGCTTTCTCACAGTCTGGGAGGTCGTCGTGCTGCTTAAATGCTTCTTAAAAATGTTTTTATTGCCTTGCCACATTTTTCATTTTATTGCTTGTTGCTTATTCATCATATTCTTTGTCATGATGCTTCTGCAAGTGTGTCATCCCTCAAAACCCTCATACTGCTCATGTGCATTCTGCCATCTTGGCTTTCTTTCCTCCGTTCATGTAAACATCTCCAATAATCAAACAGGATGAGGGCATCTTATGAGTTATTGGGTTGTGTGTTCTAACAAACAAACAAACAAACAGGAACATTACAAGTGCTTATCAATAGCTTGAATCAGATTGTAACATTTGAACCAGGCAGCGTTATTTTGCTTTTCTGCTATTTGGAAATCTGCAGTGAAGACGGAGAAGAAGACGGTACAGTTCAGTGAGGACATCCAGGTGGAGACCATAGAGCCCGAACAAGAGCCCGTATTTATAGACGAAGTAAGTGAGAATCTTGCTTATTAATAAGCATGTCTGCCTCATTGAGATCTGAATCTTCCATCATAAAAATGAAGAGTTTTGTTTTAAAAATTGGATCTGACAAAAATCAGACGAACAAACTAGTTTCTCTGTTTTACAAACATTAATTGGTGAATTTTGTGTCCTCACATGATGATTGAACTCCTTCAGGACAAAATGGACCAGCTACTGCAGATGATCCAGAGCGCAGATCCCACGGACAACCAGTCGGACAGCAGCGAGCTGCTCCAGCTGGAAGGTAACCTGAACTCTGGGTTCACCATAAAGTCACTGACATTAACCCTGATCTCACTTAGTGGGCAGAAGCCAATCCCAAACTTTGTTTAATAAAAAAGTTGATTATAGATAGATAGATATACTTTATTCATCCAAACTTGGTTGTAGCAGCAGCAAACAAGGTTATAGAGTACAGGGTTCGTACGGTCATGGAAAAGTCATGGAATTTTAAAAGGGTCATTTCCAGGCCTGGAAAAGTCATGAAAAAAAAAAAATTAAATCATAAAAGTTTGGCAAAAGTCATGGAAATTTGTTATGATCACATGTTCATTTACGCCGAGTTTGAAATAATTAATATGGTTTTTTTAAAGAAAGACGCTCAAAATATAAGCCGGTGTACGCTCTCGATACGCAACAGTTTCATGTTTATACCAAGATTTTAGTTTTTGAATGGAAATTTGATTTAAAGTCATGGAAACTCATTGGTCAATATGTGTAAGAACCCTGAGAGTATTGTTGATGACATTGAGAACTATTTGTGTATTTAAACCAGGTGCCTGTAATCAGATGGGGCCCCTCATTGACCAGAAGTTGGAGGATATAGACAGGTACGCGTTCCAACCTACATAATTCAAGCTGACCTGTACATATGCAGTGACGAACATACACATGTATTGTTCCGTTGGTTTCAACAGGAAGCACTCTGAGCTGTCGGACCTGAACGTGAAGGTGATGGAAGCTCTGTCTCTGTACGCCAAGCTGATGAACGAAGATCCCGTCTACGCCATGTACGCCAAGCTGCAGAGCCAGCAGTACTACATGCAGCAGCAGCAGCAGCAGCCGGCCAACGCAGCACAGCAGGTACAGACACTTATGGGATAAGAGGAAAAACAGTCTGCCAAGCAAATGGGAATGCCAAGAGTGAAGGGTTTTGAGTGCGAGCAAACATCTGGATGTGCACCGTTTCCTAAGTCTTAAAGGGGCAGTTACACATGAGTTCCTTATACTGATTAAGCTGCTTGTATTGGCACAAAAAGGTAAACACGTTTCATAAAGAGGCATCAAACCTCATAAATCATACCAGAACTGTCTGGATGGAATCCAGTTGTACTCCAGATGAGAAGAAAATTAAGTTTCATTTAGTTTCAAGTGTGCTGTTTGAATATATCGGTATACATACTGTCGACATTTGCATCCTAACATGAGGAGAAATCAGGTGCTGGTTGCCGGAGAGCCACTAATGGATTTCTCTCCATTTGAGAACGGTACAGCCCTGCTACTCGATACAAAGAACACATAATAAGAGGCATAATAGTGAGATAACGTTGGCTGATATTTGACCATGATACTTACTTGTCTGAATTGAAGTACGGGATGGGAACTGATCCGATTCTAAGATTTTGCTGCTTGATTTGTCAACGCAGCCGTTGTATTTTCTCTGAACACTGTAGGATGTGTATGTGACATTACGCACATGTTGTTGTTGTTAGGAACATCGCTCTGTCTAATAACTTTTGAACATATTAAAACAAATTACAATAATTTAAAAGACGATTGATATTAAATAGTTGAAATGATTCCATACTTTGGAGCGTTTCTTCTGATCTGCTTTGACTTTTATAACAAGTTTCTTGCAACGTAGACGCAAGTATGAGGCAAGCTGCACCGGTCAGGCAGACTTGTGACATGACATCATTCATCTCTAAAGCATACGAGTCTGATTGATTGGACAACTTGGAAACCAGTACTGAACTGGTTTTGGATTCCCATCCCTAATTGCTCTCCTCCGTGGCTTTGGCGTCAGGTCTATCCGGGTCAGCCTCCACCAGGTCCGTACGCCATGAGCGGCGCCGTGGTGCAGGGCTACATGGAGCAGCTTCCAGCTGGAACCCCCCTACCGGGTCAGCCGGCTCCCAGGTGAGTTCCTCCAACCCAGTAGCTTCTCGTTACGGCTCATTATGCACGTTACACGTTGGGGGCATTAACAACCGTTGCTGCACGTCGTCCCCACTTCTTCAGACAATCGTTACTTACCATTTGTTTGCTTTCTCTCTCAATCATGGACCATTTAAGGAAGAAAATAAATGGTAGCTTAAGTTATCATCCATACGCTTGTTTGGTCAGATCCTACAACAAAGGACTTTATCCAGCAGTGGACTCGAGACCCCCTCAAAGGAAGGATCACTGCAGTTTACATCCTGAAAAGCCTGATCTCATAATTCATGTTGGCCCAGAAACTAACAAATCTGAGAAGTCTTTGTTTTATTTAAAACGGCAACATAGTACCGCTCTGAGAGAGTATTATTCATTAGTCTTGTTACTCTTGTTCTGCAAATGCAAACCCAGCTCGGCGACGGCCGTTCCTTCCGAATGGCGCCTGTTGCTTCCATGCGTTGTCTTGGTAATGCAATCTAAAAGTGTCTTCCATGTTTACCTGTTGATGTGATAGGTTCAGTGTTATCTAAATAATACTCACTCCTAATTTATTACTAAACCAACAAAGAGTGTCATACTTTGTTTATTATGTCCACGCACTATTTCTGAGTTAGAATAGAATAAAAATATACTTTATTAATCCCCAAGGGGAAATTTGTGGACACAGTAGCACCAATAAACTAAACACACAAGAATAAAATATAAATATAAGAAAGAAAGAAAAAGTGACTGCATAAACTATACAAGTGAAATATAAAATACAAAATAAAAAAAAAAAAAATAAAAAAAAAAATATATATATATTATTTTATATTTCACTTTTATAGTGATATATATATATATATATATACACGCACACACAACATATATGCAAATACAGCAGTGTAAATTAAATAAAATGTAGACAATGTGCAAAGTGTGTGTGTATGTTATTGCACTAGTTTCTGGCAAGAGGTGCGTTGTTATAGAGCCTCATGGCCATCGGCAGGAATTATGTAATAGGACCAACAATGACTGTTTACATGCACACTAATATTTGTATCAAAGGTCACGGTTGCTGTGACCTCCCATTCGTCTCATTCTTGGGTAAAATCTTGAGTGGATTTATTCAAACGTCCTTTTGCACTCACAGTTTAACCGACTATAATTTGGGGGTCAAAGGTCACTGTTTGTGTTGAATGATTCCACCTCGCTCCCCTGGTGTTATTGACGTCGCTCCGTTCTTCCCCGTAGTGACGGTCACATGTACATGGGCCAGCCGCCGGTCTACAGCGCAGCTCCACCGGCGGACCTCCAGTCCTACCAGCACCCGGCCGGCGGCCCTGGCCCCGCCCCCGGCATGGCGCCCAACTACAGCGGACCCTCTGGCCCCAGCATAGCGCCGCCATCAGACGCCTCGCAGGCCCCGTACTCAGAGAAGGCCCTGCTATAGGGCCCCAGACACACGCATGCAGACACACACATGCAGACACACACATGCAGACACACACACGCACCACACCTGATCGAATGGTGGTGGGAGGTTGTTTCCTTTTGTTTTGTTTTTTCATTTTCGTCTGGTTGGAACACCAGATGGGTGAAAACATTTTAAATAGAGCAAACTTGACTCGACACGTGGCGCGCTTTGTGTTGTTTCATCTGGCAGATAAATATAAACAGTTCCAGTTCACACTCCAGGTTTAGAAGTGATCGTGAGGCTTTGATTATGAAGAGCTCACACATGGTGAGGAAACAGAGACGCACTGTATTCTTTCTTTTTAATTATGTTTTAAAAATGATCTTTACATGACTGATGTGAAGCCACGGACGAGTTTTAAGGTCCCTTAATGAAGGTTTGGTCATCATTCACACCTGGTCACTTCCAAATCTAGATCTGATAGCAATGTATGCATTGTCCAGTTTTTTGTACCGGACCTGACATTTATTGCTGAGTCGTAGCTTCATCAATTGGTACCAATTATAGAGGAAATGAGACAAATAGTTCACTTGAAGTTAATTCATACAAAGCTGATTCAATTTAAACCCTAGTAAATATTTATTCATTAATTGTTTGAAACTTTATTCCTCAGACTATATATATATATATATATATATATATATATATATATATATATATATATATATATATATACACGTAATCTAAATTCTCAAGTCGGTAAACAGTAGGACTGAGCATTAACAAAAACTACTTGATTAAGTGTGACATGTACTCCTTCACACCACCCCTCAACATCCACAGACACACACACACACACACACACACACACACACACACACACACACACACACACACACACACACACACACACACACACACACACACACACACAGACAGACGAGTGTATTACCTTCACTCACACGTATATGCCACAGCCTTCTCATCCACTTAAAGCAACTGCATTGCTAATATTGTCACATACTTCTTTTTTAAATTATTATTATTCAGAAAAAGGACTTTTAGCAGTGCTAAAAACTTTAGATTACTACATTCTGTATATGTCGGCAACATTTAGAAGTACTGAAAACTGAAGCCACTTTGTTTGTTTTTTTGGGAGTGGAAAAGGAACCCAGAAGAGTTCAAGCATGCACGTGACTCTTGTACATACCGAACTAGTAGCGGCGCCGCATGACGACCTCGTGGGGGCGTCGGAGCGGCTCCGGAGGTTTCTCTCGGCCTCCAAGGCGAACTCTGCAGTCATGATGTCACTCCTGAGCTACAGGTGTAAAGGCCAAAGAGAACAAAGCGGGGGCGGAGGCGGGGAACCACACCAGAAAACTATTATTTTTATTTTCCTTTTATTATTTGTCTTAACATGGTCGACTCTGAACTTCTCACTGCAGAGTTTCCGGCATTTCTTTTTTTGTAGTGCATTTGAATTTAAGTTCTGATTATTGTTGTGATATTTTAAAATGCAGGATGTATGTATTCAGAGAAAAGCAGACTATGTGATATTCTGCCTAACTTAGTTGTATATTTAAATTGCTCACACGACCACGTGGACGTTACTCAGTGTTTTATACATGCTTGTTGTACTGTCGGATCAAATGTTAATGTGAAACACGGATCTAACCTCCCGAAGCATTTCAACCCTCATCCCTTCTAGCCGCCGAACACTAAAACAAATTCTACCTGAAGCAGGGCTGAATTGAGGTTTCATGATTCCGGAAAGCACAGTCCGGGTTTATAAACAGCTCTTTTTGTAGGTCACCCTCAGCTCTCCGTTACAGAGTCACTTTAATATCTAATATTGTACAAACCGCATCGTAACTGTCCATGCGCTCCTGTGGCTTCTACCGCAACACGATGATGAAACGGCCACGTTATGTATCTGTTGTCGCTTAATATTGAACGATGCTACGTGAATGAATTATGAAGCGTCGATACGATGAGCTCCGTTCTCAAGACGCAAAACAAATTGGTGTATTGATCTGATATTAGTGTCTTTTCTAATTCTCTTGAGACGCTATTATCTGTTATAACATGATAATAATTTAAGTCGGCTCAGTTTCTGAGTTTTTCTTTTTTTTGTGGGACTTGGCGACCAAGAGGACATTTATTCTCCCCGGAACGAGATTTTATCATTAATATAGTTTATTTGACAGATAAAAACTATCTTTGGTTTGCTGCCAACTGGATGCCAGAGTGAAATAGTGTTAATCTGTTTGATCCAGGAGGGAAGGAAATATCAAAGTAGCATTTTCGGAGCCAGCGTAACATGCTGCAGGATTGAGACGCCGCCTGTTTTTAAGTTTCAAACCTCCTTCTTGTAAAGGTTCTGTCTAACTTGTATCCTGCTGTTTGTATGTATTCTTTTAACCATACTTATTAATCGGTATTCACAATAAAACCAGGCCAAATGTACAGAATCATATGAATGGACTTGTTTTCTTGTTTTGAGGAGCGCTCTGTAGATACATAACATTTATTTAGTGGCGTCAGGAAACCATGGCAACATGTTCACCCTCGGAGCAGCACAGAGAAAAGCTTTGAGTTTCAGTTTTCTCATGAGTAAAAACAAAAGTATGGACTCCACACACCACTGTTTGATTGAGTTGTTTGTGTGCTACTTAAGTTGAATTCATTATGTTTTGATAACTACTTGGTTGTGTGTATCTCTCTTTGTTGTTTCACATGAGATGTTTGTTTTTGTCTCTTTTTGTCCCCGGTTTGTAGTATTAGTACGACGTCTTCAGTCCTTAAGTTCCTGTTGATGCTCAATCACTTATTACCAAAAAACATATCATTTGTAAACCGAATATTTAAAGTGGTGCCTCATGGAGTATCTTAAGTTTTACAGATCCGTCAGTTAAATCAACAAATGTATAAGTCAGCAAGATGACTGAGAATTTATCTGGTCAAGGACGGGCCTGATGAAGCAGATTTACTGAGGACACTTAGCTTCATACATCTCAAACTAATATGGTCTAAAACAAGTCTTAAATATTAATATTAAATTCTATGTTTTGGAATTTTCTAATGCTCAGTTTTTATTGAAACTTTTTTAGAAAGGATTTAAGAAATACAAAGTTTTCAGGAGCTGTAAAAAACGAAGTTCCTCTTTGTTGCCACTAGATGGCGATGTGGGTTCTCAAACTCCTCAGAGGAAGGTCAGCAGCAAAAGACCAACGTAATGGTCACAGAAACTTTTTTAATTAGCTGCAGTTGCTCTTGTTTAACTCGTCAAGCTGAGTGATTTCGGTTTTCATTAATATATTATGGGATGGCAGCGCTGCTCTTCTCTCTTGTTTGCGAGCCCATAAAAAGATGAGCATGACCACCTCGTTACTACCTCAGCAGTAAAACAATACAGCCCCCGGTGCTGCAGTGTAAGCAATGTCGCTGTGCAGAGTCCAACGGCTCCGCCGGCTCGTCTCGTGAGAGGAGATTGTCAAAGTCTTCGGCTCCCGGCAGCCGGTGTGTTCAGGGACCATGCCCTCGGGAAAGAAGGTCAAGCTCATCCTGTACGAGGGGCTGCAGTTCGCGGCCCTCGTGGTGCCAGTCTTTGTGGTAATGGAGAGGTTCGCCAGCCTCATACGCGACATGAGGGGACGGGACCAGACGGCCTACTGGCTGGTGGTGGCGACGTCCATCGCCTACGTCACCTCTGCGGTGCTGCTGGTGTGGGTTCCTCTGAAGTTCCTGGTGCTGAGGCGGCGGAGGTTCAGCTCAGAGAACCAGCAGTGGTGAGTAGAGATGTGTTCAATGCCACGGGGATTACGTGTCTCCATGGAGATGAAGCAGCCGACCTTAAAGCAAGTGATTAGAAACACGAGGCATATTTCGGTTTTTATAAACTTTTTGAGAAAAACTTTTAAAACTGAGTTGGCAAGAAGAAGATTTAAATAACAATGCAGTCGTGAAGGGAAATGAGCAATGCTTCAACATAAAAGTATCTTCATGCAAATATGTCTTGCTTTCAGAAGTTTTAGCAGAAAAATATTGGAATAAGCGCCATAATAATACAAAATGTGCCATAGTTAATTGTCAGTGTTTGATGGAAAGGTTCTTAACTTCTGTTTTTGTTGTTTCATCTTTATTGCCCCGTCTCATATTTAATAGGCGTGTTGCTCTGAATTCATAAGAAATGAAACTTAGCTCTGTTCAATAAACTTTGGGGTTTTATTACTGCAGGTATTATTAGCTTACTGTGGCTAATGTTAGCCAACTCTTTAAAGATATTTCTTTGTATTGTAACATCCCTGACGAGCCTTTTTACATCATCCCATTATTGTATCTTGGCTTTTGTTCAGCAAAGGTCAAAGGTAAAAGGTTTCACTTTAATCCACAAATCAGATGCATGTCATAATGTCCATAATGGAATACAAATATTTTAAATAAAGAGAATATTTGAAGTCAAATAATTTAGTAGCAAAACATCTAAATTGCCTAAGTTTCTTTAACGATTGTATTAATCTGTTTTTTAGGAGGCCAACAGCGCTGGCGTATCTCATCCTGTGCACTTTCCCCTGCTTTGCTATTATAATTGCCAGCTCCAAGGTAAAGACATCAGGATGTTCTTTTTTCTCAAGTACGTTTTATTTTCCAGATTCCTAATGAAACAAAAACAACGCGCAGAAACGTGTGTATTGTGTTTCAGTGTATTGTTCTAGTTGTAGTCCCATCCTGGGGGGTGAGGAGGAAAACCACCAAGCCCCTGATTGTCCTGTGATTACTTCTTTCCTCAAAAGGAATATCACTAAACTCGTTATGAACTCACATTTTATTCAAGCTGTTACAGTTCACACCAACATGGGTCCATAGTATTACCAATGTGGCCTCTTTTTATTATTATTTAAAGCTGACATGACTCAACTCAAAGGGCCGATGTGGCCGCTCACGGATCTTGAAGAACGGCGGCCGCTCGCTCCACAGACCTGTGGCGAGCAGTCACATGGGGGAGGGGTGTGTGTGTGTGTGTGTGTGTGTGTGTGTGTGTGTGTGTGTGTGTGTGTGTGTGTCGTGGGGATCCTTGAACAGGCCCGTTTTGATGTAAACGGTCCAAGAGAGAATCCGGTCACTGACTGTTCACCACGGAGAGATGAAGATCGCTTCACTCTCTTGAGATTCTGCTTCACGAAGCATCCATATGTCTCCTCTCCGTGTGCCGAGAGGGACTTTGGCACCATGGCAATTATGAGCTAGAGCGAGTCGGAGCGTGTCCGGCGTCCCGTGACTCTCTGTCGGGGGTGTTCAGTAACTCAGAAGGAACGTGACTGGTTGGCCATTAACCCAAAGTTTAGTACCACTCAAAGAAAGAAAGAATAAACAACGTGAGACACACTGTCTCTTATTCCTAGACGAGCAAGGACATCAATAAGAGCATCTGGCCACATGCAAATGTGTTCAACATAGTCATACATCTAATATATCTTAATCATGTTTTAAGGGCATTCGGCAGCATCTTAATGTCAACAATGATGAGGTGGTCAAATCGGATTGCGTCATAAAACATGGCTCCTTGTTCTCAGCCCAGCCAGACTCCAGAATAGAGAGTTTACCCCCCACACACACACACACCTCAAGCCTGTGTTACGTTAACACACACGACATTGCACACTGCTCATTGCACGTGCACTTTTGCAGTCCTGCCCTGTTTTTTTGTCTTGTAGTACTTATTGTGATTGTGTAGTACTTATTGTGTTTGTATGTTTTATGTTCACTGTATACACCAGAACAGATTCCAGATAGATGTAAACCTACTTGGCAATAAATACTATTCTGATTCTGATTGATTTCATCTCCTTCCTGCTTCACTATTGAATCCCCTTTTCTTTGTGCTGTTGCCGTGGCGCTGCAGGTGCAGGTGGACCGAGGACTCCGGCTGGACCGCTTCACCGAGCTGCCCGTCTCCTTGGTGCTCGTCTCCCTCATCTGTGTGGACATCATAGAGAGAATCCGCCACTGCAGGCTCATCGGACCGTGTAAGTCGTGACGTTTTCTTTTTGTATTATAAAAAAAATGTCTCCCGTGGAAAAGGTGTGAACCATTAACATGTAGAAGGACACACGAGGCAGGTTGTGTAAGTGTTCGGTGAGGAAGCTGCAGACCCTACTAATACCTGTTGCTACACTATCGGGAGGCCTTGCTCTAATATCCAAATCTAGTTTACCTGCAAGACCTTGGATATTTAAGTTAATATTATGAGTGCATGAAAGAAATTTGTCATCAAATTAAACTTATATGAACATGCAGCGAAGCTGGAGCACGTTTGTTTTCCTCCTGTGGACCGACTGGTTGGTTTCTGGGACCGTGGGTGAATTGAGTTTGGGGATAAGATGGTGTGGACGGCCCACCAGCAGGTCCCAGTGGAATCTGCCCGGATGTACAAAACAACCACTTTGAAAATCATCCCCCAAAACGCTAAACGTATGTTTAGTTTAGTTTTTTACCTTCGCTTTGAAAATGCGGAAGGTAATGTTTTGATCGCTGTGTATTTGTATGCGTGTGTGTTATTCGCATAAGTAAAAAAGTATTAAACCGAATCGCATGAAATTTGGTGGGATGATTGGTTATTATCTGGGGACCATTTGATTAGATTTTGTGATCGATCGGGTCAAAGGTCAAGGTCATGAAAAGGTCAAAATCTTCTTTTTACCATAGCGCGGTAAATTTGTATCCAATTGGCATGCAACTACTGCCAACATGTTCATAATTCAATGCCCGATCTTGTGATATGCGAAGGTATGCGCTCTACCGAGTGCCTATTGTAGTTTTACTTTATTTTATCAGCAAAATATACAAAATTCAACAAAAGAAGAAAGTGGCTGACCGAAAGGGTCGAGACTGAAAGCTATCAAACTTATAAGTCCCCTAACCTATAATTTCACGAAAAAACGTATTTTCAGAGAACCATATACCCATATATATGTGCTTTGGCCTAAACTATTGGGCGCTTCTAAATCGGCTCATTTTTTGTGCTCAATGTTTTTTGAAGGCAGTCTGATTTCTTTGCTTGGCGTCACAAATCTTCTCGGCCTTTACTCGCCCCCTAAACATTTTAATGCTTTAATAAAAAAGAAAAGCTTTTATAAAGCTTCCAGCGTTTTCAGGAGAGAAAGTAACCATCCCCAATATCTGATCGGTTTATTCAAATAGCGCCTGTTGGAAAGCTGTGAGGAGATGCTGGCATCTACATCTAAATGGTCAATCTTTCGCCAGAAACATAAAAACCCAATAACGGCTTTCTTGAAACCTTAAAATAGTCAAGTAAAGGATGATAAAGCTGCCTCCAGGCAAAGTAATCGTTCTCTTCTAAAACTGAAGTTGGAAAACAAAACGTCGCAATGCGGTAGTGCCCTATAGTTCAGCCCAAAGAATGCGTTGAATATGCCGATGAACAACTGCACTTGAACACAACACAATACATCTTATGCATATTTTATAATGTTCAGTTGTGCTTTAACTGTTGTAGAGAGGTGTTTATTCAACCTTAGTTTATGGCGTTGTTGAACTGCATTGTGCTGCACCGACATGTTTTACTATTATTTCATCCACCCTGTTCAAGGAGGGTGGACGAAATAATGGAAACACGTGATTCCAATGAATGGACGTGATGGAACGAGACAAAAGAAGACATTAACCAATGCTTTTGATATCAAAGTCAAAGTCGGTTTTATTTGTCAATTTTCATACATGCAAACATACAGAAGATTGAAATTGCGTTTCTCTTCTGTCCAACATAAAGTGATTGTGCAACATAAAGTTATAAAGTGATTTGTGCAACATATATTATAGACAACATAATGTGAATAGACAACATAAAGTGCAACATAGTAAAAGAACATGTAAACATATAGACAACATAAATTGGACGAGCAGCATTCAGACATGTGAGTCTGAGGGAGGATGGGGAGAGAGTGTCGTCTGCAGCGTGTAAGCGGCTCCATTTATAGACGGCATGTCGTGTTCTTGTCATTTTCAGCAGACGGCTTGGATTCTGACTTTGACATGCCGGGCCCCGCCCTCCCCCAGCTGGACCAGGTGACCACCGTGACAGCCCAGCTGCCGGCCGATGACGGCCAGGACGGCCCAACCCGAGGCCCGCCGGAGGCCAAGAACGGCGGCCCCCCCGCCAGATGGCAGGACCTCGCCGGCTCACCCGGCCGCTCCACCTTTAGCTCACGAGCGCCCAGCGCCGCCTACCTGTACACCTCGCGCCGGAGGTCCTGCTCCGGCCCGCTGGGCTTCCTGTGGCGGAGGGACGGGAGGTCGGAGGTGTTTGTGGACAGCTTCCTGTTCTGGCTCGACACGGTGGAGATGGTGAGGGTGGCGGGGGAGCCGGCGGTCTTCTACTCGGCCTGGGTGTTCCCCGTCTACATCCTCGCCTTCATGTCCACCCTCCGCCTGGCCATCGCTCCTCACAGCCCGTTGCTGTGTTCTGCGGGCTTCGCCCTGCAGGAGCTTCCCTTCCTGGTCCTCCGGGTCTCTCTCGTCGTCGTGTTCGGTTACGTAACTCCCGTGTTGTACCCTTTGAAAAATGTGCTGGTGAGCCTGACTTTTATTTACTTTACATTCCTGAGCAAGCTGAGGATTTTCAAAAGGCAGAGCATGTTTTGAGCGGCAGGAGGATCTCCTCTGATTGTGGATGGGTGAAGCAGAACCAGAGAACCGGTACTGATGTCCAACGTAATGCCGCGTATGAATCATACGGCCATTCATCCAAATCAAGGTGTGAAAATTATTCTGGATGTTTTTTTCTTAATTTTTTGGAAATCTGTTTGTTGAAGTGGACAATAGCTGTCATTTGTCTTTCACATTTTATTTATTGATAGTTAATTTCTTTTTTTAAATCTGTACATTTGATACTATTTACTTTTTAAAAAGTGTTCAACATTTCAAACAACCAAAACTCTGTTAAATAAATATCCTTTGTTTTAACACGGGTGTAAACATTTTCACATGTTCACATCAACATTGGGTCAAATAACAGAACCATCACTCAAGAAAAAACTGAGAAATTTAAATATTAATCTTTAATCAGCTTTAAGAAATAAATATTCTGTATTTATATTCATATACATAGTTATATTATATATATTATATTATATATTTCCTATAGTATATACATATATATATTATATTTATTATTATTTATTAGATTATATATATTATATTATAATTATTAGATTTTATATATATATATAAATAAATAAAATCTCCATCCAATTTTAACTGAATGTCCCAGAACTACTGAATGGACCAACTGGGTATTCGAGCTCAGGCAGACAAATTCTTTGATTTAAGACAAAAAACAGAAAAAACTTGAAGTCACCTCAGAGTCCTGCGCTCCGTGCCCTGAGGACGAGGACGTCGTCTTCCTGGAAGAGAGGCCACACGCCCTGCAGGTACTTCTTCAAAGAATAAAGAGAATCACTCAAACCAGAAAGACATTATATTGATTTTAGCAACCTTCCCTGAAACATGCCATGAAAATACCACTTCTATAGCATCTTTAGTGGTGAAGCTTCTCCACTGATTCTTTGAGGTTTTTCCTTTAATCTCTGCACATGTCCGCAGAGATCAATACCAGTTGCTTCTCTCAGCCTCCTCCCAATCTGTGTGGATTAACCGCAGACCGTGTGCACTGTATCCGTCTTCAGCATATATTCTCCTCCTCACAGAGCCAGATGTATTTTCTTTGTGTCTTGCGGCTTCCAACTCACTTGCTTGTTCCTCTGGTTGCAAAACGAGCGTCTCACTCAGGCGCCATGGTGGTTTGAGTGTCGCATGGCAATATACTCACTGAATTGTCCGTGTGTGTGTGTGTGTGTGTGTGTGTGAGCCACAGAGACGCCACAGAGAGACGCCGATGGTCCACATCTGACAAAAGAACCCCCGTGGAGCACTTAGTCCTCGTCTGTCTGATGGATGAGCGCCGCAGGACACAACGGCTCAAGGAATGTCCAAATAGCTAACTTATCTCTTTAAAAAAGAAAGGGGGGGGGGGGTTGAGTGGATTTATATTGCCTCACTAAGTGGGAAGATTTGTTAAATGCCTTATTAATGGTATAAGGCCAATGACCAGAGCTGGCCTGCTTCATTAAAATGAACTTCTTTTCATTTCCCACAGTGACCATCATCCTCCTTCTGAGTGATTCATACTGTTATCTGCAAGTAAGCATTAGTGCCTCTTGCCTTATTATGATCATCTTACATTCCGGAGAGCACTTTTGTCATTTCAGTGACATAATAACCCCAAAAAAGGTTGAATATTATCATCGACTTTCTTCCTTTCTGCCAATTATGGAGAGGAATTCACTTTGCGGTGTGTATATAGCAGCAGCGGGATGATCCCAGTGCCTCCTCGTCCTCCTCATCCCCCTCTCACGGAGGAATGGACCACTAAAGAGAGCGCGGCAACAACAGAGGGGAGAAATGACACAACATGAGGCAACAGTGAGGGGGGAGCAGACATTGTGGACAATAAGATGAGCAGATAAGATAGAGGGGGGAACAGAAAGGACAGATAGGGTGATTGTGGAAGAGGAAGGGAGGGGAGATGGGGAAGGGGGGGAGCAGGGGGGGGGGCTGTTATAGGAGGGGTGCAGGCTTTGTAAATCGGAGAGGCTGGAGGCACATTTGAATTCAGGCTGTGTGTCTTCTGCGCTAGCCGAAAGTTACCTGCTCTAGCATGGCAACAGAGAGAGAGGGAGAGGGAGAGCTACAGCTGCAGCCTCCACACACACACACACACACACACACGCACACACACACACATGCACAGTCACAACCGGAGTGCAAAGAGTCACTCAGATAAGCAGGAACGCTCCTGGTGAGAGGAGACCCCCGAGAGAGGAAAGCAGCGTGGCGAGTGAGCGATGGAGGAGGAGGAGGAGGAGGAGGAGGAGGAGGAGGAGGAGGAGGAGGAGGAGCTAGAAGGAGCTGGAATTGCACAGAAACTAATATTCTGGACTTACTGCACAAGGAAGGGATGGACAGGCAGGACGGATGTGGAGTGATGCGAGGGCTCTGATTGGATACTTCTTACCTTTTAGTTTTTGGAGCAAGGCTTCAGTGAGGCTTTTTTTGGGGGGATGTTTATCGACTGGGTGAGTCGGGCCAGAGAGGGGCGAGGCGTGGCCGTGGGAGGGGGGATGAGCAGAGGATGACGGACGGACCACCTGTCCCTCTGACGTCAGGTGAGCACACGCACTTCACCGCCAGGAGACACGCGGACCTCGCGGGCGGCACGCTCCTCTGCGCCTCAGGACTCCAGGGGCTGTGACACGTTTGGACATCCGGATCACCTGGACTCACCCGAGGACCCCTCCCCCCCTCCCCCGAACCACCTGTGGACACAGGAGACTTTCTCTCTTTGACCCTGAAGAGGTGGCCGTCAGGTGGATCACCTGGGACACGAGGATCCCGTGAGCTAGTCTGACCTGAGGCGACTCGTCCCCGGAGGCTCCGCCCCCCCACCACCCCTCCACCCCCTCCTCTCCCCCTGCAACTGGATGTCTTGATGTATTGCTGTGGGCTGGGACACTGGCGCAGAGTGCAGTCCACCTATGTAAGTGACCACCGCGGCATGTTTCTGATCCCGTCACCCCCACAGACCACGCCGAGGATCCATTCTCATGTAGACGGGCGTATCCCGTGAAACAGTTTGAGTTGAGCCGAAGAGGAGGGGATGTGTGAGACATGGCAGCTGTGTAGAGGAGCTGTTCTCCTCACATCTGATGGAGGACAGACAGGTGCAGGTTTCTCATGACAGGCCAGTTCTTAACGACAGAGAGGATGGGAGAGGACCTCCTCCACTTGTTTCTCTTCATTTCTTCCTGTCTTTCCACTTACTCCCTTCTCTTTTTCCCATGCTTTCCTTCCCCTCCGATCCTCTCATCACAACCTCTTTTTAACCCTGTTACCTTTGGGGTCAATTTGACCCAATTCAATGTTTAACATCTCTAAAAAATGATTGGCATAATGTTTTTTGCTTCATATTTCAGGACTTTTCCTAATTTATTGGGGACAACTGGAAAAACCTAAAATTCACACGATGTTTTCACTGTCCTGAACACAACGTGTATGCATCGGTGTTCTTTGGGTTAAATTTGACCCCAGGCTGTTTTTCACTGTGTAAAACATAAGAAATATAAA
The DNA here is from genome assembly GCA_036178185.1 of Liparis tanakae. NCBI lineage: Eukaryota > Metazoa > Chordata > Actinopteri > Perciformes > Liparidae > Liparis > Liparis tanakae. The sequence goes on along the minus strand of CM070098.1, from coordinate 16,469,999 downwards.
CTTTTTTATTTATTTAAAGGGCTATTTAGCTCGTCAACAAACAAAGTACCTGACACTTAAACTTAGGAAACAATATTAATTCTAATCATTTCCTGGAGGTTTTCAATGCACGGGTAAAAGATGTTAGTACATTTGAAGGCAACAGGAGGGTTAACGTCCCGTTGTCGCTGATAACTCTGGAGTCTCCGCGCTGTGCGCAGCAAAGGCATTTAAATGTAAGGAAAAACAGATAAATGTACAACATGTTTTATTTAGATGCACTGGGGTTGGAGAAGATGAATTGTTAACATGTGGTGGAAATACATTGCTCATAAGATTTGTACTCCATTGGTTGACCTTCAGTCTTAAAGGTCAGTGTAGGTCATAACTTGGTTCATGACAGTGGTTCCTCAAAAAAGACTAGATATGAAAATAACATTTACATATTTTAATTCCCAATTTGTTCATTTTGTCAGACTTTTCTTGTATCTTTGCTTTTTAAATGATGGAATATTGGAGATTTTTCTTTCATCGTGCTCTTAAAAACTATTCAAATGAAACAATAACACAACTTTCAACTTTTCCAGCATAAAATACCTGGTATTTATAATAGAAAAAGGATTATCTTCAGATGTCTGGCTCTAAAAAAAAGGAGTTGAAGACATCTTAGTTTTATGAACCTATTAAAACTTCAATGAAACAAAAGACATTGCAGGAAAAAAAAACACATTTCTGAACCCAATTTTCTTAACGTATTATTTCGAGCAGGTTAACAAGGCGTGTTGATGATCACCTCACGTGAGCGTTGGGAGAGGTTTTAAAATATAAAAGATACAGATCACAGAAGTGATTTCCAGCAGTGACAATTCTTCTGAGATGTATCACGGGTTAAATCTGAAGAGGAGTTTGTCTGTCTGGAATAAATGTAGACAAGTAAAGCCCGATGACCTTTGTTTTATTGACACTTAGGGTCATCCAGGGTTGTTTTTTTGTTCCTACATTTTATTCCATGTGCCGGCTGCAGCGTCCCTCGAATGCTTTTGAGTGCAGAGGCCGTTGCTGCTCTCCTCCTGACGAGGTGAATCCATACCGCGCTACGGTGGACATGGATTACCACGCCGAGTCAAAATCCTGGGGATTTGGTAAACACGCTGCGAGCTGCGAGCGACATTGACTTTCAGGGCTGCTCGGTCTCCCCGATTTCAGTACGTGTTTCTTCATTCTGATTGGCGAAGTAAAGAGGGATACACGGTATGATGAGCCCGTAGACTTTAAACATCACATCAGGCCTTTTGTCCTCAGGCACCCTCCGAAGCAAGTCGGCCACAGTTTGACCAAACCTGGAGCACTCATCGGCCTGTAGGTCTATCCCCAGTTGGCCCAGATGTGTTATCTCTTTAACAAGCTGGTCGTCCTGATGTTTCCTCTTTCGCTTGCGTCGAGACACGGGGGGCTCTCCAGGCCCGGGGGGCGACGATATAGATGTAGAGGCCGTCTCCGTCTCTGATAAAGCCTGTTTTTAATGAAAGAGTGGATGCTTGATTAGTCTGTTCAGGGTTCTTACACATTTTGACTGATGGATTTCCATGACTTTTCCATAACTTTAAACCAAAGTTCCATGACCAAATTGAAATATCGGTAAAAACATGAAACATTAGAACATTTTGTGTATTGAGAGCGTACACCGGCTTATATTTTGAGCGTTTTTCCTTTAAAAAAAACATTATTTCAAACTCGGCGTAAATGAACATGTGATTATAACTAATTTCCATGACTTTTATGATTCATTTTTTTCCATGACTTTTACAGGCCTGGAAATTACCATTTTAAAATTCCATGACTTTTCCAGGTTTTCCATGACCGTACGAACCCTGCCGTTTGTTTACAACCAGTAGTCAGTAGTACATGTTCATGTTGGACGTTACACATAACCGATGATGTAGCATTAATAACAACATACCTTTGACTCGTCATTCGAATCAGTTTCTCTGTGTTTTATGTGCGGTGCCAGCCATGTCATGAACGGGTAAAAGGCGGGCACTTGGTGGCTGCTTGGTTCGACGCCTTTTTTGTCGAGTCTTTTCCGCAGCCGGACATATTTGTCCCGGAGGTTCTTCCACCTCTTCGCGCACTCGGCGACCTCCAGCCCCGTGGTCTGGGAGATTTCTCTCCACGAGTTCAAAGTAATTTTGCAGTCCTTGTAATCCCTCGCAGATGAGTTGTACAGGTTGTGGTATTTCTTGACCTCCTCGATTAGTCTTTCTTCTGTTGGGTCCATTATTCAAACCGGTCCACAATAAGTTTTAAAAATGGCGGTGTAAGAAGACAGACCGGAAATCACCGTCTGAGCGGACTAATCACGGCGCTTGCGGTCCGCGTAGTAAAGCTAGGGTATGCTTCTCCGTCGCGTCGATGGCGTAGGTCGTCGAGGCTCCGCGTTGCTCCGCGTTGCAATTCACCGCCACGTCGCCACGGCTGCGCGGCTTCAGTGGTTGTAGCCGAATACAAATGGCGGTGTAGGAGGAAAACAGACCGGAAAAAGAATTTACCGCCGGAAGTCACGTTCTGAGCGGACCAATCACAGAGCTCGCGGTCCGCGTCACCGCGACGCGTAGTCGGACTAGGATTCTTTGGAGGTGCGCGTCAGGCTACGGCGTAGAGGTCTGCGCTGTAGCATTTATAACAGAAAACACATACCGTTGACTCGTAATTCGAATCAGTTTCACGGTGTTTTATGTGCGGTGCCAGCCATGACAGGAAATGATAAAAGGCGGGCACCTTTTGGCCGCCTGGGTCGCCGAGTTTTTTCCGCAGCCGGACATATTTGTCCCGGAGGTTCTTCCACCTCCTTGCGCACACGGCGACCTCCAGCCCCGTGTTCTGGGAGATTTCTCTCCACGAATTCAAAGTCATTTTGCAGTCCTTATAATCCCTCGAAGAAAAGTTGTACAGGTGGTCGTATTTCCTGACCTCCTCGATGATTCGTTCTTCTGTTTGGTCCATTGTTCCTACCGGTCCACAATAACTTTTAAAAATGGCGGTCTTCTTCTTCTTCTTCTTCTTCTTCTTCTTCTTCTTCTTCTTCTTCTTCTTCTTCTTCTTCTTCTTTGAGTTTTATTTGCGGTTTGGTGCATTACCGCCACCAACTGTTATGGAGTGTGGATCAGGACGTCTAGAGTCTAGACTCTAGAGCAGTGGTTCTCAACCTTTTTTCAGTGATGTACCCTCTGTGAAATACTTTTTTTCAGCGAAGAACCCCCTAACCAGCGCAAATAATCTTTGGTAAAAAAAGCAGTGTGTCCCCTTGGTTTGATTAAATTAAAATTGCCTACTTAATATACAATTCAGTTTATGAACTTACACTTGTGTTTTATTGAATATGTATTAAATAACTTTTTTAAGGATTTTTTAATGGATGCTAATATTAAATAGATTTTTTTTAAATCTCACGTACCCCCATTTGAGAATCACTGGTCTAGAGTTTGCCCTATCAATAATTAACACTACTAAATAAAATAACAAATGACAAAAACAAACAACATCAAACACAACAAAACATATAATTAAAAAAAATATATATATATATATATATATATATATATATATATATATATATATATATATATATATATATAGCTTCAACAAAACAACCAACAAAACGAACCAACCAAACTAAATAACCTAGGGCTCATATTCTCTCAATAATCCTGGTTATTCTGAGATACTGCAATAGTGCTTTATAGCACCCACTGGAGTTTCCTTGCAGCACAACCGTACCCCCTCCTTGCTGAGGCTTCCAACAAGCTGTCTCCTTTCATACACATACCTTTGACAGTGTATCATAACATGTGCGATTGTTTCTACCTGCCCACAATAGTCACATCTTCCCGTGTCGTGTTTCCCTATTTTCCACAACATGCCGTTCAACCCAGTGTGTCCAAATCGCAGCCTTGAAATGATGGTTTCCTCTCTCCTGTTCCCTCCTGCACATCTCATTCCCCCCACTTTCCTCTGGACTCTGTACAACCATCGCCCTTTTCTATCCTCCTCCCATTGCTTCTGCCACCTTTCCTTTAACCTCATTTTAATAATCCCCTTGGCCTCTGATTTACTAAAGTTGACTTCAACTTTTGAGCCACTCTTTGCGGCTTCTTTTGCTGGATATCTGCCAAAATGGCAGTGTAGGAAGACAGACGTCAACGCGACGCGTGGTAGGATTTTTTGGAGGTGCGCGTCAGGCTACGCGACGGAGAAGCATAAACTAGGCTTTAGCTGTTGCAATGATTGAAATAAATATACTGTCATGGACTAACTTCAAGATATGTCATGTACGAGGGACAACAATTGAAGAGAAACAGATGTTTGTAATGAACGGTTTGGGTCTTAGGCTTCCTTTAAAAATGCTCATTAACTTTTCCCCCTCCCCATCCCGAATCTAGGCACATGGCAATATGCAATATAGCCTCCATGTACTGTATTTATTGTCAACTTTTGTGTGTGTTGGCAATGGATGAAAAATAATGTGGAATACTTGTAAGTGTAGGGTTCCCACTCGCAGGTTCAGAAATAAATGCAGAGTGTATGAATGCTTCAGTGGGTGTGAAAGCGTATCGTAGTTTCTTCATGGATTCCATAGGCGGATGGTTTTGGCTGCAAAGGGAACGATCAGACCGCCTTGTGTAAGGACTTTAAAGTCGCCCTGAGAGGGAGTCAAAGTAAGCAGGGACTCTGTTTGAGTGTTTGGTTGGCACTGGAGGAGAGCTGGCTCTCGCTGGAGGAGATTTTAGGTGTCATGAAACAGATTTCCTAAAGCCCAGAGTCTGGTTCAATCCTAGGTCATGGCCTAAAGCTGGGACCTTCGCTTCACGGTCCCTTTCTCCGTCACAGATGGCGTGATGACAGTGGTGTGACCTCAGATGGCAATGTCTTCCCCAGCAGGAGAGAGCGTGAGAAGAACGTGTGCGGCTGTAGGTCCAGATGTGTCTGTGACCCCCAGAGGTCAGTGTCACAGCTCCTTGACCCGCCCTGTCACAGCCTGGCTCAGCGGATGTATTCTTTCCATTCTCAGTTATGCAACAGTCATCTCTGGCCCTCGCCTCCTAGAGCTCTCACATGAGACTGTATTACTTTCTCGTGTGCCCGGTCTGACACGGCTCAGTGACCAATGGAGGGGGGAGCGTAGTAACTCCTTCAGGATACCACATTGTAGGAATTAATTGTTGCTGCAGAATTTTTTTGTCAGTTTTCTCAACAACTTTAACAAAATATCCCCAAAATCAAATACAACAAAATGGGAAAAATTAGATGCTGGCGAGGTCACCTGTAGGTCGAGCAGGAGGCCGATGGCGATGGCAAGACCCCTCTGGAGGATGACCACGCAGATTGGACCCCACAGGACCACGGCTATGAGATGGGACCAGGTATTGGCCGGGCCGTCGCAGGAAAAGAGGAGCAGGCGCTGGAGTAGGAACTGGAGCAGGAACTGGAGCAAGAACTGGAGCAGAAACTGGCTCGGTGTCCGACTCTGAGTTGCCGGGCAGCGGAGCTGACAGGACGACCTCTGGAACAGCCTGGCGTGAAGATAACAGTGGGTTACTTCTCGAGAAGCTGGCTGGTTGCTAGCAGACTGACAGTGGTTTTCCAGGATGGGAGTACGCAAAAACTCTCCTTAAAAAAGTAGTTTTTGTTCTCCTGGGTGTTCACTTTGTATTGTTGTTGTTGTTTGGAGTGCAGGAAAAGGACGCAGATACAAAAGCAGGCTGAAGGACAGCACGAGGATGCGATAACAAGCTGGCCCGAGAAACGATTTGTTGCACGCTTGCTGCAAAAATTCAGTTTCAGTTTCAGTTTATTTATATAGCCCAATTTCACAAACTACGAATGTGCTTTACAATCTGTACACATTGACATCCATGTCCCAAAACCTCACATCGGATCACGTAAAACTCCCAAATAACCCTTCAGGGGGAAAAAGGGAAGAAAATGTTTTCGTCCAAATAAAGTCCACTTCTCATTTAAGCAGTACTTTCCCCAAGGCTTACAGCACACCTCCTGGAGTGATAATGACACAACTGTCCCCCTTTCCTCACTACTGGAGACACATGTCCAGTCATTTTAGAAATACAGGAGTATAAAAGTGACCACATTAAGTTATTGACCAACAAAATAATTTTGCCTCTATAGGGTGATTAACGATATTTATGATATTTACATTTACTTTATTTGTTTACCCCTCTGAAAGCACTTACACACATAACTTAAGGATACAAGAGGAACAACAGTGATGTGTGTAGGGTGGTGAGTGTGTTTATGTGTGTGTGTGTGTGTGTGTGTGTGTGTGTGTGTGTGGGGGGGAATCGTGTGTGTGTGTGTCTGATACTTGGCAAGCACAGAGTTTTGAACAGTGACAAAATGACAGTTAAACCATGTGTTGAAGGAATATCACGATGTTGCTGCCTGGATGCTGATGAGTAGAGAGTCTGTAGAGTTGTGTGCGGCACAAATGAATTATGTCGTGCTTTCTTGTTAATTTCATCTTCATGTTTTGGAGCCAGCCCATTATGTAATAGGCCTGCTCCTGTATGTGCAGCCGAACCACTTGGATAAACACACACACACACACACACACGCACGCACCCCCCCCCCCCTCCCACAAACACAAACACATGCTCAACGACATAAGTATGAGACTCTCCACACGGACGGTGCGGACGGTTGGACACCTCCTCGGTCTGATCCGGGCGCGAGGTCACAGCGAGCGGTGCGCGGCGCAACAGATGCCCCACGGAGAAATAAGCCTTTAATACCCAGAGGACTCAGGAGAGGGTAACTACACTCAACTCACGATACAGACTTAAGTGAAACCCCTCACGCAGCTCATCGGAGTCTCCGGGGCCGTGTCCTGCGCGTCGCGCGCTCTTTTGGGAACTATTTATTCTTTTACGCACAACACGGCGCACGTGATTGTGTTTGCGTTGAACGGCACTGTCGGATACGTCCACCTGTTTCACAGGTAGCACTCTGCCCCGTGGCACACTCGTCCATGTCTCATTCACTGGAGCCAGTTGAACGATAATCTCACCTGCTCGTTACAACCGTGAGATATAACCCTCGTGGACCGCTTCGACCACCATGCCGCCTAAGAAAAAGGTAAAATATGCAGTATTCTGGTTGTTTTTATTTACACGTGTGTGTGTGTGTGTGTGTATTTGTGTGTGTGAACAGGAAGAGTAAGCGAATGCACCATCTGTTGCACTGGGCGTTAATCCTTGTGTGAGGCCTTTCCACATCATCGCCCTCAGTAAAACACAAGACGCAGATCCACATGCTGTATTGTATTCAGAGAGAGTTGCATAACCAATGGCCTGGGAAGATTAGAGGCGTTCCACCTCTTGCCCTTCTCTTCCACCCACTCTAGGACTTTGCTGTCAACTCGCTGTGGTTTGGAAGCGAACCTGTGCACATGTTTTTAATAAATTAATAAATTAAACGTTTAGCAGCAGCCGGTGGTCATGTTCCCCCTCCTCATGATGTCATCAATACACCATCATAAAATACCTTTACTGATTTCATGAGATGCATCTTTCTAACCTGAGTAAAACATTGTAATGTTTGTTTTAAATAACCCACATCTTTTTCATCACTTGCCTGACAAAGTATTGAAAAGTATTGATCTGTCTTAGTGGGAAACTTCTCCTTTGAGCTTTTAATGCTAATATTACTATATTGTATCCGAGTCACAGAGCGAGGCGTGCGTCAATATCTTGTTTGCTGGGCAGCAAATCATAACATGCAGGTTTAAGGATTCTTGAAATACTTTCAGAACAATATTAATTGTTATAACTTATAACACATTCAACTTGTTTCAAATATCTCTGGATCGTGGTCGGCTCTGAGACTCGATGGCTACAGAGTGCAGCGTGTCTCTGGACGGCAGTCCGTGGCCTCCTGTCCTGCAGTGTGCTGGAGAGCGCTGCTCGTTACCTAGAATAGGAAAAGCCTCTTAGTCGATGTGCTCCGGGGCATTACAGCCAGGTACCTGCTCTCCTTCCAGACAGGAAGTGGACCAATAAGGCGAGTAGACCTCTTTCCTTTGGGGTTAGGAATGGATGGTTTCTAACTTAATGATATCATTTATTTCAGTCATCAATCTTTTTTTGTGTTTAACTTCCCCCCCAAAAAATATTCTCAATGTTTTTTTATGACCGTTCCAGTGTTAGTGCTGGTTCAATAATTGCCACAGTGCAATAAGTGAGAGACGATCACAACAGGAATGGTTGGCATAACGTTTTTTTTTTTTTTATCCTTATAGCAGCAGTAATCATGTTGCATCATAATGAAGAGCACAGAGACTTGCTATCTACGAACGATGAATGGGAGATGAAATGTATCTGTTACAGGGGCAAAGCAAGCCAGAAATGAAGCTTTATGGATGATATTAAGTCAGTTATTGTATCTCTGTCTGATAACCGCAGGGAGCTTGAGACCGTGCCGCTGCATTGGCTGTCTGCGAGGAGGTCGCATTTGTCTCTCTCGCTCTAAATCCTGGATTGACGCATGCTATCTTAATCTCCTTACTCAGAGACAATCATGAGCCAGAGAGAGGAGCCCAAATACTCAACCCCCCCTCCCCCTGCTATGATTATTTTCAGATTTGGTCTTTGTTGCAGCAAATATTTTTATTTCTTATTCATGTTTCTTCAAATGTGCAGATTTTTAGAAGTAAATGGTTTCTATAAGTAGTCACCAGCAAAAAAATGTGACCGACACATAATGTTACAAAATGTATCATTGCATTTAAAATGTGTTTAAGGCCAGACAATAATTTGGTTATTATATAACCACGGGATACTTTGAAACACAATAATTTTGTTTAGATATATATTATATTATAAGAAGTTGAATAAGTTTCATATCAGCCTTGTACTTCACCTGCAAAAACACACAATGGCGTGTGATTGACGCACACAATTGGTCAAGTTTAGGCAACAGATCTACGTCCATCCTCCGTAGTCCAATAAAATACTGTCTGTTCATTAGTTGCCAGAAAGAAAGATGGCTGCGGCCAAATCCCCAAACTCGAGGCTTCACAATGGCCGTCCACACACTGATGGGTGGTGACTACGTCCACTTCTTGTATACAGTCTCTAGTCTCATACAGACACACTTAAGTATCTTTTATCATGATATCTAGTAGACAAGAGAATACTTAAATTGTGTCCGCTTGAAACATTAAAACAACGTTTCTATCCAACCTATGAAGCCGATGTTAGCTCAATTAACTAGTTCGCTACAGCTGATCAAATCGGTCGCAGCAGCTGTAAACAAAACCCACGGCCGCCGATTATACTGTATATGGAAAGTTTCCTTTTATCTACCAAGTCATTGTTTAAAAAAAATAATTGACTGATAAACTGCATTATGTGTGTTGGAGCTATTTAATTTGACATTTGTATTTAGGTTTTATTGTAAAGTAATATTGATTACTTATTGCTTATTTAGGTTATATTTTGATATGTTAGTTGTTTCTTATAATAGTTGTTTAGTTTAATATATTTAGTTTTAGGTTCACTGATTGGGTAACACTGGGCACCTGTGGTTATATGTAGAGGTGGGTAGGCACAGGACCAGCATGCACCAGGGTGGCCTATGTTTTTTTACCACAGCACAGAGATGTGTCAACATTTAGTTTGTTCTTTATTTTTTGGTTTAAGAAATAAATTGTCAAAATAATAACAGGTGGAAATAGACAGTACTTTCTTTTGCATGCGTCAACACCAAAACCCACAGGGCATCAGTGGCGGTTTGATTTATATTTTTGTTTGATTTCGGACGACAAATGGCCACTACAGTGTGTATTGGGGAGAAATGAAAGCTGAACGACAATACACTTTTATTTTCATAACCACAAGCTGGTGGCATTAGTTATTATGACACCCATATTAACATAGCGTGTGGACATAAATCCTCTTCAGTGGGGCTCAGATCTGCTGCCACTCTTTAACTACAACTGGAGATTTAAAGAGCCGTGATGCGGCCTTTAACTCCGCAGACGCAGGCTGTGGCCAAAGTAAAGGTGGCGGTGCCAGCCCGGCCATTTATCTGCTCTACAGCAGCACCGGGCCGAGGGCAGCGAGCCAGCCTCTCTCAGCTGATGAGTCGGACACACGCTGCACGTTGATGAAAAAGAGAGAGAGCAGCAAAGAAATAAACACAAACACGTGACGGTAAATGAGCAGCAGCCAAACTGCAAGAGGAATGTCAGTGTTCCTCTGCAGCAGAAATACAAGGACATAAAAAATATTGGCGAAAATGATGGATTTGTGAACACCCTGGCTCCGTGCCAGTGAGCTCATTGGAAATTAGTCACGATTACATTTGTGACGTGCTCATGGTCGTAAACTGTGCTCGGGAGGAATGCAGCGTTTTTTATTCTTTTTTTATGCATTACTCTACTGAAGATCACCAGCACGATTTTAATGAAGCTCATTTATTTAAAAGTTCAAAGTCAGCAATATCAATATCCTGAGATAAACCAATATCCTTATGATTTTTTTATTTTTTTTTTTTTTTTATTTTTAATGACCACTATTTGACACGACACTGAGACAAGACAGACAGATGAAAAAGTGTCAGTGTCTTGTCACGGGGGTGAGGCAGCACAGCAGAGAGAGACAGACGCACAGCAAAACAAAAAAAAAAACAAAAAACAAAAACAAAAAAAAAAGGCAAAAAGGGCAGGCAAGAGAATCTAGGTACAGGGCAGGCAGGGACAACGGGCAGAACCAGGAACACGGACAGGACGACGGGAAAAGGCCACAGAACAATAGATGACAATCCGACAGGAGGCAAGAGAAAGACTGACACAATATATAGGGGGGGAAACACAGGTGTACGACAGTAGACAGTAACGAAGGCTGAGAGGGAGGAGCAGCAGCAAGAAAATTAAAATTAAGACAGAGACAGAGAAGAGGAGAGGAGGAGGAGACACGGACAACAGGAGAAAACAGACAGGGTGGTTAAGAAAATCACACTATTTGAAAAAAAAAAACAAAAATATATAAAGTATATATATATATATATATATATATATATATATATATATATATCAAGATTTAAAATACATTGATCCATCACCTTCTTTTTTTTATTCTTATATACATTTGATTGCAGCTGCATGTACATTGATGTAAGCATGCGGCAGCAAAGCGAGTGGCAAGAGTATACCCCCCCCTCCCCCCCCCCACACACACACACACTTCAAACATGTTTGAATTAGATTTTTTGTTTAGTCCTGGCTCGCTGCCAGCCTGAATGACGCTTTACCGTTAGATGTGTGGCGTCTCCCGCTGTGAGAAGTACATCAGCAGTGATGCTGAACATTGACATGTTGTCTTCTACCGACATCCTCCCCGGAGATATCGGTGTCACTTCAACAGCTCCTCTATCCATATGCTTGATTTGAGCCGAGTGTGCAGCATGAATGGTGTTTTCAGTGACACACGCTCATACGGGCTGCTGCATTGTACGATTGCTGCGTGTGTTTGGGACACAATAACCTTAAGATATGTAGGGGCTCTGCCTTCATTGGAGACTGTGGAGGTTTACACAGCCAGCTGTCACTTCACCAGACAGAAAGTACAGTTTATCCATGTTTACTGAATAACTTTTGCACAGAAAATGTGAAAATATTACGTTTGTTTTAATCATCCATTCGTTGTTTTAAATTCCTTTTAATGTGGATTTGGTTTGCAGTGTGTCTCATCATCCTTCAGCCTCCTTCTGTAGAACGACATCATGCTGTTTGAACATGCGTCCAATGAAGTGCGTCGTCCTGATTTCTCTTGACAGATAAGACATAAACAGTGGAGGTATGCGTCACTGTACGTGTTTGCAAACAGTACGTTCTGTTTTTACAAGAGAAAACTTCCAGGATGAGGACTGACTGGTTGGGTTGGGCGTAACATCCGTTTAGCCCCCTCGCCTTCGATGAAGAGCAGGTTCCCTGACCTGAATGAATCAGGGAAGTAACGTGAAGGTTTCTCAAGTGTTCAGTTGGACATGGGCCTCGTTTTTTTTCCTTAGTAAAGAGTATATTTCTGTTGGTCTAAATAAGCGTACGCGGGAAGTTGACTTTGTTTTAAGCCCATTAAGCACGATGTGGTGAGTAAGATCTCTCATGCAAACATAAGCTGCATCTCAGCCTTTCTTTCAGACCCAGAGTTCAGTTCGTCCTCTGGGGAGTCGCAGCGCTCGTGGCCAGCCAGCTGGCTCCTGGTGCCTCGATGGTTCTGAATATTTCAGTTTGAAGACGGAGTCCGTCTGCCGGTCAGAGGCCGCTCCCCCAATGGTCTCACTCCCCTGGCGAGGGCAGAAAGAGCTGTGTCAACGCTTTTCAGCAGGAAAGGAGTCACCTTCAGGATGCACAGGGGAGAACGTGGCTTTAGTTGGTCGCCCACCTTCCCTCCCAACTGGGAGTGGGCAGAATGGGAGAGGAAGGAAGGAAGGAAGGAAGGAAGGGGGGTTGGAGAAGAGATGGAGAGGTAGAGGGAGGGATTAATAAGAGCCGTGTTGGAATTTATTTTTAAAGAAAGGGCTTGACGTAAATGAAATAAATAGATTAAAAAAAGATATGAAATACTGCAAAGCAGTATTATAGCTTAAATAATAAAATATTTTTTTCTCTATGATACTAACTGATACTAAATCCCTTGATATTTTCTTTTCATCACATAATACGGTTGCAAGTAATTATTATTTTCATCATCAGTTTATCTGCTGATTGTTTTTGTCAATGCGTTTTGCTTGCAGATGATCATTTGCAGTTGATTCCTTGGTTCATTGACTAATCACTTAATCAATGAAGCTCGATTTTGAGATATACAGTATAAATCTCCAGCCAGATGCTTTCCAAAAAAACATAAGAAAGACATTAAAATGATTAATGCGAAAAATAATTTAGTTGAAAGAATAACAGTTAATCTTGCTTACAGTCTGGAGACAGCCAAGCCGTCACAATAGCTCATATTTAATAAATAATCAATCATGCCTGAATGACGTGGATACATTATACTCTGTGACTTTTCACGTGTGTCCAGACTCACATGACCACTGATGCAATAAATCATAAAGGCCAGTTGATAATTCACAGAATAATTCTCCGCTCTTCCCGTCAGACATTTCTAAATCACCTGCAGTAGAGCTCAACATTGTTTAATAATTCAGCGGGGGCGTTTTGTGCTATTGGCCGGGTGACATTGGCTCTCCGAGAGGCGGGTGCTGTGTGAGCAGATGTCTCCCCCGCCGTGGGTAAACACAGAGCCATGCCTGCGCATAATTCTGCCCCGGGGGACATTTCCTTGGTCCTCCTCTCTTATTCCCTTCTCATCATGTTGAAGTCTCCCTACATCCTCCTGCTTCTGTAACTAATTAAACACTATCCTACCGCCGTATTATTAGTATGCATGTCATGTCTTCATTCTTCCTGTTACATTATTGAATGGCCTTATTTGCCTCGAAGGTTATTTAACTTTTTCGCATCTGTCGGAGAGAATGTCCTGTCAGATGAGCTTTTCTGAGATATTTCACATTTAACTTTTTTTCCCAACGCAGTATAGTGATAACTTGAGTTCAATTTGTAATTGAGCCATACGTTTCTTTTTATTGTTGTGTCCAATGTGGTGCTAATACTTTTTGAATATAATATCAGTAAACAATATGCTGCTTTAGTCACCCTGAAGTTGTCCCTCACATAGCCCCTTCATCCTGGAGTTATGCTTGATGTTGTTAGCTGGACGGACCTAAACTCGTATTCGTCATTTGAGATGAATTTCGACACCAGATGAATTTCTTTCTTTTAGTTCAAAACCACAAAAACTCCAATCTTTCCTTTTTTTAATGATGGATTGCCATCAACCCCAGATGAGAGCTCCTAAATGTCTTCTCATGTATCCTCATTCTGTCTTACCACTTAAAGTCATTTCAGAATACAAGCTATTAGAGCGGAGTATTTTAGTTGAAGATAAGTTCATCAAAAGTATTGGCTGATGGTAATGACATGTTGTGTAATCCGTCGTTGTCACCGTTACTCCTGTCAGGCGGCGCAGTGTGCGCTCGCTTGGAGTAACGTGGAGAGTAGTGGGAGTGTGTGACGGGGTCGCGGGGAACCAGAGGGAAGTGTCTCTCTGCTGGTTGAGGTTTGAAGAACACAGATACATCACTCTCTGTAAGAAACATAAAATAGGAAAGCACTGTTTCCTACAGACCACATTTATGTTATAATAACTCCTAAATTAAAACATAATTGCTGCCTGGTCGACATTCGCCGGCAACTTTAGTCCCCCTAGACCTTCCTCTGAAAACCAACTTTACAGCAGAAATAAATCAGATATTCAGTCGCTCTAGGCATTAAATTATTTACAACTCATCTGCTTAAATTATTTTAAGTGTTTAAGTTCGGCATAATTGAGGGCATGGCAGTTTTAAGTGATGGATGGGTCCTGTCTCAGGTCGCTGCTCGATGTCTCCACTGCTGCACCGTCTGGGCCTCAGCTCCACTTACGAGCCTCCTCCATCCTCAGAGTTTGGCTATGACGTCGGCCACTTTGAGCTTCACAACAGCTCTTATGTAACCCATCGGTAACGTTGAGGAAACTATGTCTGTATGCATTTCATACAGTCACTTGGTTAAAAGACATTTTGGAAATACACTGATCCACTACCTCACTAAGTGTTTGATGAGAAGATTCAAACAAAATACAAGCCTGGCTCTTAAAGATAGACGTACCAACATCTCTAAAGCTCAATAATGAACACATTGTTTTGCCTAAGCTGCAGAAAAACAGAATTGTAAAGACAATAGTGTCGTGTAGTGTGGTAGGTCTCATTTTTGGTTTTAAAAAGGATTATTTCTAAAACATATATATATATATATATATTTTAAGTTTGTTTGAAATGTATGTATATGGAAGACGTATATGGATATATTATTTTTGATTTGATTTTTCTTTATATTAATTTTTTGATTTATTTGATTATAATAATTTAGGATAGGAATATATAAGCATTTTTTGCTTCTACCTATACCTTTTCATACTTTCTGTTGTGTATATTATATAGAATAATATTGTATTGTATTGATTGACTGAATAAGATACACAACAACGACGGTACCAAACCAGGCGACCTCCCTGACAAGACTCCTGCTAGTCACACAAGTGAAACAGTCACTGCTGCTTCTCATTCTTTACATTTCTGTTAGTTTATGCTGGCTGCACATATTTGGACTCTGGATCACTGTGTTGTTAAAATGCTCCGGACTGAGCCGACTGTCCCCAACCACGGAGCTGAGTTGTGACTTTGGGATGCAAGTGTGTATCTTGAGAGCCAGACTGGTGCAGAGGCCGTGCCTCCTCTCGGGCGTGACTCAGAGGGTGTTAGTTATCACGTCTTTGAGGGGACGATCTAATCGACGGGACACATGGCTCATAAACCTGAGCGTCACAGGAGGAGTCTGCTGCAACACTTTGTGACAATTAGAGGCGAGAGTAAACGAGAGGCGCGTGTTCCACAACTACGGAGAAACTAGTGTGGATAATTAGATGAACTACTAAATAGAGAGAGAGAGAATATAACAGAGTCTGCAGCACTATGATGCTCCATTAATTAACAAGCAGTCATATTAAAAAATAACATTACAATAATTATTATTTCCTTATACCGAATGTTAAATCATATAAATATAATTTGCATCATATGCTTCAAAGAGTACAGTAATATATATTAAAACAAACATCTAAATTAAATTCCTTTTAATATGAGTGGAGTGGCAAAGCTGTGACATCTGAATACGTGGATCAAACATACTCGCATTGATTTATTTAAAATCATGTTACATGTTATGTAGTCAGAGAAGAGTCTGTAGGAGCTGTTTAATGTTGTTTTTGATGAGCCTGCATTAGTAAAACTAATAATAAGATTTAACTCAATTAATGTAGCACCTTATACAGAGGGAGTACTTTTAAAAGTGTCTGTTAGTTGCTTATAAAATGCCATAATGTTGTTGTATAGTTGTAAAAAAGGCTGAGCTCCCAATTGTCTTTTTAATGCTGCAGATGTGGAGTTTAAAGATGCAGATGTGAGCATTTACCAGTCGGATGGGTTCTAATGTTCTCCACTGTGCTGCTTCAGCGCTAAAGAAAGCTCTCACACATTATCATGTTAATACAGGGGTAATAACTGTGGCTAGATATATATTTCTTTAAACCAATCACAGCCGCCCAGGGCGGAGCTAAGCACAGGATGATGGCTGAGCTCTGATTTGGGAGCGCGACCCGTTCTGAGGACGAAAGGTCAACATGTCCAGTCTCCTGAGTTTGATTTTGGACATTTAGTCTTTTCTCTTGCAAGTCCCCAAACACAGTCATAGATCATATTTAAATAATTGATGTCAAAACGCTTTGCTTTCTCATCTGATTGATGTTTTGATGATGAAATGTCTCGTGAATTTAGTCTTTGTATTTATTGCTTTTTTGAATTACTCTTGTCTTGTTTAAAAAACGATCTCTTGCCATATATATATATATATATATATTGTTTATATCTGACCTTATGTGTATTGTTTATGTAACTTCAAAAATAGATTTTCAATCCGAACATTTAATCTCTGTGTTCTATCGTTATATATTTTTTCCAATCATGAAAGGATTTTCCTCAAAGGTCTTTAACTCAGTTCTAGAGTTCAGTTCAATGTGCAACGATCACACCGCCCCGTCTGTCCTGCAGGGAGAGCGTCAGGACTTGGACGTCGTCGAGGAAAGAAACGCCCAGGTGCAGCTGGAGAAGGCCAAGGTACTTTCACATGGTTGCATCACGACCCCAACGCCACCTCAACGTGACCCCAATGCCACCCCCACGCGACACCCACACAGCGGCAGCCCTCAAGGCCACGATTACATCACAGACAGGGAACACAGACACCAGGACATCGGATTAGCCGAGCAATATTCTACTAATAAAATGAGTCATCGCAGCCTTCATCCTCGTCTTCCCTCTACGCGCTCTGTGTCTGGTGAAGCTCCACTCGCTAAAATGATATACAAGTAAACTAATCTCTAATCCGGTGACATGTGAGTTGAGGGAAAGCACTCCATCTCATTTTAATATCGTAATAGTACTATTGTACAATTCAAAGTTATTTGCGTATTATTCTTTACTTATTTATTGGTGCAAGATTGCTTCATTTTAAAGTTATTAATGTCCTGAAGAGCAATGAGATTTGAGAAATGTCTTAATATTAACATGAATAAAGATTTATTTTGTGAAGCTTTTCAAGTATAAGAATGAACAAAAATACAATCAACAAAAATAATTGGAATAAAACTACTTTTGCTGTGATTTGAACTAAATGTGTTTATCCTCTAACACCGGGTGCATCCAAAATGTGCCCCAAAAGTTGAACGTTTTCCAGTCGAGCAATATTGATATAATTTAAGTATATGGTTCGATGAGGATAAAGAAAAGAAAAGACACGTTGCTAATAAACTATAACAAGCCAAATGAGGAAAGTTGACCGTGCATGTGCAAGGAAACGAAAAGTGCTGCAAATACAGGAAAAGCAATTTTATTAAAATATGCAGAGGACTTTCTCAAAGGTCATTTGGGGAGTTTCACTTTGCTCAAGAATGATACAAAAAAGAGAGCCAGAGAGAGAAGCTCACACTTTCTCACTTTCTGCACACGAGTAAGTGCATATAATGTAACATGAAATGCTCTATATGCTTGTGTTAGATAGCAATACGTTGTGCCCTCTGAGCCTCCTTATGTCATACTACCGTGTCATAACAAAGCTCATGCTGAGTGTGTTCTAGAGGGACCAAAGTCACACCTCAGCAATTTGAAACCACTGTTGAAATATTCCTCACCTTTCCCCAGCTCTGTGTTTCACTGTTTCGTGTGCAGGCTTACATACTTACACAGGGCTGAGTATGCGTTGATTTTCTCCACCGACATAATTCAATGAGTCATTGCTGCTCTGCATTTAAAGGGGCACACACGCGCAGCCCCCTCCCCCGCTGCTGCTACAACCTCTCCCACGTCTCCTCTATCCAAAGTGGAGTAATTAGCAGCTTAATCTGTGAGCCGCTGGCATTTGACTCCGATAGGATTGCACCACCCACAGGGCGGGGTCGGGGGTCAGGAGGAAGAAAACTGCTCCTGTGACGCAGTCCTTGTTTTACAAAGCAGACGTCTGGAGTTTACATTTAAATTAAAGTTTTGTCATACATAGGAAAAAAAATAGGTAGTGACGGCGTGAACAATACCAGGAGGACTCTGAAATCTATTTATTTTCTTCTTGACCCCAGCTGAGTTCTGTGTATCTGCTGTTAGACCATTTGCTTTCAGTTTTACATTAGTCATTAATCTCCCTTAAATATGTTCTGTCAGGTCAAATAATACAATTTACAAGCTATTAATCTGCAGACCGAAAACAACGATGCTAAATAATGATTTTAAAAGATCTTACACGCTGAACTATACACAAACCATGTATTCTCTTGTTAACAATCCCACCAATGCTTCAACATCACATTTGGGCAGATGTGTTTACTGTCTCAGTGTGAGAACGTCACTTCCAGTTCTCCTTAACAGCATGAATAGTTCCTGGTTGTGTGACGTGTAGATTTATTCTAACGTCTGAAATCAATCATTGAAATTGATTTGGTCCCATTGAGTCCCCAACACGTGTCCTGTGTCCCCAGTTCAAGCCGGTAGCGTTTGCAGTACGTTGCAACTTCTCCTACACGCCAGCAGACGACGACAACATCCCCGTGCCGGGCCAGGCCGTCACCTTTGAGGCCAGAGACTTCCTCCATGTCAAAGAGGTTGGGAAAAAAACACACACACACACACACACACAGATTCATTACTGAGTCATTAATGTGAGCCGGGCCTTGGCGTGACGTGTGTCTTTCTTTTTGATGAGCAGAAGTTCAACAACGAGTGGTGGATCGGCCGGCCGGTGAAGGAGGATGGCGTCGTGGGCTTCGTCCCCAGTCCCGTTAATCTGGAAACCATCCTCATCAGAAGAGAAGTGCAGGCGAGGAAAGCTGCCAAGGCCCTCGCCAAGTATGTGCAGCACGTTTCTCGCTTTCACAGCAGGGTCCCAGCCGAGCACAGGAGCCCGCGCTGCTGCGTGCTGACTTATCTTGTAATCCTAATAATAATCTTTATTGGTCCAGCACACACAAACAAAAACATCATTGCAAAGTGGTACACAGAGGATTATTTGGCATTTTCAGCAGTCATCCGAGGCTCTTTCGAAACATCCACAGAATAGGCTAACTACATTTGCCCAGAGAGGTGTAATCAGTGGGAAAGGGTCACACCGGGATTTGTTATGTTGACGGAAGCCTGGCGGGATCAAACCGCACGCTGCACTGTGGCCCAAATGATCCTAGAGCCTCAAATGACCCTTTAGTATCCTCTTCTCTATGCATTAGTCAGGGTTGAGTTGTGGTCAAAGTCAAGTCATTTTCTATCTATAGTCCCAAAAGAAATATTTGCCCTCAAGGTGCTTTACACATGTCAAAGCTGATTTACTCGTCATGTGACTTGCTGTGACACCACATTTCATCCAAACCACAACCTTTCCTTCAACCTAACCTCAGTAGTTTTGTTCCGAAACACCGGAGGAGCTTGGAAATGTGGCTTTAGGGTCAACTGTGTGTGCTGGATGACTTCAAGGGGTTTACCCTCTGGGCTTTATAGAGCGGTGTCTTATATGAGTAGATCTGTATGCAATCATTATTTCATCGCTCAGATACAAGTGCTCTATTTTCACCACGGATGAGATATATTCAAATGTTAAAGCAGCCCAATAGTCAAAGAGGCAGGAGAGACGTTGCATAGCTGTAGATTGTAGGTGATGCTGTGATTATGGAACAAGGCCCCGTGTGTTTAGTGGGGAGGAGGTGAGTGTATTCAGGATTGCTCTCTCATTTCAGCAAATCCACTCAAGTAGCTCAAGATATGAACGCAAAGAAATATACTCCTCCATCCCAAGGTACGTGTGTGTGTGCGACGGCAAAAAAATTAATAAATAAAAAAAATATTGGTGAGTTAATATTAGACACCTCTCTTATCCTCCTCTGCATGAACAGCCAATCAGCAGGTGAAAAAGAAACCGGTATGTTCTACTACTTCTTGTTCTTGTTCTTCTTGTTCTTCTTGTTCTTCTTGTTCTTGTTGTTCTAGTTCTTCTTGTTCTTGTTTTTCTTCTTCTTCTTCTTCTTCTTCTTCTTCTTCTTCTTCTTCTTCTTCTTCTTCTTCTTCTTCTTCTTCTTCTTCTTCTTCTTCTTCTTCTATTCTGAGTGACCGGTGTGTTTCTGTGTGGCTGCAGGGGGAGCAGGTGTCTATGTATGACGTTGTGCCTACAATGCGTCCGGTGGTTCTGATGGGACCATCCCTGAAGGGTTTGGATGTGAGTCCGCCTCACACACATCATCTCCTTTGCTTTTCGATTTGTAAAGGGTGTAAGATGCCGTCAACCTGAGATAGCTAATACGTCTTGGTATTTGTGTTGAAGTCGCATAGAGGAGAATGTTATTGACAGGTCATGTGTCATCTGTGCTTGCAGGTTACAGATATGATGCAAAAAGCACTCTTTGACTTTTTAAAACATCGATTTGAAGGCAGGTAAGTTCTGATTTAACTCTCCAGTGTCACACCTTTCATGTGTAAATGAAACACAATGAAACTGTGTGACAAACCCTGTTCCTCTGTCTCTAGAATTACTATCACACGGGTCACCGCTGACATCTCTCTGGCTAAACGCTCCATCCTCAACAACCCGGGGAAAAAGGCCTTGATGGATCGGTCGAACACTCGCTCACATTTAGGTACATCATCCCGACCTGGAGCTATGGGCATGGAGCAAATGATCTCTGACACCACTTGGTTCTGTTTAGAGACACATGTGGGGTTTACCTCATCAAGATAATTCAGATAGCATCAGAAAAGTAGCCTACACTAAGTTAACTTCTAAAATAATTGTCTTATCTCTCTTATTGTGTCGTCACCGGTGGAAAACTTCACCCACTTGTAACCCTAATGAGGTTAAACTAAGCAGTTGATTTCATCTAACTCATGTGGAATTGTCATCGTTGTCTGATTGAATGACTGCAGTGATGTGATTATGTTTTGTTTATTCCCTACAGAGCTGATCTTTTATTCAAAGTGATGCTACTGTCAGAGATCACTGTGTGCACTCTGATGAAGATCACAAGCGGAATACACATTTTGAGAAATATGTTTCCACACCACCATTAGGCCTATGTTTGTGTGCAAATCATGCAGCAAGTTAGCTTAGCTTAGCACAAAGACTTAAAAGGGATGAGAACAGCTAGCCTGGTCATGTAAAAAGGTTAATAAATAAATAAAAATCAGCATGCCAGCACCTCTTAAGCTCCCTAATGACCAGGTTGTATCTTTGCAAGCTTCTTTGCCCCTGTGCCTTGTCTTTATGCCCATCTGTGGGCTGTAGCTTCAGAATTATCGTACAGATATGAAGGTGGCATCAACCTTTTGATCTAGTTCTAGCACAAATGGAACATTTACATTTTCCTTTAAGCATATAAGATAGAAAACTAGAAATGTGTGCAACAAAGCGAGTCTTCGGACTGTCAGTAAAGATGGTGATAAGTTTGCTGGACGTTAAGCTACTGTCTTGGCCCAAGTGGCGTGCAGTATTCTCGGTGTAAACCCCCTCGTGGTTACAAAAGAAGAAGAGAAAACAGAAGAAGGATGAGATTGACTTGGTTTTCTCTCCTCTTGTCTTTCTCTTTGCTCTCTCATCCCAGATGCTGCCGGTATGTACGACTCAAAGCACTGTTAGTCCGTGTCTGTTTGAATGTTCCACCTTCCCTCATTACCTCATCCAAACCACACATTCACCGTCATCATTCGACACATTAACAGTTTTTAATCTGTTGAAACGCTTCGTGATTCGCTCACAAGTATGTTTTTACTACTTGTTTTACATTTTAAATACAATATATATATATATTTTTTCATTGAATTGAGATGCAAAAGAGGGTTTATTAATTAAGTTACAAAGCCATCTACACGTTGTTGACAGAGCAAGCTCTCCAAAAGGTCCTTTGTATGGTTCATGACCTTTCTCAGCAGATGGAGTTCCCCGTCGATCATGGAATTGTAGGTTAGAGTCAAACGCCTATTTTTATGATCACTTCACAGACGTGTAATCCACACTTGAATCCTCTGCTGAGGAAGATTGTGTGATTCAATTAAAATATTAACAACAGCTCTAAATGGAACTTGTGAGGTGTCACGGGAGTATTAGGGTGGACCCAAATGCATGACTCAGGAGACAGAACTGGAAAATAATTCACTTTACTCAAAGTTCCTGCAGCAACAAAACAGACGGGAACAGATAAATACACTTTGGTAACGCTGGAGGGATTCAAGAAGAACACAAGCCAATCTGTCAAAGGGCAAGAAGAAGTGAGGGAGCTAAATAGTGAGGGACTAATGAGGAGATGGGCTGCAGGTGAGAAGGGCGTGAGGACCAGGTGAAGGTAATGAGGGACTAACGAGGTGATCAGAGGCAGGTGAAGGGAGTTGGACTGACGAGATGGGAAGCAGGATCTGGAATGACGTGATAGTTAGAGACAGGATGAAAACAACTAATAAAAAAGGAAGGTGTGGAGCTGAACATGAGGAGATTTTGTCAATTTATAATCTCAAAATATAATTTGATAATGTATTCATAAATTTACTTTGTTTGGGTTTGGCAGAGTCTATTCTCCTTTCCGCATCTTTATTATATAGAATATAGATGGATACATGTTTACATTTTTTCATTCACATACCAGCTCTGGTAATGCAAGTCCACACGTAGTCATTCCAAATGGCACACAATGGCATTTCAAATCATATTTCAAATATAAACGTCAACACATGAATGAAATGTGCACCGCGGATTGTGTTTCCTTCATCTCAGATGTCAAAGTCGTGCTTTTCCTCTCCGCTCTTGCAGCCCAGATCCAGGGGGAGGTGGAGCGTATCTTTGAGCTCGCCCGCAGCCTGCAGCTGGTGGTTCTAGACGCGGACACAATCAACCACCCCATCCAGGTGTCCAAGACCTCCCTGGCACCGATCCTCATCTACGTCAAGATCTCCTCGGCGAAGGTGTGCTTCACCTGCACCTTCTTTTGGACCGACTTTCTCAGTTCTCACAATTATTTTTATACTTCATGTATAAAAAAACAACAACATGATCTTGTAAAATGCCAACATCCACCATAACCTTTCATTTTTCTTTCCCTGCCTTTTTCCCTCCCTCCTTCTTCTCACTACAGGTGTTGACGAGACTGATCAAGACTAGAGGGAAGTCCCAGACCAAGCATCTTAACGTTCAGATGGTGGCAGCAGACAAGCTCGCCCAGTGCCCTCCGGTGAGTGCCATCTAGTGGCCAACTTGTGAAGTCTATGCAGGAATACTGCATTTCATATAGAAGAATGAAAAGATGGATTTTTATCATGCCTTTTACTTTAGATATTACCATTTGTTCACATAATTATACATTTGGCTTTGTCTCTGTAGTATAAGTTGTATTGTAACATACTGCTTATAACTATAAAGCAATTGGATGAAAACAGTGTTGAGTTTGGTGCAAACTGAACATAAAAACAGTGGCCCCTATGTCATCATGTCCTGTATTTATTGCAGTATATTCACAATTACAAAATGTGATGTGATGTGAGGCTAAATCCAGAAACTATGTTATTACAAGAAGAGTGTTATTTTAAAACCCCACCCACCCAGCCACATGATCAGTGATGTCACAGATTACACTTTAAACTACTTTATCATGTAAAGGGTGTTCTTTTGATTGTTTCCGACTGTTAGTCTTTTATTTATTACTACCCGTGTTCTCATTTTTCTCTAGGAAATGTTTGACGTCATCCTAGATGAGAACCAGCTAACTGACGCCTGTGAGCACGTTGCTGATTATCTGGAGTCCTACTGGAGAGCCACTCATCCGCCAGAGATGGAGCATGCCAACTCACTAGTGGCCCAGCTAGCCGCGAACACACTGCCCACCAGCCCTTTGGCAAAACCGGTACCTGAAACACAAACACATACTATATGTACAACTACGTAAATAACAAAGGGATAGGATTTAATATCATTCGCAAACATCTCATCCGGACAGACAGTCTGCTGAATGTGGGGAAAAAAACGTTTAGCATCGTAAATGATTAGCCCAGCAGGAATGTACATGTTTCTAACAGAGGAAATGCACAGTGCACATGCATCTGTACTTGTTTCCATTTATTCATCTAACATTTTCATTTCATTTTTCCTCATCCTACTCCACTGGGAAGTTGAAGAATTGAAATAGGTCTGCCTCTGGTGAGTGAGACGCCTTCAAATGATCTGCAGTAGCCGAGCTTTCGCCGCAGTAATGGGGATGAGTTACAGTAGCATCTTCTTTAGACGCTAGCTAGACGTTATAATAATAACAATAATAACATTCAATTTTATATAGCGCTTTTCAATTTTATATAGCGCTTTTCTAAATACCCAAAGTCCAGTAGTCATACACACACACAGTCATCCCGGTGGTGGTGAGCTACATCAGTAGTTAAACTTATAGTCAAATACTAAACATGGAATTGAATAGGAATACCTGATTACGACTTTTAATACATTTTAGTCACAGTTCTACAGTTTTTAGATGATCATGTCTTATTTTCCCTTCATTATAAGTAAAGTATCTTACTATTGAACCTGGGGTCAACTGTTGGTTCATTAACTATTATCATACCTTTTTGTTTGACATTCCATACATGAAATCAATCATCAAGTAATTAAAGTTAAAGTTAAAACCAGATGAATTCACTTCACAGTGAATACACAGTAGTTGCAGCAGCAGCAGCAGCTGTGGAACAGATGCAGAGAAGCCTGAGGCAGCAGGTGTGTGTGTCTCCATGTGATAGTGTCCCCGGGTCCCACGCTCAAACGATCATCCACAAATATTAAAATTGCCAGTGTGATTCACACTAAGTATGTAAGTAGTAGTCGTGCATTCCACCTGCATTATATGTGGATTTTATGCACAGGAAAAATTCTGGGATGAAGAAGAATGTTTGAGCTTACTGGACCCATGTTTACAAACGCACCAAAATGCATTGGGGCCCTCAGACTGTCCAATTAGAGACGACGAGGCAAACGGTCAAAATAATTAACAGGTTAAATAAAAAAATGACGAATATTGCCGAGCGGCTTTAACAGCAAAAGCGCTGGAGCTCACTTTTATAATTTACTGTAAAAAAACATGTTTAACACTATAATATTTGATGATCTGATTTGCCTTGAGTAATAATACTGTAAAATATTCACTTGAGTGGAAGAGATAATGTTGATTTAAATTTGAAAGGAACAATATGTATTCATCGGTGGCTCGGACTGGTGACGTTGCGTTAAATGCATTAAAGTGACGCAGAGGAGACGTAGTGTTTGAGTATAGTGGGAATAGTCTTCTAGTCATGGCATCCTTAACCCTTAAGGCAGTTTGCAGGACTTTGGGATTTCAACCACAGCCATAAGCTTGGGCACAGTTTGAGTTCATGTTAGAGCAAGCCTCCTTCATATTGTGTCTTTTCTACGTGTATGTGACGTTACATTGAGCGTTCTCTTATCCCAGGACGTGCAAAAAAACAAGAAGTCCGTCGCCCCCAAGAGGAAGGGTACCCGGGAGAACCATATAGACCAGAAACAACCGCCAGCCCCGGCCCAGGAGCAGAGGGCAGAGCAGGGCCAGAGAGACGAGGCAGAGCAGCTGCTGAGGACGGAGCCGAAGCACGGCCACCACCAACGCCATCACCACCATCACCACCACCGCCACCGCCGGCTGGAGCACGTCCAGAGCAACCCAACATCCGGCGGCGTGGAAGTGCGGTCGAAAAGGGAGTTCAGGCACCCCACCGAGGAGAGGGAGGAGTCGGTGGAGGGCGTGGTGGGGGAGGGCGAGGAGGAGACTCGCTATAACCACCGAGGACACAACCACCAGCACCAGCACCAGCATCAACAACAACCACAACAGCAGCATCACCATGGGAACCGCCAGGCACATGTTGAGGAAAACGGACGCAACCGGCAGCATCGGCATCACCAGCAGATTCCACCACGGACACGGCACACAGATCACGAGCCCGCAGCCAATCACCATGACTACCACGGCAGAGACAGAGACAGGGACGGGGAAAGAGAAAGAGACAGAGACAGACACAAGGAGAGGGAAAGAGAGAGAGACAGACATAAGGAGAGGGAAAGAGAGAGAGACAGACACAAGGACAGGGAAAGAGAGAGACACAAGGAGAGGGAAAGAGACAGAGACAGACACAAGGACAGGGAAAAAGAGAGAGACAGAGAAAGAGACAGGGAAAGGGAAAGAGAGAGAGATAGAGACAGACACAAGGACAGGGAAAAAGAGAGAGACAGGGAAAGAGAGAGAGATAGAGACAGACACAAGGACAGGGAAAAAGATATAGACAGAGATAGAGACAGGGACAGGGAACGAGGGAGAGGGAGAGGTAGAGGTAGAGATGCACAACAATGGCACAGAGCTTCCTAAATACAATAAGACTGTTTCTTGTGGGTTAGTGTATTATTTTATGCTGCCCAAGTTATAATGCACAAATCGACGGGGCCTGATGCGTTATCTTCGCGGACAATGGTTCTCCTCTTGTTTAGTTTTTTTTACCCTATGCCACTCACACACACTTTGTCCTTTTTTTATTTGTTCTTCAACAGAATTAATATTATCACTCGTTTTTTATCCGTTTATTTTCACCCACTTGACATTAGTCACGATAAATGTTAACAATGTCTTGGAAGGTTTTTAAAATATTTTTCCATTGGTCATAATGTTCTGGAGCCAAGAAGAGTTACGGTTGAGATGATTTCGTGATGATTTTATTTCATCTATTATTAAGTAAAAAATGTTGGTAATCTCGGGTTATCTAACAAACTAATGCAATCTATGGCGAGTGTTTTTGAGTGGGTAGTGGGAAAATCAAAAGGTCATTTTACCGCGATAACTCCCAGAAAAGTTGTTTTACTCAAGAAAGACAAAATATGATCCTGTGTAAAGTTTAAACAATTTGTACATTTTTGAATCAGTCAACTGATTATCTAAATAAAATTACGAAAACACTCATTCATTGTTCCATTTGAACTTTTCTTAGCAAAAATTAACAAACCTTATTGGTAAGCTCAAATTTCATTTCAAGATGTAACCTTTGCTTCTGCAAATTTATTTTCCCTATTTGAAAATTATAATACAATTAAAATAATAATGAATTATTGCACAAAACAGTTTTACAAAATCTCAGTTTTCCCGACACAATGAAATAGTGAACATGTGATCTTGATAGAACGGTCACAATTTAAATAATTTAATAATTCTCAATTTATGTATAAAATAATGGTTATTAAATTATTTAGTTTTTACAAAGTTGCACAAGGGGATGTTTTGTCGAAGATGTAAAAAAAGAAAACGGTAAAAGAAAACCTGTAGGGGACAACAGACTTATTTTGTTACGTGTCACATCTGACTGTCACTTTGTGTCTAAATCGGTGTAACTTCAAAAGCCAACAAGTTATTTTAAACATTGGTAAGGAAAGTCAAACTATTTTTCTACACAATTCTAAAGGGAAGTCATTCTTTGCTTCCTACTTTTCTAAATGGTGTTCAAGCATATCTATTGACTTGCATTTGTCTAGAAGCATGGACCCTCTTTTGGTGACACTGACCTGTGCTTTATGCTGGATACTCTATGCATCTTATTGTGATGAAATATATTGCTTGAATACAATCTCTATGCATTTGTACATACTTCATAATTGCCTTGTTAGCTGGTCTAAATGTAAGCAGGACCAGATAGCCCGTTGCACTGGTTGGTAGAACTTGACCTACTGAGTATGTTTGCTTTGAGTTAAGACTGAGATCACTCTGCTTCCTTTGTCTTGGTTATTTTTGTTTTGTACAGCTTTCAGTTCATTTTGACAAATGTGCATTAATAAATCATTAAAATATAAAACAAATAATCGGTTAATTTACATTTTATTGGAGATGTCAGCACCTCCGTCACTTATAACTCTCCAGATCCATGGACGTGTCCTCAAGATGGAAGTTGCTTGATGAATTACACCACTTTAATGTCGCAGCTGGTTTAAGTGTATTTTAAAAAATATGCTTTCATAATCACATTGTTAAATGTATCTGCCATCCTGAAATTACACTATTACAATTTTTGGATTACACAATTACAGTTTTTCAGGCTAGCAGTACTGATTAGCTTGTGGATTTATAGAGTCTTAATCTAAATAATAATAAATCATCATTTATTTTCTTGATTTATTCTTATGATCTCAATCTGGAAAATACTTAGAGACAAAAGTTAGAATAAATGCTCATCCCACAAATGCATGTTCCTTACAAATAGGGCACAATTTGAAGAGAAATGTACAGGCTTTCCAAGGGTATACAATGTATTGCCAAGAAGCATTGTTAGAACAGAGAATAATAATAAAAAAAAATTCTAAACTTTGTCTTCAATGTGTATAAGTGGCATAACAAACGACGACAAGTTAAATTGCCACAGGATGAAACCTATATGTCTGAAAGCGGCCTGCAGTAAAAAAGCTATTCAACAAGAACATGTTGTATTGGTTTATTGTGTTATTCGTTATATTGATATTTGGTTGTTGAATTACATATCAATGCAGGTTCACTAAAAACTGTTCTCATAATGTGTCGACATGTTGTATTCATTAGTATACATGAGGAACATGTGGGTCAATGATTGAATCCTTATGCTGTTCCTCCAGGTTATTTTATTTCCTCTCAATAAAACAGCTTAAATGATATATAACGAATTCAACAGAATGATCAAAAATCTATCTTTATTTTACATATACGACCTAGATGAGTGATCAGTAACCACAACCAGCAGATACATGTAAAGAATACAAATTACAAAAGTACAATAAAAGTGTAAATACTTAACACATAGAAAACATGACATGTTTAAGTGAAGTTAAGCTTCACTGAGTTCAATCCGATGGATTTGGGTATATGTGCGTCACACGGCTAGAGCGGGGCCTGCAGGGTTCTCCTCCTCTGCGTTGGGTACCAGTTCACTGGCGTCAGGCTGGTAGCGCTCATTGTTGGAGAACAGTGGGTTGTCAAAGGTAGAGAACTTCTTAGGGATTGACAAGCGGCGTCCGGACCTCTTGAAGAGAAACAAGCCGACGGCGGCTCCGATGGCGATCACAGTAATGACCAGCACAACTGGCAGAATGCTGCGGCCACGGCTTTGAGGCTCCAGCACCGGCTTTCCTGTAAAGATCCAACACGCTGACGATGAGCCGGAAGTCCATTGTTAAAATAAATAAAAACTAGAACGGGCACTCGGTAGAGCGCATACCTTCGCATATCACAAGATTTGGCATTGAATTATGAACATTTTGGCATTAGTTGCCAATTGGATACAAATTGACTGCGCTATGGTAAAAAGAAGATTTTGACCTTTTCATGACCTTGACCTTTGACCTGATCAATCCCAAAATCTATTAAAATGGTTGCCGGATAATAACCAATCGTCCCACCAAATTTCATGTGATTCAAAAAGATGTTGACCTTTTTCATGACTTTGACCTTTGACCCGGTCAATCCCAAAATCGAATCAAATGGTCCCCGGATAATAACCAATCATCCCACCAAAATTCATGCGATTCGGTTTAATACTTTTTTACTTATGCGAATAACACGCATGCACGCACGCATACAAATACACGGCGATCAAAACATGACCTTCCGCATTTTCAATGCGAAGGTAATAACGAGATGTAACTTACCAATCGGCTGTGATGCTTGTATTTCTGGGAAGATAACAAACGTGAACAAGTTTTTTTTTCTCAAGGCATATCTGAACATAAAACAATCGATGTATGTGTGTGTTTGATTAATCACTGTGTTACACATCCCTGTCATTGAAATTCAAACAGTCTGATGATCTTACTTTTAGGGGTTTTGCAAATGTATCCTCTGTCGTACCACCGGTGTCCCGTTACCCACGTCCCATCGGTGGCGGTCATTGATCCATAAGTGGAGGAGCTTTGGTCAAGAGAACGCCAGTTAGTGTAGTCCATGGCACTTTTATCCAACCACTGCCACACGTCTGGGGACAAATACAAATCCAATATTTGTTTTCCTTTCTTTCTTTTTTTCTTCAGAAAAGAGTATTTCTTGAATTCAACAGAGGTACAAACACACAATGATAAGAAGAAGAAGAAGAAGAAGAAGAAGAAGAAGAAGAAGAAGAAGAAGAAGAAGAAGAAGAAGAAGAAGAAGACATAAAAAACGCAATGTACATAAGGTGGTACCGTGGTAGAATATACAGTATTAAGTACAGTTTAAAAAAAAGATAAGACAAAGCGACTGTACCTGTGTGAGTTTTATACAAGCCGATCCAGAATGAGATTTGGCTGTCTTGAAACATTGCAATATTGTTTTGAAGGAATATTTGCTCAGGGGGATCTTCAATGCTGGCAAGAGATCCACCTTCACAAACAACCAATCAGAGAACAGGAGGTGTTTAGTTGAAGCTAAACAGCTGAGTGATTTAGAATATGCATCAGTCCATCCATACAGACCATGTCTTGCACAGCTAGCAGATGCATCTGGCCATGACAGAGTATTTGTGACAATGAGGTAGCAATAACCCCTGAATGTCAGCCAGCTGTTGATATGCTTTCTTTGTCTCGATTGTTCCGGGTCATCAGGGCAATATCCTGGAAGAGCACTCGACTCTGTTGATGGCACATCTGTGAATGAGAGATGCATTCACAACGGTTAAATCAATAACGGCTGTGTAGAGCATGGTTTAAAAATGTGACGTGCTTTAGTTTTCACCCATTTGACACTCGTAGAACACGAGAATAACGTTACCTTAAAAATACGATAACGCTTGTAACCATTCGCCAAGAAAGTGAAGGTTTATGTATGTCTACATTACAGGGTAAGAATCAGGATGCGTCACATGAACATTTATTTAACCCTCCTGTTAACTTCACATTTACTAACATATTTTACCCTCTGGGCCAATTTGACCCCAGCAATTAAAACCTCCAGAAAATTATTTGAATTAATATTGTTTCCCAAGTTTAAGTGTGAAGTACTTTATGTTTGTTTGTTGACTATCTAAATAGCCCTTTAAATATATAAACTAGAATGGGCACTCGGTAGAGCGCATACCTTCGCATATCACAAGATTGGGCATTGAATTAGAAACATGTTGGCATTAGTTGCCAATTGGATACAAATTTACCACGCTATGGTAAAAATAAGATGTTGACCTTTTCATGACCTTGACCTTTGAACCGATCAATCCCAAAATCTAATCAAATGGTCCCCGGATAATAACCAATCATCCCACCAAATTTCATGCGGTTTAATACTTTTTTACATATGCGAATAACACGCACGCACGCATACAAATACAGAGATCAAAACATTACCTTCCGCATTTTCAATGCGAAGGTAAAAAGTTGATATTTCTTATATGTTTAACACAGTGAAAAACAGCCTGGGGTCAAATTGACCCCAAAGAACACCGATATTAAACATTGAATGGGGTCAAGTTGACCCTTAAGGTAACAGGGGGTTAAATATACACAAGTCTTGCCTGTGGACTTCATGCAAACGCTGCTCATTTTCTGATCGCAGTCGGCGGTGTTCCATTTTCCTTCAAGATCCACGAACACACACGGGCGGTTGGCTCTCGGTTGCATGCTTCCCCAATTGGTTCTGATGATACGCCAGCCGTCAATATATCTGAAATATCCCGCAGTCTGAAAGCAAAGAAAGATAGAACTGAATTCGGCATCAAATCTATTTTTTCCAAATGAAATCTGGAATCTTTATTTTTCTTTCTTACAATTAACTTCTCTCCAACACTAAAAAGTCTGTTAAATGATTTCTAAAATGAAACCATAGGTACATGAATGCCGCTGATTATATGCTACATCATGGATAAAGGGCCGGAACACATTTAATATAATTGAAGGTCATATTTTTACACATCACTTTGTGGATCTTCATTTTGAGAAGCTCTGTGTCCTGTACCTCCATTCTGTTCAGTCCGATCCACATCGGACTTTTGACTTTCAACACCAGCAGCTGAACATAGATTTCTGACCACTGGCTTCGCAGGCTAGCCAGTTTGGCACCGTCACTTTCACAGTTCTTTTTGGCCGCCCCCCACGTCATTTGTTGAGAAACAAGCTTGAAAGAGTCGTTGAATATGTTGACGTAGTCGGTAATTGGTGGTTCAGGGGAGTCTGGGATGGAAATATCTGTCGGGTGAGAATTAAACAAATTCAGTTTTTCTTCAGTGGCATATTTATTATTAGAATCAGAATCAGCTTTAATGGCCATGAAAGTTTTCACATACATGGAATTTGTCTCCGGTTCCACTTTGCTCTCTCATACATACACAATATACATTAAACTAGATAAATATAAAAAAGATTCAAAAAGACATTAAAGGCAGTAGTTAAAAAAGTGCAGATAGTGCAGATGCAGAGTCTGATCAACTGTTCATCAGGGTGACAGCCAGAGGGAAGAAGCTGTTTCTGTGTCTGGTAGTTTTGGCGTACAGAGCTCTGTAGCGCCTCCCAGAGGGGAGGAGTTGGAACAGCTTGTGTCCAGGGTGTGACGGGTCTGTAGTGATCTTTCCAGCCCGCTTCCTGACTCTGGAGGTGTACAAGTCCAGGATGGAGGGCAGGCTGGAACCAATAGTTCTCTCTGCCGACCTGACGATCCGCTGTAGTCTGCCTCTGTCCTGTTTGGTGGCCGATCCAAACCACACAGTGATGGAGGAGCAGAGGACAGACTGGATGATGGCGGTGTAGAAGAGGATCAGCAGCTCCTGAGGCAGGCTGTATTTCCTGAGCTGGCGCAGGAAGTACAGCCTCTGCTGGGCCTTTTTCCGGATGGTGTTGATGTTGGAGGCCCACTTCAGGTCCTAGGAGATTGTGGATCCCAGAAACCTGAAGGTCTCCACTGCGGACACAGTGCTATTGTGTATGGTGAGGGGGGGTAGTGTTGGGGGGCTCCTCCTGAAGTCCACTGTCATCTCCACAGTCTTGAGCTTGTTCAGCTCCAGGTGGTTCTCACCACACCAGAGGACCAGCTGTTCAACCTCCCGTCTGTACGCAGACTCGTCACCGTTCCTGATGAGGCCGATGACCGTTGTGTCGTCTGCGAACTTCAGGAGTCTAACAGACAGGTCCCCTGAGGTGCACTCGTTGGTGTAGAGGAGAAGAGCAGTGGAGAGAGCACACATCCTGGGGCGCACCGGTACTGATGGTCCGGTGCTGGATATGGTTTTTCCCAGCCTCACCTGCTGCGTCCTGTCTGTCAGGAAGTTAGTGGTCCACCGACAGGTGAGGGCTGGCACGGTGAGCTGGCAGAGTTTGGGATGAAGAAGCTCCGGGATGATCGTGTTGAATGCCGAGCTGAAGTCCACGAACAGAACCCTTGCGTGTGTCCTGGGGAGTCGAGGTGTTGCAGTATATAGTGCAGTCCCATATTGACCGCATCATCCACCGACCTGTTTGCGCGATAGGCAAACTGCAGGGGGCCTGTGATGTCCTTCAGGTGGGTCAACACAAGTCTTTCAAAGGACTTCATGACCACAGACGTCAGGGCAACGGGTCTGTAGTCATTTAATCCTGTGATGGAGGATTTCTTGGGGACCGGTATGATCAAGGAGCGCTTGAAGCAGGAAGGGACTTCACACAGCTCCAGTGATCGGTTGAAGATCTCCGTGAAGATGGGGGCCAGCTGGTCAGCACAGGCTTTCAGGCAGGAGGGACACACCGTCTGGGCCGGAGCCTTCCTGATCTTCTGTCTCTGAAAGAGCCGACTCACATCCTCTTCCAGATCGTCAGTGCCGGTGGGGGGTTGGGTGGGGGAGGTGAGAGGAGGCAGATGATTGTTTGTTGATGGGGCAGTTGGGCGTGGCGGAAGTGGGCTTGTTGAACCTGCAGTAGAACACATTCAGGTCGTCGGCCAGACGGTGATTGTCCACAGTGGGGGGGGATGGTCTCTTGTAGTTGTTGAGTACTTCCAGGCCTCTCCAGACTGACGAGGGGTCGTTGGCTGAAAACTTCTTTTCCAGCTTATCAGTATAGCTCTTCTTAGCTAACTTGATCTCCCTCGTCAGGGAGTTTCTGGCCTGGTTGTAGAGAATCCTGTCCCCACCACTGTAGGCCTCCTCTTTAGCCCAACGAAGCTGCCTGAGTCCTGCAGTGAACCAGGGTTTATTGTTGTTGTATGTGCAGAAGGTTTTAGTCGGCACACACATGTCCTCACAAAAACTGATGTAGGATGTCACAGTGTCAGTGAGCCCGTCCAGGTCTGTAGCAGCAGCCTCAAAAACACTCCAATCAGTGGAGGCAAAGCAGGACTGTAGCTCCAGCTTGGCCTCATTGGTCCATCTCTTCACAGTCTTCACCACAGGCTTTGCAGATTTTAGTTTCTGCCTGTAGGACGGCAGAAGATGGACCAGACAATGATCAGATAGTCCCAAAGCTGCACGGGGGACTGGGTGATATGCATCTTTCAGAACAGTGTAGCAGTGGTCCAGTGTGTTTTGTCCCTGGTGCTACACTTGATATGCTGTCTGTATTTAGGCAGTTCTTTGCTGAGGTTTGCTCTGTTAAAGTCCCCAAGAACAATGAGCAGGGAGTCTGGGTGTCTGTGCTCCATGGTGGTGATCTGCTCAGCCAGGTGTTGGAGTGCCTCACTCACACAGGCCTGAGGTGGGATGTACACACCGGCCAGAATGAATGAGGAGAACTCCCGCGGTGAATAAAATGGTTTGCAGTCTATTAAAAGTGTTTCTAGGTGAGGGCTGCATGATTCCATTAACACTGTGACATCTGTGCACCAACCTACGTTAATATAAAAGCAGATCCCGCCTCCCCTCGTTTTCCCCGACAGAGCCGTGACGCGGTCCGCTCGGTGGAGTTGGAAGCCCGGCAGATGTACTGCGCTGTTCGGGATGTGCGCACCGAGCCAGGTTTCGGTGAAGCAGAGGGCGGCAGATCTACTAAAGTCCGTGTTGGCTTTGTTTAGAAGCATCAGTTCATCAATCTTGTTCGCCAGAGAGCGGACGTTCGCCAGGTGAATTGACGGGAGCGCAGTTCGAAATCCGCGTCGGCGCACTTTAACGAGCGCTCCTGCGCGCTTCCCACGTCGGCGTCTGCGGCGAATTCCGAGAAGAGCCGCTGCTCCTCCAACCAAAGTCTCTGTAAAGTATTCCGGTTCGATGAAAACCGGTGAAAAAGTTTGACCGGTGGATTGCTTTAGGTTTAAGAGTACCTCCCTGCTGTATGTGATCAGAGAGGGAGAGCTGGAGACGAGACAAACAAACAAAAACAGAAAAAGTACGAGAGAGCGAAGTACCGAGGCTGCCATCTGCGGCGCCATCTTGATCATAGTGTAGGTATTATTTTTCTTTTTGCTGAAAATAATTAAATTAGTCACTTGCGCTTAAAATATAATATGCTAAAATATGTATTGTTGAAATCCTAATTTTGATCATTGCCCAGTTTTGATAACAAAACCAAGCAGTCACACAACACTTCTCAGTTGCTTTAATTAAAATGGTGCTGTAGGAGGTTGAATTACTCCCAAATTTAAAATCCATACATGAAGTCAAATTGCAGGAAATAGTGTCTAAAGCCAAGTGAATCCTGAATTATCAACAATATCTATTCAACCAACAATAACTTACTTTAAAATACACCACCAGTCTCTCAGTCGTGCACATGCCATACACACCATGCACCTGCTGTTAGTGTGTGATCTCACAACTAGGGTGCACACCTTTCAACTCTGTGATGCTTGTGAGTGGATGCTTGGCAGATCATGTTAAGTTTTATAAATAAGGGAAATACAGAATATATAAAATATCTGATTACATGTCTTAATCATTCAAGAGAAACGTCTCACCAACATTGCGAAGACAGACGTATCCATTGGTGTCATTGCAGGACCTTTTTATCCATTTCCCAATACCAATGATGGGATTGGTGTTCATCAAAGCACATGCTTTCTGGGGAAACACAGCATTTATCAGGTCAAGAATAAAGTATGGTCAGGTCCAGGGGACTGAGAGCACGTTTCCTTTAAAAAAGAATCACTCATTTACAAAATCTGAGTCACGAAGCAGCCCTAATATAACTAATCACCACCATGAGCAAAACCAATGGGACAGCAGATCCTACTTTCTACACAGTATACTCTACTTCTAAAAGGATTCCCTCTACATTCTTGAAGTATATATTCAGTTTATTTAGTTAGACGTACATAAATATCTCTACAAAATAACCAATAATCCAAATGTTCATTACCTCTTTACGTTGTTGAAACATGAAGCCATGATCCATGTCATATGCATATTGTCTTATGTTCTGGAATGAAAACTCAAGGTGTCAAACAAATATTTTACAAAACAATGCAGATGCAAAAAATAATTAAATATTAATTCTAACACTCTAACACTTTAAATAAACATAACTAAAGTTTACTTTCAATACAAATCCTTTACGACTCATTCGGCTTGATTTTGAGTGAGCGGGTCAATATGAGCCTGAACAGCACAGATGTCTCATCTCATCGCCCCATGAAAAAAAACTTACAAGATGCAAATACAATTTAGAAAAAAATACATGTTATGGTAGACCAATGCAATTTATTTTTCGATTTTTTCAATGTACCTAAAGAAATGTTTGAACATGTTCTTTTCATTAAAACGAGTGAGTGCTCCTGATTAAAGTCTGATCTATGGAGGGGTGAATAACTCAATTCCTCTAAAGACGGATTGAATTGTTAGTAATGGTGTTGGTGATGAGGTACAAATTCTAGTTATTAGGATTTTTTTGTTTCTGACCACTTTTAGGTTATTCAACATTAACCGGGTCAAATTGACCCTGCAACATCACGGCTGTATGTAAGAAACGAACATAACAGGAGGGTTAAGAGGAGTCATGTAACACAAACAGTCATTTATAAATTCCCTCTTGTACAACCATTTGTATACGTAGTGTCCACTTACATCTGTTCCCCAATTTACGTATCGCATTGGTCGGCCGTCAGTCCAGAGGAATGGATTATCACGTACATTATTCAGACCAATCCACAGGTCTGTGGCAGGGGCCTCCGACAATTTAGTAGTCAAAAACACTGAAAAATGTAACACATATTGAGCATATATTTAACCGTTATTTGTTTCACAGTTCAAATAAATAATATATAATTATATATATATATATATTTCTATGAAGCTCTTGGTCAATGTGTAGGTCTACTTTAACTACGACAAAAGAAAGCAGAAATCCTCCCCTAAATAGTCATTAGATTACATTTTTAAACGTAGTACCATCCAGTGTGCATCACAGTCCTTCTCATGCCCTCTGACTTTTTGTTTAGACTTTTGGTGCATATTTCTTTTCTGCAGACTAACGACTCTAACCAAGTAAAATGACATAGTCGATAATGATAATAAATATGTTATCCACCTGCGTCACATCGGCAAAGGGAGGCGGACCAGAGGAATGACTGATACTGACTGATATCCGTGTATTTCTAGATTAGTAGATTGTATTAGATATTATTGAGTTCTAAACTGTTATGTCAGGTAAAGGTTCATTATTACATTCCTATTAAATATGTTTAGTATGCATTTCTGAACCAAGACTGGAATTGGTCTTCTGGAAAAAAACAGAAAACTAAATGTAAAACAAACCTTGCACTTCTCTCGACAAAATTGAAGCCAGATTCCCTCCCTTTGCTTTGCATTGCGTCTTTGCTCCATGCCACGTCTCCTTCTGGTCATTAATGATGCTGTAACACTGTTTTTGAAAAAAAATGTTTTGTGTTATCTCAAAAGAGCAGCTTATTTTTTTATCCACAAACAAATCAATACTTTCTCAGATTGATGGCCTACTTCATGCAAAATCATTTGTATCCCAAGTCTGCCTATACTGTAAAAAATACAAAAACAAACGTGACCTCTGACCTTTAAGTCAAATTTTTGCCAGTTTTGTGGACAGCCGCCTTTTGGAGAAGCTGTTGGGGCGATTGTGGCGTTTGCAGATGGCGAGCCGCTCCGCTTACAAATGAACTTCTGCTCTTGTCCACAATTATAAACATGCCAGAACCCTGTAAACCAATAAAAAATGTTTTTTAATAAATGACGGTAATGAAATGTAATCTTAGATTGGTTCTTTATTCAATAATTGAATGAGATATTGATTAGTCAGTTTAAGGTACTCACCCATATTTTGAGTCATGGCAGCACAATTTTCATCATTGCGTTGGAAAGAAGGTTGTTTTTCATCCCACCTCTGAAACACCACTGGAGAACCATCCATCCAACTTTTTGAACACAATAAAATCAGATCAAAATTTAAAAGACACATCCATTGAACATTTGCTTTACCGTATTGTTTCTTTGTTTCTTTAAGTTTTGACACCTGAGTATAATTTTTTTCATTCAAAAACAATTGTCCAAACCAGCAATTATATCATAGGGCATTAAGGTATGTACAATATCCAGATGACAGAACTTTTATATTATGGATTATGTGCAGGCGCTCTTGAGTCAACACTTCATAATTTGAATCTACTTGTCCATGATTGTTAAAGCAGACAGTAAAATAAAGGTCAATTCCATTTAAAGCAGTAAAGAGTTACACGACACATTCCTTATTCCATCACATATCATATCCATTTTGTCAATATTGCATTGTATATTTTTGTTTATATAAAAAAATCTTACATTGAAAAATCTAGAATAACTCTCACAAATTCTTACTTTGATAATGTGTAATGTGAAAAGGGTTGGCAGACAATGGCCAACCTACAGAACTACCTGGGGTGGGTTTCACATTTAATGCACATTTATCAAAATAAATGATCTCCACGGCATCCAGCCCGCCTCCTACTGCAGATTAATATTGTGCCTCTGCAACTAATGCAATAGAGTGTTTATCGCTGCGTATATGATAACACACTCGATTGGAGACGATACAGAGTTCAGGCATATACGTATGCCTTATATGCACATGGGTCTGTTGTGCTTACCTTGGATAAACAACCATAACTACAGCCCAGTTAAGGATTTAAGATCAGCAATACTTTATTGAATTGGGTGACATTTTCATTACCGCGGAGACATCCTTCTCATTCTTTTTTTTTTTTTTGCTTTAACTGTAAAAGTAATTATTATGGCCAATGAGCCATTATTGATATCAGAAGTTCTTTACGTGCATGTACTTTGTTTTCCCTCTTGTACCGAACACTGACCACAAAAAACAACTTATACGCAAAACTGTGAATTGTGTGTATGATTTGTAACCCCTTATTTATGAATTAAGTCATACTCACCTATATGTTTTATCAAGATCTACGTTCAAGCCTATCCAGTAAGCCCCATAATTAGTGGAAATCTGCACACAAACGGACACACGGTGGAACAGTATATTGCAGTATGTTCTGAGCTTTAATGCCATGGCCAATGAGTGAAGTCAGTAATGGAGAATAAATGTCACTTCTCACCTGTTTCCATAAAAAGACACTTTCAGCTTCACTGTTGATAACTACCAAGTCACTATGCATCTGTTGGCAGGATCTACGAGCTTCCTCCATGGCCTTCGACTGCCTGTTATTAATATAATACTGAGCCCCGTTCCATTCTAGCCACCCGTCGGAGGTCTTATTGTATTCTGAAAACACATCAGAAAGATGTCATGTATTACAGAACATGCAGGTTCAGATATATGTTGCTTTCTGGCTACTTTGTACTGAGAACACATTTATGGTTCCCAAAGTTTGGACTGACTTTATAGCAAATGAAGTTTTGGCTAAAAGGGTATTAAAGAAAAGACCCACTTACCAGGGGCGACAGAGTCTGGAGGCGGATTTGGAGTCACTCCTGTAAGAAGTAAGGAATAATATGAATTTCTACTCCTAAAATGAGCTCTGGTGTGATAGTAGACAGCGCTGACCTAATAGCATTTGAGGAAGAGAGTATAGGAAGGTCAAGCATGCCTGATTAACCTTCAATAAAGGTTACCAAAGAGTGACATGCTCTTAAGAAACTTCAGAGATAATGTAGAGTTTCATTCCCTCGTTGTACCTGCAGGAATCTGGCACGCCCAGCTGCGATAAGATTCACAGTGCGCATCGTTCCAAGACCCACTGCTACCCCGGTGATCCATGTTAAGTTCAGCGCAAGATTCCACATTGTTTTTATTGTTTGGTTCTCCATCTTCCCAGTGTTGGAACTGCAGCTGTAAACAAAAGGTTAACAAAAAAACACACATTTTAATTCATAATTTTAGAAAGAGATGCAGGTATGACGTATTTTGACGGCCAACCCCAGAAGTTAGCGCCGCACTGCTTCCCTCGACAAAAAGTGCCAGAATGCTAACTCCTTCACAAGTTTTTGATATAGAAAAAATTGTTAACTCACGGTGGATCCATCGCTCCATTGATATCCGTTGACCGAGTCAGGAGCACTTAGCCCAATCCAGACTCTTCCGTAGCTACGATGGACAATGATTATATTTTATAAAATGGTTAAATTGATGATATACAGTATGTCAAACTTGTTGAAGGACTCTCCCATGCTCTGCTAGACAACCTTCATCTAGCTTTGCAACTAGTTTTGTATTTTCTTAATTTTGTTATGTGTCATATACTGTACCGATCTGGTATGGATTTGAGCTCGTCAGCACTGTGGATGCTGAGCAGGTCTCCTCCAATGACCTTGCAGTAATCTCTGGCATCAAACCAGGTCCTCTTTTTTATACCTGTAAACGTCTTAATCAGAAGACAAAGAAGTTCAACATCGTTGGTGCATGTGAGACTTTACAAGCAAACGGTATTTTAATGTCTTTGCAGTGTATTGTATGTGTGCCTTTTATAAGTCATAGCACACACACACACACCACACACACCACACACACACACCCTATACACACACAACACACAGTACTATTCAGGCAACAGGCAATGCATCATTTATTTCTATTATTAGTGATGCGCGAAGACAAATATTGTGTCATTTAATTGATAAACTTGTCATATGACCCAATACTGAAGCATATAGCTAAAAAAAACACATGGCTCACCTTACTACAAAAGTT
Source organism: Liparis tanakae (assembly GCA_036178185.1). NCBI lineage: Eukaryota > Metazoa > Chordata > Actinopteri > Perciformes > Liparidae > Liparis > Liparis tanakae. The sequence continues at coordinate 16,428,706 of CM070098.1, read as the reverse complement.
TCTTAATCCAATTCGTGTCCAGCCCTTTTCACATATGGTAGTGTTAAGGCTGGGTGGTGGAGGAGTTACAACGGCTCCCTCTGCCAGGTGTTTGCAGATGTATTTCTCCTTATTGGTGCAGGGCAGCAGATCCCAGAGGCCGGCCAAAAAACCAGTTGTCATGGCAACACAGCCCTGTAGGTGACCTTGCATTGTCGAGGGCAAATGGGGAAAAAGTCAATTGTGATTCTACTTTTATGAAAATCTTACAGATGGACTTTTCTCCATACCTGGCATGTGAGCGTTCCAGTGAGTGTACTTCACTAAATCTGTGTTGATCCACGCAAATTCATTAATGTTTTTCCGATTTGAGAGGCCCAACCAGAAGTATTTCTCTGGCCTCAAACCCACCAAGCTGACAAGGAAGGCATTGTCTACCCTGGAAAGGTTTACACAATTAGGAGCGTGGGATCTCTTTTTCTTTTACAATCCTTTGTGTAAATGTCAATGTATTTGGGCTCATGAAATGAAGTGTTGCTCAGAATATCTAATATGTGTTCTTACCTATTTGAAACATCAGCTAAGTTAGAATCTAACCTCCTGCAGTCATTTTTGGCCTCATCAAAGGTTTTGGTTTGTGTCCCTATAAAGTAGCAGTAAGAGCCATATCGTATCCAGCCCTGGATTGTTGGGAAAAAAAGTAAAGAAAGATCAATGATTGGCCGGATGTTTTTTCATACTTTACTTTACTGTGGTTAGTTCATTTAAGAAAAGCAAAGAGCAACGTAATGCTTAAACTTTTACCATAGCTGTCTCATTAAACTTTTCAAACCTATGTCAAATCAGAAAAAAAAATCTATTTAATCACTAGAAACTCAAACATTAAACATTTAAACTTGGCCTAAAGTCAGACATTTTGATTAATTAATTAATTTTTTTTTAAACGTTTAGGTCCACCAGTAAAGGTAAGTGTACAATTTAGTTGTATTCCTGTTGTTTGTTTTGGTCTTGGTTTAAAAAGCACGTCTCTTTTTTCTGTGTTTTTACAGGTAGAATATTATCTGATCTTTGCTGTGCTTTTAAAAAGGCCAAGAAAAAGGTTAAAAGCTCTGTTGAGTTTCGGGGGATCACATTTAGCTTGAAGTTCAGGCCCTACACCAAAGTTCAACTTTGGAGATCATTTCATGAACAAAAGTGAAACTGTTTTTAAATAGATACAAAACAAATCAACTTAACATACAGTTTTGCAGCCAACATCCTGCCGCACTTCATCTCCAGAGGCTTTCGAGGCACTCATCTTCATACAAATGGAGCCACGTTTCTCCTCACACACGCGGTCATCCCAGTTCCCATTCTGCAACAAAGTACCGTGAAATCTTTATGTGGAGACTGGATGTACTGGAAGGTACTAAAGTCAATGCACAGGTACATCAAATGTCAATAAACCTCAACCAATGTCACATAATACTGTAGATAACGACATAGTTACATGCTACCTGTGACATCTAGCTGAACAATTTGCTTTTATGCTGTATGATAAATTGCATTTAAAGAGCATCATTAGATACCGCCTTCTCAATCTCAAGTGTATGTTACGTAGAGAAACACAAAGTGATGTGCGCACCATACACACATGATGTTTCTTACCTCTCCCCTGATGAGAACACAGTCCTTGATATCAGTGGAGACAGCAGGTTTCCCAAAATCCCAGCTAGTGAACGTGACAGTGGAGTGGTCACTCCATTCAAACAGCCTCTCAGTCTTCCGGTCATTAAGTCCAATCCAAAGCTCATCAGTGGATACTGCAGAGATGGACAATATACATTATCTTTCCGTGACCTATTTGCAATTAACTTATTCAGGGTTCCCAATGCATGCTGGAAAACCTGTTGTCCCATTGTCCAGTCACTGAGAACACATTTAAAATGTAAAATGTGGAGCTGGGGATTGAACCTCCGATCGTGGGCCAACCCTGCTCCGCCACTGAGCCACATTTACACATAGCCGGGTATTTACAGAAACAAATATTTCTGCCCCTCCGTTTTCAAAAATAACATTGTACACACGATTGTTTTCAAAAAAGTTTCTGTTTACATGAACCCGCATGAATACGGCGTCCGCATAGGACGCTCACATGACGTGAAGCATTTCTAGTTGCATACTGTGACGTTTGACCACCTAAAACTCTGTTTGACCTTGTTCACACGCAAACACAAAAACAGAGTTTTCAGAAATCTCCACTTTGGCCGGAGTTTTTAGAAATGACCGTTTTCCGTGATAAAACCTCCGTTTTTGTGTAAATGAAAGGCCAAAACGCATGAAAATATATGCGTTGTCCAATCGTGTAAACAGGGTCTGAGCCACAGTCGCTCCCACGTAGAGGCTGGATGACATGACGTTGTTTTTTCCCCTGACTTGTTTTAAAGGGTTGTGTAATATTGGTTTGCATGTGTGGCTCAGTTGCTGAAGTTTGACAACGCCAGCTAGTTCTGTTAACGGTTTTAAGGTTTGTAATTGTAATTCAAGTTTCAACTCTGGCTCAGAGCAATGGGTTCAAATCTGTTGGTGGCATTGTGGAGATATTTGGACTATACTAGATGGGAAGAAGGGGTCAAAACAATGAATAGAAGGTCAACTGTATGCGAGTCAACCACCGGCTCATCTTCAAGCACATGACGGTGAATGATTGTTAATTGTACATTCTATTGTGTGTTTTTTTATTTATATTCTCACGTACTGTATCCAAGTTGAGAGATGACAAAGCTTTGGTCCTCCACATTGCTGATGCTGATCAGGTCCCCTCCATCATTACGACACGCTCTCTGGGCATCAGGCCACGTTTTCTGAGTACGATTAAGGTGGAAGCAGTGGCCATTGTAGAAAATCCAAGGACTTGAACAAAATCCTGTCACACCAGCTGATCATGGAGAGAGGAAAGAAGTATGGTGTGCGTGACAGACAAGTACAGTGTAAACAAATACAGTGCTTCTTCTGAGGGGATGTGTACAGTCGAATACACCCGATTCTTTTCTTTACCTTGTGCAGGCGGTATTTCAGCCACTTCACTGTAGCAGATGTACCCGAGTTTCTTGCTGCAAGGTACACTTTGCCAGGAGTACTGTACAGCAGGGTCAAGAATTGCACAGTTGTGTCCCGGATTAGGAAGCGGATGTCCTTAAACAAGATAATGGTTATACTTGACATTGTCTCACATCAGCTTTCAGATTTGTGTGTTATATTCTTGCTCATAAAATCTTGTAAAACACAGTAACAGTGGATTGTATTCATTTATTTTTTATAATTATTTGCTCATAATCTTTTATATATATTACTGTTATAATATAATATAATTTTAAAAAAAGCAAAAAAACTACCTGAATCCCATTTCAGGTAGAAGTATGGCGTGTCACAGTGGATTGTATTTTTTTTATTTTTTAGAATTATTTGCTCATAATGTTATATATATATTACCGTTATAATATAACTGAATTTAAAAAAAAGCAAAAAACTACCTGAATCCCATTTCAGGTAGCGGTATGGCCTCCCGTTGGCCCACATCCAGCCGTGTTCTGGATCCAGGATCAGCCCAGACCAAAGCATGTTGCCTCCTTTTCCTAGTAGAGCTGTCGGGGTAATGTTGAACAAAAATGACAAAATAAAAAGCGTCCATATGTCGCGAATTGGTAGAGCTCAAAGTTCCCGATTATTTTGACAACACAACATCCCATGCCAACATTCGGATATATCAATGCAAGTAATCAAAAGATTATCGTATTTAAGAGTGCTATTATAAATCCAATCCATTATTCGAAACAAAATGGAACATCATTATTGCATGGCCCGAATACTCCCTTTATCGAAACATAAGTTTAGTATACATAGTGTCGAGTCACCTTACCTGTGACGTAAGCCTGCTGGTGGGGGTCGGTGATGCTGAGCAGGGAGGCCCCCTGCTGCATGCAGCTGGCTTCAGCCTGTGGCTGAGTCACAGCCGACTGTGTGTTGAGCTGGTAGTACGCTCCTGTCGTTGGGTGGACAGTCCAGCCTTCTTTGGCTGTGAGAACACACAAAATATCTATATGTTATGTTTCATTTGTATATTTTTTTATCTTCATTAAATGATGGGGGTTGACATGATGGTTGGCCTTAGATGAAATGATGCATGGAGGTGCTGCGAGAATGAATTAGGCCATACACCTCGTGACAGTGTTGCACACTTGGTCATCTTGGACCCTTTTCATTTATTTTCCTCATAAATATCTATTATTAGGGCAGACCATAACTCCTTTTCCATGAAGCGTAATCTAACTTGAAACAATTATAAAAGTCAATTCACAGTAAGGCTAGTTGGAGTAAGCTGAGTTTAGCTTGACTTTTGATCTCCTTTTTACATTCATTTAAAAAGAAAATCTCTTTGTTTATATGTGAATTTTGACATTTTCAGCACTGAAAACTTTCATGACCCATTTATTTTCAATCGGTATTAAAAGAACATGTATTTTCTCAGGCAGTACTCACAAGTACTCGGGCAGTAACCCCAGCGTTCACTTTGGTATTTAGTCTCAACCGCACACCAGTGATGCTTTTCTGGAGCGTCAACCGTAATGCAATCTGTGTACCACTGGTCCTTGTACTGGAAAGGAAACATGCATGGCAGTCCAGCAGCGTTTCCATCGAGTGCAAAAAGTTCTAAGAGGGGATGTAGCAACGATTAGTTTCAGAACATTTGTACATGCAGTACTATACTTAAAAAAAAACTTTATTTAACCTCGTCACCTCCCTTAAAACGTAATCTCTAAATTGGTAATTTTCATTATTCTATTTTGTGCTTTAAATGCAATGGGCATGATTCAGTGTGGATAGTGCCACACTTTCAAAACTACAAACTGTTTATACTGTACCTCGGTATGTTCTTGCACAAGCGCCGTTGGATGTCCCTGTAATTGTGAGCTGGTTATTGGGCCCTATAGTTTTGGAGAGGACCGCTGTGGAGTCTGCAGTGAGCTCAACGTAGAGCTCTTGGTCTTTGAGGGCGAGCACTGTTCCATTCTTGCATTCCCACCTTTGGAGGTCGCTCTTTTCATCACAATCGTAGCGGTTTATTTCACTTCCCACACTTTTCCCCTGGACGCCCAGGCACTTCTTCGTTTGCAGAACCAGAAGTCGATCGCCAGTCGTCCAGCGTAAGTCACTGCAGTCGTTGTTTGTTTTAACCAAACAAAAACCAGTGTCTTTGTTAGTTAGTTGAAATGGAGAATCTGTTGAGAAAGAAATAATTACACACTTTGAATGTTTATTGCAAAAAAAAAATGTTAAAGTAATTTCCATAGTATATTGACATCCCGTATCTGCAAAATAAAAATTTCAAAATAAAACAGCAAGAAGAGAATAATGTATTTAACACTAGTGACACATGACATATAGTAAAGGACAAAACAGTCTCACATAAAGATTTGAGTACATATCTACAGTCTCTCAAACAAAAGTCAAAATACTTTACCATCTGAAGCCAAACAGTGTAACGTTTGGATGAGGAGCACCAAGGCTGTACAAGTTATCTTCATCCTTCGTATTAGTCTGAGGCGTCTCATAGCTGAACACTTTATCCGTGCATTTCTCACAAGGGTTGCAGGAGCTGTGTGGATGATCGTCGAAAGTCAATCTTGATACAACTGACACATCCCGTCTCGTCGTGTCGTCATTACTTTTTTTTTCTTGGGTCCAGTATCAGATTTTTTTTCATTATACTTCTAATTTATAAGCGGGATTTAAAACCGGAACCAAAAAGCTGATGTTTGCAAATTTGGCTTTTTTTATTGTGGTTTCCAGAAGATGTTTGTACGTGGATGTGTCATTTAACATTGCATAATCAACAACAGATAATGTGAAAACAAGGAAGTGCTAGTATCATGCTCCAGTCTGACCTCTTATGTGATGGCCAGTCTACGCACGTAGCACAGAGAAGAAGAAAAAATCTTTTGATTGTGACGGTTATCATTTATATTTACATACATCACTAGCTATTAAGACAACCACCAGTTATTCCACTTATTTATCATCTTTATATCCGTAATTTATTTGACATTCCTTAATTTATTTTACATTCACAAGTTCAATGAATGTGATTTCCATGTATATAAGAGAGGAAGCAGATGTGATACAAATTGTGGTTGGAGCCGATAAACATGATTCACACAGATTACAGAGAACGTTGGACGTTTTTTTTATTTCAAATTGACTGGAGGAAGAATTGTGCAATATTAACAAGAAGCTTTCAAACTGCTGACGTTGTCTTTTTTTGATGTGTGAAGCCGGACCTTCTCAAGAATTACTCTTTAGCATATTCCTGTGAATGACTATTGATACACTTTTTCTTAATTCTATGTCTATGTTTATTATTATGCACCTTTCACTGAGTCAATTACCTTTTGTGTATGACGTACTTGGCCAATAAATGATTGTGATTGTGAATTTAATTCTTCGACCAGTTAAGGGTGTATATTAGAAATGTTTAAATGCTTTAGTGTTAAAAAAACGATATATACACGTATTCACCCTCTGTCTTAAATGCTGCATTTAAGTGAAACCATCTTAATAATGAAAAGAATACATGACAATTTAACTTCCACTGCCTCCCTGTACCTGCCTAAATGTCAACAGGCAAAGACAAAACACCCAGTTGAGGTTAATTGGTAGGTGTGAATGTTTCTATGTACCTACTAGATTCAATCATACTACACCTGTCGTGACCCGGAGTTTGTGTCTTGTTTTGTGTCTTATTTTGAAGTCCTCGTGTCGTCTGTCTCCCTGTGATTGTCTGGCCTGGTCCTGATTGTTTCCACCTGTGAGATTGTAGACCCCGCCCTTATTTTTTCCACCTGTGCCTCGTTAACCTGTGTATTTAGTCTGGGTCGACCTCTTGCCTGTGTCGGTTTGTCTCTAAATGTTTGCCAGTAAAGAGATTTTGTTTGCCTCGAATCGGGCTACCCCGTCTCTACGGTCTGCTGTTGAGTCCTACTTCCCGTGGCTCCCCGGCAAGTCGTTACAACGCCAAAGAAACAGACGGCTCAATAAAGACAACGTTTTCATCGGAGTCTTCAGAACTGCTCGTCGAATAACTCCAAAACCTCCTCCCACCACACTTATCCAAAGTTGGATTAGGTGGGACTGACATGTATTCACAGACAGAAGACAGAAAACATTACTGCTTAAATAATCATACATTTATTTTCCTCGGCTACATATTTGGCAAAAACATTTAGTAGTTTCTTGAAGTTTTAGTTTCTCCTGAAAGCCTGGAGTGCCGAGTGTACTGCGGGGTCAGCTGAGCAACGCTGAAAATCTCAGCAGAGGCGTGATCGCGGTTGGTGAATCAATGGCAGGAAGTAACGGCTACATCCTTATCCCCCGGCTAACGGGGGCAGCAGAGGAAGTAGGCCTTTGTGCGTGCCCATAAGTGAGAGAAAGTGTTTGGATAAAGACTCGATTTGATGCTGTAATACTAACTAAAAGGAATACTTGACCAACAAAAAGCCGTTTGTATATCTGTTTCTCGTCCTTCGTTACCTTGAATTCTGAAATAAAACGTTGCTTTTCTCGCATGCCTCCATGGTGGAAAAGGTCTTGATAAAGTCTTGAGGAATTTAAGTAAATGGGCCAAAAGTTTAACAACAGCAAAACTATATCTAAACACACGTCTCCAAACCGTCACACAACTCGTGCAAAATAATCGGATTGTATTACTGGGTTAATTTTTGAGCACTGGGTTCTTCTTCAGATTGACGTGGTCCTTTTAAGCACACATATCTCAATACCCACACCAGGAGCATTATTTATGTACTGTAAATGATGTTGCAGAGTTAAGTAAAAAGGTCGAAGACGGTAGGATTTGGTCGATGTGTGCATGTTAATGAAAAAGAAAAATGGATGTGTGCCTTTTATTTAAAGAACTTTATATTTAAAGAGGAAGTGGCTTCTGGGAATTTGAGAAGTGAGCTGTGGTAACTTTTCTGTTGAGCAAGATGTCAGAAAGTAAGCAGGTGAGGTGTGCTGCTGAAGATTGCTGAGTAGACAAAGCAATTGGGCAACACCAAAATCTTTCAGCACAAAACATTTCCTTTAAAGAATCTTTAACATCCGCCAAATACATCTATTGCCTATTTCCCAAATTAATAATGTAAGTAAGTAATGTAAGTCTCTCGCCTAATTATATTAATAAACATGGTGTTAAGTCTTTATAAGTCAGCTGGTTAGTTTGCAGTTGCTGATGGACTCTGTCTGACACTTCCCGGGTCACTTTTGCTCATTATTTTTATGAGCAACTTATATTTTATAGTCGGTCACCAACTGGATAAGACTGTGTGTTATATAACTCTGGATGATTAGAAATGATAATTATATCTGTTATATGTATTACTTTGTTTAATACTATTTAGACATTTCAAATCTTGACTTTACACAATCTGAAGCAAATATAGAAATGCACAGCAATATACTAAGTTATAATAAAGGTTAAACAAAAAAAAAGTATGCCAATTTCCACCCAGTACATCTATTAACCAGTTTCTTCTAAGTAATTTAGATATATATGCTTAAATACAGATTCATTTCAAATAAGATAACATGGAGTCGAAATTGAATTGGCCATTGTAGCCAATCATTGCCAACTCTAGTGAAACCATAGGCTGTAAAATAAGTAGTGGACAATGTCATTATGACGTCACCTATTGGTTCATAGACTGATGTTTTGAAGCCTTGAGTTGACACTAGTGATAGACCATAAACACATGTAAACAATGTTTAAATCAAGGGAGCAGTAGAGTCGTTCTCTCATTGCCTTCCATACACTCAAACGTATGTGTTCAAACAGAGGAGGCGCCACCTGCTGGTCAGTGGAGATCATGCACGTCAAAGACACTTCCACTTCGGCTTCACTCTTCAGAAACGGAGGTTGTCGTGTTGGCTCTTCCTCAGGAGAGCTCCCTCCACCATGAGGTCCGTCAACAACATTGAGCCGATCGATGGTTCCCATTACAATAAAAATTATTTATATCAAAAGTTAAACAAACACTATATCTAATACATGCAGTGTTTCTCATTTAATATAATTGCATAGGAACGTCAGTGTATTTTATTTGACTTGACCCTTCAACATCTAAATGAACATGTAAAGTAAATGAAGAATTCAATTATGCACAAAATTAAAAGGGTAAATGAAGGAACATTTGACATTTAAACACCACAATCAGATGTTAATTTAGAAGTTGATTGCTTCTTTAAAGGCTGCATCAAAGTAAAGTGAACTACAATTCATCAACGAACCAGACTTTTCGTGCTCTTCTAAATGCTACGTTCACACCACGGGTGACAAAAGCAACAAAACACACGTCTTCGGCCAAAACCAGCGTGACGAGTTACAACTGAAGTGTTGCTCAAGTACTCGTTGATGTCATGGTGTAATTTAATAGTATTGGGAATTGGCTAGCAGCATTGTTATGCTGTACATATATATATATATATATATATATATATATATATATATATATATATATATATATATATTTATTTATTTATATATGTATTTATTTCGGCTTATATACTATAAGATAAAATGGGATGTATCAGTATCTCAATGTTAGACGACGGAATGTTTGATATAGCAATAATTAGCATATCGCAATATTCTTAATCACAATCCTATTGTATTGTGACCTTTATTGTGCTAGTATCTTATTGTGGGGCCTTTCTAAAATAAGATGATGATGGGAGGTGATTTGACCCCTTGTTATTTCATTTCCTAAAATATAACTTATTTTAATTATTCTTTTGTGCCAAGGTTTAATGTTCATGTAACAATGACAGGCAGTGAGATTTTACAGTACAAGCAATGAACAGCATCTAGTGAGCATACGCATAACATGTAACAATTATATACATTCATTCACAGATGTAAAGACAGAATCAAATAGCAATCATTCCCACTGAGACATCCTAGAGCCTAAATTGTTCTTTTCCATGAGGTCAGACATTGCCAACTCCATTGAAACTCAATGAATATATATTTACTATATTCTATAGTAAAAAAACAAAAACAAAGCAAAAACACTAATAAAGCATCAAAGTGTTATTCATCAGTCTGGGATAAAGTTCAGTACAATGTACGTCCCTCTTGATTCTGCTACTATATGAATCACAGAGTTATCATCGGCTCAGGGATTTCTACTTCTGCGTTCTCTATCAGTTTATTGGTATCGACCACGTCGGGCTGGGATCGTTCACTGTCGAAGTAGAGGGGATTGTCAAAGGTGGGTAAAGGACGAGGAGAGTTCTTGTAGATGAAGAATGCCACAACGATCAGCGTGGAACTGATCGTAATGACCAGCACAACTATCAAACTGGTGTGGGCGCGGCCGTGAGGATTCTCACTGCCGTGAGGCTCTGTCGAGCAAATAGATGTGAATCAGTCAAAACAATGTCATCATTTGCATTCCTTGTTATTTATATTCATCTACATTTTTTTGTGACAACTTTATAGAATTTTTAAATGTCATTCTTCTTATTAAATAATTAAAAAAACACTCAAATACGAAGGCGTAACTTACTAGGTCCTGATCCTGAATCTATAGGAGTCACTGTTTGAAGAAAAAAAGGAAAAAGTATTATTAAATAATACTTCCACTGACCACCGTCACTCCCCAGTCTACCTATGGCATTCTTGTATTCATATTTTGGCAGTATATAAATAAAGTAACACGTAAAATAACAGAATCACAATTGTTTGGAAACAACTAACATAATATCAAATGGTACAAATCATAAATGGCTAAGATGATAGGAAGTTTGACTCTTTGTTTCATTAGTTCTTTTGGGAAATGCACTATTAAGACAGTCTTGAGTGGCTTTCTCTTATTCCAAAGTCTTTTTGAATGGGCCCCATGTATGAGGAGAACTTATGAAAACACCACCTGTATACATGATGATCTTACCTTTGGGTGTTTTACAGATGTATGCTCTGTCGTGCCATCTGCGACCTGTCCTCCAAGTCCCAAGTGAGGTGTCCACCTCTGCGTAGTCATCGTCGGGCTCAGATTCAGACCAGTTGTTGTAGTCCATGACTGTTGTATCCAGCCACTTCCAATCCCCTAGGGCCAAACACAAACTTCAAGTAATCCTATTTTTATAGTTTGATATTGTTATTTCTGTGTTGCATAGGCCCTTTCAAGGTTTATATAAAAAGTTTAAAAAAAAACTAAAAATAGTTAAACACCATTTTTTAAAAGATATTTGATTTATAAGTATTTTCTCAAATTAAATATTTCCCATTTTAGTTGTTTTGTTTCATTTTCAATTGTTTCAATGTGTTACACATCCCTGCAAATGGTTTCACATTATTCCACTGACAGCCACGTGCATGTACAGTGTGTGTTTGTGGGTGAATAAACTAAATCACACAGGTTTGTTAGTACATTACAGAAAAGAGTGTAATCATACCGTTATGAGTTTTGTACAGGCCAATCCAGAAAGCGGTGTGGGCGTCTTTAAATATTTCCACATTGCTTTCGATGAATTTTTGCTCATCAGGATCTTCAATGCTCGTCAGAATTCCACCTTAACAACAACAACAAAGGTCTGGCTGTCACAATGATGAACCACTTTAGTAGTTGCTGTTTTTTACAGCGTACATTTGATCTACCCTCGACCTAAAAGTGTCTCTTACCGTGCCGGACACAGCTGCTGGCTGCATCTGCCCATTCAATTTCATCGGTTACAAACAAATAACAATGACCCTTAAACGGCAGCCAGGAGTAACTCTGGTGGTGCTCCTCATTCGTGTCTTGAGGGCAAATCCCTGGAAAGATGGTCGACTCTGTTGGTGGCGTATCTGTGAGTGAGAGAGACAGTGATGAGGAGATGGAGTTACGAATTATTCAATGCAGTGAATTGTAATAACTAGCTCTGATCCATATCCTGGATCAATGCCACAGTATCGTATGGGACTACAGATGAAAATAGCCGCCTGGCTAACTCTGGCACATTTATGTTTTTGTCAATGTGCACTGTCCCTTATTAAATAAACTATTATTAAAATCGAGTGAATGGACATTTTTCAGTCAGTGTTGATTAATTTATTTAGTGGAAGAGGGTGGAATTTACAAACTCTCATCAAAGTGTTTTTATCTAATAAACCCCCAAATCTCACACTGATTACATTAATTCAGATGTGTTTTGCTGAGTTTTTTTTGTTTTTATGTATTCATGCTTTGAGAGTTTTGTATTATCTGAAAAATAATTGTTTTGACAGAACAACAACAATTGTTAGCCTGTGGACTTGTTGAATAGCTTCTAGCCATCAGTGTATGCATTGAATGCAAATTTGCTCAGCAGGACTCAGAGAAGAAATGATGCTCCATCTTTGATTTTAGATAAATTGTATTGACTCAGCAGCGCTCCGTTGAAGTACGTCTTCTTTGTAATACTTGATGTTGTGTTTTGAAATACATTAGCTGATGGGAGCCTATTGCAAATGTATTGGTAACTGTGTGTATGAACAGATGAATATCAAGAACTTGCTGCACAACAAGGCTTAAGTAGGATTGAAGTCATTTAGAAACTCAACTATGACATAATGTGTCCATCAGATGGCACTGGGAAAAAAAATGACAAAGTAAAATGTTAAACTTCGTATTAATCTGTGTCACAATCCATAAAAACAAAAATTCAAGGGATTCAATAATTATTATAAAAAAAAAAAAATATATATATATATATATATATAATTCTTTTTTTATTATTCTTTTTTTTTAATAATAATTATTGAATCCCTTGAATTATATATATATATATATATATATATATATATATATATATATATATATATATATATATATATATTATTGTAATTATATTCCAGCAATATATATATATATATATATATATATATATATATATATAATATATATATATGGAATATATTTACCAGAATATTTCATGTATATTGATAACAGTATAATCCTCAAAAACCCAGTCTCGGTCGGACTATAGTTCAGTCATGTAGAACCACATAAACACATTATCTATTATTGCAGTCATGGATCACAGCTAGGCTAACAAGCCAACATTGTAGACACCATATGCCAAAGACGTAAGCAAAAACAAGTCTAATGCATCATTTACAGTAATATCACTTGCACCTTCAGAAGGCGATTCGTTAGTGTTGCCGGCTGACCGTTCACCGTACCTGTGGACTGCATGCAAACGCTGTTCATGGTCGAATTGCAGAAAGCAGTCTTCCACATTCCATCCACATCCAGGTACACACAAGGTCGATCTCGGCTTGGTTCACCTTCTGCCCAGTAGGCAGAGTGCATGTGCCAGCCATCAACATACCTAAAATACCCGCTCACCTGAAAGCAAGAGGGATCAAATCAACACATTAATCCATTGGAAATGTCTTTTTAAAAATGTCTCTCTGTGCCAAATAGATTGAACAGATGTACGCTTTTCGTATGGTCAACGGTCTTGCGATGCCACGTGTCACGGATACTAATCACGTGTGGTTAAAAATACTTTTTAAAAGTATTTTTCTTCCTCTGGAACTAGCCGGTAGTGTTTGTGTGCTTCCAGTTAGCGTTAGCTCGCACCTGTTTGTTCAGTCCGAACCAAAGAGGAGCTTTGAGGTTCATGGCCAGCAGCTCGACGTAGGCTTGCGTCCACTCTTTCCGGAGGCTCGCCAGGTTGGCTTTGTCCACTTCACAGTTCTTCTTGGCTTCATCCCAGGTCAGATTTTTTGTGACAACCTTAACACTGTCGTTTCCCAGATTTTCATAGATGCTACTAACTGCTGGCTTTGGTGGAGGCTGGATGTTTGGGTCTGTTGGGAGAAGAGAGACATTGTTTATTTCTACAGGTTGAAATGATGGCTTCCAATTTTCAAAACCATGTTTATTCTACTAAATGGAATTCAAACTGAGGTTATTAGACAATTTATATTGAATGAACAATGGTAATGGTAATTTCTTAAATAGAGAGAGAACAAACTCACCGAGATTTCGAATACAGATGAATCCATTGGTCTGATTGCAGGGCTTGATTAACCATTTACCGATGCCAAAGAAAGGACTGATGTTCATCACAACACATTCATCCTGGTGAAGGACGGAGGGAGAGGTCAGAATTTCAATATCTTTTCAATAGGACGTCAAAGTTAAAAACTGCTGACTCGTTTAAACCTGCAGTGGTCTCAAGTGTTTGAGTCATTGAATGAATATATGAATGATTTATTGAAAACTGTTGTCTGCTCCATCATGACAAAAACAAAAAAGAAGTGATTTTGACATTAATATTTTGCCTTGGACATGTTACCTCATTCCATCTTTGATAAAAGTTCCCCGCACGCCGTCGATATTTCTAAAGAGTTGAACAAGGGATACAATAATTCAAACTTTGTAATGCCTGTTAAACAGTGACTCAACACTAAGCTAAGGTTGTGTATGCTTACAGAAAATCCCCAGTTGGTGTACTTTCTTGCTTTCCCATCAGACCAGAAGAATCCTTCTTGTTTCAAAGAACTTAAACCAATCCAGAGGTCTGTCGTTGCTATTGCAGCCGTTCTGGTGGTCAAAAACGCTGAAAGAATATTTACAAATGTTTAATATAAATTAAGTTCATCGTTTTTTTTTATATGTTCAAAAACAAAAGGACCAACCTTGCACGCGCCTTGTGGGAATTGAGGCCAAGTTACCTCCCATGGTAATGCACTGTCTCATCGCTTCCTCCCACATGGCCTGCCGGTTACTAATGACGCTGTAACACTACAAATGACAAATGAAATTGTGAGTTTTCACTCCAACCAGACACTGGCCTTCTTCCATGAAGCTTTGATGACATCGGATCTGATCCTAAAAAATGTCTGTGTGCTTATTTTTCTACCAAACTGTATTTATAGTCTCTTTGGTGTTTTATCCCTGAACCCATTGTCCCTTAGGGATATTAAATAGAGGACTAGACTGCGTTTACCTTACGTGAGGAATGCATTGTTGCGTAACAGCTTGTTGATAAATGACATATTTTCGTTGTTTCTTTTGATAATGTTACCTACATTTCCTTCTCTTTTGACCAATTAGCAATGCTCCAGTCTGAGGCATTTCGCATATTTTCTTCTCACTATTTATGTTTATTTTGTTTTCAAATAAATAAAAATACACAAAATGCTGAAAACCAAATGTTAATCACTCCCATGTAAAAAACAAACTTGCACTTCCCATGTGAATTCATCTCATGTAAAAAAAGAAAATTCACATTTGATATATTTTGCATCTTCATTTACTCAATTGGACATAAGGTATTTTTATGCTTCAATTATTAGTTATATTTTAAAAGATGCAAGTACTCGGCATGGGAGATAACAATAAGTATTAATACAAAATATAAATATAAAGTAAGGTGGGACCCAGTAACTGGCCCTATGTATATAGGATTGCAAAGCACAATAACAGTTTGTTTTTCATCATTCCATTCATGCATGTAGACGAGTCTGTGTCTGCACCACCAATAACACCAATAGTTGCTACACCTGCTTAAATAAGGGCATCATATATGTGTAAAAAAGGACAAGTTGAGTGGCATCTTGTATTTTGAAAGCTGATTATTTTTCCCACGCAGTCATTGAGTTACAGTTATAAATCTGGACGAATCCAATCAGTCCCAAATTATCTTGAATGAGAGCCAATGTCAACTTGTTCATAAGAATAAATTATCAGGAAATGAAAAATGGGGATCAGTGGACGTTGATTTCTGACCTTTGAGTCAAATTTGGTCCACTTGAGTGGACAGCCCCCTTTGGGAGGAACGGTGGGGGCCACGGTGGTGTTGACTGGGGAGGAGCTTCCTCGTTTACAAATGAACTGGTGCTCTTGGCCACAATTAGAAGTTCTCCAGAAGCCTGTAAGTACAGTGGAGATGCAATGATTAACCACAGTGGCATATTGATCTTATCTAGAACAACTTTCGAGGGTTAATACTCGGTTTAATTTGACGGTTTGCAGTTACTCACCCATGAAGTAAGTCATTGTCACACAGTTCTCACTAAAGGCAATAGAATTGGGTTGTTCTTCATCCCATTTTTGTAACCCCACTGTAGTACCGTCCATCCACCTTCAGGCATACACAGTTACATTGAATTATGACGTATAACTGCTTCACGTTCAACCTTTTTACCCAACTTGTTGCCATTCTGCTGTAATGGTAAATAAACTGAGGACAAATGACACATACAAGTCATGATAAGTGTTACCTGACAAGTAAAAAAATAAAATAAAATAAAAAAACTGCTTAGAAAGTTTTAAATTAGTTTAAATGTCAGTACCAGTAATACTTACAAATAATAAAATACTTATAAGCAATAACTGAAATAAAAAGCATTATACTTTTGACTACATATGTTCATGTGTGGGAGTATACATATTGAAAGTAATGCAAACAATTACATGCATACTGTAATTGCTAGGCCAAATAGTTTTCACTAAACAATTAAAATCAATGATTCCCTGTATTACATTTTATGGCATTTATTACTCACCAAAATGACCCGTCAAGATCCACGGACAAACCTATATAATATGCCCCATAGGTTCTTGAAATCTGTGAACACATACACATAATCACACACGCTTTTAGACCACTTTTCTAATAATCAAACTTGCTTTCTAAATAAATAAAAGTTGTTGCTTTGAAAACCCTAAAAAGTAAACACCTACCTGTTTCCATATGAACACGTTCTCGTCTTTAGTGCTGATGGATACCAAGTCTCCGTGCCTCTGCTGACAGAAGGAGCGAGCATCCTCCATGGACTTCGACTCTCGGTTGACTAAGTACTGGTTCCCTCTCCACACCAGCCAGCCATCTGCAGTGGTGTTAAGTTCTGCAAAGGTGTTAGACACACAGACATGTTGTCTTTTATTGTGAGCTGTCTTTCTGGTAGAGTTCAATCGTTTACAACTTAATATCTGTCAAATGAAAGGTTCATGAATCCTCTTTCATGGTACTTGGAAGAAATGTGTCTCTCTTTTGTTTTGTTTAAAGGGAAACACATTTGTAATGCACAGTTTCACTGTTTTTGCCTCTGAGTCGTCTGAGTATTTTATATTTTTCATTGTTATGCTGTTAATGACTCTTTAATGAATTTGTGTTCATCTTTCACTTAGATTTGTTAAATTTTGAATCAGCAAAACATCTAAAACAGTCAATTGTAACTAAGTCTATCATAATTTGAGACTCGTTATTAAAGTAACTCCAACAAAAAAACGTGATGTGAAATTATACCCAATCTAACCTTCACTAGTTTCTCAATATGTTTGATTTGATCTTTTTGACACCTTGTGTGTGTGTGTGAGAGAGTGTGTGTGTGTGTGTGTGTGTGTGTGTGTGTGTGTGTGTGTGTGTGTGTGTATTAACTTACCCACCACAGTGTTATTTGGAGGTAGTTTTGGAGTCACTCCTGTAAGGCCACAAACAAGTGTCAGTTTCATGCAGAGAGAACACCCACTATGTACTATGTACAATATTTTTAAAAATGTTAAACATCATGAAATCCTGATTTTAAATGAATTGATCAAATCAATTTATCATATTTCTTTATTATTCTTTATTAAACATTGTGAATGTTATGTGCTGCATCTACTGTCAATTGTGTCATCATTCAAGTCACATCAACTTTTTATCCCCACTTTTGGAGAGCTGTTTGTAATAAAGATATGTCTTGTGGGAACATTATGTACAGTTATTCCTGGATGAATGATACAAATAGTTTTTCCTCAGAAAAGACACAAAAGAGAGCGTTCGGTACCCTTTGTCTGAACTGTACCTGCACGGATCTGACACAGCCAGTCATTGTAACTCTCACAGTTAATATCGTTCCAGGACCCGACCTCATCCCAGTTGTACGTTCTGAATTCAGCACAAGATTCGTCGTTCTTATGATTGTTTGGCTCTCCTTCCTGCCAGTGTTGGAAGTTTACCTTTTGAACAGAAAGAAAACAACAAGCAATATTGTATGTTATACTATGTGTGTATACAAGTACAACAACACATGATACAGGAGCACAGTTAACTCACCGGGGATCCATCGCTCCAAACGTAACCAGTGGTGGTGTCAGGAATCCGAAGTCCAATCCAGGCTCTTCCATGTCTGCTGTACATAAAGTTACATGAGTCAATCTAACTGATTTTAGCACGTTGTTGCCCTTTATAGTCTAACTGAAACGAGAAATACATATGAAAAAGTACACAAGTTGAGTCTCAATAGAGTAAATGTTTCATTTTAGTCCTATGTATTCACTGTAAGTATGAACCTTAAAAGATTGACTTCCTGCGATCCACTTTTGAGCCTCTTTATATGTTTTCATCATCTATATATAGTTTTATGTTCACTAGTGTCTTGTAAAATAGTATTTATCTGCCTCGCACCGTCCCACACGCAGCTCAGCCTCGTTGTGGATGCTGAGCAGGTCTCCTCCGATGGCCTTGCAGTAATCCCTGGCCTCGTACCAGGTCTTCTCATCAGCCCGAGGCCCTGTGAAAAACTTGAACACAAGAGTGAACGTCAGATTAAAGTAGACCCGATATGTACGGCAGTAGAGCAGATCACTTGAATAGACTTTATTTATTCTGCCCAGATTTGTATGTCACAATAAAAGAAACTGACTAATTTCTAATCTTAGAATAAAAAAAAATATATGGCCACTTGGAAGAAGCAGAAACCAGCTGCAAGCAGACCACTGACATATTATTATTACCTTTTGAATGAAACTCATTTTGATGATGTTCACATGCAGTTATGGATCAACTCTATCATTCATTTGGCACGAGGCAGGTTCCAGTCGACCTGGCTGAGTCTAATAATTGTTTTATAGCTCTGTATTGCTCTATGCCATCTTTTTTTATTTTATATTTTATATATTATTTATATATTTTATTTTATTTTAATTTATTAGCTGCTAACACTTCCTAAACGCCTTTTTGCTCTTTGGTGCTTTATGTAGTAACATATAATAATACATATATATTATATTATATAAATAATATTTTAGTATTTAGTAATTTAGTATTAGTATTTAGTATTTTAGCAGTAGTATTAGTATTTTCTATTTGAGTATTTAGTATTGTGTTTTGTGTTTTTATTTTTATCTTTTATTTTTATTATTGCTCTTATGTACGCCCACTGCTGTGATCCTGACATTTCCCCACTGTGAGACTAATAAATGAATATCCTATCTTATATGTAAAACAATGTCATATCTCCACAGTAAAGACAGATTAAATAGCAATAACAACACGGCATGTCGTGGTGGTCGTTTACCTTCGAGCAGACGTTTCTTGTTCCCACTCGAACCCATCCTTCCTCGCACTTGGGCGGAGTTTGTGTCGGCGGTGCAGCGGTGAGAACGGCCCCCTCTGCCAGGTGTTTGCAGATGTATTTCTCCTTGTTGGTGCAGGGCAACAGGTCCCAGAGACCGGCCAAAATCCCTGTTGTCATGGCAACGCAGCCCTGTTGGTAACCTTGAGTTGTTGAAGACAGAAAATAATAGTTGCCGTGAGTGATTTGACTCCTCCTGCCGGTGCGTTCTATTCTAAAAAGTGTAAGTGCATCTCCCCCCATACCTGGCATTTCAGCGTTCCAGTGAGTAAACTTCACTGAGTCTGTGTTGGTCCACACAAACTGATCAATGTTCTTCTGATTAGAGAGGCCCAGCCAGAAGTACTTCTCTGGTCTCGGGCCCACCATGCTGACGAGGAAGGCATTGTCCACCCTGGAAAGGTTTACAACAGATGTGTTGTCCCATCGTGTGAAACACTTTGTGTCGTGCGTCCACACACAGACGTTTCACAGCTAATAAAAGTAAGAGTTCTTGTGTTACCCGTTTGAAACATCAGCCAAGTAGGAATCTGAGGTCTTGCAGTCGTCTTTTGCTTCATCAAACGTCTTTGTCTCTGTTCCCACCAAGTAGCAGTAGGAGCCGTGTCTTTTCCACCCCTGTGCAAGGATTAGAGAGTCGGAGTAGGTTTGATTTTAAAATGCAACCTATCGGTTTTGTTTGTAAAATACATTTATCTAAGTCTACTGAACATGATGTCGAACTGTCGGGGTTATAATGGTGCACGTTGATTAGTCAGATGTTTATGGAGATTGTGTCCTTGTTTCATAGATTGCATGTACATGTACTCACAGCTTTGCAGCCTAGATCCAAATCTATTTCATCTCCGGTGCGCTCAGTGGCGCTCTGCTTCATGCAGATGAAGCCGTGTTTCTCATCACACGAGCGATCGGCCCAGTTCCCGTTCTGCAAGAAGAAAACAACACCTGAAAACATGCTCATCCTGCTGGATGGGTGGACTAGATATACTTATATTCATCATGCTTTCTCTGCTGTAAATGTTCGGGATTATTATTTGACAGTAATAATAGAAAAAAAATAAACCAGACTTTTATAGCAAGTGTTTTAGTGGCATTGAATATGTTTACTTCCTATCTAATTTCCCAGGACCTGACGCAAAGGCTTTTATAAGTAATCCACAAATAAATGTAGTTCCTAACTACCAACAATTAATTAATTTGATTGTTTTCTGATGTTGAAATACACATTTTCTTTCTTTTTCAGTCTTTCTTGCACAAATCAAAAGGTACCTTTCTAAATAATGGATATAACCAGGATGTGAGTTGACTCTTTGTATTATGTAGTCAGATATACATGCACGATGTAATCAGATATACATGCATGATGTAATCAGATATACATGCACAATGTAATCAGATATACATGCATGATGTAGTCAGATATACATGCATGATGTAGTCAGATATACATGCACAATGTAATCAGATATACATGCATGATGTAGTCAGATATACATGCACAATGTAATCAGATATACATGCATGATGTAATCAGATATACATGCATGATGTAATCAGATATACATGCATGATGTAGTCAGATATACATGCACGATGTAATCAGATATACATGCATGATGTAATCAGATATACATGCATGATGTAGTCAGATATACATGCACGGTGTAATCAGATATA
Organism: Liparis tanakae; assembly: GCA_036178185.1. Taxonomy (NCBI): domain Eukaryota; kingdom Metazoa; phylum Chordata; class Actinopteri; order Perciformes; family Liparidae; genus Liparis; species Liparis tanakae. The sequence goes on along the minus strand of CM070098.1, from coordinate 16,407,639 downwards.
CATGCATGATGTAATCAGATATACATGCACGATGTAATCAGATATACATGCATGATGTAATCAGATATACATGCATGATGTAGTCAGATATACATGCACGGTGTAATCAGATATACATGCATGATGTAATCAGATATACATGCACAATGTAATCAGATATACATGCATGATGTAGTCAGATATACATGCACGATGTAATCAGATATACATGCATGATGTAATCAGATATACATGCATGATGTAGTCAGATATACATGCATGATGTAGTCAGATATACATGCACGATGTAGTCAGATATACATGTATGATATCAGAAAGTTAAACTCAATGTGCAGCCTCATATCCCGTGGAGCTCCTTACCTCTCCCCTGATGAGAACACAGTCGTCCGTATCCGTGGAGACGGTTGGTTTCCCAAACTCCCAGCTGGTGAAGCTGACAGTGCTGTGGTCGCTCCAGTCAAACAGCCCCTCGGTCTTTATGTCATTCAGTCCAATCCAAAGCTCGTCCGTGGATGCTGCAGACGTGGTGAGGGAGGAAAGTGCCTCATGTCAAGCAGTGGTTCAAATGTCACAATACTATTAAAGATCCAATATGAGAAATTAATGGAGCCGTCGGTACCATACCAACGTTCCTAAACATGGACAATTTGAGAATACTTTGAATCTGTCACTAAGTATTTTCTCAATTCTACTTCAGGGAGAAATGTTGTAAAAGTATAGCTTATGCATTTGTTATTTCAATATATATCAATATTTTTTTAAATCTTCAATAGATTCGTCAGAAACCGAGAGACGGTTGGACAGTCTTCATGTCTATTGTCACGTACCGAATCCAAGTTGCGAGATGACAAAGCTTTGGTCCTCCACATTGCGGACGCTCACCAAGTCCCCGCTCTCTTTGCGGCACTCTTTCTGAGCGTCTGACCACGTTTGAAGAGTACGATGGAGGTGGAAGCAGTGGCCGTTGTAGGGAATCCAAGGGGCTGAACAAAAGCCCTGCTCAACTGATGATAACAAGAACAAAAGATAAATGGGATTCATTGACTCATGTTATACATCACACACAGTGGAAACAATACAGTAGAGTAGAACATATGTCTGTACTTTGGGGAGGAGATGGAGGGGCCCCGTCCTTGTAGCATATGTAGCCCTGTCTCTTTGTGCAAGAGGAGCTTTGCCACGTTTGGTCCCCAGAAGAGTCGAGGAATGCACAGTTGTGCCCCGGGTTAGGAGTTGGATTTCCTAAAACAAGAAGATGATTTCAATTGAGATTCCTCCTATGCTGGTGCAGATCATACTTCACGTCCTTGAGAGTTTTCACATCAGGTATGAATAACACTTGTATTTGTAGTTCCAAAAATGAATAGCATGCTGCATTTACTTCCATTTAACTGACTAAGACAACCTGGTTTCCTTGTAACTTACAGTGAAATCTTTAGATACCATAAGGTACATCTCATTGGATTACTTTTTTTCTTTACATTACATTACATGTCATTTAACAGATGCTTTTATCCAAAGCGACTTACAATAAGTGACTTTAACTTGTTAGTAACTTTCTGTGAAGTTCTAGACGTATATGGTCATTGCTCATGGGAACTTCCACAGTCTTTTTAAACCTTTTTACTGGACTGAAGACTTACCTGGAGTCCATCTCAGGTAACGGAACGGCTTCCCATCAGTCCACTGCCAGCCATGTTCTGGGTCCAGGACCAGTCCGATCCAGAGTTTATGTTTCCCCGTTCCCATTAGCGCTGTGTTCATTTGCGTTTGTGTGGTTGAGAGGGGCGAAAAAAGGAAAAGGAAAGAGTAAAGAAAAGTGTTCCTCTTTTCCACACTGTTCCTCTTTTTTTATCATTTTTAAACAAGTCAGCAGAAAGACAATTAACTGAACATGGAAATAGAACAATTCACACAAAAACTAAAAAGGGACATTTTACAAGATGAACCATGAAATACCGATACTGGTTTGCTCAAAGTATTCGCTTCATCAATCAATCAATTTCCTGTTTTTTAAACTAAAACAGCTACAACCCTTTTCTATTATTCATTTAATAATGTCAGTTGTTTCAAATGCAAATAGGCTGAATTCAAAATATTTTAGGAAACTCCTGACAACTTGCACTGTGAAACGATATTCTCCAGCAAATATTTGGAATCATTCAATCAAAAATTAGTTTTTAAGTTTGAAATAGGCCTCATCTTTAGCCACACCATTTCTTTCTTAAGATGAATTTATTAAACATCAGTTTAAATAGCAATTCCTGCTAATTTTACATGACAAAATATAACTATAAATATAATAATATACATTTATATTCATATGAAAACATTTAACTCATGCAATATATGCAGTTTTGTATTAATATACATATAAACTCAGACCCAGAAAACATCCGCCAGGCTTCATCTTACCTGAGGCGAAAGCCTGCTGGTGGGGGTCGGTGACGCTGAGCAGGGCGGCGCCCTGCTGCTTGCAGCTGTCTGCAGACTGGGCCCACGTCAGGACCGACTGCGTGTTGACCTGGTAATACGCCCCCGTTACCGGGTTCTTCGACCAGTGATCTGTGGCTGTGCATCAATACAGCACCAAAGAAAACTCAAGTATTTAGTCATTTAAACTACACTGTATGACTGTATCCTAAAAGAGTTCTTATAATATGAGCTTTGTGGTTATAAGACTTTGATAAACTAATGGACAACAATTTGTAACATAGTGTAATGTGTGCTCTAGATCAGAAGGAATCTCTCAGAAGATGCAGGCAGTGCTGATTTTTGGAATTAAAATCTTGAATTCAGTACTCACAAGAAGTCGGGCAGTATCCCCACTGCTCGTGTTCGTATTTTGTATTAATCGCACACCAAGAGCGCTTCACTGAGGAGTCGTACATTGTGCATTCTCCAAACCACCGGTCTTTGTACATGAAGGGAAACGTGCAGATCCGACCGAACGCATTTCCTTCAATGGTATAAAGCTCTGAAAAGGAGAAAAAAAGAAGAGTGTGATCACTTTAAATCTTTTTAAATGAAGTATTCTGCATATATGTGTTGTTTTGCTCATTGTTTTTAAGGCTAAAGCATTTCTTCATAATCTTTTCTTCACTGAGTGACTTTAGGCATGCACAAACCAAACTGGAGTTCGGAGGAACTTGATGCATCAAGTTGAGAATCAGGGGTTTGGTGAATCCTACCATACAATCGTGCATATTTGCTGATGTTTTGTGTTTTAATACTGTACCTCTGTATGTTCTCGAACAAGCCCCGCTGGACGTCCCTGTGATTGTGAGCCTGTTATTGGGCCCAACAGTTTTTGAGAGGGCAATTGTTCCGTCAGCTTTGATTTCGATGTATAGCTGCTGGCCTTTGAGAGCGAGCATTGTCTCGTTCTTGCATTCCCACTTCTGAAGGTCACTGCTGTCATCACAGTCGTAGAGGCTTACTTCACTCCCCACACTTTTGCCTTGAGCTCCGAGGCACTTTTTGGTTGAGGTTGCGAAAAGACGATCTCTGGTCGTCCAACGTATGTCTTGGCAGCGGTTGGATTTTTTCACCAAACAAATACCAGTGGCTGGGTTAGTGATTGAGAAGGGAGAGTCTGAAGTAAAGAGATGAGGAAAAACAATGAATTAGTTAAAACTATTTTGCTCAAAATGCATTTCTCTCAGTCATAGTCAGAAGGCATAGATATATATATGTTTATATATAAACATATATATATATCTATGCCATATATATCTATGCCACATATATATATATGTGTGTGTTTATATATATATATATATTTGTATATAAAATATATATATATATATATATACTATACACACACATATATATATATATATATATGTATAATTTTCTTTTCAACTGGAGATGCACTCAGAGCATCCTTCAACCCCAGTCTGTAGCTGAAGTGGTGTCAGCTGTTTGTTACATCCAAATGGACATATTATAAAAGACATTTAAAGTATAATCATAATTAAATAAAACATTCACTGCTGTTGGGAAGTCAATGAAAATCAAAATCACATTCAATATTCAGAAATATCAGAAATATAGATAACACATTAGAAAGCTTTATACTGTACCGTTTATTGTTGAACATGTTGGGATGAAGAGCACAAAGGCTGCTAGAGTTATCCTCTGGGTGAGCATTCTTCTGATAAGTCTCAGAGCAGGAGACATTGTCCACACATTGCTGGCAGAGGACTTATGAGCATGAACATGGAAAGGAGGGAATCTTAATAGCACTGACACTTTTGCTACTGGTAAAAAGGGGGGTTGGGACACAAAAACATACTCCCAGATACAAACACACACACACACACACACACACACACACACACACACACACAAGGTCTTGCTTCCATACATGTCACACCCCCAAAAGGGCAAAAAAGCCCTATCCACTTCCTGTCCTAGAACAAAATGATGTGTAAGAGATTCATGCTAAATATGATTCATGAGTCAATGGTCCACACTCACAGAGATGGATGCACAATCCCGATATCTACTGCTGCTGTCTGCAAGCTGACACTGGCAAGAGATGACTTTTTAAGAAATGATAATGTATAAATGTGGATGAAATGGATATTCTGAAACAATAAAGAAGGATAATTAACCCGTGTGCCTTTCTTGAGTAGCATGGTTGGACGAGGCTACGACTACAACTGGGATCGGTTGTGCAACCTTGTGTTGCGGAAAGACAATAAATGATCCTTGAACCATCCCAAACACCTTAGAAAATGTTGTGCAACCACTGTTAAGAAATTACAAAGCAACCGCCTTGGAATAAATATTCAATAAGCTGGTGAGTTTTTCTTTTCAGCCGCGCATGCTTGCATTGAAAGGCGGTTAAAAGTCACAAAGTACCCGGAAGGAGGCACAAGATAACTTGCAAAGTTATTAGAGCAAAGTGATGTTGCACTGTTGCTGATGAAGAGAAAATGTTACGCATCCTGAGTGTAGCAACACAATATCCTGTGTGGGGGAAAGGCTTTCAGATGTTGAGGTTGGTTCTCCAACTCTTCCTTTACATCTATCATAGCATTTTGTATTTTCACTTCCTCTTTGGTAATTCTCCTTTTTGGCGCGGAGGGTTGTGCTGAAATATGAACCTTTGTGACTGCAGTGATTGTTCTTATGAGGCCTGTAAGAAGGACTAGTGCAGTTGTATGTACTGGTGTAGTTCATTTGTACCTTTGTCCCACATTGATCCGGCAAATCTCTTTCTAAATATATTCAAAGTCATAAATAGTGAAGAAAAAAAGATTTTGTGTTTTTTTATGTCTTCTTTGATGCAATGAACCTGCCAGCACCTGCAGATGAAATGAGCCTGTTGAGTTAGATCTGGTACATTTACATGATGGTTCATGCTAATTAATATGTATTGTCCCTTCTTAATTAAAATAAACACAACATTTTACACAAAGAAGTGGACTGCTAGTCCTCCTCACTTTTTAAGCATTTTTCACGGGGCTGCAATCTCACTATTGGAACATGCCTTCAGAAGGACACTTAAAACCACGATAAATCCAAATTCCAACCCAAACCAAAAACTAATCAACACAAAAAGAAAGCAAAACATCTCATCTCCTCCAAATGAGTAATCAAGAAATGCTCTGTGGGGCACGTAAACTACAGTAAATACCATGTGCACCAAGTGCACTATAGTTAATACTGCATCTAAACACATAAACGCATTTAAAATAGCTTTTAGTAGCTAAATTCAAATGAAAATATATTTGCCATTCTGCAAAAATCTGTATCTTTACTGTCATCTGGAACATCTACTTTAAGATCGGTGTTTGTTAAATACGTCACCGCTCTTCTGAAGTAAAAGAAGTGAGACATGCAAGGAGGATCGTAAAGACGAGCGTCGAAAATGTAATGCAGTCCACCGAGAACGCTGTGGACTTTAAGCTTTAAAGGGTTCAGCGATAAGGAGTCACAGCCCGAGCTCAATTGTTGTAATAAAAGTTGCTCTCTAGTAATTCAGTCACAACCTGTTAATCGGAGGGTTCGCTGCACAGGTGATACTTTAAGGAGCTTCACCTTTTCTTGGGTTTTTCTGGCCATGTGTCATGTTCCTCCAGACATGAAGAAACTGTGTGTACTGCTGTCAGGTAAGACTCTTCATAGCTCAATACCATCTGAAAGATAGTGCACATTATTAAGGTGAACGCTGGTTGACTAAGGAGTGTGACCATTAGGGAGAAGGCACCACAAGTTGTCAGTCACAACTTGTTCCAGGTCAAAGCATTTCCCCCTCAAAAGTCTTTCTCGTTGTCTCGTTGTAACCAACATCTCTTCACAGTGTTGTTGGTCCGAGTGTCTTCTCGCCCTGATGTGTCGTTCAATTGCACATCTGGACAAACTCTCCCTGCCGGACTCGTCTGTGATTTTAATCCGGACTGTGAAGATGCCTCGGACGAGGAGTTTTGTGGTACGCTGACAGGCAAATGTTTTTTCAAGTCTAATTGAACTTTTTCGAACTAAATGTCACCAAAGGACATTAGAACGTTATTTAGAATTTGAGATCTGTTAATGTGAGAACATCTGTGTATACGTCCTGATTAAATGTGTACTCGGGGGCTCTCTTCTTGTTAAGGGTCATGCGTCTTTGACCGTCACTCCTGTGGTTGGAAAGACTCCAGCGGTGCCTCCCACCGCTGGAGTCGGCAGATGGCGAACATCACCTCAATACCCGGACTGGACCATACCAACGGAAGTCCGTTTGGTAAACATTAACCTTCTGCCTTGTTTTATTGGTGTAATAACATTGTTATTAATAACTTTAAAACAGATACGGTCACATTTACAAGCTGTGCAAACACTTTTTTTTTAATTAGATTTACAAGATCAAGCCTTTGATGATAATCTTGTTATTGGATATGTGTCTTCTGGATACAGGACACGTCATGCATGTAGATGGCAAAGAGAGTTATTTTGACCCTTCAGCTAATTTGGAGTATTCTGTTGACCACCTGGCAGCTCTGGGATGCCAGATGAGGTAGTAAAAACAATACATTTTATTCAAGCTATGTTGTTTTTTTGTTTTTTTTACAAATGTACAACTCCTTAATTGACAATGCATTTCAATTATTTCAATAGAATTTGTCTTGAATTTGACATACATCCAGCGCTAGCTGTTGTCTGTTTCTTTTTTGCTGATTTGACTGTCAATTTCTTTTCAGCTTCTGGTACCATATTCACAATAAGTCATCATTCTCAACACCATCCTTTAAGGTAGAATTGATCAGAGGCAGCACTGAGAAAAAGTTGCTACAAATTTCTAAAATTACCACCGACGGTTGGAAGAATGCCACAGTCTTCATCGGAAATCAGCCGGCAGGATACAAGGTACGGTTTTGGCTGTTAACAGACATAATCAGATAAAACTCATGTCCATAAATCTGCTTAAAATCATTGAAAGATTACGACACTTACAACTGCAGAACTTGCCGGAGAATCATGGGGTTTAAATTGTCTTCAGCATCAAAATAATCCAGTGATCGTTGTCATTACATTCATCGGTATATTGTGAAAAGAAACGGCTTTAAACTTTACTCCATGCTTATAATATATCAGTAAATACTAGCTATACTTTTATTCAGATTCACTTTATTGTACCTTTATATTTATTGTATTTTTATCTTCTCTGTTTCCTGTTATTGTATCACAACGGATTTCACTCTGGGAGATCAATAAAGCACCTTCAATTGAATTATTTTACTTGGTACATTTTCCTGAATAGATTTGTGTTGCCATACAGAGCAAACCCAGGCCAGGTGGTACCCAGACATGGGATGGTTAGTAGTGGTACTCAGACATGAGGTGGTTAGTAGTGATACTCTGACATGGGATGGTTAGTAGTGATACTCTGACATGGGATGGTTAGTAGTGGTACTCTGACATGGGATGGTTAGTAGTGATACTCTGACATGGGATGGTTAGTAGTGGTACTCAGACATGGGATGGTTAGTAGTGGTACTCAGACATGGGATGGTTACTAGTGGTACTCAGACATGGGATGGTTACTAGTGGTACTCAGACATGGGATGGTTAGTAGTGTCCAAGGCTAAATGAAGCTGCCATACACGGTAAGTATGTTGGTGGTTTTGTACTTAAAGTGTACTTATATGCAACAGTGCACAATAACCACAAGGTGGACGACACTGGGTGATCAGTAGAGACTCATTATTTCAGAGACTCATCCTAAATGATTTTGAATATTGTTTTTCAGAATTAATGCAGAGTGAAATACTTCTCTTTCTTCAGCTGCGGTTTTCGGTCAAACCTCAGGCCAACGACGTTATGTTGGACGATGTCAGCTTTGACCACTGCAGAGAGGGCGATTTCCCCCCAGGAGCAGACCAACTGTCATGTGGTTTTGAAAATGACACCTGTTCCTGGTACGACGACCTCAGCGCCAGCCTTCTGTGGAAAAGGAGCACCGGTGCGTTTAGTAAGGGTGAGTATCCGACTTTGGACTTCACCGTCACTTTATGTCATCTCAACTATGCACACTTTAGTGTAATGCACAAAGTAAGCTCAATATCAAATGAAATAATTAATTTATGTAATAATACAGATGATTACATAATTTTGTTTAAATAACATGCGTTATAGTGCCACTTTTAGTATTTAATTACTGTAGCAGTGAACCGGGACCCTTCAGGGCCCAAACAGGTCGAGTTAGGTCAAGACAGTAAATCGGTAATGCAGCCTTCAGAATAACTCAGGAGCACTTACATGTTGTGATTCACCTGCACCAGCATGTTCCGTTTATGGTTTATTTCCCTTTATTGGATCCTTTTTGCTTCTGCTAAATCTTCTTAAAATATGTCAAAATAGAATATGAATACATTGATGAGAGCAAAGTTCCAAATTAGGTCCAACAGTGTAAGCACATTTTGATTATCTATAGTTTGATCTATTGTCTTTTTTTCCTCCACAGGCTTCTACATGCATGTAACTGCAGCATACAACCTGGATATCGCATCAGCAGCCAGACTCATCAGCTCCCCTCGACCTGCGGGTCAAGTCATATGTGTGAGCTTCATGTACCACATATTTGGCCCCAGCATTGGTAGGTGCATCACTGCCCTTAACTACACCTGCAAACACCTGTAGCTGTTTCACTGTAAAACACACGCATCCCTCCAATGCAATGTTTTTTCATTCTCATCAGGTTCGCTGAAGTTCATTGCAAAGCGTGCTGGTGAAGAAGAGACAGTGGTATGGATGAGAAGCGGCACCCAGGGATACAAATGGAGATTTGCAGATCTTACCTTCACCAGTGACAAACCGATACAGGTATTCCTGATCCTCTATCTCCCTGTTTATTCTTCTGATGATTTATAAGAGACGGTTATTAGGACTCATTTAGAATAGGTGGATCCATAGAGCCAAAGAGTTACCTCCAAGTGAAATGCTGAACATCCATCAAATAAGATCAACAATACATTTCCATTCATTTTCAACACATACAAAAAAAACATATAGACACATTGAACTTGCAATATGGAAAACAAATATAATATTTACTTTAATCAAATCAATAAAAAGCTGCTTATTTTAGATGAAGAGCAAACAGAGCCATGTGTTACATTTGCCCAGCCAGTAGTTGTTCTCTTGGCTTGGCTATAGTATCAGTCTCATGCACATGTGCTCAATGTATTGCGTTACATCCCCTTCTTGGTCTAGGAGATAAGTGGGGGGAACGAACACATGACAGTCAAAGAATACGTGAAAAGATCAAAAATAGGAGTAACTTGTTAAAATAATATTCATTCTTACACAAAAAAAACAAAGGTTCCATGAAGTGGGAGAGATTGGGACAGTTGTGGTTGTACCAAACTAACAAAATCAAGATAACAAAACTAGGCCTGTCTAACTACCTCTATGAAAAGAAACAATTTAACAAAACGGCTTCACCTGCTTCTCTAACAAAGTTCTTATCAAAACAATACAGAGGGAGCATCAACCAATAGTCTAATGTGTGTAGACACAAAGAACCTACATGAGCGCACACATGTACACGGCACCCCAAACGTACCTACTGTCCTGAACCTCTCACCACAAACCTGCACACCTGGGAGTGTCAGGCCACATTTACACATAGCCGGGTATTTACAGGAACAAATATTTCTGCCCCTCCGTTTTCAAAAATAACGTTGTACACACAAGGTCATTTTCAAAAAAGTTTGTTTATATGAACCCGCATAAATACGCTGTCCGCATACGTCCGCATAGCACGCTCACATGACGTGAAGCACTTTTAGTTTGACAACCTAAAACTCTGTTTGACCTCGTTCACACGCAAACACAAAAAGAGAGTTTTCAGAAATCTCCACTTTGGCTGGAGTTTTTAGAAATGATCGTTTTACGTGATAAAACCTAGATTTTTGTGTAAATGAAAGGCCAAAACGCATGAAAATATATGCGTTTTCCCATCGTGTAAACAGGGTCTCAGTGTACACAAGTCAAAACCACTCCTGAACTCTTTTAAAACACTCAGCCGATTGGCCAGCTTGCCTTCTGGTGCAGTCGGATTGACCTGTATCGGTGGTAATTGATGACACCTGAAGGGAAAGCAAGGGGGGAGGGGAGAACACTGACGCGTAACAATTGGAGAAAAAAAAGCTACATTATTCATGGATCATGACCCTCGGTCCAGGTCTGCCATTTGGTGATGCCCAATGCAGAATGATTAAACATGTGTTTTCTACGAAGACTTCAAAGATAGCCGAGAGTGTAAGAACACGTGACTTAACGTTCCTGCTCAAACACGAGCCTCTGATTTCTGTTTCTTCCTCACTGTTTCTAACGATTAATATTTGCTTTTTCTGATCATCGTCTCATAACAGAGTACAATGCGCTCGCATTAGATATGATTTTGGCTTCCTAAATAACATGCTTCATGACGAACATCGTTGTTGTCTTGAAGCCACTCTCAAATGAATGTGTGTCGATCTCCAGTTCATCATAGAAGCTGTAGTGGGTGGGAAGGAGGGCAGCATAGCCATCGATGACGTCATGGTGACCAGCAGTGTGGCCAGCTCTTGCCCGGCTGAGAGAGAGTGCACCTTCCAGGGCTCCCTCTGTGGTCTGCTGCCCCGATCGTCCGAAGACTTCAGCTGGAGCCGGGTTACGGGGACGTCCCAACCAGCCAACTCTTCAGGCCCAGCCACAGATCACACTCTGGGGACCGAGGGAGGTAAACAACCCCTCTGGAGACGGACTCCACTGGCTGATGTGTTACGAAATGTAGCGATATGAGAGGACGATGCACACATGATGCAATAAATGCTAAACGAGTTATCAATTCAATTCAATTCAGTTTATTTGTATGGCCCAATTTCGCAAATTACAAATTTGTCTCGGAGCGCTTTACAATATGTACACATAGACATCCCTGTCCCAAAACCTCACATCGGATCAGGAAAAACTCCCAAATAACCCTTCAGGGGGGAAAAAGGGAAGAAACCTTCAGGAGAGCAACAGAGGAGGATCCCTCTCCAGGATGGACAGAACAATAGATGTCATGTGTACAGAAGGACAGATTTAGAGTTAAAATACATTCAATGAATATGAGAGTTTATGAATAGTTCATAGTAGGCATATTCCACAATGGAGAGTTTGGAGACCTCCACCATCCATCAGGCAGATGGAGGTTATCGTTAGTAACTTTATGTGATCGCATGCTTTATGAAAAGCAACTTGTGCACAAACTTACATCAACTACAAATCAGCATGTTCACAGCTCCGCCTTCTGTGTAGGTTATTACCTGAGTGCTCAGTTGTGGAGTCACCCTGTGGGGTCCAGAGTCGCGGTGATGACCGCGGTGATGGAGCCCATCGCTGCTGACGGGGAATGCCTGATGTTCTGGTTCTACATGGAGGGAAGTGGAGTGGGGGAACTCAGCGTGTCCCTTCAAACCCTCGACGGCAACAACGAGACGCTCTGGACCAGAAGTGGAGATCAAGGGAAGCACTGGAGGCACGGAAGAGTGACGCTGCTCAGTCCTAGAGCCTCGTACCAGGTAGTGATCAGATAATGATCGGTGAATACATTATTATCCAATCAGTGCACATTTAGGAGAGAAGAAAGATTTTACAACTCACATGCTTTAGCTTGTGGTTGATTTGTTCACTCTTTGCTTTCTATGTTGTATACATGTTATTGTCTGTCTTTTTACTTTATTCCTTCTGTATATAGGCTGCTTTGAATAAAGCAACATGAATGAAATAAACTTACTGAAAGGACATTACTAGTTCAAACATACACACATACACATATTGATTTTTCTTTTCCAGTTATTTGTATGCAGTGATATGCAACACTGTAGATGTAGATCCATCAAACAGTGTAATTTCACAGTATAATAGTGTAATTTCACAGTATAATAGTGTGGCAGCAACGAAGCACATAGGACGTTTGGTACTAAAAAGACGATAATGCTGGAAAGTAACGTAGAAAGGGATCTCTACTTGTAACGGCATACGCGGATTGTTTTAAGGTGACTTTAAGTGTGTGTGGGTTGTGACACTCAGCTCAGCTTTGTCAGACTCCTGGTAGTTTGAGTCCTCCAGTATGAATGGAAAAGAGAAATGGAAATACAGTACAAGTCCTAGTGGTGTAAATTGTCCTTCTGAGTGGCAGGTGATCTTTGAGGCGGTGGTTGGGGATGGACCGAGGAGAGATATCGCCATCGACGACATCACCGTCCTGAATGGCGCCTGTCCCCCGCCCGGTTAGTGACCGCTGTGAACCTAATACAAATGCATGAGAAAGTACAACTAGCGTAAATGTGTTTGGGAGTGGCCTTCTCATTGCATGTTTGGTTGAATACCTTCGCATTGAAAATGCGGAAGATAATGTTTTGATCACCGCGTATTTGTATGCGTGCGTGCGTGTTATTCGCATAAGTCAAAAAGTATCTAACCGAATCGCATGATATTTGGTGGGATGATTGTTTTTTATCCGGGAACCATTTGATTCGATTTTGGGATCGGGATCGTCATGAAAAGGTCAAAATCTTCTTTTTACTATAGCGCGGTCAATTTATATCCAATTGGCATGCAACTAATGCCAAAATGTTCGTAATTCAATGCTCAATCTTGTGATATGCGAAGGTATGCGTTCTACCGAGTGCCCGTTCTAGTTTGAATCTGTGTTGCTCCTTGCAGGATTTTGTGACTTTGAAATGGACTTCTGTGGTTGGGTGAACAGTCCTCCAGCAGAGTCCGGAGTGGACTGGGACTGGCTCTCAGGGAAGAGCTCGGGTCAGCTTCTTCCAAACGGTGACCACTCCACAAATTCTGCTTTGGGTAGGTCAACACCTTCTTTAACTACCTGTATTCCAGTGAGTGTGGCACTCACAAAGTAGAGAACAAAGCAGGGATGTTGTGTCTGAGACGGAGGGTAACTAAAATGACTGAGGAACAATATGAGTTTGTGTTTGCTGTAATCGTCCCTCCTGCTCATACTGGCTATTAAGAGATTACTTCCTAATGAGATGGAGGTACAATCTCTTCAACAGTCCTCCTGTACATGAGACTTCAAATTAGAGTAAATCTTCCCTAAATTAGTCTAATTGGTAAAAGAGATTATAGAGATTTTGACATAAAGAAGCAATTTCATATGTGGTGAGATCAGTCTCAATAAGTGCAAGTTTCCCCCAGACTGTATATTCTGTAGCTCATCTCTTACAAAGGGAGTGATCTGTTATTTGATAGTATGAACAGGAGGAATGATTGTATCTTGCAATATCATATCTCTCGCTGTTTCATTATTTGAAAGGGGACTGTGGGTCAGTGGGTAACAGGTCCGTCTTTCGATCAGGGGGCTGGAGGTTCAATCTAGTCGATGTGTCCTCAAGCAAGACACTTAACCCTGAATTGCTCCCTGTGCGTCTACAATACATAGTATGAATCTAACAGGATTGTAAAATTATTTGTGTTTGTGGGTTTTTTCCGCTCCACAGGTCACTTTGCAATCTTCAAGTACTCTTGGTCGGGAATAGATGAAATTGCTCGACTGGAGAGTGAGACGATGGAGGCAGTAGAGCGATCGTGCCTGGAGATCTGGCACCACGCCGTCGGGTGGATCGAAGATAGTAAGAACAGTCTTTTCTACTGAGCCAGAAAGCATTGTTAGAAAGTTGTTCATGTTTTTAGTACATTTTTACATACATTGTAAAGTTGTTTGTGGTGGTTGGTAATTTACTGCAAATCCTGTTAGAACTGCAGCCAGATATAGTTTTGATTCATCTGAGACGTCTTCACATTTTTTAACTTGCAAATGTCCAAATGCATTATTATTACAGTTAATTATTTTACAGTGCTATCTTCACCAAATCAGCAGCAGAACATAGAACATAGAGCTAAAACATAGAGACGCACTGATAGTGAATTGGATTTGAAAAGAATGGTGAAGAATCCCAAGATCAACAGAAATACATAATAATACATTATCAGTAATACTTATGATGTATGGAGTTGTTTAAAATAAAATGCCAAATTTCTTTTTTTCAAACCCTAAAAGAGAAAACAGTGATGATCACAATACAGTTTATACTAATATTTCAATATAATAAACAGTTGAGAGTCGTAGATTTATAAACTCTATATCGTATATCATAAAGACGATTAAACATTTCTGTCAATAACCACTACTTTTTGTTCTTATGATTATGAACGTTGGTATTTCCAGGGCCCTCAAGCATTACACTGACGGTGTTAGTGAATGAGACGACTGGACTGCGTCCTGTTTGGACTACAAATGGATTTTTAAATAAAACGTGGATTCAGGAGAGGGTGGACTACAATTCATCAGGGCCTCACCAGGCAAGGCAAATATGATAATATCAAGAAAAACTCCGAAAAGTTTCTTGCGAACAAAAAAAGTGTGAATTTCTCCACACAGATCATATTACAAGCCCACTGTAACTATTCTTCTGATGGAAGCTTTGCGCTGGACGACGTCCACATCATCAGGGGGTCCTGCGATGAGATCATCCCAACCACCACTCTAGCCCCTCCCACCACGACCCCCACCGCTCCGGCCTCCAACATGGACTGCACTTTTGAACAAGGTGTCCGCAAATCGTTTCTTATCATCGTATCATTAAGTGTCAACGTCATGTCAATGGTCGACATGAGTAGGCATCACAGCCTACGAGACTCAGAGACGTAATACTATATGTGTACTGTATCTCTTCTTTTCGTGTATGTAATCTATATATTATAAGTAAATATGTATATTGTCTCTATGTTCTGTTACTTTTGTTACAAATAAGGTATTTTGACATTTAAAATGATATTTTGTAAGTAGATCTATGCAGTTGGGTCCAGGAAGTCAGTGACGATTTGAACTGGACTCTTAGTCGTGGACTTCAAGCGGACCAGCCGTGGGATGGACCTCAGTATGATCATACTGTTGGACGCAATCAAGGTATTAACTATCAGCAATAAGCACCAACACGCTCTATTATCACTGGTAATGTACTGAGAATATGATGTTTTTCTGTTTTGCTTTATTTAGTTTTTTATAATTGTGATATCCACTACCGTTCAAAAGTTTGGGGTCACTTAGAAAAAGAAAAGAAAAATTAGAAATGTTCTTATTTTTCAAAGAAAAGCACTGTTTTAAAATCAAATTAATCAGAAATACACTCTATACATTGTTAATGTGGTAAATGACTAGAGGCCCTTCTCCAGTGTTTCATGTTAAATTGTGTTTGCTCATCGCTTGAGAAGACAGCTGGAGGGTTAGAAAACCCTTAAACCCTTGAGCAACTTTGTTAGCACAGCTGAAAACAGTTATGCTGGTGAGAGAAGCTTTACAACTGGCCTTCCTTTGAGCGACAAGTTTGAAGAACAAAATCATTATTTCTAACCTTGTCAATGTCTTGACTATATTTTCTTTTAATTTTGCAATTCTGGGTAACCCCAAACTTTCAAACGGTAGTGTGTATAAAAAATGTCGGCAATGCAAGCAATTTCAAGACTTTTGTTTTTAAGAAAATGTGCAAAATCAGTAAGCAACAGGACAATATGTTGTGGTTTCCGTCTGTAGTCCATTTGTAGTCTTAGTAGTATATATGGTAAAATATATTATTATTTTCTGTGGTTTAAATTTTTTTTTAAACTGGCTCGTTGTAAAGTAATCTGGTTGTAGACGTTGTCTCTAAACTCCAAGTCCATTCTCTGATCTCAAGTTGATAATCAAACTGTAAATAATTACCCGGTGCACCGAGGAGGAGGCCTTAAGACGGATATCCACTACACAGCTACATGGGAATCCCAGAAATATTGTCCGCTGACCAAAAAAGCAAAATTTTCATCAAAACAATATCTGAGAGGTTCTTAAATTGCTTACATCATCTCATTTGTATCGCTAGTGTCATAACTAACGGGTTGAATGGCAGCACTGCTTTGTCAAAGATGAAAGAGCTCAGATCTCAGGCCGCACTATTGCATCATCTGCCTCACAGTGTGGAACCCTCCTCTCTGCTTTCTATGTCCACCAAGGTGTTTTCTTACTGTTGAGTGGATCTGGGTCTCAGGATGGGGAGAGAGCAGCCGTCTCCGTTCCTCTCGTCAATCTAGCGTCATATTTCTGTGTTGGGTTCTGGTACTACATGCTCGGGCCTTCAGTGTCCTCCCTGGACCTGCTGGTTGAGACAGTAAGTATGCGAGTTAGTACGACTGTAAACCTTCTGCTGCAGGGATTTTTACGTTTGAGCTTTAATAACTTTAATTTTATCCTAGAATTCCTCTGAAATGTTAGTCTGGACTCGCCGAGGGACTCACAACCCAGAGTGGATTAACGCACAAGTAACCGTCAACATGAACAACAGCATACGGGTAAGAATGAACTCAACCACATATTCATGAATATACACTACCGTTCAAAAGTTTGGGGTCACCCAGACAATTTTGTGTTTTTCCATGAAAATTCACACTTTTATTTATCAAATGAAATGCAAAATTAATACAAAATAAAGTCAAGACATTCAAAAGGTTAGAAATAATGATTTTAATTTGAAATATTAATTTGTTTCTTCAAAACTGTTTTCAGCTGCGCTAACATAAAAATGTGTTTTAAAGTGTTTTAGTCTTCTAAGGCAATAACCATTAAAACACTGGAGATGGGCCTCTACACACCTATGGAAATATTTCATTATAGAAGCCAGACAATAGTAATTTACCACATTAACTAAGTAGAGAGTGTATTTCTGATTAATTTAATGTCATCTTCATTGAAAAAAATAATGCTTTTCTTTGAAAAATAAGGACATTTTGAAGTGACCCTAAACGTTTGAATGGTAGTGTATGCCATTGCAGTAAAAGAATTTTAATTTTAATGGTTCAACAAGACAGCGCCTTGGAGTTTCCTGAAGATTGTGTTGGTATTTCTGCACTGCCTTGTCTTGTTACTTATGTGACATATAATGATGCCAATATAAATGCAATGAGCTCATATTGGCTGATTAGTAGGGCTCAAATCTGCACATGCAATTCATTTATTTTAATTGAGTCCCCATTAGTTTCATCAAGACATAATACAGAAAAGAAGCAGTTTTACAGAAGGACAACGTTTTCTTCTTCATGTCCACAGCTGATGTTCACTGGCCATAGAAACATCACCAGTCAAGGATTCATCGCCATTGATGACATTCAAGTGAAGGAGGGAGCCTGCAGTCATCAGTGTACGTACGCACAGACCGCCGTTGCTTTATTCTGTACAAGAAGTCGAACATACAGAGATTGTAATGATGTGTGCCCTTTTTCCCACAGCTGTAGATCCGTGCGGGTTTGATTCCAGCTGGTGTGGCTATGAGAACGCTGTCGATCACAAGGCTCGGTGGGGCCGCAAGAGAGGCACAAAACATCAGGTGGATCACACCTATGGAACGGAAAATGGTGAATAGGAAAACTTTGTGGTCGCAAACAAGTTCATGATGGAAAGAGCGGCGCGATCACAATCTCATTACAACTGGATAAAGGTTATAACCCAAAGTGAATCAATAGTAGGTCAGAAGGTATGTTGATGTAGGCTGCGTGTTAAAGCTTGTGTTAGTTTGCAACCTCGGAATTGGGACTCCACATTATCCGAGGTTCGTCACAATATAATAATAGTTCCTTCCCTTTTTTTCCTCGTAAAGGGTTGTTTGGGAGTTTTTCCTGATCTGATGTGAGGTTCTGGGACTGGGATGTCTATGTGTACAGATCGTAAAGCACTCTGAGGCAAATTTGTCATTTGTAAAAAAGGGCTGTACAAATCAACTGAATTGAATTGAATTAAATATATATCTCTGAGGGGTTGCAGGAGGGTTAATCCCACTGACTTTGGTGATCCTCAAACCTTTTATATCTCACCGCCATTAGTTTGTTCTTTTATTTGGGTCATGACAAAATACCTGCAAAGATAATGACTTTGCTTTGTTTTGTTGGCATTTAGCAAAATGTTAGTATGATAACATGCTAAACTAAGATGATGAACACAGACAACATTAGTCCTGCTTAACGCCACCATGTTAGTATTGTCACTCCTTGTTTTTACAGTTCCCTTGAGGCTATTCGATGCTTGTCTTGAAACGTCTGTTTCTCTCTTCGCTGTAGGTTTCTACATGACTTTGATGACATCACCTGACCAAACACAGACAGAAGTGGCTGAGTTGCTAACACCAGAGTTCGACTCAGCGCCAGAGAAATGTGTGCACTTCTGGTGAGTCCAGTCGTGCCATCACACACATGTCTGCCCTGCTGTGTGCTGCTTCTATTGTACTCTCTGTGCTTCTATTGTACTCTCTGTGCTTCTATTGTACTCTCTGTGCTTCTATTGTCCTTGCTCAGGTACTGGATCCCTGCAGGGTCGGGCACCCTTGGCGTGGATGTGCTGCGGAGCGGGGAGGAAGGCGAACCACTTTGGGAACGATCTGGACCGCCCTCTTCAGACTGGGAGTTGGCAGAGGTCACCGTGTCCTCCCCTGGAAAGTTCCGTGTAAGACGTTTTTTTATTAACCCTTTTCTCACACTCTCCGCCGATCAAACTTTCTCTTTCACAGTGAGTCACTAAACTGCACAACTGTATCAATGAATTCCTGTTAGTATGCTTCCTAAAACAGTGTATGTCCCTCACCAGGTTGTGTTTAAGGCAGAGCATGTGCCCGGCACCAACTCCACAGTGAAGTTAGATGATATTTCTCTGAGGCACGGGGCCTGCAGTCCTCCAGGCAGCTGTGACTTTGAGTCCGGACAGTGTACTTGGGTCAACATCCCCAAAGAAGATGGACACGACTGGGTACTGGCTAATGGAGGCTTCCGGGGTCCGCCGACAGACCACACAACTCAGACCCCAGAGGGTACGTTCTTTTATATACCTCAGTATGGTACGTTAAACATGGACGTGCAGCTGAGATTTAATAATATGGGAACATATTACCAGTTTAATATATTGATTCCCCGTGAAATTACTTTTTTATATCTATATATTTACACACAACTAAATATCATGAGTAAATGTAGAGAATATGTTGGTAACTCTGGTTTAATAATTGAATACTCAGCTAAATAATTATTGATGTAGCAATCTATGATAAATATGAGCCACTGCAGCGGCCGTTTAGTTTATTAAGTTCTCGTTTTATCCATGGCGTATGTCAAGTTTTTCACATTATCTCCGTCTTGCCTGAGAAACAATTTCCTTGTCTGATCTCCCAAAGAAACTGTGACAGTTTCAAAATTATAAAAAAAGAATCATCTTTTTTAAACTAACAATGATCCTGCTGCCAAAATAAGCATCACAGAATTCAGCTGATATTTTAACCTTAAAATAAATAAGTCCTTTAAGAGACAAGTGTGTATTTAGCTTTCCTTTTTAAATGCCTGACCAATAACAATGCAATAATTTAGTCTTTCTGCACTATCCTTATGTGATCTCGTATATTTCTTCACATCTTTGAATTCAGGTTGGTTCTTGTTGAGCTCGTCTCTGCACCGGAATCACAGCAGCGGGGCGCAGGTTTTGTCAGAATGGATCCGGCTGAGAGAAATCCCATCCTGTATCACCTTATGGTACCATATGGACGGCAGGTCAGCAAAAAAATAAAATTACAAACCACCAGCATGTTCAAGCCATACAGTATGTGACAATGCAGAGGATGCACTTCATCCGGTTTAGTTTCCTCATTCACTTCCTCAGAAAGTGTGCACAAGAGTCATTTAACCATGAATCACCTGCCTCATGCCCTTTGAGCAAGAACACTAATAGTCTGTGGGAGAGATCACTCTTCACACAGTTATGTGTGAGTTGGAAATTATGAGTAAATTATGAGTAAGTTATAATTTCAACCAATCAACAACCTGAAAATAGGATACATGTAGAATATGTCAAGTTAAATCAGCCCAAATGAAACTAGTAATAATAGATTATCATTTCCCTATATAAGTATTTGTAAAGATACTAAAGAAACACTGTTGACTGAAGATGTTTTCACATATAAAAAAAAAATAATAACATATTTGTGTTATTTGTCAGTGAGTCTGGCACGTTGAAGGTGTTCATGCGCTCAGGGCCGTTGGAAGAAGATCTGCTGTTCAACAGAACCAGCAGCGGACGCGGCTGGACCATGCTCTCTCAGTCTGTAGAGAGGAGCACACCTTTCCAGGTAATCCAAAAGAGGCTGAGTGGTTAAACAAATAAATAAGAAGACGAGAACGAATGAATATGTAATCAATGGCGTTGACTCCTTCCCTGAACGACCAGCTGCTGATCAAAGCAGAGAACAACGACTTTGGATTCATTGCCATCGATGACGTCAGTGTCACACCAGGCCTTTGTCAAGGTATAAATAATGCCTTCTATTGCTAATGACTGAAGTATGTTTGTTGATGTTTAAATGAAAAATAATAATTGAACACTTTTCTTTTTCTCTTCAAGTAAATGAAACAAATTCGGTATTTGTGGATTGCACGTTTGAAAATGGAACGTGTGGCTGGGAGGACTTCAGTTCTGGCCCGTGTCAGTGGACGAGAGGAAGGAATAACACTGGGAACACTGGACCCTCGGTGGACAACACAGTGGGCACTGAACTGGGTATGGTCACACACACCAACCCCTCCTGCTCTGCTTTAATTCACCTGCATCTGCATTACAGCTCCTCAGAGCTCACTGACTCCAGAGATTAAAATCATAGAATCATAGAGTAAACAATTACCCTTCATAGTAAACAGATGACGGGTAATTAATTCATCGAGGGTAATCCCCTCCCACCCCCACCCCCCACCAAAAAAAAGGAAACAACAAGATCTTTTAACAATTTCTTATTGAAACATTTGCATCATTAAAATATATTTTGGGTATTAAATGACAAATGTTTTGTCTAACAGAAAACTGAATGCGCAAATATGCTGAACAAGCTGGAACCATTTCCCCTTTTACTTTATGTATGGTAGCAATGTTGGCTGCAATGTGCACATCCATGTGTTGTTCTGCTTTGGATCCCTTTGATTGATATGCTAAACATTATATCTACACCTCTGTAATATGTCTACTGAATCATGCTGAACTGTGAGCTGTCATCACACCTCAAATTTACCGCAAATGTACTTGTAAACTAAACTGCCTAAATCCAGGGATCATAGGGCCTCTCTGGCAAAAATAAATATCGTCCCCCAGAGCAAGAAAAACTGCATAAAAAGAAAGAAAAACAAGCATAAAAACATTACACTTCCTGCATGGCATGTTAAGTTGTTGAAAATGCAGGAGTTTTCTTGTGTTAAGATGCTTATTGTTGGGTTGATGCAGGTTGGTACATGTCTGTGGAGCCTGCCCGAGGAGAGACAGTGAGTCCTGCTGCTGTGCAGAGTCCCACCATGAAACAGGCCAGCGCCACCTGCACGCTACACTTCTACTACAACATGGAGGGAGAGGGTATGTGTGTTTGTGCAAATATTATTACCGTCGCATTGAAAATGCGGAAGGTAATGTTTTAATCGCTGTGTATTTGTATGCGTGTGTGTGTGTCACATAAGTCAAAAAGTATTAAACCGAATCGCATGACATTTGGTGGGATGATTGGTTATTATCTTGGGACCATTGGATTAGATCGGGTCAAAGGTCAAGGTCATGAAAAGGTCAAAATCTTCTTTGAATTGCATGAAACTTGGTGGGATGATTGGTTATTATCTGGGGACCATTTGATTAGATTTTGGGATTGATTGGTCAAAGGTCAAGGTCATGAAATGGTAAACATCTTCTTTTTACCATAGCACAGTCAATTTTTATGTTCATAATGGAATGCCCAATCTTGTGATATGCGAAGGTATGGATTCTACCGAGTGCCCGTTCTAGTTATCACATGTTCTTACTCTTCTTATGTGAGCACGATGCACTTTAAAGCACCCTGAAGGAAATGTGTCTTGGACTCGCCTGCTGCACACCTGATATGACAAAGGTCATGTGGTCTCATCATGTCGCTGCCTCCATAGTCGTGATCGTAAAGAAACAAAATCTACAAACATGCAACAGAGTCTCCATGCAGTCTTTCATGAACACATTGTTACAGACATAGAGATGCTGCATGTGATGCTGAAGGAGGACTCCAGGACCACCGCACTGTGGTGGCTACATGGTAACCATGGAGATGCGTGGCATTGCGGCGAGGTAAAGGTTGGTCGGATTCCTCAGGAATTCACCGTCCAGTTTGAAGCCAGCCGGACCTTCGGCGGGCCCGGACACGTTGCCATCGACGACATCGGTTTCACCAACTGCACGCTGCCCGGTAGGAAACGGCTGCACCTGCACGCAGCCGGACGCTGCTTTTTCCAAGATGATTCACTGATGTGTTTTTTTGGTTTCCTTCTCAGAGCCCCAACCCTCGTGTCCAGAGAATATGTTTGCGTGCAACAACAGTGTGTGTGTGCCGCACAACCAAATGTGTGACTTCAGTGATGACTGTGGAGACGGGTCTGATGAGAGCGACTGTGGTGAGATGTCCCTCATGTTGATGTCTGAATGCACTGGGACACGGTGCCGGCGCTTCTCCTGGTCCTTAGTATTGTTTCATAATTTCCGTTAAAGGTTAAATGTTAAAATACATTTCATAGATTCTCTTTCACGTGTTATGTTATTAACATAAGGCTCTCATTAGTATGCATCGTACTATCGCCATATTAGACCTCTTCGATGTTATATTCTATCGATGCGTTATTAATTATCAACTAACTGTGAAAGCAATCGGCAGATTAATCGGTGTTAGCGGTTTTTGCAGCGTCACACATCCACAGGTGGTTTGTTGTTCCCTGTGTCCTGCAGAGCAACACGCTGAGCGCTGCAGCTTTGAACAGGGCCTTTGTTTCTGGGAGCAAAGCGCTGAGGACGCAGCTGTCGCCGCGTGGACGCGTCACCGAGGACGGGAAGCTTGGCCCGGACTCGGGCCGTCCAGGGATCACACCCGCAACTCTGACGCAGGTACGAGTCTCTCTGAGCTGCTTGGCATTGAGATAATCCTCATGGTTCTTCAACGTATTCATTTACTTTTTGAATCAGTAATACGAAAGTTGAGCGTCACATTATATTGTCTAATTTCATAATACAGGTTTGAGATTTTAGATGTGTTTGTTTAAACAAGAAAAACAAAGCAGTGGAAACACAATACCAACAACAACAACAACAACAACATAACCGCAGCTGTGATCCTGAAATGTCCCCACTGTGGGAATAATAAAGGAATAATCTAATCTAATCTAATACAAAAAAGCAAGACGTAAAAGTGAGATTTAAAAAAAGGTGAGATAAAAAAAAAGTCAGGGTCGATAGGAGGAACCTCACCCCAGTAAACATTACTAAGGAAATACAAAATACATACATAATCGACACAAGTAAAAATAAAATAATAATAAAAAGCTCATAAATCAAGCAAAAACAGAAAAGTAATGTAGTCAGAGTGTGTGAATATTTGCATAGAAGTGTGCGTGCGTGCGCACGTGTGTGTGTGTGTGTGTGTGTCTGTGTGTGTGTGTGTGTGTGTGTGTGTGTGTGTGTGTACCTACACCTGTATCTGAACATCTTGAGTGAGGTAGACTGACGTGCGATGTGGATCTAACTGTTCCAGGTCACTACGTGGTCCCCGGGGATCTGACTGAGGACGGCCAGACGTCCGACACTCTCTCCAACACGTTGCTGGCCAGCTCCAACTGCAGCGTGAGTCCACACGACGCCTTTGAAGAAGAAAGCAGTTACAGGCCTAAAGCATGTGGACGGGTGGAGTTGGCCATGTTCACCTCCTCAGCGTGTAGCTACAGAAGCGCAGAAGTACATATGAAGCTAAGGGAATGTCATACATTTACCAGATATTTGGTCAAAAACCAAAGTATTGGATTTTGTTCAATATTAAACCTGACGATAGTGGTTACAGCTGTGTTTCAATCTCTGTATTTCCTGCTCTCCTCCTCTGACCCGGCACAAATCTAAACCTCTGAGGTATTTAACAGAGCTTGCGGCCTCTTTGTGTGCACACAGCTCTTATTATTATCTCCTGCTTATCTCTGTTCTGCTAAAGGTTGGTCACAGTGTAAAAGACGGCTCAGAGTTCTTACCGTAGATAAAAGCAGGTGATTGATTCTTGTTTCCTGCACCTCTCTTTACCGTAACGACTCGTATTGTGTCCGCGCAGGTGAGGTTCTTCTACTTCAGCCTGGATGATGCTGCGGCCACTCTGAGCGCCTGGTCCAGGACTCTGCAGACGGGCAGTGAGGACGCTCGGCTGTGGCTCAGGGGGAACGCACACAGCTACGACTGGCAGAGGGCAGAGGTCACGTTCTCCTCCTCGGTCAAGAGCAAGGTCAGTGAGGAGGCAGCCGGGACCGCGTTTGTGAACGCACTTTCTCAGGAACACCGTGAGCCGATTATTTGTGTTTCATTCTGGAACAAACGTTCACTTTGCACTCGAGGATAAACTGATTAGAATTTGGTGGTGAAAAGTCAGTGGGGCCTCTTACACCACCTTGTTAGCCATAACTACGATATGTAAAGGTGTGCCCGATCCTCAGATCGTCTTCAGGTATGAGCGAGGTGACGCTCTCGGGGGGCTGGTCGCGCTGGACGACATCTCCTTCTCAAGGGGGTGTCTATTTGACCCCGACAACAGCATACTGCCTGACCCGTCCTCCACCTCCGCCCCGCCTACACCCACCACCACACCCACTTCATCGGACTCAACCACGCCAACCCTCCCTCCCTGTCAGGTGAACGACTCGACGAGATGAGCTCATATTTACACGTGAAACGTGAAGAAATCCGTTAAACCCGTTTGTACCGCTGTGTGATCCCGAGCCGCTGTTCTCTGTGTTTCAGGAGGATGAGTTTTCCTGTCGGCTGTCAGATATTAAAGTTTGTATTCCGGCAACTCTGGGGTGTGATTATCATCCAGACTGCCCACAGGGGGAGGACGAGGATGGCTGTGGTGAGCTGCGGGTTCACCGACTGACACACGCTGTTACCCTTCAGTCAGCAGAGCAGAGTCTCACAATAACGATTAGATAGATAGATAGATAGATAGATAGATAGATAGATAGATAGATAGATAGATAGATAGATAGATAGATAGATAGATAGATAGATAGATAGATAGATAGATAGATATTTTACATACATACACAACTTACAGTAGAATCACAGTATAACAACAATACACATAGGGGGAACACGTTCACAGGGAGTAGGGTGTATACATATTTTTACAGATATTAGTGTGCATTGATTGTGTCAGTGTTGATGTTGGTATCCACGAGGATAGTGCAAAAAGATATAAAAAGATTAGATGGATTTAAACGTGGGTGGTAACTCGGTCTCATTCTTTTAAGTGGGGAGAAGGAGATACATTAAGCATGTGGGTCATGTGATCCCTGAAGGCTTCCTGCCAGATGCAATGCGTAGTGAGAAAATTATGATTTCATTGCACTTTTTAAACTTTTATACGTTCAAATATCAGATATCCTGATTAGCTGTAAGATCCAGTTTTTCTAAATGAACATTATTATTTATACAGGATATCCTAGTTGTGGTGACAGTTTTTTTTTTTAAAGATAAGAGAAATGATTACCACTTCAGGGAAAAAAGGATGATGCTGTTTACTCACAGGATGCTCAACCCCATGAGCATGTCTTATTTCAAGTTCAAACTTATGTCATATGAGCAACAGAGCTGTCCTTGTTCTCTCTTGCACACAATTTCACAAGCGCAGATTAGTGACAAACATGTGATTAATGAACGGATTCACCTCCCTTTTTTTTCAATCCCAGCAGTTTTTCTCACGCCTTGTCTCAAACTTTCAGGTCGGTGCACATTTGAGCGTGACCAGTGCCAATGGAGGGACACCAGTGATGGCCAGAGCAGGTGGCAGAGGCAGAAAGCCAGTGGCAGCACCGAGCCTACAGCGAATCACACCACAGAGACGGGTGACTTTCAGAGTTTATTGATTTGAATGGACCCAAAGGACACTAATTCAAAGGATAACATGTTAGAGGACGTGACCCTGAGATAATCATAAGTCCACTCCCTGCATGTTTAGGAGACATCTCTTCTGATTCATGGTGTTTCCCCTTGTTCTCAGGCTACTACATGAGAGTGAATTTCAGTCAGGGGTCCAATCAGACGGAAGCTCGCCTCCAGAGTCCCCCACTCTCCCCTTCATCCCCCTACTGCCAACTTCTGTAAGCGATACCCACGACATCGATGGCCATGTTTCTCTCATTATCATCTCCAATGTCCGCACAACATTTAGTTTGGATTCAGAGTCGAATATTTAAAGTGTGAATTGCTCAACGCTCCTGCACCGCCCCTTGTCTTTCTACCGCACAATTATCTTCCCGATCCAACGCTCTCCCCTTCTTCCTTCCTTCCTTATTTCCTAAACACAGGTTTCACTTCCACATCAGTGCAGAGAGTTCTGGGTCACTCCGAGTGCTTATGCAGCAAGCTGATGGGAGTGAAGCAATCCTGTGGTCACGCGGTCACAACACTGGCTCCCATTGGCCCCCGGAGCGTCTGCCTGTGGGCCGGCACCGGCAGCCGTATAAGGTGCGCGGGCTCAGCATCCACCAGAACACTTGTGTTATAAACCTTGTGAAAGCGGCGTACAAATGAGAGGCATGTTAAAGAAAACAAACTCCTGCATGAGGACAGGAGCTTTGTGAATGAAGAAGCTCGCATTCAGGGCACAAGGGTTCACGGATTGATGACGATGAAAATAATGTCAATCACCACGTCTCAATCCAAGTCAATACTTATGGAGATGGTCGACCTCGTTGGTGTTCCAACGCCTCACTGAGACACGATCTGTGTATTCACAATGAATGGAGATCTAATACAAAAACACACTTAAATGTTCTGCTTTTAACTGTTGTGCTTTTTAATTGTGTCAATTTTGTATATGTTGTACGGTAACCTTGAGTGCCCTGAAAGGCGCCTTATAAAACCAATGTCTTATTATTATTATTGTTATTAAATGTGCATGTATTTACAATATGTGTTGGAACACGTAAAATAATATTGTTTATTGTAGTCCATCGTGCAGGATATCTGAATGTGATAGAAACCATATTATATGCAATCATGTTATTAAGTTCGTACTTTAAAACTAAATATGATTGGAAATACTCTATATCCAAATTTAAACTGCTTTTAATATATTACTGTCACAGTCTGGCTCGTATGGCCGAAGAAGACATGTCATTTTCAAAAGTTAAACAAAGTAATTTATTCATAAAAAATAGGTAAAGAGGATGAATAACTTATGATGAGCAGTAGTTTAGGATGTGCATGAGGGCGAGTGTGTAGATGTTGGAAATCGGGTAACATTTTATATATGTTCATGTCGAGGCGCAGTAAGTGTGACGGAATTAAATGTTTCCTTTCTGGTGGAGCACAGTGATCTTGCAACAGCATGAATGTATGAATGTATTCTTTTCAAATGTCAGGTTTGGTTCAGCGGCATGAATGAAGGGATTCAGACAGACACGACTTCTGGGGATCCCAATGTTGCCGTGGATGATATTTCTTTTATAAACTGTGAAATGTCCTACCTTCCACCAGGTAAGTACGGTCCCCATCGACATTACATGTACATGTATTGGACATTAGTAGTGATATGAGTTATAACTTCATTAGCAGGTAAAGCTGGCGACTGTGTAAGCTGTGTTTCCCTCCTCAGCTCTGTCCGCCTGCGGCTGCTCTTTTGAAGGTGGTCTGTGTGTTTGGGTTCAGGGGGCTGAAGATGAGCTGGACTGGCTCAGCAGGTCTGGTCCCACTGAAACCCCCAACACCGGGCCTGCAGGAGACCACACTACCGGCAGAGGTCATTATTATTCCACACTACCTTTCGACAAGTATTGTCCTAAAACATTATTCAAATAATTAACAGTATATAGCGTTTTGGCACCAGATGACAATTACTGGGAAATTCAGAAGAAGAAAAGACTGACTCAATATTGTTAGTGCCGGTAATACTGGGCATCTCAGACCAGAACCTGAGTAACAGCGGTGCATTTGATTTCCTATGAATTCACCGTCTTATTTGTGGTAGGAAGGTCATAATTTCTTGTAAAAGAATTCTCTTAAAAACTTCTTGTAAAAATTGCACTTGAAATTTATGACGTTAAGGTTGTTCCCAACCTGGGTTTACAAGATGAGTACTTAACTCTACCCCCCCCTCCTCTCCTCTCTCTCTCTCTCTCTCTCTCTCTCTCTCTCTCTTATCCAACTTTTTAAAATGGTTGTAATTTTATTTTTATTTTTTATTTTTGAGATTATTTTCCTTTAAAAATGTATTTAATATGATTGATTCCGTTGTTTCACAGGTAAATACATTTACATCAAAAGTTCCCGACCAAGTGTGAAGGGAGATAAGGCCCAGCTGAAGTCTGTGCTGCTGCCACCTGCTGGTGAAAAGGGATACTGTTTCACATTTTGGTACCACGTGTTTGGAGCTACTGCTGGCTCCTTGAGGATGCTTCTACAAACAACTGATCCATTCACGAAAACATTGGTAAAGAGATCAATCAAATTAGTATTTTTCACAGCTTATTGTGTGTTTCAACAAGCATAGAGACGACAGAAGTCAGAGAAGGACACTGTTTTCCCCTCTGGACACCTCACTTCCCTTTACTACAATGGCAGAAAAACGACCGATTGAGAAATATTCATGACGGCTTCTCTCTGTTATTATACTTTTCACGTCGTTGTGAAATGCTGATTGCAAAATCACGTTAATGCATTGTATAGTGAGTGCAAGCTGCACAGTTTCAACGTATACCACGATGTTGCAAACACCTCCTCACATCCTCATTGTGACGAGTGAATCAGCCTCCTCTCTTTCCTGTAGGTGTGGCAAAAATCACGAAACCAAGGGGACGAGTGGCTGCTGGTGCAGAGCCACGTGACCTTGCAGAAAGTCCACCAAGTGATACTGGAGGCTACCGTGGGGGGAGAAGCAGGAGACATAGCCATTGATGACATCTCCTTCATCAGTGGGCCATGTCCCAACTCTGGTAATAATTTAAAAAATGAAGAAAAACCCAGTAAAAATATTTGACATTTTGGTTTAATTTAGACAGAAATTCTCGAGTCTGTTCTTCATTTTAAAGTGATTCATTATGGAAAAGGTTGAGTTTAAATAGACGGAAAAGGTCATAGCACATTTTTAACAGCCATTGTCTCTCCCCAGTGAGTCACATCCCCTCAAATACATCTTCCTCCTTTCCTGTCCCTCATAGGCTTGCACACAACAGATGTTGGAGGGGTGCATGTTACCCGTCTCCCTCCTCATGTATGTAGTTTTATTGTCGGCACATTTACGTAATAAAATCGTGGGCGATAGGGAGGTCTTGATACACTGACATTTAAAGCATAAGCCTGAATATATTGTATGTTTTTCTTGTTGTCGACCATCAGAATTATAAAGACTTTTAAAATCACAAATTAGTGTGTATTAAGGACTTTCAGGGTTTTCAAAGAAAACAGGAAGACAAATGCACAGTCAGTAACTTCCTGTTAAGTCCTTGTTTAACATCCCACTTGGACTGACTCCCACAGTGTTTTAGCAATAAACATTAAGGTATACTATTTCTATTCTTTGCTAAATGTATTCAAACGTTGTCAATCAATGCTTTCCAAAAACATTACCCTGTAGATGTGTGTGATTTCGAGGAGGGAAGCTGTGACTGGCAACAGCAGAGCACCGATGACTTTGACTGGGTAAGGCAGTCGGGCTCCACCATGAACCCCGACACCGGGCCGGACCGCGACCACACCACCAACACCGCCAGGGGGCATTACTACTACCTGCCCTCCTTCACCGCCGACCGCGCGGGGCAGACGGCTCAAATGTCTTCAACACTGTACCCTGCAGGTCAGACAGTGTGTGAGCGTGTGTGTGTGTGTGTGTGTGTGTGTGTGTGTGTGTGTGTGTGTGTGCGGAAAAAAAAATTCTGTGACTCTGACATCATGTGATTATTATTACTCAGATTCATTTTAAAGAAGCATTTCCTACTATTTTATATAAGGGTGCAACTAAATATGATTACATTATACATCAACAAGCTGGAGATCTTCAGTAAATAGGGAGAAATGTGTGTTTTTTGTTAAAAATCAGCAAACCATGAATAACAACTTCAAACGATCAATCGGTTACCAACATTTATTAAGAATTGTTTAATTAATTGAATCATTTCAGTTCGTATTGCACGCAAAGTACACTATACTGTTCATCTTCAGGTTTTTGAAGCACTGCACATGTTTTGTGTCTTCAGTTATTTTACTTTTGGAGTAAAAGTATAAAGCGACTACTTGAGTATAATACAAGTAGTGCAAATAAAAACATAAATATCTGGACGTTTAAGCAGTCCGAAGTGTTCAGGGTGAAGAAGCTTGCGTGTAAAAGAGTGATGTTTTATTCATGTGATCTGGTTCATCTTCTTCTGACCCTTCAGACAAAAGAGTGTGTGTGCAGCTGTGGTACCACATGTATGGCAAAGGGATGGGGCAGCTCAACGTCTACCAGCAGACCGAAGAAGGGACGCAAGCTCTGATCTTCTCTCAGACAGGAGACCAGGGTCAGCTGTGGAGGTTCGCTCAGGCCTCACTGCTGCCCCGAGTTCAGCCTTACAGGGTGAGTCCCACGGATCTGCCCCAGACGGTCCGGTAGTAACACATTTAGAGGGAAAGGGATACACATGGACAGTAAATAGGTAAACTCACTTAAGCACTCAAGTAATTTCCATTTGATGCAATTTTTTTTACATCAACTATATTATATTTCGGAGAAAAGCTTCCACTTGATAATTGTGCCTGGTAATAACCTGAATAATCAGATAATAAAGTAACGTTTTGAATAGAGGACTGAGTTTGCATTTATACTAAAGTAACTTCTCCACCACTGTATATGGAGGTACATCTAAATATCATGTTTTTGTCCATGTTGATTAAGAACAACATTTGATAGAAACCTCTCAAGTTTAAATATCTTTTAAAGGTTGAAGTCACCCTAAGTAAAAATGAATGAATCTCACTAAATCAGTATTATCCACATATGGGACATTTTTCTTTGGGGATACATTTCCAGTAAAATGAGGACAGGGCAAATTGATCTAAACCTCTGGACGTAATACTAGAATGTGATCTGACCTCTCTATACCACTACATTAAAACTGTATATTGATATTTAAGTGAGCAGGTTATCGCTTTGTGTTTCAGATCGTGGTGGAAGGTGTGAAGGCCGGCTTCACCCAGGAGGGAGACATGGCGTTTGACGATGTCCACTTGACAGACGCTCACTGTCCTCTTCCTGGACATTGTGACTTTGAGAGCAACTTGTGCAGCTGGAGCAACCTGGGGGGAGGAGTCGACCAGGGGGACTGGCTCCGGGGCAGAGGGGCCTCCCTGAACCCCAACACGGGGCCCAATGTCGACCACACCACCAACTCCACACTCGGTAACCATACGTGCGCGCTAATCTGCGATTACACGTTCAAACCGAGTGGATGTGATTTAATCTGATTTATGGAAATGTACAGAAACGTCATGCCACTGACTTGTACTGCAAGTAGAAACATACTACTTGCAGTTGTTTTCCCAGTTTTGCCTTAGGCGCTCGGGATTTGTCATAGGCGTTCGGGAAAACGGCTTAGGCGCGCACCCACATTTTCTCTATGCAGGAAAAACCCTGATATTTATGTAGTGGGGGGGGGGGGAACAAGACTCCCTACATGGGCGTGCTTACACATCTACGTAGACGTTGGTGGTGATCCCAATCGACGAACTCAAGCATATCGTTTCTGACATAGAGGAACCACAACAAGCCGTGTGAGTTGTTTTTTTCCAGCGTTTTTGTGTTGGGAGACATGCCAGATACCCAAATTAACGTATAGAAGCACTAAAAAGGAGGGATTTTCCTAATATGTCCCCTTTAAAGTATACATGTGCATTATGGGGGTTATATGGTCTCAAGTAATGGCAAATCAAAACATTAGAGGGACTTACAACAGTGTTTTTGTGGGTGGTGGAAACAGACACTCTTTGTCACATGAAGGGAAACAAGCTGTGCAAACACTGACATTGACATAT
The DNA here is from genome assembly GCA_036178185.1 of Liparis tanakae. Taxonomy (NCBI): domain Eukaryota; kingdom Metazoa; phylum Chordata; class Actinopteri; order Perciformes; family Liparidae; genus Liparis; species Liparis tanakae. The sequence goes on along the minus strand of CM070098.1, from coordinate 16,375,007 downwards.
CATCCCCTTTTTAAATTGATGCAAGGATGGATTTGGAGCAACAGAAGTATTTTTCTGGAGTTCTTGCCACCGGATGAATGTCGCGCTAACTTCCGCTCTCCTGTTAACGGGAACAGAGCTGCCTGCTGTGCCTGGAAACAAAGCAGAGAGTGAAGCGCAACAGCCAAATCGTGGGCTGTAAAAGCAAAACAATGAGCTGAAATACACCAAGTGGTCTGTAAGGCGGCAGGAACTACAGAGTCCCTGACAAATCCCACATTACACGTCGTCATTTGAGCCATTCCAAATACACGTTGGTTATCGCAGTTTTAACTCCTCATTGCATTAGGTTCTGTTCATATGGCACTTAAAAACCGTCACACGCAAACCACAGACACAAAGCAGAGACACAGACATAAATAATCTGAGTATGTTATTATTATCTCATTGTGCATATGTTTTTAAAAGAGGACAAAGTCAAGGAGGATGCTACTCGCTGCCTGGTGGGGACCAGATTTAGTGAAGCGTACCAGCTGTACATGCATTTCATTTAAAGGGATGTCGACTATATCATGTTATGACATGAATACTTTATTTTTGAGTGATCATGCAATGTTTCCCCCAGGTTTCTATCTCTATGTGGACAGCTCAGTGGGTGAGTGGGGAGACTTGTCCTTCCTGATCAGTGACGTGTTCCAGCCGACCACCAGGGGGCACTGTCTGACATTCTGGTACCACATGTACGGCAACAAAATTGGGACACTGAGAGTTTACATCAATGACAGGTAACTGGTTATGTTCAATGAGATGCTCCATTAAACATAATCTGTACATTGATAACAACGTGAACCTGTGCGGTCCTGGCTTGTAGAAAAACGCACTCTGGTGGAAACGAAGAAGGGATTCTGAAGTGGATTGAGACCGGAAACCAGGGAGCCATGTGGCAGGAGGCCAGTGTGACTGTCAAACATGGAGAAGCATTCTGGGTAATAACGAGCTCTGGGTTGTTTTGTCAGAATGGATTCAGATACATTTACACAAGTATTTTAATTGTTGTACTTGTACTTTACATGTTATGCTGCTTTATATTTTATCTATGCTACATTTTAGAAGGAAGTTTTCTCCTCAAAGCCCCACTTTTCAAATGAGGATTTTACACAAAAAAATAAAAGAAGTAAAATTATTCAACATCATCTTAGGAACCACTGGACTAAACAAGCTAACTGAATATCAAACTTAAATAGAAAGCAACATGTAGTGTCAGTCACTTTTCCGGTGATAACTTGTACCATCCCACATTAAACAATAACAATAGTAATTAACCATAGTCTATTTATTATTCTTTGTATTTGATCTATTTGTTGCAGTTTGTGTTTGTGTATCAGCGTGGTATCGGTACGGATGGGGATGTTTCTCTAGATGACATCACTATCCTACCTGGCAGCTGCTACTCAGAGCCTCCCATTGACCCCTCTGGGGACAACACGGGTAACTTGAGACCTTCTTCTGTTGCTTTAACTCAGCAGACTGTTATTCCTTAGTTGTGAGAAAGAGAGAACCGTGTTCTGCTGCATTTCTTTCTCTTATAAATTGATTGTCAATGTATCTTATAAAATACAAATCATTAACCCTCATCTGGATATTAGTGTTAAAAACACACGTGTTCATGTTGGGTTTTTTCATCTTGACAATAAGAAAAATACAGATTATCACCAGCCTTATTATAAGAAAAGTTGATATCAGAACAACCAAATCAAATAATTCTGTATGTAAATGCTCTAAGATAAGGTACAAACTGCTCTGTGTCTGCAGGGATGTTGTCTGCAGGTCTGGCTGTTGCTCTGACGATGCTGGCTGGAATCATCATCTCCGTCGTCCTCTATATGAAGAACAGGATGTGTATTATAACGTACGATGTCGATCATACATACATCGTTAACATTGCGTATACAAGAACATTGAAGAATGCTTGTTTATGTTGTCGGCTAACATTTCTGCTTGTGCATCTCAGGAATCAGCAAACACTTGTGAATGATGACGCAATGAACCAGGACTCTGCGCTCGACCTCTATGACTGCAACCTAGATGTAAGTAAGCAGGATTTATTCACATAAATCATGACCAGCATTTACGGGATGCAGATTATTAAAACAATGTGTTTCCTCCCAGGGCTCAGAACGTGAAACTCAATCGGACTTTTCCTTCTTCAACCGTCTGTATAATCCATCTCCACGAGTGACTGACAACACCGTAGCTTCATCTGATGCTTAGTCCAGATTAATAACTCCGATGAAACAAGTAACACATTCACCAATTTGTAAATTGTAAAATGGAGATATTTTATTCCTGTTGTAACTGTACAAGATTACAAGATTAGATTACAAGATTAGATTACAAGATTCAATATTGATGTTGATGGGGCCTTTTGCTGAGAAAGGAATGCATCAAAGGATAAGTTGATGTTAAATAAGTTAAAGTGAAAGTTAATGTGAGTTAAATGAGAAAGTATCAGTTGTAATAATGACAAGAGGAGTAAGAAGCATGTGATCAAATGTTTGGCTAACCTACAAACCCCTTGACTGAGAATGAGTGAACACTAAAATTTTTTTTTTGGGGAAAATAGAATTAAACATACACTGTGATGTGGCTTCTTTTATGATGATGTTGTTGCTGTTGTTGTCATAATTTAAAAAGTCTATTAATACCTGTTTGTTAATGCCTTTTATTTATTTACAGTTTTATTTAAATTCATACATACATATGCATATCCTTAATAATTGTTCCATCATGCAATTATTATTTTTAATTTTAAATGATCCAGTGCTTTTTCTTGTTTGCAGAAAAAGACCACAGAGAGCACATGTCATCAATAATAAGAAAGCAGTTTCATTTTGATATCCACTTTTAAAGATCTGCTTTAAAAAAAAGTTAAAATCTTGGAAAATTATGAATATCATTATTTCTTTTTAGCTGACTTTAATTTTGATTTCCTGAACATCTCTACAGTAATATCTCATGGAAATTATCATGGGCATAGCAGACGTCATCAATAACAAGGAAGCAGTGTCATTTTCATATCCACGGTTAATGATCTGCTTTATAAAAAGTTAAAATATTGGAAAATTCTGAATAACATATCTTTTTAACTGACTAACTTTCCTTTTCTGAAGATCGATAATATCTCATGGAAATAATCATGGTAATAGCAGAGGTTATCAATAACAAGAGAGCGGTGTCATTTTCATATTCACTTTTAAAGATCTGCTTCAAAAAAAGTTTGAATATTATAAATAGCATTATTTGATTTCAGGGGACTTTAACTATGATAATATTTCATATAATGTCCACAATAATGTTTGTTTTTGACTCTGGTCTTAAAGTGAGATTAGTTTGTAACTATGGACCATTCTCTTTTAAATATAATCTAAAGTTAGACATAAATGTTTTCTGATTTGAAGTTGGCTCAAGAAAGAGATTTGGATGTGCTTTCATTTAGAAATAAAACGTCAGAATGTCTTGTCTCTGGGTGACACCTTGAGGTGGTCTACTATGAATCAGAAGTGACATTAGTTTGTAACTATGCACCATATCCTTCTAAAGCTATTCTGAAATTAGAGAAACACTTGCAAATGTATGTGATTTTCTATATCTTTTATTTTGACATTTTAAATCAGAATGTCCCAATATTGGAATAGTTATACAATTCATGAGTGTCATTCATTCATTTAGTTTAATCTATTACTTTATGTATCTGTATTTAAATGCGTATTTCGTCATATCACGTTCACCAGAAACGTGCTCTTATTCTGAAGTCAGTTTTTAAACGCTCGTACCTTAATTCCTAGTTAGTATGTTTACTGAAACAAACCGGGCGGACTGGCCTAACCGTATTGATAAACGTATATGTCTGTAGGTGCAACCGGCAAAAAAACATAAACCAACTTCCACAATGACAAGGAACAAAGTAATTACCTTTAACCCGATGTTAAAAATAATATTTACTCAATTGAAGTATTTTAAAACCGTCGTCTCTAAAGCATTTCTAAACCCCCTTTCTTAGTATAATCACGACATGTACGTATTGTCTTTATCAGATGACGGAGTGAGCGCCGCGCACCACGTGCTCGCCGTGATTACGTTTTCTTATTCTTCGTCGTCTTCTTTTGACGCGCATGCGCATCAGGCAGGCTTCACTTTATACAGCGACTGCGAGTCTAACCGACGCTCGTGAGAGGAAAGACTGCACGCGAAGAACAATGGGCGTAGACGTCGAAACCATTCAACAAGGAGACGGTAAACGATTCATTTTATACAAATCTCTCGATAACTTAAAAAATGTCCTGTTGTTTCAAAATATACCCTTTTTTTTAAAACCACACGTTTGTTTTTTCGTCATTTCAGGAAAGTCCTTCCCGCGAAAGGGACAGACCGTTGCCGTCCACTACGTTGGTAAATATAACGTTATTCCACCGCTGACTGCTCTTTTAGTGCATTCGCATTGCCAAATGTTCCCCACTCAAACATAAACCTGCGGTCCATTTTGGGAATCGAGTGCCGACGCTGCCCTCGTGTCTGTACGGTAACATTAGCTTAGCATAAGCACCGGGAACGGGGGCGACGGCCAGCCTGGCTGCGGACCAACTTATCAGAATATGCAGCTGCCAAATGCTCGCCATCTTCTACATTTCACGTAACGTCAGCCGCCCCCTTGCTGTCTGTTCGTGTGCTAAGGTGACTAATGTAATGTATAGACGTGTAGGTGGTTTAAATCCCTCCCTCGTCAAACCAAGTATTCATTTTAGCAACCGTTACTTGTTGAAATGTAACACGATTTGTCGTGCTAAACGCAACAAGAGTGCATATGTGTTTATTGGTATGTCGTGTTTATCAGTCTAGATTGATTTAAGCGAGTCGTCTAGTTTTGAATCGGCCATAAATGGGTCTGCCTTGGCTCCAATATAATGGGACTATATGGCACCTGAACGCACCACATTAATACATTTGTAAACTGTAATTGGGAATATCTTTTCCCAGAAATCCTGATTTGGTTACTCTAATATAATCCACATGCAACCACTCACCACAATGTCTATATATGTTTTTAATAAGGTATTTCTTTGTATTCCTTGGTTGTTGAACAGGCACACTGACTAATGGAAAGAAGTTTGACTCCTCTCGGGACCGAGGAGAGCCCTTCAAATTCAACATTGGACGCGGTGAAGTCATTCGTGCTTGGGATGAGGGTGTAGCTCAGGTAAGGAGACATGTTTAAACATGGCCACGCTAACAATATTATACATCAGGATGAGTTTACACATGTTAAGGATTGCTATGGTACCTGTGATTTGGTCAAATTAAAAAAAATCTTTTCTCTAGAGCTGGAATAGTTGCATTCTTAATAATTCCCCCTTGAAAAATGTGCCAGGACCACAACAATATTGATGTGCCCTTCATTCGAAAGGCAGTTGAGCAGAATTACTAACTACCAGCACCATGTCTTCATCTTGAGATCTGCAGACACCTGACTAGCTTCTAGCTCTGGCTACCATAAAACGGACCACTCCCAAGGGAAATGCGTCCACTAGTTTCTTCTCTTTTAACTGGAAATAATGTATCATTAACAATTGCCAACGGAGCATGAAGATGAGTGTGCAGAGTCTTCTTTGGGAGTGTTAGATTGAGAAGACGCCACAGATGGCGACAGTCGGTTCAGAGATGTAAACTGAGACAGGCGCATCTTGCAAAGCAGCTGAACGTGTCACTCTTTACTTTGGCCCCCCAAGTGCACGGAGCATAAAGCGCTGTCCGCCCGATGTAAACGTTGTACAACCAGTATTTTTATTTGTTTGTAGTTTGACCCTTCGAGACTAAAAGTATTGGTGTCTTCTGTTGTAATATTGGCAATTCTTTTTTTTATTACACAACTCTCTCCTAACTTGATGAAAATGCCAATCAATATCCGACCATATTGCTGCCTTTTCATATAGCTTTGCTCTTCACCTTCACAGATGAGCATTGGCCAGAGGGCCAGGCTGACCTGCTCGCCCGACTACGCCTATGGTGCTGCAGGATACCCACCAGTCATTCCAGGAAACTCCACTCTCATCTTTGATGTGGAGCTGCTAGGTTTTGCTTGAAGTTGAAATGTCGCTCTTCAGTTTCTCATGCCATCAACATCTCTGACACAAACACAAATACTGTTTATTTAAAGGTGCCGTCAGCAGCGTTTATATACGTGAATAAACCACTGTAAAAATAATTCTAACATCTTGGGACGATCGAGACAAATTTGACACACGCTGCCGCTAATGTTGGTGCCAACATGATCTAACAACACATGGAAACCGGGCAACTCATTTCCCCCAGGATTCATGTGGCCACCATTTCTACATTTGTCTGAGAAATCACAGATACATCGTGGAATAATTAGAAAGGCTGGTGTGTTTTTTAAAACAATCCAACAGATTGAAGACCTAATCTCAACCATTAATGCTAGATTTGGACATAATTTGTTCATATTAATTTATTCCATTGTCCCAAAAATAGTGCTGACATTATTATTGCCAAAAATACGCATGAAACACCTTTTTATTGAAGAGCTTATTTGTTTTGGTTTTATTGCATTAATGTATCCCTTCCACACATGCATTTGGTTTGCTGGCTTGGAACTTTGACACAATGTAAAGAATGGCTTGCAGACAATAACGGCTTATGATTATCATTTCCATCCCTACATGTATTGCCTTTCATCATATAGATTTTGAATCCTGGCTCTTAAACTTTGTCTTGTCATTTCAACAACTTAAAGGCCTTAAGTGCCCTTGTGTTATGTCGTGTGTAACAGGTTTTTTGTTAATGTTTTACTTGTGTCATTAATTATTACAGATCTTTTCCATGGGTGTTGCATTCGTGCATTAAAATCATCACGTATAGAATATTATTGCGGCTTTTTTATTCACATGACATGATTTAGATGAGTTATTCTGTTAAACAAATGTATTCATATATTTATGTTGTAGAACAAATCTCTCCAGGTGACTCGGGTCAACCAGAGGCCATTCACTAGTCTCATGTGGGGGGGAGGGTGGTTATGTAATGCCCTAGGAATGTTTTTGCCTAAACAATACTGTTGTCGAACTGGATTATCCTCGGTGTTCCGGTGGATTGTCGCAAATATAATGCACCGGTTTGACAAAAAAACATGTTGGCTTGAAGGTTAAATGTCATTGTTATTCCGGCCTCTTGTGAGAGACTAAGTTCTTCCAAGTGGTGGAAGAAGTTTTACTTCAGTAAAAGTACCACAGTGTAAAAATGCTCCGCAAGCAAAAGTTCTGCATCTAAAATCCTACAAAAAGCACATTGTATTGCCAGGAAACTGAACTTGAAAGGGGAACTACTCCATTCAGGCAAATTAAGCAAACCTAATGCATTTCATAAATAACTGATTTTTGAATTACTTGACTACAAAAATGTATTCTAAGTAAGTGTAGGATTTGTAAATAAGTATCAACTTAGCAGAGTCATATTTGCAGGCAATGCCGATTTGCCACAATATTTTAAAAAAACGAAGCTTGTGTTGTCAAAACCATGCTGTGTATTAATTATTGCATAAATACTTCTAAAATTTACAACTTCCTCCTTTTGCTCTTGATATACTGCATATCTCTGGTTCATTGTTGTTTTTTCAGACACGTTATTTGTATCCAGTCCAGTAACTGATTAACTTCACGAGCCTTCACGTGTTTTGGGTTCATAGGTCTGTTTGTATTGTGGCCCTCTAGTGGGGACATCTGTGAATTACATGCGGGACGTAACATCTGCTGCCTTCACTTGCGTTTTGTAATCTTCGTGCTTCCCAATAAAACGGTTAATTGAGAAAACATCAGCAGATTAATCCATAAGAAAAATAATCAGTAGTTTAAATCCGAACAAACAATGTAAAAAAATATAGCTCCACCTCAACAAATCAAAACAATAAAATCCAGATCTGTTTTAATGCATCTGTAATTTGTAAGTTATTACAATATAATTGAACAGTTCCATATGCATAGAGAATACTTTTAATATGTTATGTTACTTTTTCTTATCAAAGTTTGTTTAGCCAATGCAGCGCTTTTACTTTGTTTTTATAGATCATGTTTACAGTGTACTGATCATTACGACGGCAAGTGAAGGCAGCATTTGGTATCAGCTCATCACAGAACAGTGAAGACGCGTCGAACTGACGCGCGGACGGACACGCTGGAGCTTTAACATGGACATCATCAACATGACGAGTAACTCTACATTCGGCCTCATTATTACTTCATATCGTCTCCTCTTCGTGTGTTTATTTTTCTAGTTGGACCAGTGGGTTACTTTTTTAAATTTATGTTTTACTTGATAAGTCAAATTAACATTTAGACGTTGGCGGGTCGCGGCCACGCGCGCAAACTTATTGCGCTTCATCATTCTTTGCGCTTTGACTATGTCTTGCGGAATGAGAGGAAGGATGACGATGACCCTGACGAAGACAGCGAATCTCATCACTGCACTAGTTTTTGTTTTCCAGTTACAAATAAGCTTCACGAAGCTTAAATCCGCTTATGGTAAGTTATAAAATGTGTCTATTCTTCAATCTGAAAATAATTGGTTTGGTTGGAGGTTAACCTAACTTTATAGGAACAGGAGTCGGTCAAATCCACACATAGTAAACGATGCAACGCTACATTGTAGAAGTACAATATTATTTGGACCTTAAGCTTTTGTTTTGTTATGTGATATTAATGTTATAGCTGACACAGACAGTGACCGTACTGCATTAGTGTTCAGTGTAATGCTTTTTTCTAATTTTTACATGTTATGCACAGGAATATTATTTCATTATGTTAACATATGCGTTGTTCTATGTCATTACCAGTATGTGGGGAGTATGACAAGTAAACAGAAAGCGTGGGCAAATGTTAAATAAAATAATACAAAATAAATACAATTGTTTTGATATAAATTAAAAATCTGACTTTTGTTTACAGACTGTGTATTTTAACAAACGTTAAGTGGCAGTAGCAGTCAGTCACTATACTACAACTCCCGATACTTGCACAGAAAGCATCACGCATCAGACTGGAGCAGGGCCACCGTGTGACAGGAATATAGACACAGCAGTCACAGCTGTCTGGCCCCACATGCCTGGTCCTGGACCTGCAGGTGTGAAGAATGTGAAGCATGCTTTCACCCTCTACTGTGAAAAGAAAAAGTCGGACGCATGTGGTCACTGGAAGGGGTCGAATGACGCGATGAGCACCAGGCATGCTCACCACATGGCACACGCTGGGGAATTGTTTATGTCCTGTTGCATGAGAGAAGAAGATGCAGAAGTTTGTGAATTTTCCACATTGTCCACACATAACGCTCCCTTTACACATATGTATTTATCCCAAAGGTTGTTACGTCATTTCACACTAACAGTATATTGAGGCTGAAGCAATACGATATTTAAAAATATTCAAACCCAAGAATCCATGTTTTTTTTTTTAATAGAAATGTTCAAGATAGCTTTTCACATTATTGTATACAACCCCCCACTAAATTCAGCCTGGCATATTTGGTATCTTTGTAAACTTAAATGTAAGTGCAGTCGGTTTGAATATAGCTGCAATTATTCAGCAACTATTTTCACAGTCCATGTGTCGTTTTAGTTATTTTCTTCCTCTTTTTTTTGCGAGCATTAATAAGAAACATTTAATGGCTGCACATCCTGAAATGATAAGATTCGCTGCCTTTCTCGGTCTTGCTATCGCGCGCTCTACAGGAGAAAACTGCGCAATACTTTGGAGGCCCGGGTACCGCTCAAGGATCTCTTGTGGGCTGCCATCCGCCTCCCGGCCACTAGGGGCCGCTAATGGGAACACAGCCGAGTTCCTCGTCTGTTCGGGGACGGCTGTATGGGGACAGCAGCTCGCGGAACTAACGTTACTAACAATTCACACACCAGACACCATAGTTTTTCCCACGATAGTATGACGAGTCCGAGGTGAAGACATCCAGCCGGTCGCATGTGGTCGTCACCGTTTTTTCTTCTTTTTAATTTGTTACGACGCGTTACAGCCGATCAGCTGGTGTTCATCAGCAGGTGTACTAATTAATTAGCAGGTGTAATTAATTCAATCACACGATACAGCTGTGCACACACCTGGTGGAGATCTCCACTCCAATCAGTGCATCTCTAGTACAGCGTTTCCTGTGTTTTTGTTCTTTTTATAATGATTCTTCTTCTCAAAATTGTTGTTGTTATTGGTTATTTATTTAGGAACTTTAGAAAGTTGTTTGCTAAACTTTCTTTTTGCCCTGAACATTTTTTTCTTTACTTATTCATCTAATCATAATTAAGGTTGCAACATAACAATATTGTCTTTTTTCTTCAGGTACAGTTATAAATTGCCACAAGATTAATTACTTGAAGTACAAATAGTGCTTTAAAATGTGGACTCCCAACTTTTTTTATTCTTAGTGATATAATCAAAATGCAAATGATGAGTTCAAAAACAAAACCCTAATCCCTGTCGTTGATTCCTCAGGAGTCTACCGTCCTGACACACAGGGGCTGTCTCCTCCAGAGGCTCGGCCTCATGGCGTCTCAGGGACCAACCGGCCCAGGGAGAGGAGCCCTAGGTCCGGGGCCCCCGGCTGGGCTGCAGATAAGAGGGGCCACTACAGAGACCAGCACCAGCCAGAGGACTCGGATCCAGACCTGCTGTTGGACGAGGGGAACAACAATTCTACACAGATTGTGGTAAAGTTATTTAGAGAGGTTTTTGCAGATGAAAAAAAAACGAGGAACTAAAGTCATACCTGAAAATAATGCTCCATGGATGCCCGTGGTGATAACTATATTTAGTCTTTAAATATGGTGCTAGCTTATTCTTGATGAAGCTTTCGGCTATAAAACTATCCGCAAATAAGACCAGCAACTTTATTATTCAAAGCATATTGGTTCAGGGGAAGATTGTTTCTGATAATGATGCACGTTGATACCTGTAAGTAATGACTTTTGGACTATTATGTGACAAATTTCGAATATAAATACAATTTGGGTCTTTCATATTAAATCTTAAAAAAATTAGGGGGAGAATAGACATCTGAAAAAATGTAATGCTGTGGTTCTGAAATGTTTTCCCTCTTTGTAACCAGGAATTTGTATTAGTATAGAGGAAAAACATGTTTTTATTGACTTGTATTTTTACTGTTTTCACTGTTGCTACACTCAATCTCGATGTAGCATCACCAGCGTGAACATGCATGTCCCGTACACTTCAATCCTTAAATGTTTTTACAGGACATCGATCATGCTTATTATACATCTAAGCTCTACGGTTCTGGAGATGCAGCTAGTAAAGAGCTGTGGGTGGACGTGGACCAGGTCCAAGAGGAGGAGTGGAAGGTCTGCGGCTCTCTGTTCAGCACCTACAGACAGGCTGAGGTATGAGACCAGTGGGAATACACGGGACAATCACTTTTAATACAAATATGTCTTGCAAAAGAAGTTCAACACATCTTTAATTTATTTATTTGACTTTCCCAAAATAAAAAAATATTTTAAAGATGTTGATATCCATATACATTAGTCATTGTGAACGTGGATGTATTGCAATTCAGTTTTTAGGTAGACCTTTATTTTGAGAAGACAAGTTAGAGTGACTTTGACTAAAAAGTTATTTAACAGTTCATATTTTGTCATGAATAGTTATGACAATTGGATTTACATGTTCAACAAAAAAAAATGCTATGAAAATGTTCGTTCATGCTTTCAATTATTGTACATAAATAAAATCGGAATCGACAGTTTCAGAGTTTTTGGAATTGCCTAAGAAAATTGCAAAGGATGCCCCTCTAGTTGTCGTGTAAATGTCTATCTTAAGCATACAGTTGTTGTTCTTTTTTTCCAGAGAGTGAATCTTTCCTTCGAGTTCCCTTTCTATGGACATATGCTAAAAGAAATCACAGTGGCAACTGGAGGTGAGTCTTCACCTGAGAGAAGTAGTTGTGAGGCTTCGTGGGTATTCAAAGTGGTTTTAGATTCCCTTCTCCTCTGGAGTCTGGAGCTGAATTAAATGAATTGGTATTGAATTGTTTTGTTCACTTTTTCCTTCATAGTACAGCCGCACAGTTCATACTTAAGGATACGATGGACCAACATCTAAATCCAAGCAACTTAAAAAGCCCTTTAAACCCATTGTATTGCTGGTTTAAGAGACGAGAACCTGCGTCACAGGTTTCCTTCGATGTTGTGTTGTATGCTTTCGTATTCTGAGTGCTGGTATTTGTGGTGTAAATCTTTTTCTATACAGTCTCTCCATCGCCAGCCTGAATAAAATAGTCAAGTTTAGTATCTGTGTTCAACAACAGACATTTAAGATCTAGATCAACCTGCAAAAAAAGTGAAATCGCTGTGAGGGAACCAGTTTGTTTTGGGGGCTTCTGTTCGCTGATTGTCTCATATCTCATCCATGATTAATGTGATAATTGGCAATATCTCCCTGCAGTGCACACAGCTAACTCCTAACCCCTGCACGTTTTGACTCTTTACAGGTTTCATTTACACCGGAGAAATACTTCACCGGATGCTCACGGCCACTCAGTACATCGCCCCCCTCATGGCCAATCTGGACCCGAGCCTGTCCAAGAACTCGACTGTGTTTTACTTTGATAACGGTGAGCGACATTTTCCATGTGCATTTGTTTGTCTCGTCTACTGTAGAATATATATACACACACACACACACACACACACACACACACACACACACACACACACACACACACACACACACACTACATGTGTGTGATGGTGATGTGTGTCCACCACGTAGGCACGGCGCTGGTGGTTCAGTGGAACCGGATTCCCCTCCAGGACAACGTCAGTCTGGGTACCTTCACCTTCCAGGCCGTTCTGCACAGCGATGGGCGTATCGTCTTTGCATACAAAGAGGTGACATTTAATTTCCTCTTTAGTTCTTTTGTTAAAGCAAAATGTCTTTTAATTCTGCTGCTATTTTTATTTTTTTATTTTTCACAGATTCCTTTCGACATCAACGACATCAGCACAGAGAACCATCCTGTCAAAGTGGGTCTGGCCGATGCTTTTGTCGTTCTGCATGAGATCCAGCAGATCCCCGGTGAGTGACTCATTTGGTGTATAAGAAAATTAATTTTCTTATTATATATTTACAAGCCAAAACAGAAAACTGGATCTCACTAGTAGTTAACAACATTGCATCTTTCCTGACGTGCTCCAGATGTTCGGAGGAGAACTATTTATGAGTACCACAAAGTCGACATCCTCAAGTCCAAAATCGCGAATTCTTCGGCTGTGGAGATAATACCGCTCCCGAGTAAGTCAACGCTAGTTAAAGTATAGAAAGAGATGTGATGCTAACACGACACAACATAGTTACACACATATTGTTATCTGTGTTCTGTATGTATAGTTGAATCATCAGGGATCTATTCTGAACATTTCTTATACACTTTTGCATCGTACAATCTTATTGAACTTAAATGAAACGAGTAGCTTGTGATCAGAAGCAGCAGTTACAGCATGAAGCTGCACAGATGGATACGGGTTTGATTCACAGAAGCCGAAGCCGACTCACTCGCCACCGTGTTCTTTATTCCCAGCATGCCTCCAGTTCTCCAGCTGTGGTCCATGTGTCACTTCTCAGATCGGCTTTAACTGCAGCTGGTGCAGTCGGCTACGAAGGTAAACCGGAAAGCACCCGGAGCACCCGCCGCCCGACAAGAGCGCACAACACACACCAATGTTAGTTTAATAGAAGAAAGGAGGGTTGGTTCATCTTCATCTGAAAACACGGATATCTTTTTGCAGAATTCCAAGGGACTCATGAACGCTGCATTTTAATTTACAATGTTGTCGTGCTTTCTATGAGTGACTTTTTGTAGACGGATGTACTGATGAGTGCTCATGTCATAGAAATTCAGTCACACAGTTTACAGTTGGACACAACCATTTGGCAACCAATGAAATGAACATGTAGAAAGGCAAAATAAATGCTGTCAATCCTTTTTATATATCGCCTTAAATCCATTTTACACTTAATGATTTCATGCATTACATAATTGATTGACATTTTTATGAAAGCTGTTCTTTAAATAATACTGGCCTTCATTCACATTATAAACGAGTTGTGAGAGTAATCGGTTGTTGGAGCGGTTCCTCCTGCTCTTCTGGCTGCAAAGAGCAGTTCTCACTCTGTTGATCAAGTGGACACTTTATTAACATTCTTGTCTTATTGGACCGAAGTTTCCTGCTCCAAAAAGTTTGGAAGATACCAGCGAGGTCTGTTTAACTCACAGCCTTCTTCATTTAATTAATTCTTCAATTTAGCTTCGCTAAACGCATGTTTGCACAGAATGAGAGGATCGGGTCCGTCCCTTGTTACCTACAGCGCCATTGTTCTAGGTCATAACCTCTTTGTGTCCAGTACGGCCAGAAGAGAAACAATTACAGCAACTATAAGCTGTTCAATGTGGGACGGGGATTGTACCAAGGAAGCAAAAAACAAAACTCTCCTATTTTTTACTATAAATCAATTTACAAAAAACTTTATTTCCCTGTAAAGCTCAAGTTCCCACTGCTAGTTTTTATTTTATTTTCTTAGATGCTCCAGCGGCTTTGACCGTAACCGGCAGGATTGGGTCGACTTCGGCTGCCCGGAGGAGGTTGTGATTTATTTCTGGGATTCAAGGAGAACTTCTGTCCGTCTGCACACAGCAGCTTACTGACGTTTGCTCTTCCAGAGAAGAGATCTCCGGTGTCTCGGAGCAACCGACGTCGCCAACGCCACATCCCGCCGCCACCTGGCGCAGACGGCCGCTCCCGTTACCACGACCGCGATGCAGCAGAGGTCGTCCAGCGTGACCTCTGAGCCCCCCGGCAGGACGTCCTCCGTCACCAACCCCTCCACACGCCGCAGCACAGCCAGGAGAACGATGTCCACCGCGCCGCCTCCGACCAGCGGCGCTGCAGACGGTGAGGTGAACTCACACACGTGACCACTGACATCTAGGCTCCATACACACAAGGAGAGTTTGAGATTTACAAACCCTATTTATTTATGTATGGTCTATTTATTACATTTTATTAGAATTATGCTATTTATTACTTTGAGTTAAATGTTCATTAGTCCAGATTTTAAAATCCACTACAGGCTCGACCTCTCGACTAGAAGCTGCAGTATTTCTCAGACTTTAAACTCGTCCTTCTACCTCTTCATATAATCATGTTGTTTGACGGCTCCGTCCTCCCCGTGTCGTAACCGTCTCATGAATGAATACTCGTGGCATTGTATCCGTGCCCAGTGTGTTTTGTAAAGTCCGACAGCGTGAGGGTCAAGTGGTCAGCTATTTCCCAGCCGTCTGTTAGCTCCTAGCCGAGTATATACAGCGCCATGTTAAATACTACATGGTATCCTCAGTTGCTGAAGGATGACTCGATGTATGCGTGTCACTCTGCTTAAGTCAGAATAAAGGAGCGCTGTTGTTTTTGGCTGTATTGGATATTGTTTGTCAGCTGGAAGAAAAATAATAATGCTTTAGTTTGAGTTGATATTTTACTATATTTTTGTAGTTAATTACAAAATATTTAAATATAGATTTATTTTTGACAGGCATAAAAATACAACTCTTACTGCTTCACCTGAAAACCATTATGGCATACATTTACAAAACTGTCATGGATTAAATTACAGTTTATTTCCACTGCGGTCCTCTGATGGTTTGGGCAAAATGCCAAATGTGCCAAGACCGACAGGTGAAAATACAATAACGATCAAATCACTTCCATAAAAGGAGACCGCTTTATCCGTGAAAGTCCCCATTGTGAGAGACTCTTTGATTTCCATTTCTTCACAGCCTTTTTAAAAATGCTCTCAAGCCTTTAATTAGTTTAATAGAAACTGGAAGTTTATTCCATTTAATTGGAGCATGTATAAAAAGATAATCTTGGCCATTACAACTAGAAGGGATCAAATCTGTTCAGCTGCTTTATGTCCCGTAGTTGTGAGTATCTCTGACGTGATTTAAAGTAGTTGAATAGATATTTTATTATTTAATTATTATCCCACTACTGAGAAGCCAACTTGCGGGAAAAAACCCTGGCCTTCGCTGGCCGGATGCCATAATCTGCAGCATCAAAGGTCCAACGGGACTACTCCCCAGAACAAGCCTCCTAAACCTGATAGGCAGGAAACCGTTAGAGGGCAAAGAGAATTTTACCATTTTCCTATTTTGAAGTGAAAATGGGAATTTAATATTGTGCCAACAATCCCATGTGACGCCTGCAGGGAAACGACTAGATTTGTCAGGTACACTATATTACAGTAAAACCGTGGTCTGATTAAAGTATCAGCTTTAAAAGCTATTTGTAACATTTGAATTTGTCAATCTTAGTTTTTCACCAAAGGATTTTTAAAGCACAACCTACTGCACATGTCTCATGTATAATGGTGTATAATTTCACTCTTTCTTTTTCTAGATGACTCAAAGATCTCTTTGAACATCAATAAAGCACGTAAGGCATTCATGTTGTTGGTCCATAATGCAGTTGTCAAGTCGGCTCTCTACCAAAACTTACATTTGTGTGGAATTTACATGTTTTGGCTCATTGTGTCGCATTTAGCAAGATCTATCGACAGAAATGGAATATATGGCCACGCTTTGGCGTATAATCACTCTGAAAATAAGAAAAATTGTCTCCATGACGAGACGTTTCTATCTGCATGTGGAGCTGGACAAACCAAACACTGGCTCCAGATCGTTTATTCACGATGTTGCGTCCGCCACTGTCGTTCTCCCACGGACGAGTTTCAGTTGGTTGCATTCTACAACCTCCCCACTAGATGGTGCTACATCCTACACACCACATCTTTAAAAGTGGGAACATCTGCATGTGTGTGCCGGTTAATGCCCAATAACCTGGAGGGTTCCTTGGTTGTGTTTGAGGAAGGGATGCAACTTCCACACCTGGTGGCTTTAAGTTGCATTACTGAGTTTCATCACCGCGTCTGTCCAGCAGGGGAGGAGACAAAAGGAGAGCGGGAAGAGCCGCCACAGGCCGGTCTTCTCGCGGGCATCGTCATGGTGATGGTCATCATGGGAGCAGCCATCTTCGTGTCCGTCTACGTGTACAACCACCCCACCTCCAGTGTCAGCCTCTTCTTCATGGAGGTCAGTGACAATAATCCACTCCCCTGAACAAACCATTCTGCACCATTTTTCTTAAATGTTGGATTTCCCCATGAAATCCAAGTCAAAATTAGACTGACTTGAAAATGTGTGATTTTCTAAACCATGACCGTCAACATGTCAGTTGTTGTTGCCTTGCAAGATAAAAGCCGGTCCTTCTAACACTAAATCTAGAGATATTATCAGTCTAGATATTCTGAAGGCCTCTGGGAGGTGATGATATAAAGTTTAAGCATAATTTTTACGATAGGGAAATATTTACATTTGATAAATCAATGTTGAGCACTTGTGGATGAGATGTTCAGCTCAATGTTTTCAGTGAGTCCTACTTTCTGCATATTGTTTTTCCACTTTAAAATTTGGAATGCTTTCCTTTGAAATATAGAAAATATTTGCCATTTTGAACACGCTCCTTTCATTATCTTTGGTCTGCGAACATGTTTGTAATGGTGGCTCGTCAAAATCCAATCTGGAGGTTCTTGGAGGCAATACGTAATATTTATTCACCCCGAGTACTTCACTTAGAAAGTGTATTTAGCAGAATAGAAACGCAAATAGTTCAAAAGCATACTTTAATGTTTTCTGTACATCTTTTCTTGTCATGCCCTCTCAGCGGCGGCCGACTCGCTGGCCGATCATGAAGTTCCGGCGCGGCTCCAGCCGCCCGTCGTACAGCGAGGTGGAGGCCCCGGGTCAGGACGCCGCGGCGGTCATCGACCCCAAACAGTCTTTCGTCATGTCGGACAGAAGAGAGAGTGAACAGAAAGAAGGATTCATAGTTCCTGACCAGAGGGAGCGCTTCCTCGTCTCAGAGAGCTGACCAGAACTACACATCCCAGGAGGCTTTGCAACAGAGCAGGACCTCGATGTGAGGGAGACTATTTTCCATTCAGCTGCTGCTCAAGTTCATTTGAGTTTTCAGAGAGGAAAACACCGAACCTCTGTGAGGAACCGTTTGGCACCAGCTGAGTGAGCCAAGCTTGATGTAAACACTATAAAATAAAATGTACTTTGCTCAGGTCACTCGTTTGTTTACAGCGTCGCAGCTGAATGTTTGTTTTGAGCCTTTCCCTCCGAGCGCTGTGATGTGTTGTTCCCACACCTCCTTCACGGACAGGAATGTCATATTTAGGTGTCACTTCCTCATCTCAAAAATACAGACTAAATTCCTCACCCACCTCCATCTGAGGCGCATGAATCAAATGTCTGAGACCGTTTGAATGTTGTGCTTTATTTTCTGAATTGAGAGGAAGCAGATATTATGTTGACTGATTGTAATGATGATGTTCAGCAAACCAACATCCACGGGGAAAAAGGATTTGTTGCAACAGTAAAAAACTGCATGTATGCGTTTTCATTCACTGCACACAGTATTTATATCACTTTGTTCAGCAAGTTAAACGAACAAGTGATGAAGTCTCTAAAAAGTATAGTTAAAAATCTTTAAATGTTTTGGTGAATTAAAAGGTGTTAAAGCTCAATTGTTAGAGATTTTTCAGTGGGCTGAGGATTTAACTGTTTACCGGCTGATCGCTGCTACTGCTCATTAAAAGATGATATACCAGTATTATTTCTAGGCATGTTTAAAAATGTAATTAAGGCAGATGAATGGATAACTTGAAACTGATCAAGGCACTTCTGTGTTGAAGATACTGCAAAGGACCGGGCTCCATGGTTTAGGACTCCTTGTCTTCTGAAACAGAATCAAACGCATGCATTAGTGATCTGAGGTACTCGTTTAAAATAAGATACTCAACATCAATCAAAAAGCATTTCCTTTGTTATGGGTGGCTTCAAATTAATGTACTTTTGCATAGGTTTGGAGAAATAACTTTACATTTACTTGACAACCACTTCATAGTATTTATCTCCAAAGATTACCAAGTAAAATCAAAACAATGCTCTATATGTACTCGATAACAAAATGATGTAATTCATTTATTTAGAGACATTAAACATTGCATGGGGTCAAATTGACCCCAAAGGTAATAGGAGGGTTAAGAAAACATAGCCGTTACAACCTTCAGTGGAGTTTGATTAATAGTTGGTTTAAAAAGAATATTATATTTCCTGTAAAAACAGCATAATGCACTGTATACCGGTAGTAAGTTGCATATATTTGGGGCTCCTGACCTTTCAGTGGCGGTGCAGGTAATCTCCTCCTCAGCTGCCTCGATGACTCCACAGTGACGGGCTGCGACAAGACGCACGGTGTTTAAAAGGCTGTGGTGGTTACACCATAATGATGTGACCTATGTTAACGTATACGGTACCGTCGTTGGAGATGCTTTGGTCTTCGTGAAGCGGGACTGCTGCGTGTCCACCTTGAGGCCGGCACTCTTCAAAGCAGCAATTCGGTCCGAGATGTTGGAAACCTGGCAGAGACGAGTAAACCGGCACACGTTTGGTTCAGATCCCCCTGTAGCGGTCACTTGCAGCGCCCCCTTTAGGCCAATCTGTGTTTCTATGAATTCATCACAGCTTCCACAAAGTCAGGCCCAACAACAAGCAGCAGAGCACTTCGTTAATATCCCATTTTCAGCCATTAAATGGGAGTATTGAGCTTCAGCTCACCTGCAGCTCAGACTGTTGCACCTTAGCAGCCGCTGATGCCACCTGCTCCTCCAGGAAGGACAGCTCCAAGTCGGACGTGGCGCTGCAGATGGCCCGAGAGCACTCCTCCAGGTCGCTTAGCTCCGCCTCCAGGCCGTACGCATCCCCAGCGGCCACGTACACCTGCAGCATGTCCAGGTGGACACAGCATTACCGTCAACACCGGGAACTTAAACTGTTGGAAGTGGCCTTTTTCTTTTTCAAATTGATATTCAGCCGTCACTTTGAATAACATTTAACGAAAGTCAAATTACAATATATTTTTGTAATATGTTACACTGTCAAATATACCTGCTGTATTGTATATTCTCTCCATCCTGATTTACATTTACTGTCCCAATAGTAAGCAACATTACAATAATGGAATATTTATTCCAGCAAATTTGTACTGTGACTGAAATTGACACAGTTGTACATTGTACCTTTGTAAATGTATTTATCTTTATTCAGCTTAGTTTTTAGCTGTATAACTATTTTCTTTAAATACACGTGACATTTTGATGACATTGATATATTATACTTTTGTAATATGCTATTTGAAATAATGTTATAACATAAAATAACATTTGTACTTTAGGAAAAATACTTAGTTACATTCTAATACTGTTAAAATGTAGAACTGGTCTGTTGTGTACTACTGGTAGTTCACTGCTGTAATACTAGCGCACACGGAAAACGACAAATAAAATAACGTGTAATGTGCAACAACTTAAACAAATATAGATAAGAGGCTCAACGTACGTTCTCCTCCAGTCTAGAGAACTGCTGATCCAGTTTCTGAGGATCTGTGTTGGGGGGCAGCGACGTGTTGGGGGGTCGGGGGCCGGCTCCGCCCTCCTCGCCCTGCAGCAGCAGCTCTTCAGCGGCGTTCAGCACCTTCAGGACCTCCGTGGTGATGCTGCGCAGAGACACGGCCGACAGCCTCTAAACAGACAGACGGACAGACAGACGGACAGACGGACAGACGGACAGTCGGACAGATTACAGCCACGACTCAAAAGCACATTTCATTTGTGTTATCTCAAACTCTGTGGCTGTGTTTGACCTTCCTTTGGCCAATTATCAATTATATGTAAATATGTAAATTGTGTAGAGCTGAATAAAGAAATGCTGTCCATCATTCATTTTATATATATATATATATATATATATATATATATATATATATATATATATATATATATATATATATATATATATATATATATATATATATATATATATACATATATTGTGGATGTCTTGTGTCTGGAAAAAAGAGGAAAGCGCATTTGGCTTTAAATGACATCCAAACTAAAAGATATATTGTTTACACTACTGTGACGAGGGGCCTCTTTCGTGTTTCCACCGTGAATAACATTTGGCGGATATTAAATATCAGTAAGAGAATAAAGCATACTGAAAAATAAAATCCGCAAATGAGAGACGCTTGCATGAAAAACACAATTAGCAATAAGAGAAAGAACTGAGAGACACTAGCTTCCTAAACCTGCAATGATCGCCTCATGATCATTCTCACCTGCTCCAACAGAGTTGAAATAACGTGTATTGTTGTGTATAGGGCGACTATGGGTCAGTGGGTAGCAGGCCCGTCTTACAATCACAAGGTTGGAGGTTTGATCCCCGCCCTAGTCGGTGTGTCCTTGAGCAAGACACTTAAACCTGAATTGCTCCCTGTAGCTGTGTCTACAGTGTATGAATGTAATAGGATTGTAAGTCGCTTTGGATAAATGACGTGTAATGTAAAGCTCTGCGTCTCTACCCTACAGCAGAGAGTAACGAAGAAGAAGAGGAGGGGACGGGACCGATAGGGAAACAAAGGACAGCACCAAGCAGAGGCGATTAGATTAGTAGCCTGTTAGATCTGTTCATAACGAGTGACTCAGCGAGCTTCAAGTGTGATGTTTACAAGATGAAGGGTCATTTAAAAACCCTCATAGAGATGGAATCTGTATCAGATTAAAGAAAAGTCTTGAATTCATTCATAAACTAAATAATCTGAATCTCCTGAGTGGACGAATGCACACAATCAATTGGTCCTGAGACGTCTAAGCATGACTCATCACATTGCAGGACGCGTCATGAGGTCCTGTCGCTCCCATCAACACATCAAGTCACTCACACTTTAAGGTTCTCACACTTATAAAAGGAGTTAGTTATGAATATTAGATTACATTTCTGACAATAAATCATAAAAGGGATGCTGCAGACATTAATTGACAGGAGACTAAATACAAAATGTATTTCAGACGTTTGCTTTAGAAAAGCTCCATTCTCACAGCTATATTACGCTTTTTTATTTGATCCAACTTGTCATCAGACGCTTCCACGTTGCAGCGGGACCCAAAAGGTATTTCTGCCTTCATCTATTCTTAATAATTCATGAAGCCTTTTATTAGGCCACGAACAGCAATGTTGCATTCATTATGAATCTCCTTACATTTTTAATCTCCTCGGGGGACAGTGAGGCGCCCTGAGGAGGAGACGTGCTCCGCTCTTCGTGGTCTGCCTCTTCTTCAAGACGTTCGCTCCTTTCTTTACTTTCATAAGCTCCGCCCTCCCCGCTCCACTCATCGGGGACGTTTCTGTCCTCTCGTTCCTCCTCATCCATTCCTCGTCTTTCATACGTCTGTTTCGCCTGGACTGGCTCTTTGATGTCTACGTGTATTCCTTCATCTTTTTCCTGCCGCTCATCTTCATCACGGCCTGCAGCGTCTCCTCCTCCTCCGCCCGTCTCTCTGATAATGTCGATTCCACTTTCCCTTCCGGCCGTCCCTCCTGGTCCTTCTCTCACAGCCGACTCTTCTTTCGTCCTTCCCGTCTCCTCAAATCCACCTTCTCTCTCAATCTTCACCTCCGACTCTTCCTCCGGTCCTCTACTTGTGCTCCTCCCGTTGTCTGCAGCTACATCCTTTAATGCCTCCATCTGCATGTCCTCCAAAGTCATCGTCAACATGCTGCTGATTATTCTCTCAAATTCGGCATCTTCCTTGTCGCTGTCTGTTGAATCCTGACTCTCTTCACCTCCTGTGCTCTTTCCCTCTTCTTGTTCTTCTCCTCTTTCCGGTTTCTCTTGACATTTCTTCTTGGGCTGATTTCCTCGTTGGGCTTTTCTCTCGTCCGAGGATATTAACTCCATCACTTGTCTTTTCTCCATATCTTCTTTTAAGAGTTCTTTCTCTTGACGGCTGTGCCCCTTTCCCATTCTTTCATCCTCGTCTGTTTCTCTCTCCTTCACGCGATCTTTCTTTCCCTCTCGCTCCGTTTTTTCTTGTTGGACATCTTCAACTTCTTCATCACAGCTCTCCGTCTTAATTTCGTCCCTTAAATCAAACAAATTGACATCCAAGCCTCCAAAAGGTTCTCTCCTGTCCACGTTATTTCCCGCTCCTTCCTCCCTCTCAACTCCTCCTTCATTTGTTCCCTCCTCCACCTCATTCTCTCCATCCAGCTCATCCTCCGTGGAAGAAAACTGAGACGCGCTTATTAGCCGGGCCACATCGTGCAGCTGAGCGGCCTGGTCCTCACTTCCTGTCTGCCGTTTCCACAGATTCTCCTCTTCTATCGCTTCCACCCCCTCTTCACCTCCGCCTGCTCGGTCCAACTCATCCTCAGTGGAGGAAAGTTGTGTGGCGTTGGCTTGATTAGCTAATCTGCACACTTTGACCGCCAGCTCCTCCTCCTCTTCCTCCTCTTCCTCCGTCTTCCTATCTCGGTCCAGCTCGTCCTCCGTGGAGGAGAACTGGTTCGCTCGGACTTCATTTTCCAGCTGACAGAGTTTAGAAGTAAGTCTGGCCGTCTTCTCCGCCTCCATATTTCCCTCCTCGTCTCCTTCACTGTGGCCATCTTTGTCCAAGTCTTCGTCAGTCGACAGGTAGGTGAGTCTGGACTGTGCGATGAGCCGGTAAAACCTGTCTTCATCTTCCTCTGTTCTTCCCTCATTCAAGTCAATCTCCATCCTCCACGGCCTCTCGTCGTCTTGCCCTCTGGGCTTCCTTCCTTGTCTCTTTCCGCCCCTCTGTCCATCTTCATCACCTCCTCCTCCTCCTCCTCCAGTTAAGGAGTCAGACACTCTGCCTGCTAGCTGTTGTAGTTTTAACGTGAGCTGCTCCTCCATCCGATTGGCTTGATGCCCTGCGGGGTCACGGTGGAAGAGTTCAGGGGTCGCAGCCCCGGAGGTCAAAGGGGTCAGAGCGTCAGACGAACGTCGGGAATGGTTGTTTTTCTCCCAGTACTCCTGTGAGGGAGAAGAAATCATAGATGTGAGAATATGCTTTTTTTTTGGGGTAAATTCAGATGGTATAAACACGATCAGAAGCCGTTCTTCATTTGGACATCTCACATGTTCTTACATGCGGGGAGAGGGAGTAGCTCGGTCAAACATACGGATATTTTCGTATTTTCATGTAATTCAGAAAACATTTTACAAAGGCAGATAAAACAAGGCATACAAATATCATTTAAAAACAATGAAAAGCAGCACATTGAGAAAAAAACTAGATTCCATTTCTGCCCCATTAAACTTGAAAGATCATTCAATTATGAAAGTTGTTGGTATTTTTCTTATAATATTTGGATAAATTTACTTTGAGTGCTGTTCTGTATTCACATGTTAACGGCTCTCCTGCTGCTCTCTGCTCACTGGACAGTTGAAATCCAGAGCGTGAATTCAACTTAAGCTTAATGGAGAAAAAAATAAGCTTTACATTAACAAATTGATTCATAGCAGAAAATAATTCAAGTACCACAATGGGCCGAGATCTTCCATCTCGTCAGTTTGTAGTTTTTTATTTCTTACCAGCACCGAGGAAGACAGCTCTCTCTTGTTCCTCCTTTTCTTCCGGGTTCTTCTGACTTTTCCTATATCTGTCTTGGCAGCCTGGCGTTTCTCCTCTTCCTCTTCCTCTTCGGCTCCTTCCACGTTAAAGTTTACATCGATGATGTTGGTCCTGCAGGAGGAGGAAGGCCGCCCGGCCTCTGTGGGCACCTTCCTCTTCACACGAGCCAGCGGAGGCTTCTTCGGCTTCCAGTCGCCCTCCGGCTGAGAAAACAGATCTCCTCTGCTGCCCGTCAGCGGGGACGGCGTCCTGACGCGGGCGCCACCCTCTGGTTTTGGTTCATTGTCGGAGTCCATGCCCTCGTAGGCGGACACCACTTCGGACTCTCTCTCCAAGGCGCTGAAGACCAGGCTCTTCCTCCTGGTCAGCAGGCTGGGGCGAGACAGCTGGGAGCTCTGCAGGGCCATCCAGTTCCCGTCTGGGCTCTTCATCACCGAGGACACGCCTCCATACACACCTTAGCACGCACACACACACACACACACACACACACACACACACACACACATTATGCAGACACCATATGCCACACGCAGCAAAATCGCATATTCAGCAACATAAACAGAAATAAAAACAGTGCACAAGGTAGATATCAGCCAACATTGACCTTTATATCATTTAGAAATTACTAATATTCTATAGACTTGCTATCAATCAAGTGAAGATGATATTTAAGTCAATATATTTAGCCAGTTAAGGATCCTACCAGTGTTGTCCAGCCGTTCGACAGTCTTCCGGCTGGACATAGCCGACCCGGCTCCGTCCTTCTTCAGCGCCTGGGAGTCCTGCCTCAGACCCGGAGGCTCGTGGTCCAGCAGGGAGAAGGCCGCCTGGGACCCCTGAGAGAAGAGAGGCGGCACATTTAAATAATTGACTGGCTGCGTCGCGGTCACTCTGGATGACGCCAGTAGAGTAAAGTCATGCTGACCAGTTTAACCAGCGGAGGCCATGAAGACGAGTTGAGTTTTATTTGACAGTAGTTTGAGTTTGTAGCTGTGGCCACATGTATTTTCTTAACAGTATAAAGCTACATATGTATATAAATTAAAAAAATACATGGATGGAGAACTTGGACTATAATGCTTAATCTTTGTGGAATGTGAAGTTTCAGAGTGTGTGGTTCAAAGTCTCCAGTCGACACAAAGTCTATTTTTTACATTATAGCTATAAAAAAACTCAAACAAGTTCACATTATTCATTCATTTCAATGAGTTATTTAACAAAATGTTCCTAAAAGGGTATCACTAATTTAGTTTATATTTTTCACTGGTTATTTCTGTTACTATAGTAACCCTGATCGGATCTCTTTTTAGTGACTGTTTTACCCAGATGTCTGGTTGGTGTTGGATGGAGCTGGATGCCTGATCACAGTCAGACTGATGGTGCTGCTGAAGGTCAGTGTTGTGTTCAAGTGGCCAGTCCTGGTCATATTCTGCTGCCCTCATCTCAGTCAAAGTTTTTCTCCTACTAATAATCTAAGAGAGAGAGAGAGAGAGAGAGAGAGAGAGAGAGAGAGAGAGAGAGACACGGTTAGTGCTGCAGATGGCTCCGTATAAACACTCGACACATACATCAGCTGGTCCAATAGTTTTGTATTCATTTGTTCAGGAGTTACATTGAAGAAGCAAAACAGCTGACTCACATTTGTATATTATACCATTTTTTTCCACAGAGTAAATCCACCTGATCACATACTAAACATGAGTGTGCTATATTTCTTACTTTCTGCACAATAGTTTTTGACAGTTCCTCAATGAGATCCCCGCGGTGCTCCCGCAGGTAGTCGGCCTCATGCTGCTTCTCCTGGGAAACAAAACACAAATAAGAAAACTAGTTTCACAAATGCACGCTCTGAGCGGATTAATGCTCTTGACACTCTTTAAATACACATATGTACTGCTCTGAGTTCAGAAGTTTTATTTTCTAGCATAGTGGTATTTTGAAAGGTTGCTGCAGAGACAGAAATGGAGTTACTCTGCCATTTTGATTAAAATTGCTTAAATAATTTCATTATATTTTGTGCACAATCTCATGAAAAATAGTCGATTAAAACAGAAACTCCAGAGCACCTTGACCACTTGGGCCCTTCAAGGCCGTTCAGGATGTCAACGCTTCCCTCATGTGGGATAATAGTGTAAGACCCTGGTCTTTAATTAAATCAATGTTTAATAGAACATGTATCATATCGCTAATGTCTCCTGTGAAACAGTGAGGTGATAAAGTTGATAAAAAGGGCACTTTAAATCATTCAATTTAAAATGTATTGTACATAACTTATTTTTGTTCAATCAGGTTTATTGTTGACCGAACAGTGACCCGATGTAGTGGCATACTGTAGTATTAAACCTTTGGATTGTAGCATATTTGTTTTTCATAATCCTATTTAAACTCTGAAAATAAAAAGCAGAGCATTCAGATCAAGGAGGACTGCAGAGGACACATATCAAAGTTCATCAACTGCAGACCAAGAAAACACTCTGCAGCGTCCACAACACTCATTTACAGATAAAAGGTCATTATAGTGCACGGTTGCGATTTAATGTCCAATCTAACAACAGCGGTAGTGAGTGAAGGACAGTGTGTGTATAGGAACAATCCATCAATAAATGACCTGACTGGTCGTGTCGAACTCCGCCTTCGAGATGGCCTCGTCTATGGCCTCCTCCGCCACCCGCAGGGCCACGGTGATGGTCTCCGCTATGCTGTGCTCTGGACACAGAGAAACAAGAATCACGTATGTTCTTACCTGAATGAACCACAAATTAGGATTAAAAATCAGAAAAAAACGGGAAAAAGTAATTGCAAAGTTTTGAACCGGGAGTGTGAGGAGAAGTCGGGACCGATAAAGGCGAGAGCAGAACAGAGCGAACACATGTCCAGAGATTACGAGGATAATCAAAATGCATCTCTCCGCCGTTTCATCACACGATGACGCAAATAAGAGTTTATGGATTCCTGAGAGGATTACAATGAATGACCACAAAAAAACCTTGAACTGGATAATGTGGCCACAGAGACTCTCTTATGGAGATTAGATTAAGCTCTCGTTATTACTACCAACCGACCAAGTAGGGCAACCGCCCCGGGACCCTAAAGATGACCGGTTCACTGCATTGAGGACTGAAAACTGACCTGGAAAGGGATTTACATTAACTCAGACAGTAGTATGTGATAAGGTATAATGAGAAATAACACATGATACATTTATCTGGGAAATTAAACATTTCTTTTTTCTTCTAAGGATTAACTTGAGGCTTGTAGCATTTATTTTCTTTCATTTGCCGTTTGTTGTGCAATTTATTAGAAATGCGACACATAAACACATGTTAACTGAACGGATGTAGAAGTATATAGTAATATAATTGAAGTTCTAGTTTTGTCGAGACGTTATGAGAAAATTGTAGGAACACAAAAAGTGTAACATTGTATTAATCCAAAGATTATTAAAGGATTAGTTAAATCATTAAAAAAACATCTCTGCACCTTGTGTCTGTCTGTAGAAGGTTGAGTCACTCCCACTGACACTGTCCTCGTAGGTGCTGCTTTCTACACACACACACACACACACACACACACACACACACACACACACACACACACACACACACACACACACACACACACACACACACACACACACACACACACACATATATATATACAAGTTATATAAGAATGTAGGTTAATTTAGCCAAATTCTTTTTTCTTGTTATTATTTCTATTAATGTATTGAAATATGTATCCTTGTTTCGCTAAAGCATTATGTTGAGCACATGTCTGCATCATTTGTACATTCAAATAAATAATACAAATAAAAACAAAAACATGCGAGGCTGCAAATAGTTTGTAAAAAGATTTCATTTGTAAAATAAATAGATTTGGAAACCTCATTTCGAGGATAACTTCATGCCAACATGTGATGTAATGCCAGCTATACAACACTCTGTATGTAAATCGTTGAAACACAGTTAGCATGTTTCCACGCTAAATTTAGATGAAGAACATGGGAAACATTCTACTTGCTAAACAGCGCGTAGACGTCGTGAGCGTCATGTAGGCGGCAGCATCCGACTCAAAGCACGACTGACTAAGAACATCCTCAGAGCTGCTGGAGAGTCTTCCTCTATCCCCGTGTGGTGAATGTTAATGACGATTAAATAAAACATTTAAGGGGAAAATGGGAAGAGATTTATTAATACCCAACAATAAACTGTATATTCATGGCTTTGTGCTTACAACTAGCAATCAGTTGCCTTCTGACTGCTTTCAATATTTCTCTCTTATGTCTGTACTTTAATATACTGCATGTAAAATAAGCATCAAATCCTGTGAGCCGTCTGTATGCGCGTGTTCTCCCCCTCAGGGTCACTTTGAAGAGGATTGCTGAATAACAGACGAGGATGCCTCAGAGCAGTGGGGCCGGTCAGCGTCTCGCGAGGGAAATGTTCACTGAAACATGGCGCCGCCGCTATTCATAGCCATTAGTTTACAAACGTCAGTTCCATTAATTCTGATTATTTTCATGCAGCTCAAATTGTTTCCAATGCAAAGTAACATCAGTAGAGCTTTCCCACGAGAGAGACAGACGATGCCGATTTGACAGTTGATTAAATGTAATTTCCTGCCATCAGCAAATTAAACGCTACGATACAGCGTGTGCGTGAGAGCGGAGAATGACAACCGTAAACCAGATAGAGACGCTGAGCGGCGGCCTGATGCCAGCACACATCAGTATCTGGCTCCGTCGCTGGTAAACACATAAAGCTTATAGCAGCTGGTCGCTGGCTGAGCATTTTTTGGTGTAAACTAGGTGTTGCGGTCAAAAACAGCTAAATAAGAGCATTGAGAACTAACCAAACCAAAGGTTAAACAAAATTTCCCCTAAGTTATTTGAGCCAAATGCTTGATTTGTGCAGCTTTACAAAACATTAGATGTACAAGCATTGTATAATTGTTGTACATCTAATTTCTAAGTTAAAACAAACATTATCTACAAACACGGTATCCCACAATATGTCCGATGAAAGTTCATGTAGGTTATATCTCGGGTGTTTACCGGTGAGCTCGGACAGCGCGCTGTGCTGCACCAGGTGCTTCCTGTAAAGAGTCTTCAGCACTTTGGCGCTGCCGAACCTCTTGAAGCGCGTCTTCACGTCGGTGTAGAACCACTCCAGCGACTGTGTCTGTAACAACCTGAGACACACACACACACACACACACACACACACACACACACACACACACACACACACACACACACACACACACAAACTTTGTGATATACGTCGATGGTACATTCCTGGCTTCCAATTCATGTCCAATGAGAAAATTTGCAGGAATATATATATATATATATATATATATATATATATATATATATATATATATATATATATATATATATATGAATATATATAATTCATGTATTTAAAAAAACAGTGATTGATAAAGCAGGATATGTGGCATGTGACATGTTTTATTATTTTATTTAGAAGCGATGAATAGAATAACTGGAACTTAACTGGAATTTGTCTCTAATTTTTCACTGCATTTTAACTGCATGTCTTCGTCTGTTTAAGGCGTTTGTATTTATTGTCGTCACAAGGCTTGATAATTGGAGAAATTAATGTTTCCTCTAAACTACTTAGTGATACTGTGTATTGATCAGGATGTTAAACACAGTGAGTACTTCTGTCTGCCCAATCAGACGTATCTAACATATTTGATTGATCAGGCCAATTATAATGCCATTTTGAGATATTTGTTGCATGCGGTCAGAAGACTGATCAACCAGTCTGCCGATGTATGAGGGCATCATAGTCCGTCTGTAACATGAAGCGGAGAAGCTGCATTCAACACAACAAAAAGACAATTTTAATAAAAGAAAGAGAAAAAAGCCTTTCAACATACATTGTTGCCACACATCTTCCAAGACCCCCGACTATATGAGCCCAAATACTGAAGTCCAAATAGTTCATCCAGCGGAAGACTTGATCCAGTTCTGTGACTATGTTGTGGGTAATAGACACAAACTCCACGTCTCCAGCGTTACAGTAAGAGCTGAACACTCCCCTCCCCTCCACTCTGAATCACCTCCACCTCCTCCCTCCACCCTACCTGCTCTTCTGGCAGGCGGAGCAGAGCCAGGCTTTGTCCTGCTTGTTGTGGACCCGGCAGGCTTTGCAGACGTTGTAGTGACAGTCGTGGCACCGGCGCTTGGGGTTGAGCAGGAAGGTGAAGGGCGAGCAGCAGCGGATGCAGCAGCTCTGGTTGAAGCAGCTCCGCCGCGACAGCAGGAGGCAGCGACTGCCCTCCTCGTCCAGCTCCTGCTTCAGTTCACTGTGGAGGAGGAGGAGGAGGAGGAGGAGGAGGAGGAGGAGGAGGAGGAGAGAGGAGGATAGTGAAGCCAGGGATGTGTGCGAAAGAGACATAGTTATACAAAATCAAAGGGGGAGAAAAGGACTGAATATGTATGATATTAGTCCATCTCTGTGGGTGTATTGAGTCATCAATATGAGGACATGAAGTACATAAACAGGCGGTCACACTGATTGTAATAAAAATGGAGCATGAATGTATTTTATTCATGTTCTAGACAGCATTTAAATGTTAAATGATTGGAAAAAAAGCAGCAATATCTCTTCAAATTGTATTCATTCTATGGTGATGAAATGCCGGCAGAGCTCTCATTAAAAGTGAAATTTGCATTCATAAATGTCTTGATTGAATATTTAAACGTGGCCTGCTGAGCTCACGTAAAGGTTAACGCAGGAGGATATGCTGAACGCTGCGTCAGTGGGTTCTCCTTGCACTAGAGGCAGCTTCTCTGCCTCTTTGCAGAGCCAAAACACATTTGTTGTAGCTTGAGGTCCATTTAGTGGCAGATCTGATTCCACCACAGGGCTTTACTTTTTGACCAGATATTAAGCGATTCAATAGGATTAAATACAATTTAAAAAAGGAAAACTTCTACCACCAATGGATTTAAAAGTAGATCAATACAAAATTTGACGAATACGCTCAAGTGTTTTTTTTTTTATAGAATTCTGATAAGCCGAGAAGAATCGAGTAGACGATCTCATGAAACTATATGCTAATAGTTATTAGCACTGTGGGTTTTTACGTTAATTTCATTTCACTTTTAAATGTCTACAATTCTAAATGTAAAGCGAAAACCAGCTTTTGTAAAGACTGTTTTAGCTTATTATTTTAAAGTGAATGTGTGTTGTTTATGGAGGGGAAAAAAGAAAGAATTTTACAAGGAGAGAGGAAACAAGGAAATACATCAAATGGCAGAGAAATAATTCAATATGAAAAAATGTCACTGTGGTTGCTTGGAGGTTCAGTTTTGTCGCGTGTAACAAACAGATGCACTATCCAGTTCGTAATGTGAAAGGTTTTTTTATTTCTAGAGTTGTTTGGATCTCACAAAACCAAAGTATACACTCCTTGTCCAAACCCATGTGTCTGTTCCTAAAGTCGAAAGAAATCAAAACACATCGTCACCTGTTCGCGGTCAAAACACCGTTTGCTCCTGATATGACTGTCGAACACCTGACCCGATAGTACTCCCCCTGATTATATTGGCATATTGGTCTTAATTGACAGTGGCCTTACGCCCCCTAGTGGTGGGAGGTCCAACAAAGTAAAAACAAACAAAATGGCTCTCACGTCATTTTTCAATGGAATCAATATCCTTTCTCAGCATATTGTGAGACATACTCATTCTTCTGAGTTGATAACCACGTAAAATATTACAATTTCCCAGAATTTTTTTATATTTTTAATGAGTAAACAAAACCATCTGACTGACCAAAACATGCAATATCGTGGTATATATATATATATATATATATATATATATATATATATATATATATATATATATATATATATATATATATATACACATATATATATATATATATATATATATATATATATATATATACACACACACACACACACATATATATATATATATATATATATATATATATATTGCGACAGAAGATTGTGTCCACATCGCCATCCTTACTCAAAGTGGCTGTATCAGATAACCGTAAATATTAAAGAATAAGAATCTGACAAAATAATTCACTATTAGGGCTGCAATCATTTTGATTTTTAAGTAACCTGCTTCTTTAGCTTCTTTGTCAAGTAAATGAATTGTTTTATCATTTATCCATTACATTTCAATGCAATAATCCTCAAAAGTAGTCAGTTTTTGGTCGATAAAATGAGGCGACATCTATTAATGTGTGCTTGCATCAGTGTGGATTGTTTTATTTTTCTTTCTTTTAAATATGGTCAGCTTGAAACTTCAGTTTCATGTTCATGCATCACTTTATTGAACTTTGTTTTAATTAAAATGTAATCGCTTGCAGAGAAGTAGTAGGATGGACTTTATTTCCATGATTAGTGGCTGACATTCATTTTGGCCGGACAACCACCCATTGTATTTTTTTTTCTTAATCAGCTGAATCCTATTGCAAATACTGATTTAATCCAATTTATAATTCTTTTAAAAATGTTTAGTTTTTGCCCAGGTTTATAATGATTTATTTTAATAATTATCAGAAATATGACCACTTTATTCAGTAAATTACAATACAATAAATGATGGGATTAGAAATCAAATATATTCTAAATGTCAACACATAGGCATTTAAATAAAATGCATAACCAATCTATTTTGAATTTTCTTTATTACTCACTAAAATAAATGTTGCATAGGACTGGTGAAAAAAAGTAAAACTAATTCATAAAAAATCCGGATAGAAAAGATTCTGTTAAATAGCTATTTGAGGGTCATCATGAATTATTTGATTGTATTGTATTTCCCCAGGGGTTCAATTAATATTAATATCGGAGTGGCATATATAAGCATAATGCTTATGCCTTTTCATAGTCATATCGTTTACTAGATTGTATAGGCCATTTATATTTAATACAATTTGTGTGATAACTAAATACTACTACTGCTAAAACTCCACATACAAATAAGTGAATTCAAGCTACTTGTGTGGTCATGTTGAACCCACAGAGTACCCAGCGTATTAATTGAGGAGTATTGTGGGTAAATGATTGCAGAGGATTAAGGAAACAGTTAAATTCAGAAAATGTATGATGTGGTTTAATCTGAGGCTTTCAGCTTCCTGTAACCCAACTTCACTTTCACAGACTTCAGCCAGGATTAACACTCAGGGTGTGTGTGTGTGTGTGTGTGTGTGTGTGTGTGTGTGTGTGTGTGTGTGTGTGTGTGTGTGTGTGTGTGTGTGTGTGTGTGTGTGTGTGTGTGTGTGTGTGTGTGTGTGTGTGTGTGTGTGTGTGTGTGTGTGTGGTATGTGACTGATGACGCGACAGGGACACGCTTGCCAACAATCCCCAAATTGTCAGGTGCAGCGGCAGCGAAGTGGCTCTGGTGTTTTTTTCCTGAGAACTTGTGATTCTGCTGTGAGACTCAATGAGAGTCTGAATATTGAGTCTGAATATTGAGCCACATCAACATCGCCACACCTCACAACACCAGTCTGCTGCGGAGTAGACATGTCTTGAATCTAATAAGTTTCCAGGAATATCGTAACGCCTATAGTATACATTGTGTATTAGTACAGCTGAAACTAATGCAGTTTAATACAACGATACATTATAGCTATGATCAGATTTAGTTTCAGATTTAGAAATGTGTTGATTCTATCTATACCCACATTGGGAAAAAAACGTTGTCTCATGTTTAATGTGGGAATGAAAAGACGTTGCTCTGCTCAACTCTCCCCCTGCTGGCAGGGAGATGAATCTCATCCTAAACTAGAAAGTACAATTATCTGAAGTGCAATATGATATCAGTTAATTTAAAAATGGGTGTGTGATATCACAGTTAATATTCACAGACACCTTTACAAGGTTATTTTCAGACGAGCCCACCGTAACCCGTCTCATGCAGAGAGGGAGGGAGGGTGAACAATTGAACACTGTATCCACTCATCTGTATTCTCCTCTAACCTTCAGCTCCCTTGTCTTTCACGCGCCGCTGTTTGACATTCAGAGAGGCTGAGGGCGTTCATCCTTGAGGGCTGTCAGTAACAGATATTGAAAAGGAGGATACATGAAGTCGAAACCCTTAGAGAGCAGTGTACAACCTGCACGACAAGAGGGAGTTACCTCAGAAATAAAATACATATGGAGAGCTTATAAAATGCAAACACTACCTGGTTGGGGACCCTGGACACAATGCAGGCGTCTAGGAGTTTCACTAAGGAGACATGTTCCCTCAATTTCCTCAAGATGGTCGGAGACTAATACATATTTAAAGGCCCGAAGAAACCAAATTAACCTAAATTCATCCCAAATGTACTAAACAGTATCCAAAGTTAAATTTACAGATTAATGAGCTTCAACTCAACCATCTGCAACAGTACAATGCTTTAGGTCAAACCTGTTGAAAGCTGATTTTAAATACTTTATTTACATGTTGACTGACTTCGTCTTCTGTTTTCCGCTCCATTGTGTTGGCTCACTACTGCCACCTGCAGGTCAGTGCGAGACCACTTGCAGGTGTATCACCTCACTGTGTGCGTGCATGTGCATCCTTGTGGGCATGCACGAGGTAAACAAAACAAGAGCTCACTGGTGCTACTAACATTTCTAAGACTCCACAGAACTGGCACTGTATGTAATGTATGGCTGGATTCAGTGTTGGATATCTTGAGGAAATTACAGTCATTAAGTTTATCTTGCACGTTTGCTCCAAGTTGTTATTGTTGGCTTCCTTGATGTCAAAGTCTTTTTGATAAAGTACGCAGAGGAACAATATTATATAAACATAAAGACGTACAATCAGCAAAACAGAGTCACAAGGAAATGACATTATTCATAACCTCTGACAAGTCCGACAAATAGTTGACCACTATGTACCCCTCTCTTTCTCCCTCAGGTCACAGATAAACCAGGAGGCGCAGGTCAAACCATCTTTTTGTTTATACATGTTGTGTTTGGGCTCTGAAGGTTAGAGGACTTGGAGGAGCCAGTCTGAGTGCGGCAGGAAAGGGCAGTCGCTTCCTGACCGGAGAGACAGGATGGGAAACATCCGCAGGGGTCTAAACACGGCTGGAACGCACCATGAGCGCCACACAATGTGAACGAGTACTGCCTTGACAATACATGCTGTTGTTATTTGGATGTCATTTATCTCTGGACCCCCTAATGAACTACGGTTGCATAACTGTACAAAGGATCGTTTGAATTCATAAACTTAAGAGAATTATCACTTGAATATGACGCTCCTCTCAGGCTTATGGAGCTTCATAGTGACTTTCAGCTACGTTTATCTGTTGTCTCCCTCAGTTTATGGTTTAGGTTCACTCTTATTGCTCTAATAGTGTCATAGTCAGCTGTTCTTGTCAAAAAGCTCTAAAAACACACAGTACTCTACCTGCTCAGCACCAAACCTCAGTATGCCACTAGCTGGTGAACATATTTTGCATTTAACAGCCAAAGAAACATATTTCCTTTACGAGTTGGTGGAGACCAAAAACAGAACTAAGTGAGTGACTTATATTAACCAGATGAAGTCAATGATATGTTCGCTATTTACATTCACTTCATAGGTATTAATCTTATTTAAGTTTTAATGCATGTACTTTTACTTGTAAGAGTGTATTTCTACACTGTGGTATTGCTACTTGGGTAAAAACCCTGAATACCTCAATCCACCACTGTGCCAAAGTAGTACACTTGCAGTTTGATGTTGTAAACGTCGGCGTGTGGTCAGGACTAACCTGAGGCGCTGCTCCTCCTTCTTGCGGAGCCTCATGTCCCTCTGCACCACCTGCAGCACATGCTCCGCCTCGTTCTCCGACAGCCCCGACAGATCCAACTTCCTACCCATCACCGACGCGCCTCAGGCTGTCACTCAACCCGTCTGATCAATCAGCTCGTTGTTTTCATCTAAAGAGAAACATATTAATCAAGAAGAAAAGAAACCCAATCAGAGCAGAACATCACAGTGAGATGAGGTATTGGCAGAATGCACCGTATAATGATCTCAGTGGCGGAAAGTAGCAAAGTATATTTACTGAAGATCTGTAGTTGAGTTCAATGTTGAGGTACTTCACTTAAGTATTTCTATTTCTGATACTTGAGACTTCTATTTAAATATTGTATAGTTTTACCCAACTACATTACAACTGCAGCATCCAAACCAAACAAACCCTGAACATGATGAACTTTATGAAGAATATTTGCACCTTTTTTAAATTCACTACATGCTACTATATTGTGAAATATTAACCTTCAAATGATGTATGCATAAAAAAAGCTCTAAACGTGAACCATAATGTGAACTATTGTCATAATCGCAGTACAGTACCCATTCAGAGTCCTATGCTGACTAATTAGAACGCTTCCTGTAAGTCTATACTGTACGACAGTGAATACAAATAAACACATCTTTTGCATAAACAATTTAAAATGTATTATTATGAATTCATCCCGGCACCTCATATACGCATATACAACCTCCTGGTTTATATAATAGAGCACAGAGTCCACTTAAAACTCATTTTGACATCCTACAAGCCACTTACTCAGTAAATCAGGGGTATTAACACCAAGCAGGAGTTGGGACTTTATGCATTAGCATTCCTGAGGAGGAAAATCTCTCTCAAACAAGTTGAGGCCCATGTTCCTCTGACTGAAGCCCACATGACAGCAGATCAAGTGAATCCCTGAGAGGAGAGCAGTTAAAGATGAACCAAAACACCCAAGTAAAAGCCATACCGTTTATCTTTATATAAAAAACAAGGAGCACTTTTGCACTATATACATTACATCATGAGAACTGTGTTGCTGGAGAAAGTATTCAAACTGGGATAAATAACTGTTAGATACTTGTATTGATGAGTGGTCACAGACACAATAGCCTCGATATAATAATACAAATAATAATAATAATAATAATAATAATAATAATAATAATAATAATAATAATAATAATAATATGCTGACAACAAACAGTATAATTAAAATAGATAAAAGGGTTTTACGCATTTAATATTTTGCTCTGACAAGATCACAAAACAACTCACCGATCTGTCGGTCCGTCTCTGACTGGATGAAACGGACCCTCCACGGCAAAGAAAAGAAAAGAAGGGAAACACGACGACGATTAGTTTACTCTAAGTCCGATTTATGAGTTTTCGCCGAAAAAAATATTCAATACCAAAACCGTAAGGCTCTCTTTTTTTACAATCTTTCCTCCTTCTTCTGGTGAGTTTCACTGCAGCGGGTCTGATTCCTGCAGCTTGCCCCGGTTTCTGAGAGTAAAGCAGGATAAAGCCTGATCCGGATCTACCTCCAGCGTTACTCTGCTGGGAACAAGGAATTAGGTGTCATAGAAGTGATGATAGTTTGAGTAAACAAGTGAGGGAAGAAGGGCTTAGTCGATGTTATGATGACGTTTTTAATATGTCTAACAGAAAACAAGTGCACAGCGTGGATACAAAATAATAATCCAGCTGAAACTGTATCACAATGACCTCCATAAATAACTATATTCATGTGTAACACAAGCAGACGATACATTGATATCCTGTGTTGTGAAACAGAGTAATTGCTGCAGAGCGACAGGCAGTGGAAGAGGAGGCTGGAGGAGGCTGGAGGAGGCTGATTGTAAATGAGGCGCAGGTGTGCTGGTGGCAGTCTGTGGAGGGGCGTGACGGAAGGCGCGTGACTGAAGGCTCCCCTCAAGAAACATGGAGACAAGCTAGTGGACAGGTGGAGCATGGGAGACGCGTTACCGACACGTTGTTTGCCTTCTAAATTGCTCACACGGTTACATTTAAATCAATATGTTAGGATGAGGGTTGAGCCAGATGCTCACGCTACTCGGGCTGGCCATCTTGTTGTTGTTTGGGGAGATGAAGCATGGCAGTCATAATCATGTCCAGAACTTCCGGCCCCAGCAGATTCACACATTTCTGCAGATAATTCATAATGCTGGAAAAATATATTTAAGACAGAGCACACAGAGTTATCAGGTATTACTTATACTTATGGTAAATTAAATACAATTTATTAATAATTGATTTAAAAACACAATGCGCCTAGAATCCTATAAACAGGCAAGCGTGAGATTACCAGCGATAGGAAAGTGACAGCGGCACATTAAAACATTAAAAAAACGAGTTTTTTTAAGCGTGAGAAATACGATGTGTGGCGGGAGTGTGGGAGTTAAGGCCGAAATGCGTGAGTCTCACGCTCAATGCGTGAGGCTTGAGAGCCCTAGATAACAATGCATACAAAAACACATTTTACAGTTATGTTAATAATGTTACTTGTGACTAACTAACTAATAATGTTCTCTTTTAGCTTTGGTGCTTCCATTGTATGCGGCTATTTAGAGCCATAAACCCCCAAATGGACATATAAAACCTACTAACTGACCTCAACCACAACAGTTATCTAAGTATGTCATGTTATTTTCTCGATTAACCTGCTGGCTTTTGTCCAAGGAGGAACTGCAGGGAAAGGAAGCCGAGAACATACCAGCAGTCAAGTTTAACAAATCATTTAAAATA
This sequence comes from Liparis tanakae, assembly GCA_036178185.1. NCBI lineage: Eukaryota > Metazoa > Chordata > Actinopteri > Perciformes > Liparidae > Liparis > Liparis tanakae. The sequence continues at coordinate 16,335,757 of CM070098.1, read as the reverse complement.
GTTTGTGTGCGTGTGGATGGATGGGTTATTTGATCTCCACCCTCTTAACTGCTTTCCCTTCCTCCACATGAAGTGGTTGTTTGGCAGTGAGTATATAAAGACCTGCGTGTATCAAACTCTTCAGTTCATTCGCCATGGAGCAAAGTGTGCTGCTGGTCCTATTGTCTCTGCAGGCGTTCCTGCTCATCACAGCCTTCACGTCTGCTGATGCTGCCGCCCTGGAGACGGATGCTCCACGGCCTCCTGGTCTGGTAAGCAGATCCACTGTAAAGCGTCTCTATCGCCATTGAGGTCCTTGATTGTCACAACTAAGGACCTCAATGGCAAACAAGTTGTTGCTCAGAGAAATCTACTAAATGCATTCAGATTACTGCCTACAAAGTTAATATCATAAACCAATGAAATACTAAAGTACTGACAAATGGAGCGCTACATTATCCACCCCACTGAGATCGAAGAGACGGAGTCGTGGAGGTCACTGTGGACTTCTTCTGTTTTGAAACCAAGAACATGATATTCAGTAAGTAAGTTACCAGTGCTGAAACATAACCTGTGGTCATCATCACACGATCTGATATTATGGTCATTAAATATCACTGCTTATAGTATTTCACTGTTCAGTATCAACGTTCTTGTGACTTGCCATATAAGTTAGTACACAGCATTTTCCTCAGTATGTAAACAGAAAATGTCACCTGGCCGGCATTATGTTTCCTTCAAAACTATTTATTGATGCAAAAGAAAGTTGTTTTTAAGCGTAAATTGTTAGGAGACTGTAGAGTTACATGATTGAGCGAAACTATGTGAAGAAATAAGATGTTTTAATCACCAGATGCATCAATATATCACACTGTTGTATTGTTGTCCACATTTAAATGTAGTTTAAGCTATACAAGTACACCGCTCTTCCCTGGGTTAGCCTCAGGTCTTCTTCAAGGACGAGAACGGCTCCTTCCTAAAAACAAAATGTTTGAAAAAGTATGTTGTCTTCTTAAAATAAATATGGACACTATTTCTTGTTTTTACCAATTTCCTGCAATAAGTTATGACCTCTTCTTCGCTTGTAGATTACTTACATATTTCCCGGTAGGTTCCTAGTAAGTAGGCCTGATATATTGATAACCCCCTGTAGTCTACTCACTGTGGGCTGTAATTGAAAGCAAATCATGAATTTGTTTGGAGAAGACAATTGCACTTTGTTGTACAGGTGATGAGAAGAAATGACCGAGAGGTATTTGGAAACAGACGGAAAAGATACTGCCACTGGAGACCAGGAGGATGTGGATTCGCAGTAGGTTTTAGTGTAAGAACAAACTTTTCTTCCATTCCACCATCGGATTACTGAATCTCACAGAATCTGCATCTCAAATTGAAGTCGCTAAAGATCATTGTTGTCCAAATTCAACACTTTAATTAGCCGTCATTGAAAAGGAAGAGCACCTTGTCTCACCAACAGCTCTGAAAACTGCTGTGTTGTTATCTGTCATTCAGAAATATTCTATGAACAAATATACAACTGTAAAATGTATCAAATGTCTTTGTTACAGCCTGGTATTTCACGGCGGGAGCATTCTCCAACTCTTTCTCTTCCTCCTCCTCCTCCTCCTCCTCCTCCTCGTCCTACTATTTCGAGGTAAGAGATTTATATAGTCATGTTCGCACAAAACTATATCCAACAGGCCTGAAAATATAATATAAATACATATAATAACGAAGCCGGTCCAGGATGCTATTAAAGATTTTGCCTCTATGTTGGATTCTGAGCAATTGCATTAGCCATCTGAAAAGCCGCCAGTCCAAAGTGTTTGGAAAAGATCAGGCGCTTTAAATAAGTACAGGGGTGTCAATACAGTTTTGATTTAGAAAGCAGTCGCCTCTCTGTGTTGCAATGCTCCTCATGTGATCCCATAATTCTCTGACGATTGTTTGGTTGAAACTATTTTGTGTAACTTCCCTTTGTTCTCTGTTTCTGTCTGTCTCTGTGTACAGAGAGGTGTTGTTCAAACGGATGGATGGGAGGGATGGAAGGAGAGACACATTTGGTGAAGGGATCAGTAATTATTACTGATATTGCACTTATTGAGAGACTATTAGAGATATGATTTCTGGTGGTCATGACACTGCTTCATCACATATATGCACATATATGATTGTATCCTCTCTTAAAGCATATAGCATGTTACTGGGTTGTAAAAGTAAAGCTCACTGGTGTTTATGGTCAAATACTATTGATGCCAACAGCTGCATAGGGTTAATAGTGGTTGACAGATAATCATTCACCAATAGACTGAACAAGGGGCTCACGCTGTGTTCCACTACGAGCGTTATGTACATCACAAAAAATATTAAAAACAATAAAAAGCAGATGATGTTGTCTTCATTTGTCTTATTGAGTTTTCTGTTTCTAAATTGGGGAAGTAAAAAAAAAAAAGAACGTGATGGAAGAGTTGTAGATTGAATCATTTTCTACAAACATGTATTATATGTTGTCAGCCGTAGTTTCAATCGGAAGAAGAAGTCGTGCTGCAGAGTGTGTCCACATGATGGAGCCAGTCAGCCTTCACCTTTTCTACATCGATGGTTTTCTATGTTTGAAGAAACGACAAACGATATGCATCTTTTCTTAAGCCTTCATTATTGATAGTTCTACATGTTTTTATTTTTATTTTACATGTTAGAATATTTATGGAAAGCTGACTTTGTGCTGGCAGTGATCAGCTGAGTCATCATCAACCCCCTGTAGTCTACTCACTGTGGGCTGTAATTGAAAGCAAATCATGAATTTGTTTGGAGAAGACAATTGCACTTTGTTGTACAGGTGGTGAGAAGAAATGACCGAGAGGTATTTGGAAACAGACGGAAAAGATACTGCCACTGGAGACCAGGAGGATGTGGATACGCTGTAGGTTTTAGTGTAAGAACAAACTTTTCTTCCATTCCACCATCGGATTACTGAATCTCACAGAATCTGCATCTCAAATTGAAGTTGCTAAAGATCATTTTTGTCCAAATTCAACACTTTAATTAGCCGTCATTGAAAAGGAAGAGCACCTTGTCTCACCAACAGCTCTGAAAACTGCTGTGTTGTTATCTGTCATTCAGAAATATTCTATGAACAAATATACAACTGTAAAATGTATCAAATGTCTTTGTTACAGCCTGATATTTCATATCTTCTGCCTTCTCCAACTCTTCCTCCTCCTCCTCCTCCTCGTCCTACTATTTCGAGGTAAGAGATTTATATAGTCATGTTCGCACAAAACTATATCCAACAGGCCTGAAAATATAATATAAATACATATAATAACGAAGCCGGTCCAGGATGCTATTAAAGATTTTGCCTCTATGTTGGATTCTGAGCAATTGCATTAGCCATCTGAAAAGCCGCCAGTCCAAAGTGTTTGGAAAAGATCAGGCGCTTTAAATAAGTACAGGGGTGTCAATACAGTTTTGATTTAGAAAGCAGTCGCCTCTCTGTGTTGCAATGCTCCTCATGTGATCCCATAATTCTCTGACGATTGTTTGGTTGAAACTATTTTGTGTAACTTCTCTTTGTTCTCTGTTTCTGTCTGTCTCTGTGTACAGAGAGGTGATGTTCAAACGGATAGATAGAATAGAATAGAATAGAATAGTACTTTATTAATCCCCAAGGGGAAATTTGCGGACAGAGTAGCACCAATAAACATTAAACTAAAACACAATAATACAATATACATATAAGAAAGAAGAACAAGTGTGCAACAAGCGAGATATAAAATATATAAAATATAAAATAGAATAAAATATATGCAATATGTATATACACACATAACATATGTGAAGAGAATAACAAATAATAATTAAATAAAATGTGCAAAATGCAAAGTACAGGTGTGTTATTGAAACACTAGTTTCTGGCAGGAGGTGGGGCTTTATTGTAAAGCCTCATGGCCGTGGGCAGGAATGTTCTCCTGTATCGCTCCTTATGGCAGCGGAGCGAGACGAAGCGGTTGGAGAACATGCTCCTCTGTCCCTGGAGGAGGTGTTGGAGAGGGTGGTCCAGGTTGTCCAATATGGACAAAAGTTTCTTCAGCATCCTCCTCTCCACCACCTGCTCCAGGTGCTCCAGCTTGCAGCCGGTGATGGAGCCAGCCTTCCTAATCAGTTTATTAAGACGGCTGGCGTCCCCGGCCCCGATGCTGCTCCCCCAGCAGACAATGGCGAAGTGCAGCACACTGGCTACAACCGACTGGTAGAAGATCTCCAACATCTTGCTGCACACGTTGAAGGATCGGAGCTTCCTCAGGAAAAAGAGTCGTCTCATCCCCTTCTTGTACACAGCGTTGATGTTGGCCCTCCAGTTCAGTCGGCTGTCGATGGAGACGCCCAGGTACTTGCACTCCTCCACCATCTCCACGTCGACTCCCAGGACGCTCAGAGGAGCAGGAGCTGTCGCCTTCCTCCTGAAGTCCACCACCATCTCTTTGGTCTTGGCCACGTTCAGCCGCAGGTGATTCTCATCGGCCCACCTCACAAAGTCACTCACCACCGGGATGGGAGGGATGGAAGGAGAGACACATTTGGTGAAGGAATCAGTAATTATTACTGATATTGCACTTATTGAGCGACTACTAGGGATACGATTTCTGGTGGTCATGACACTGCTCCATCACATATATGCACATATATGATTGTATCCTCTCTTAAAGCATATAGCATGTTACTGGGTTGTAAAAGCAAAGCTCACTGGTGTTTATGGTCAAATACTATTGATGCCAACAGCTGCATAGGGTTAATAGTGGTTGACAGATTATCATTCACCAATAGACTGAACAAGGGGCTCACGCTGTGTTCCACTACAAGCGTTATGTACATCACAAAAAATATTAAAAACAATAAAAAGCAGATGATGTTGTCTTCATTTGTCTTGAGTTTTCTGTTTCTAAATTGAGGAAGTAAAAAAAAACGGGATGGAAGAATTGCAGATTGAATCATTTTCTACAAACATGTATTATATGTTGTCAGCCGTAGTTTCAATCAACAGAAGAAGTCGTGCTGCAGAGTGTCCACATGATGGAGCCAGTCAGCCTTCACCTTTTCTACATCGATGGTTTTCTATTTTTGAAGAAACGACAAACGATATGCATCTTTTCTTAAGCCTTCATTATTGATAGTTCTACGTGTTTTTACTGATTTTAAATGTTAGAATATTTAAGGAAAGCTGACTTTGTGCTGGCAGTGATCAGCTGAGTCATCATCAACCTACCAGCTGTCAATAGGCTATTTCTACATGCACAGTATTGTTCCTGTTATGTTTGCTAGTTACAACTCGATTCAGGATGTATTGTAAGAACATTTTCCCACAGGGAATCAATAAGTAAAACTATTATCTAATAAATTGGCACACTGTTTGATGACAGATATGGGTAGGTATGTCAAAAGAGAGATTACAACATGGAAGCAGACATTTCAGGGGTTTTCTGCAATGATGAAATGGGACTTGTGAAATCATTTCAAAACGTGCCTTGTGCATGGAAGTGATGATCCCACAGCGAGTATATAAAAGCAGTGAGTGTCATACTCTCCATGTCATCAGCCATGGACAGACGGGTGCTGCTGGTCCTGTTCTGCCTGCAGGCTGTCCTGCTCTTCACCGCCTTCACTTCCACTGATGCGGCCGCTGGTCTGGTGAGAGCGCAGTCTCCTCTTCCGGTAAGAAGATGACGCACGCACGAGCTGTCCATCTCTGCTGGGTTTGGGTTTCTCACAGGAGCGCCTCAGAGAGATGGCGTTCAGTTGGTATCGGCAGTTTTGAGTTACGGCAGAGATCAAGCCAGTGGTTTTGAGTATAAGTAGAACTTTAATGTCTAGTTTCTCCCGACGTTGTAGATGAAGGGAGCAAGTGTGCTCCCCGGAGGAAGGAGAGAACTCCTACAACGCCGACGGTTTCGCGGCTGCCGGAAGAGGCGCGGTGGATGTTCACTCCTTCCAAGAGTCAAATCACCAAAGGTCCTTGATTTTAAAAACGGATTATTTTAGATTTATGCCAAAATAAATTCCTAAACTTAGCTGACTCTTTTTTTCCTCTATTTCTAGGCTCCTGCACTTCCAAAGGGTTTTGCCAAACTATTGTAATTATACTTAATTAGCATTTCTACTAATTGAGATCTGAGTTGTTTTCTTGTAATATTGTCAAATGACAAAGTGGATGTCTCGGGGAACTAAATGCAAACATGTAGAGCCTTTTATTTTGTTTAATGAGCAGCCAGATGGATTGAAATAAAAATGTAGATGTTTTTTCTGATTTACATCTCACTGACTTTTCTTGTTTTTGTTCTACTTCAGAAAGAAGGAAACCCAAAATGTCTGAAGTGAAGAGAGACTAGAGACACCTGCATCTCCTCCTCCAGAAAGCTGCTCTGTTGCTTTGCCATTTGCTATCTTGGTGACGATCATCAATCCTTACATGAACAATACTCCTTCTGATCTTTAAGCAGGCCATGAAATATAACATATATATATATATATATATATATATATATATATATATATATATATATATATATATATATACACACATTTTCAACAGTTCTTTTTATAGAATGGTTTAGAAGTGTGTATTAGCTACTTTGCTATTCAAAATAAATTCCTCATACAGTGAGTTAAAATTGTTGTTATTTTGTACTTTGGGTGCCACTCTGTAAATAAAAACAAATGTTTTGTATTCAAAATAAAAGGTGAATCTAGTCATGACTATAGCCTAAATCATGTGGGGGCTATTGTATCTCGTTAGTAATAAAGAATCAGAACAGAATTATTGAAAAATTAAAATAACATCACATTTCTTAAAATGTGTGTTTTTCATATATTTGGTTAAAAGTCCGCTCAGTAAATGTTATAAGTTTGTATTTTACAGATGCTTTTATAAATTGATTACTCCAATTGCTGTTAATTATAAAGTTGGTAGCAATCAAAATAAAGATTTTGAAATAAGAATACACAAGGAGTGTGTCATTTTTATTCTTAGCAGGTATATATATATATATATATATATATATATATATATATATATATATATATATATATATATATGTAAGTGTCTGAATACAAATACAGTGGGGAAAAAAAGTATTTGGTCAGCCACCAATTGTGCAAGTTCTCCCACTTAAAAAGATGAGAGAGGCCTGTAATTTTCATCACAGGTTGACCTCCACTATGAGAGACAAAAAATCAAGAAAATCACTTTGTCTGATTTTTAAAGAATTAATTGGTAAATTCCTGGGTAAAATAAGTTTTAACTTTCCCCCCCCCACTCACCATATATACAAATACTTTGTGTGTTAATTTTTCTTCACAAAGTGGCCTCAAAACTTTCCACAATGCAACAAATGTGAAACAACATTTCTTTCCGCTAACAACCACCACAATGTGATACAAATCCAAAGTTGAGCCTCACTTCACCTGATGCCACCATGATGCCAACATGATGTGTGGTGAGAGAACTAAAGGAAGTGGCTTTGGACACAGCCCTTGGCCTCACAGCGTGTTAGTGAAACATTAAAGTATAATGTCTGGATCAGGGAGCTTTCTATCAGAGGGTCTGTTATATAACACGATGTAAACCACCCTGAAAAGAGGAAACTTTTAAAATCCCTTCTTTCACTCATGTTTAACAAAGCAATCATTTAAAAGCTCTGACTTCAGTCTAGTTATGATCACTAGACATGTAGAATAATACAAACCACTAGCAGCCAAAATAATGTCATTCTGAAAAGGGAAATCCGTGTTCATGTGTTCTGTTACTGGCTCCTGGTGATGGAGATGTGTTACTGGAGCGTGGGCCGGGCCCTGAAGGGCCTCCCTGTGCAGAGCAGAGGCAAGAGGCGGCAAGCGCTTAGCGTCCTCCTGTATTTAAGGAAAGCTGACTTTGTGCTGGCAGTGAACAGCTGAGTCATCATCAACCCACCATCTGTCAATAGGTTATTTCTACATGCACAGTATTGTTCCTGTTATGTTTGCTGGTTAAAACCCGATTCAGGATGTATTGGGAACATTTTCAATAAGTAAAAATATTATCTAACTAGAGCGGGCACTCGGTGGAGTGCATACTTTCGCATATCACAAGATTTGGCATTGAATTATGAAAATGTTTGCATTAGTTGGATGCCAATTGAATACAAATTGACAAAAATGGTAAAAGTATTTTACCTTTTCATGACCTTGACCGTTGACCCCATCGATCCCAAAATCTAATCAAATGGTCCCACCAAATGTCATGCGATTCGGTTTAATATTTTTTGACTTATGCGAATAACACGCACGCATACAAATACACGCCGATCAAAACATTACCTTCTGCATTTTCAATGCGAAGATAATAAATTGTCGCACTGTTTGATGACAGAAATGGGCAGGTATGTCAAAAGAGATCACAACATGGAAGCAGACATTTCAGGGGTTTTCTGCAATGATGACATTGGAATTGTGAAATCATTTCAAAACGTGCCTTGTGCATGGAAGTGATGATCCCACAGCGAGTATATAACAGAGAAGTGAGTGTCATACTCTCCATGTCATCAGCCATGGACAGACGGGTGCTGCTGGTCCTGTTCTGCCTGCAGGCTGTCCTGCTCTTCACCGCCTTCACTTCCACTGATGCGGCCGCTGGTCTGGTGAGAGCGCAGTCTCCTCTTCCGGTAAGAAGATGACGCACGAGCTGTCCATCTCTGCTGGGTTTGGGTTTCTCACAGGAGCGCCTCAGAGAGATGGCGTTCAGTTGGTATCGGCAGTTTGAGTTACGGCAGAGCTCAAGCCAGTGGTTTTGGGAACAAGTAGAACTAATGTCTAGTTTCTCCTGATGTTGTAAATGAAGGGAGCAAGTGTGCCCGCCGGAGGAAGGAGAGGACACATAAAACTCAGACGGTATCCCGGCTGCTCGAAGAGGCGCGGTGGATGTTCAATCCTTGGAAAAATTGAACCGCCAAAGGTCCTTGATTTTAATAACAAATTATTTTAAATGTATGGCAAAATAAATTCCTAAACTTGGCTGACTCTTTTTTTCCTCTTTTTTAGGTTACATATCCAATGGATTTGGCCCAACTATTGTAATTATACTTGATTAACATTATCACTAATTGAGATCTGAGTTGTTATCTTGCAATATTGTCAAATGACAAAGTGGATGTCTCGGGGAACTAAATGCAAACATGTAGAGCCTTTTATTTTGTTTAATGAGCCGCCAGATGGATTGAAATAAAAATGTAGATGTTTTTTCTGATTTACATCTCACTGACTTTTCTTTTTTTTCTACCAAAAAAGCCAAAAAGGATGAAGTGAAGAGAGACTAGAGACACCTGCATCTCCTCCTCCAGAAAGCTGCTCTGTTGCTTTGCCATTTGCTATCTTGGTGACCATCATCCATCCTTACATGAACAATACTCCACTCTGTGTGTTTTGTATTCAAAATAAAAGGTGAATCTAGTCATGACTATAGCCTAAATCATGTGGGGGCTATTGTATCTCGTTAGTAATAAAGAATCAGAACAGAATTATTGAAAAATTAAAATAACATCACATTTCTTAAAATGTGTGTTTTTCATATATTTGGTTAAAAGTCCACTCAGTAAATGTTGTAAGTTTGTATTTTACAGATGCTCTGATAAATTGATTACTCCAATTGCTGTTAATTATAAAGTTGGTAGCAATCAAAATAAAGATTTTGAAATAAGAATACACAAGGAGTGTGTCATCTTTATTCTTAGCAGGTGTGTACATATATATATATATATATATATATATATATATATATATATATATATATATATATATATATATATATATATATATATATATATTTGTAAGTGTCTGAATACAAATACAGTGGGGAAAAAAAAGTATTCAGTCAGCCACCAATTGTGCAAGTTCTCCCACTTAAAAAGATGAGAGAGGCCTGTAATTTACATCATAGGTAGACCTCAACTATGAGAGACAAAATGAGGGAAAGAATCCAGAAAATCCCTTTGTCTGATTTTTAAAGAATTAATTGGTTAATTCCTGGGTAAAATAAGTATTTGGTCAATAACAAAAGTTCATCTCAATCCTTTGTTATCTACCCTTTGTTGGCGATGACAGAGGTCAACCGTGTTCTGTAAGTCTTCACAAGTGTTCCACACACTGCTGCAGGTATTTTGGCCCATTCCTCCATGCAGATCTCCTCTAGAGCAGTGATGTCACTGGGCAACACAGACGTTCAACTCCCTCCACAGGTTGTCTATGGGGTTGAGATCTGGAGGCTGGCTAGGCCACTCCAGGACCTTGAGATGCTTCTTCTGAAGCTCCTCCTCCGCTGCCCGGCGGTGTGTGTGGGGTCACTGTCCTGCTGACAGACCCAGCCACGGTTCATCTTCAGTGCCCTTGCTGATGGAAGGAGGGTTTCACTCAAAAGCTCATGATACACGGCCCCATTCATCCTCTCCTTTACACGGATCAGTCGTCCTGGTCCCCTTGCAGAAGAACAGCCCCAAAGCACGATGTCTCCACCCCCATGCTTCACTGTAGGTATGGTGCTCTTTGGATGCAGCTCAGCATCCTTTCTCCTCCAAACACGACGAGTTGAGTTTTTACCAAAAAGTTATATTTTGGTTTCATCTGACCATCCAATCCTCTTCTGGATCATCCAGATGCTCTCTGGTAAACTTCAGAGGGGCCTGGACACATCCTCTGGTCCTGCAGGGTTTGAGTCCATGGCGGCGTAGTGTGTAACTGATGGTAGCCGTGGTTACGGTGGTCCCAGCTCTCTGCAGGTCATCCACAGGTCCCCCGTGTGCTTCTGGGAGTTGTGGTCCCCGTTCTTGTGATCATCTTGACCCCACGGGGGGAGATCTTGCGTGGAGCACCAGATGGAGGGAGACTATCAGTGGTCTTGTGTGTCTTCTATTTTCTAATAATTGCTCCCACAGTTGATTTCTTCACACCGAGCTGCTGACCTGTTGCAGGTTCAGTCTTCCCAGTCTGGTGCAGGTCCACCATGTTGTTTCTGGTGTCCTTTGACAGCTCGTTGGTCTTGGCCATAGTGGAGTTTGGAGTGTGACTGTTTGAGGTTGTGGACAGGCGTCTTTTATACTGATATGAGTTCAAACAGGTGCCAATAATACAGGTAACGAGTGGAGGACAGAGGAGCCTCTTGAAGAAGAAGTTACAGGTCTGTGAGAGACATAAATCTTGCTTGTTTGTTTTTGACCAAATACTTATTGTACCGAGGAATTTACCAATAAATTCTTTAAAAATCAGACAAAGTTATTTTCTGGATTTTTATTTTCTCATTTTGTCTCTCATAGTGGAGGTCTACCTATGATGACAATTACAGGCCTCTCTCATCTTTTTAAGTGGGAGAACTTGCACAATTGGTGGCTGACTGAATACTTTTTTCCCCCACTGTATATACAAATACTTTATGTGTTAATTTTTCCTCACAAAGTGGCCTCAAAACTTTCCACAATGCAACAAATGTGAAACAACATTTCTTTCCGCTAACAACCACCACAATGTGATGCAAATCCAAAGTTGAGCCTCACTTCACCTGATGCCACCATGATGCCAACATGATGTGTGGTGAGAGAACTAAAGGAAGTGGCTTTGGACACAGCCCTTGGCCTCACAGCGTGTTAGTGAAACATTAAAGTATAATGTCTGGATCAGGGAGCTTTCTATCAGAGGGTCTGTTATATAACACGATGTAAACCACCCTGAAAAGAGGAAACTTTTAAAATCCCTTCTTTCACTCATGTTTAACAAAGCAATCATTTAAAAGCTCTGACTTCAGTCTAGTTATGATCACTAGACATGTAGAATAATACAAACCACTAGCAGCCAAAATAATGTCATTCTGAAAAGGGAAATCTGTGTTTATGTGTTCTGTTACTGGGTGCTGCAGCTCGACAGCTGATGCAACAACAAACAGGAGAAGGAAGTATTCATCAAAAAAAAACTTTGAAAAACAAGCTTGTATTACTTAATCCTGATGGATTGATGCAACCGTAAGGAAACTTTCATGTTCCTCGTTCCTCGTTCCTCGTTCCTCTTTCGTCTTTCCTTGTGGTTTTAGCTATGGCAAGGTTATTAATAAGCATGACAGGAAAGACACCAAAGGTTTATTCATATGTGAGATAAACAATTTAACAAAAAACAATTTAACAAAAACATTTACAATTAAAATCCATAAAAAACTATTTTAAAAAACTATTTAAAAAAACTATTTATTTCATAAATATTCAATCAAATATAAGTGTAGGTTCATAATCTGAATTGTATATATTAAATCAGACACTGATGCCACAGCCCTGTGTATTACACCTTTTTTTCAAAACCCAAAATGCATTGCTCTGGTTAAGGGGTACTTGGCTGAAAAACTATTTCAACAGGAGTAACAAAAAGTTTGAGAACCACTGGCAACTGATTTGGTTTCTCACTCTCTCTCCTTCTCTCTATCTCTGAGTCATACTTCCAAGAAGTGTTTCCAGAGTGCATCGCTGCGAGCGGGATTGAAAGCTGGTCTGATTCCCGGCTCTCCTGCAGGAGGAACAAAGCACGGACCGGTAAGATGAGTTTCTCAACTGATTATTGGGTTGAGTCAAATCCTAAAGCTACATGCTTACAAGTCCTTTTTGTTTGGATCGATTCTTTTTTTGGGGACAAATATGCCACGGTAGTTTTCCCAGTAGATTTAAATGTAAATACATAATAAGTCATTGAAGCACTGGAATGTTTTTTTGCTTCATATATGTCACAGCAATTAATGACATGTACTTAATTACTTTTCACTACGTTGTTGCAGTGAAACTGTGATTGTTGAGAATATCAAAATGAATATCAGATGACGAGATGGAGATGTCATTAAACTCCCACAATGCATCCAAAGAGACAAACACTTTCTCAATATGAGCCAACACCCGAGACAAATCCCTGTAAAAATCCCATATTTTATTAAGGCAGGAGAGCAGGACAGATGTTTTATTACTTTAACACTCAAATTGTTTGTAGTTTTACCTTCAAAGACCAAAGAACTGCATGTTTTTTTTCTATTGTGACTTGTGAGCGATGAAAGGAAGGAATGAAATGAAAGGAATCACACATCTGCACACCAGATGTAGGCTACCACACTGCATGCATCATTAGAAGTGACTATTCTTCTAGTTGAACTATATACTTTCTCACTGTCATTATTTTTCTCAGCTCAAGTGGACATTGATTTCCTAATAATTAATGAGTGAATGGTTTGGATCATTTTGAGTGTGTTTACTATTGGCAGAGGGTCTGGTGTCACGCACTTAAAACAAGTTTCTAAAAAGCCTGAAGCCTGATTATTACCGCAAGCAGCAGCATGAGGATTTCAGATATTGCACAATTTCCCAAAAGTTGTTGTAACTGATGCATTATTTTGCCAATAAACAAGGAGGAAAACTTCTTAGTTGAGGTTACTGACAGAAGACGGGTTGTCAGCAAATACAAACCGTCTCGAATCAAGTAAACGCAGCACTACAACGTTCAAACAGTTGGCTTTAGAGTTATTGTTCCTGTTAGACGTAGCTGTGGTTCGTCACGTCGTTAATCTCTCACACTGAATGTAAACAGTGACTTTTCACTGAAAGTTGGAACGTCATGTTCTTCGTGGATGAGGAAGCCACTTGGTTGCCTTCCTGGATCTCAGCTGGTACAAATCAAGTGATGCCGCAGGTCGTGTCGAATCAATGTCACTGAGCCATCTGTTATCCGTGCAAAACAAGAGAATAAGAGACTCAAAACCTGGGCAAACGGTTTGTGTGCGATAAACAACACGTGTGTGGTGACAAAACCCAAATGAACTAATCCTACTTAAAAGTTGAGGACATGATGAAACCATTTGGGATTGTTTTCCTTCTCTCATTTCATATGTTCAGACCAAACTCAAATCAATATTTGTCAAGAAAGAAAAGTTTGTAAATTGATTTTAAATCCATTTATTGGAGAAAAAAAACATTCAGAAATGTGCAAATAAAAGCAAAGTGTCACAAAAACCAGACTTGTATTCAAAGAAAACTATAAATATACAAAAATGCCACTTAAGACTCGGAAGATCTGAAATTCTGATCCGAAATATGGCCAATTCACTTTTATTACAATTAAGGCAGTCAACCAACATCACTTTAAAAGAAATGTTGAACCAAGAAAACCTTTTTCTTAAATTAAATAAAAATGATTAGCTATTCAAATATATAACTAATTATACAAGAAATACAAAATATTTGGAGGTCCAAAATGGCAGTGTCGCAATAATTTAGAAAATAAATCTTCCTGCCATTTTCACACACGGGAACACGGTGACGAAATGTAACCGAAACATTCACTCATTAAATACAATATGCCATTTAACCAAATATAACTGTTGAATTGAGTACGTTTTTACACAATATGCTTTTTGAAGAACCCTAAGTTACTCACTCACGTAGCCAGAACTAGATTATTGACCCTGTATCAAATGTTAGAAAGAGATAAATATTGAGTTATGAATATCAACGAATATGAAAACACTCACAGTCCCAACTGTTCATGAACCAAATGTAAAGCTGTCGTATAGTCTCAGAAATTCCACTGGATGTGGAAAAATACAAAAATACTACCATGCGAAAAGTGCGGGAAGCTGAAGGATGTGTCCTGGCTTCAGCGGCTGGTCGTTACCCAGTGAAACCATTCGTTGGCCGGCTAATGACTCGCGGCTTCACACGTCGCTCTTGGCAAATTAAATCAGGCACCGTGCTTTGTGTCGGCAAACGCCGGCGTCTGGCAGCGGAGGGGTCTAAATGTGTGGACGTTCTCTTTGCTTTTTATGACTGGCATGTCATAACAAAAACGGGAAAAGGCATCTTTGACGCGTCTTTCGAGGGAGGAGCGAAGGCGGCTCCTGAGATTGTAAAAGCGCGACGGAGAGGAGGAGGCGGGGGGGGGGGGGGGGGGGTCGGGGGGTCAGTAATTGAGGATCTGCACATCAAACAGGTCACAGACGCCCTCGTTGTCGTCCAGGTTGAAGCTGTAGTCTATTCCTGCGGGAGACGCAGACGGACGGATGAGACGGAGAGAAAGACAAACCATCAGCGACAAACAATCAAACAGGGCGGTCCACCACTTCGGTCCAGACAGAAATACATCAGACACTATATGATGGATTGCTTTTCATTTTTAATATGTGTATCTGTGGTGCGAGGGAAGCTCCTTCTGACTAGAGATTCACCGATGTTTTAGCGCCACCATCAGCTCAAAACTTGAAAGCCAATATCTTGGTTAATAATCAGAACGCCTGCAAAACTAATGAAACTCCCATCGGCCTCAACTAAATTGGTTTGGTGCTAATTTATCTCCGGGAGAACGCCTGCTAAAGTCATTAACATCTCAGCGCGGACGGCTGTACTGCTGTTAATTATCTTTTACCTTGTCTGATACAATTTATCATTTTTAAAGTCAGTCAACGTTTGTTAGACGCTTACCGTCAGTCGACATCAGCTCATCGATCAGGTCCACGGCTCCTACGAGAGAATTAAAAACACGTTTCCATTTTCCCGCATATGGAACAGTCACTGCAGTCAACATTAATTCATAACCATCAACGCTGGATAAAAGAAGTTTATTTAACACGTCAGTATATTATTCAGCTATTTCCTCCCACCAGTCCCAGTCCTAAAGCTCAGGATGAAAACAAACAGAAGCAAGCTGGGATCTGAAAGCGCCCATGTGAGGAAAACAAACAGCTCCCTGCTGGATGTAATCAGAGTAAACGGAGCCTCACCCGCTCGGCCGTCCTTCATGTGGTCTCCGGCCGCGTTGAGCTTCAGCAGGCTGCTCACGTCCAGGCCGGGCTGGAAGTCCTGGGCCGCCAGGTCCATCTGCTGCTGCCCCAACGCGGCGGCCGACAGACCGCGACACTCTGGAGGGAGCAACGCCATTAAACGCCACGGAGGATCTCCACACCGAGGAGACCGTCTTCAACATCTCTAAACCTGGGCCGCCACGTAAACACGCTGAATGTCGACGGTTTCAATATCGTTTAGTAAATGTATATTTTGTGTTCAGTTTTTGGCAATTCCTCTTTTTCTGACTGAGTTTTAATTTGAGATTAAGAGTCTGTTAGCGTCTTAGCCTGAATGCCTGAAAATGACTTAAGTATAAATAAATAAATAAATATAGGAATAAATAAATAAATGCTTAAATAAATGTATAAATAAATGTATAAATGCTTAAATAAATGTATAAATGCTTAAATAAATGTATAAATAAATAAATACAGGAATGAATGCATATAAGTTATAAAGTTATGACATTTATGTGTCCGTATATTCAAATGAGCTGGGGCGGTCCGAACCTCTGTCTAAAGCCTGATTGGTCACAGGAGTGTGATGCACATGGTGTGTTGTGCTCTACTACTCCTGCCTCGCTCAGCTCACCGTTAGGAGTTAGCCGAGACAGCTTTTTGACTTCAGACGTTTATCAATTCCAAGTACACCGAGGACAGACTCGTGTTCTTTTGCAGTCTGGTCTTGGGGGTCTGGTCTTGGGGGTCTGGTCTTGGGGGTCTGGTCTTGGGGGTCTGGCCTTGGGGGTCTTGGGAGTCCAGACTCTCGAGAACGCAGGACGGTCTTTCTGGTCTTGTGACGTCACCACATCAACTGTTCTTGCTTGTGAATTTACTCCAATTATTCACTGTAACATACTTTACAGTGGAGTAGAATGTGTTGCGGTGTTCATGGTCATTTGGCGTAGGCAACGAATAAACGGTAATAACTATACAACGTCTCGTAGCTTTCCTGACCCAGGGTCGCTACAATATGAAGTTATGAATCTTAACCCTCAGTCAAATTGACGTAACGTTATCTTTTAATAAATAATAAACTCTTTGTGCTCTTTAGATCCTCCCAAACCTATTTATATCTCATGTTTAGCCGCTACGGAGACGTCAGAGTCAGCGGAGCATTTCAAAAAGTCCTGCCGAGATCCGGCTGCTCTCGGCGGCCACGCAGCGCGCTGAGCGCCCGGCGCCCGGAGCTCAGTGGTCCCTCCAGCAAGACCTCAAATCTCCGTCGCAGATCCTTATTAGGCTGAATCTCGATAAACCGACCACAGATTTGATGCTTGAACTACTAACTTCTCGGCTGAAAACATCCTTAAATTACATTCCGTGACTCAACAGTAGTATTTAGAATGTACAGACAAGAACGCATAATAAACGCTGTTCGTCTACAGATCCAAGTGCTAGGGATCGATTGCTTCTGTCTTGCTCTCCGACTTGACCAATCAGGCTTTAGACAGAGGTTCGGACCGCACAGCTCATTTGAATATACGGACACGTAAATGTCACACATAAATAAATGAAGAAATACGTATGGACACATACATAGAGAAATAAATAAATGAAGAAATACAGAAATGTAGAAATATATTTATTGAATGATGTCCTGTTGATTTATAACTTATATGCATTCATTCCTGTATTTATTTATTTATTTATACATTTATTTAAGCATTTACACATTTATTTATACATTTATTTAAGCATTTATTTATTTATTCCTATATTTATTCATTTATTTATTTATACTTAAGTCATTTTTAGTCCTCCATATGAATGACCTGTGCTCACACATCCTTTAATATAAACAAAGCTCCAGATAAGAAACTGCTTCGTCTCTCACAGACTGGACGTTTATTGCCTCTTTAGTCCGTTCCCGTTACATAATCTGGGTACAGCTGTGAATGCAGTCCGTCTGTCTGGGAAACGAGGCGATGGATGGTGTTATATACGTTATACATATAACAGAAACTCTATTTATATCCAGAAATGCTTTCTTTACAAGCTAATTCTACAATTGTAGAAACAAGCCGAGATCAATTCACAGATGTTTGAAATTCTGAAACTCCTGCAATTCACTCAATTGTCCTATAGAACCGGGACATAGAAGAACCGTGTCACCTTCTGCTTTACCGCCGTTGTTGCTTTCTCAACAATAGAGCTGTAGTGGAGGGTTTAGAGAAATCTCACTTGTTGTTTTATACAGAAAAGTTCAACAGAATGTTAACCAGCTAAGGCTGATGTAGGAAAAGCTTACGAAAGGACGGGTTTTTAAGGTTTTTGAAACAGAGTTTAACATTAAACTTGAGTTAGGCAAACTAGTATTAGACACACAGTGTCAGTTACATTATGATCACATTATATTACAGATTCAAGCAAAAAGAAAACATGTTCCTGTTCTTGCATGTTACGAAAAGATGACATCTAATATTTTAAAGTCAGCTGATAGAAAGCAACAATCAACTAAAGTCACATGATTTATTTGTATAACGGAAGCGTTTTCTTACAGTTTGTCATCAGGATTTGATTTTCTGACCACATATCTTATACTTTCAGTTATTGGACATTGGAACGTCTTTGAAGGCAACACAAATATTTGAAAAAGTGTTTCAGTCTATATTTAAAATGAACCTTAATTGTGAGCTGAATCTTTTACTCTCAGTATAATGCAACAAGGGTTAAGAACTCTGGGTAAGTTCTAGATTAAAATGAGGAATGGCTTTGCACACCCAGGGCACAGTCAGATTAAAACTAGCTTCCCACTCATTTCTCTGTGGAACGAGGCAAGACGCAGAGCTGTGACATTCAACTGCTGCGTCAGTCGTCGCCAGGTGGCCATCGGGTCTAGTGTCTAGGAAGCTGTCTGGGTGTGTTGTGTTGCTGCTGGCATTTGGTAGACACGTCCACACGTCCACACAGGTGGGACGTTCTCTACTCTCTGTTCTCATTCAACTGAAACATGAAACGCAGTCGCCAGTATCCCTGTGTAGTATATCTGACAATAACAAGCGGGAGGGACCAAAACCAACATCTTCTGACTCATGGGGGGGGAGGATGCCATTTCAAATAGATCAGGACGCAGGATTTGAGAGAGAACTGAAACCGCCCGAGTTATTCCTAAAATATCTAGTCTGTATAAGCTGCGATGCGTAAGGGGTCCATCATTTGTTAGGCCTGTTTTTGATATGGTCAGAGATCATGTGTGGACTGAAAAGGTGCACTTCAACCAGTATATTAGGTTTAGAAACTTATATTCATTTAATTATTTCTGTTATTAAGCTTTTACTATATGTATAAAAATATGACCCTGCAAGAAATAAAAGATTCTGAGTGTGCAGTCAAGCCGTTGTCTGTGGGCTTTTGTTCACCGCAGCCTAGGAAGAGAGCTTTAAGGACCAGTAATAATTGCACGGGGTGTCCCTGTGCTTCTTACCCATCTGTACATCGGGAGGGGTGGACGATGGAGTCAGCACTTCATCCAGTTCTGGCAGCACCATCTGGTGGTCGCAGCAGAGAGAGTCCTGGCTGCAGTAGGAGGGGGTGGAGTACACCGACGTGGAGAAGGGGAACCTCTGCAGGCTGGCGGGGGTGCTGGGCGGAGTCGGCATCGGACAGATGTCGTCGGTGGGCGGCACGGAGAAGACCACCGGGATTGTGGAGTCTGAATCCCTGTTGATGAGCATCACCTGGATGGGGGCCGAGAGGCTGCGGAGGTTCACCTGGTACTTCTTCTGACCGCTCTGGCCCTGCGGACGAGCAGTGGAGATAAGTGTATCGCCATTATATTAGATAAACTATTTTTATTTTATATACACAATGGATCACAGGACTTTTTGTACATAAAAAAAAAGAATCCACAGAAACAGAGGGAGAGCATAAAAAAAAAGGACAACCGTTTACAAACTCAGTGTCATTTAAACCAGAATGCAATTCTTATAAAGTTAAAAAAAAAAAAAATCTCTCTAATGATTTAATAACACTATTTGAGACATATTCCTGAAAATACACGCCGGCCTACAGAACAAGCAGCCAAATGTGCGGAGAACCCCGTCCCTTGGTAGCATGATTGTTTTCCATGTGCAGTTAGACTTCACACGTCACAAGGACATACTACCACAGACGACATGTGCTTTACCAAAGGAAACGAAGAACGCATACAGGGAATAATGTCCCTCTGGTGACTTTATGTTCACAAGGGGCAAAAACTAATTACTTGGATGCCAATCGATAAAGAAAGCTGGTAGGACGTGACCAACCGTTTCAGGTAGCGGTACCTCCAGCTGGGTCCCAGCAGGAGCCACAACAGCGAGAAGAGTGTCTCCGCTGAAGGCGCTGCAGATGTCTTCATGTGTGACAAATTTATAAGTGGAGGGGTGTTAAGGAAACAGGAGCTAGATTACTTTGAGGAGTAAAACGGAGACAATAGACTGGAAAAACAAGACTGCAAATCAGGATTAGCCTGGCCGCGATTTCACAAGAGACTGACAAAAGCAATTGTTTTTCTAATCCTCCCTTCATGGCATTTTCTTAATAACAAACAATGTTAAAAGGATAAGAAGAGATTTCTTTCCTCTGAAATTAATAAATGGAGCGTCAAGTGGATCAGAGTCACAAACTGTAGAAAGAGACAAACGTGTACTCAAAAATAGAGAAAGTAAAGAAATACATAAAACCCATGACCTGAATTGGACTAAACTTAAAATAGAAGCAAAAAAAGTAGAAGCAAAACATCTCAATCAAATGCCAGATGTTAGGGAAGGATATGTGCTGGCGATGGGATCGAGGTTACAGTGTTTGATGTTCTCCTCCAGCCATGTCTTCTGGTTGTCCAGCTCTTTTTCTTGAGCCTCCAGGTCAGAGATTTGGGCCTTCAAAACATTCACCTGCTCGAGCACCTCCTTAGATTGGCTGCCGGAGTTCTCTCCCCTGGACACGAGGAAGATTACAGATCGGACACGCAAGCGTGAGGTATGAGCACAAGTCATATTCTAGTAATGTTTTGCTTCATTTTAGCAGGTTAACAGGAAACTAAAGATACGATTTGGCTGCTAAAAGCATCAACATGTTTCATTTAGGATGGGAGATCCTCTCAACATGTCCACACTGACGACCAGATTACAAAGATATCAAAGGCATTGACTTTAATATTTCACGGATATTAAAATATGAAAATAGTTTTTTTTCAAACCTCCACTGGATTATGTTCTTGTTTTTCTTCTCTATCAACCCCACTCCTTCCAGTACGTTGGTTATGTCATATATCCTCCTCTTCTGCTTCACTGCCAAGCTGTCTGCAGCCTGTTAATTCAGTCAGACATTTCCATAAAGGGTCTTATTGAGTGGCAGATTAATATCAACCTTGCTGACAGAAACCTCACAGACTTCAACAGGAAACCCAGAACATCTGTGGAAAAGAGACTCGAGCAAAACCTACACATTAAGGATTTGGCTAAATAAGATGCACAGACGGAAAACAAAACGCTTTGGCAGGAGAGGACATGTACATTAGTAAAGGAGGAAGGAGGAGGAAGGGGTCCAGGCAGCCTACTGTCTAAACATTACCAAGTTTTGGCGCGCAAGAAGGGAGGGAAAACTGCTATTAGAGTCATAAAAATAATAAACAAGGTAGAATTATGAAAGACAATTCAGGAGGCAGAGACACATGAACAAGTGTAACCACTGAGGACAGTGATGCAGATGATGGTACAACAAAGTGTTCCTCCATGTTTCAGGAAATGTTCATTCATTTTTAAGTTTCTAGCTGATAGCCATAAGAAAACTATCATTTGAGAGATGGTAGAAAAGAAACTTTCAGAGGAACATACACTATATTGTAACTACCGACTATGTTCATGATTGATTAATCTGTCAATCATCTTCTTGATTATTTTTATTCTATAAAAACATCAGAAAACTGTGTCCATTCCTGCTTTTCCCCGTCTAAGGCGGCACATCCAAATGTGTGGTTTTGTCGAACAAACAATCCAAAACACAAAGATGTTCGGTTTCATAAAACACAGGAATGCAGCGAATCTGGAGAAGCCGAAACCAGAGTTGGTTGGATTACAGGTTCCCAATGTGAGTGGGAGGGAGTCTGGACATCCCAAATACATCTTGAACATTATGGACAGCAGAAAAACACACAAATATATTTAAGATATTCTTCCTAATCATTGCATTGTTTTTCCTCCACATGTAAATTACTTCATAGTTCTTCCTCATCTGTGCCCTAAGTAAAAACTAAATATTAACCATCCTGTTACCTTCAAATGTACTTACATATTTTACCCATGGGGTCAATTTCACCCCAGTAATTATATCCTCCAGAACATTATTTGAATTAATATTGTTTCCCAAGTTTAAGTGTGAGTTATTTATGTTTATTTGTTGACTACCTAAATAGCCTTTTAAATAAATAAAAAAGTTGATATTTCTTATATGTTTTACACAGTGAAAAACAGCCTGGGGTCAAATTTAACCCAAAGAACACCAGTACCGAAGTTGTGTAAAGGACAGTGAAAACATATCATGTGAATGTTATGTTTTCCCAGTATATAAAGCAAAATGAATGATGTCAATTATTTTTTTTAGAGACGTTAAACATTGAATGGGGTCAAATTGACCCCAAAGGTAATAGGAGGGTTAAAAAGGATGCATCATCTTTTGGTTGGCCCGGTAAATAACCCATAGTCACGTGGTGACACTGGATCATGTTTTAAGGTGTTAGCATCCAGGGCGTTTGGGCTAACTCTCATTTAGTAAAAGAGTATCCCGCCAAAAAATAGTCCTAATTGAACCAACATAAGTTATTTTGAACATTATGACGAGCAGAAAAACACACAAATATATTTCAGATATTCCTCCTAATCATTGCATTGTTTTTCCTCCATATGTAAATGACTTCATAGCTCTACCTCATCAGTGCCCTACGAAATAAATAATAAAAAGGATGAATCCCCTTTTGGTTACCCTGGTAAATAACCCATAAAAATAGTCGACTGTATTTATGTGTTTAGCATCCGGAGTGTTTGGGCTAACTCTCATTTGGTAAAAGAGGGTAACAAATAAAAGTAGTCCTCATTTCATGAACCAACATAAGTTAGTATCACATTGGACTGCCTCGCCACACAGGTTTGTTTTGTTACCCTACGCTATTATTTAAGGGGGGAGGGGCTCACTTTAAATGTAATTAACAGTACAAAGTAGTTTATTTCAATAAAAAAAATCTGACTGGAAACTGGTAGCTACGCACCCCCTCTGTACAAATATAATATTTCATTTAATGTGTGTCCCCACTAGTGAGTTAGCGATATTGAACCCACAAACGAGGAGGTAATGGCGGCTCTAGCTGGTCCACCTGTTCAACAAATCAATGCACCTGACCAGCGTTCGTGACCGACGGCCCTTTTTCTTTAAAGAACATCCATGAATCCCCCTCCCGACCGTCCCGCTGCTCTCCTCCGTTTCACTGACCACTTTCAGGTCGAGGACGCCGTCCTTCGCATCTTGGAGCAGACTGACGAACTTCATCGTGAGGAGCCCCAAACTTTTCTCGTGTCGACTCGGCGTCGAGCGAACAGTCTCCGTCGCCTCGAACTCCATCTTCTTTTCTTTAAAACAGAGAGTCCCGCTTTCACGGCCAGCCGCTGCGTTTGACTACCGTTAGAAACACCGTACGTTTACACTTCAACGTAACGTCACTGCGGGACGACGGCGGAACCTTCGGGGTTTTTTAAATCAACGGACGTTACGTTACGTTGGGTTACGATTGCCATGGCAACCCTTGTCCCGCTCGCGCCCCCCTGCTAATGACGCCCCTCCTCAACCAGAATGTGAGCCTTACCCCCGCCCCCCTTCAACAGTACAGTCAAACAATACTAATGATTAAGTCTGAATGTGGACTTCTCCTAATACTTGCTTCATACTTATTTTATTCACAATTACATTTTTGTTAAATTGTAGTTCAATCTAAGTCTCTTTCATGTTTATGTGATGTATTGTTCTGCACATTGCATATGGATGACATATATATTCATATTATTTCCCATCAATCCCTGTGTTCTCATCTTAAAGTTGTGTTGAAACAAAGTTGTGTACTATTTAAAGGAAAGACACACATAGGTTCAAGAGTGCATTTATTAGATAAAATCGTGATGTACTAAAATACAACAATAACTTAACATAAAACATGTTTAAAAACGGGTACATTTATTCATTAAAAAAATTTGATTCTAAATTAAATTCATCCATTGCCAAAGATGCAGTCATATTAAATCTGTTAAAAGTCTCTTAGTACACTTGTGAGACGTTTCATTTTCTCTTCCGTGATTCTCTTGTTGATTTCCGTCTCCTCCAATAGCTGACGCATCTCCTCCTCCACGTCAAACACCTGAAGAAGACACACGTTTTTAAATTATGTTAGTTAACTACGAGAACCTTTTAGAATGGTGAAGAAGGTAAAACATTAGAAAAGCATGCTGTACAATATCAAACGAAGACTATCTATACCACACACGATTCATCCAGAGTTTAGGCCGAGCCTTGTGTTCATATATGTCACATATGAACACAACGGCGCAAAGCACCAGTTCCTACTTTGAGGAAAACTATCCTACGGTATATACTTTACCTTCTGATTGGCTTGTTCAATCTGTTTTTGCTTCTCATTCGCCAGTTTGAGCAACTCAGCTTGATGGGTAGCCTCGCCAGATTCCAGCTGTCGACGAAATGCATCATCCACAGAGTGGAACTTCTCTACTGCAGCTCTACAAGACAAGCAACAAATACAACAACATGTTTCGTAAGACCTTCGGGTGTCACATCAACTCCCCTGGTACAATTAGCTTCTAACGTGTGGTGGACGGCCCCAGGAGAGAATCACTTGAAGTGACCATAAATATATATATGTTATTTATCCTCTGCTTCTGTCTCAGGGGATCAAATACACCCTGATCATGATTTGACCCCAGACTTTAGAACAAATATGTAATTACAATTATGAATCATCAAATGTTTAATAATAGTTACATCACAAGATCATGTGGGCTATTAGAACTGTGACTTGATAACTTCACATTTTAATGTAACAGAACAGCAGATTGTTTAAGCATCTAAAAATGTTTGCTTGGATGTGTTATGGTTGTGTGTATCGTACTTGTGCGCTTCTGTTGCTTTATCTCGTTCCTCCAGCAGCAAACGTTCCTTGGAATCAAAGTTTTCCTTCATGCGCTTCACCTGGTTCTCCAGCCGAGTCAGCAGGTCTGCCTTTGCCTGCCACTTCTTACTGGAATCACTGGTATTCAAAACAAATAATGTGAGAGTGAGAGGGGGAAAATAACTCAATGATGATAGTGAAGAAACAGATCTGATCAGGAAGACGATAGAGGGAGCTGGTTCAGGTCATATGGTGAAGTGGGCTTTATTTTAAACAAAAATCAGTTATTCAAATTGAACAATACTTCCAAATTCTTTTTTTCCCTGGTTTATCTATGCTTGTGGATAGTGTCTGTGTGTGCTTGTGATGGGACGCTTGCCTGTAAACTCTTTTGATCTCCTCCAGCTCTGCCTCCTTGTCCTCCAGCTGCTGCTTCAGCTCCTCCTTGCGCAGGATCAGATGCTCCAGCCGGTCCCTCAGCTCTGCCTGCTGAGTCGTTTCCCCCTCCAGCTGCTGCTGGGACGCCTTCTGGGCCTTGACCGCCTCCTCCTTCAGCCTACGGAGCTGATCATCACGCTCCTGCAGGGCCTAGACGGCAGTAAGAGATACACTTATATATATAGAAATACAGAAACCAGCTACACAGTAATGTTCATGTTAAAATGCACACATGCAAACTGTGGAAGTAGTGGCAGGTTCTTGTATGATGGGATTGTTTGTTTTAAGATCGAAATACTGGTTTAAATAATCAAATGATGCCAGTCGAAAAGAAAAGAAAAAATGTTTGCAATGAAATTGTTGTTAACATTTTGAACTGCAGAGTAATTTGCCACTGCCTTCATCATTTCACGTGTTGATGATACAAATAAAAGTTTTTTCCCATTACTACCTCTTTGAGTTTGCGGATGGTCTCCGTCTGGTCATCGATGATCTTGGTTTTGATTTTTAGGGCATCGTAGTCCCTCTCATTCTGTTTCTTCTGCGTCTCCAGCTCAGCGGCCAGCACCTCTATCCTTCCCTCCAGACGTCCACGATCCTGCGCCAAGGACGATCCTTGGGAAGAGAAGTACATTCAATTGTGAAGTTGTCTCTAATGATATCACTTTAATGTTACACTTTATCTCCTTAACATCTATTAGTCGTTTGTCTATGTTTATCCACTGGATTCCTTTTTTATTTAGTTTAATTTCCTTGTTTTATTGCAGCTAAACACCTTGTAAGGAGCATCCTGTGTTTGTTTTTCCTTGGGAAGTCTACTGTATACGGAGTGTGTTTCTCTCAAATAACCACTAGGGGACAGGCTTTACACGTTACGGATACAAAATGAAACATCAGCACATACATTAATATTAAGCCTAACAGCTCATGTCTCCTTCATACTAACTAAAGTGAGTGATTTATCCTAGATGCCTCTCACCTTGCTGAGCGAGCTCCTGGCCCCAGATCCTCCTCTCTGTCCTGAGGCCATCGATCACCGATTCCTGCGCTGTCAGCTGGGACAACAGTCGAGCCTTGTCCTTCTTGAGCAACTCGAGCTGCAGGCCGAGACGCCGATCCTGCGCCACCTCTGTTTCCAAAGAATGCAGACGGTTCTGGCAGAGGGACAGCACCGAGACAGCACTGGTGAACATTACAAATGACCTCCTAATGGCATCAGATAAAGGACTCATCTCTGGACTGGTCTTGTTAGACCTTAGTGCTGCATTCGACACCATTGACCATGACATCCTATTACAGAGACTGGATCAGTCGATTGGCATTTAAGCACCGCACTAAGTTGGTTTAAATTCTACTCATCAAATCGATCTCAGTTACATAAACGATGAAGCCTCGATGACCACCAACGTTAGTCACGGAGTTCCACAAGGTACTGTGCTTGGACCAATTTTATTTACCTTATATATGCTTCTTTTGGGCAACATTATCAGGAAACACTCAATAAACTTTGTTTTTGCGGATGATACTTGATCCGATATGAGATCCTGGGACCAGGATGTCATATGTGTACTGATTGTAAAGCCCACCGAGGAAAATTTGTGATTTTGGGCTATACAAAATAAAGTGAATTGAAAGAGACAGACAGAGAGACAGACAGAGAGTTTTAATGATCAACAGCCATCTGTCACGGCTGACAGATGGAAAGGCAGCTGGACCATTCAGCATTCATGAGGTCCTAAAAGTCCCCTCAAGGCTCAGGCTGAACAATATGACTGATGCCCAGAACTGTTTATCTCTACTGTATCTTATTAACAGTGTTGGGTAGTAGCGGCGCAACATATAGAGGTGCTAATATTTCAATTACATTTGTCTGTAGCCCCGCTAGATTGTCGCTGTTTTCGAAATTAAATAGCTTTTTTGTAGTTTAGCTCTTTTATTGATCAAGATTATTGATATTATGTATCATCCACACAAGCTAGTTTTCTCCTGCGGTCTGGAATCAAACTGCTTGGGATCAGTATGTGTACGTTTAGCTGACAGCTGGGGTGACGTGACACTGTGATCACGTACCAATCATTGATTAGACTAACGCCTGTGACGTCTCTGCTTAATTTAATACAAAGGTGACAGAGGGGGAGGACGGCCAGGAGATGAGTTACACGTACACTGTTTAACGATACTAATATGCTACAGACAGAGTAGCATGTGTACATTAGTGCAAGGCAAGTGTATTCTCTTGTCTGTACCTTGAGATCAGTGACAGCATCTCTCTTGGCTTTGATGAGATCAGTGATGCGGGACTTCTGCTCTTTGACCATGGCTGTGAGCTCCTGCACCAGGGACCCGGATCTCTTCTCCCTCTGTTGGGTCTGGGCGAGGCTCGCCTTGAGCCCACACAGCTCTGCAGCCATCTGATCACAAACCTCCTTCACCTACAGAAGCAGAGCGGGGACCACGAATCAAATGAGTATTGAGAGTTGAACGGAGTGAAGCACTTTGGTTGGAGCGTTAACTGACTCGACAATGTGATCAATCAATGTCACATTCTGACAGAAGAGGTTTCAGAGTTACGTATTGAAGAAAAAACGTCTTTTTTCCCCTAAAGGTTTCCATTAGTGAGCGTTTGACTCACAATCTGAATCGTATTCAGTCTTTTTCAAAGGTCATAGGTTTAAGCCTTGAAGTAAAAGTGTGTGAGCAGTAGCACTCAGGACTAGATTACATTTTGTGCAGAATGCGTGAATAAAATCATGAAGAGAGGATTGATTCAAATCCAATCCTTTCTTTCTTTGGGAATTACAGACTACTTGTCCACAGTCAGACGACCCTAATTCAATCTCAGCTTTAACACTAACGCTAAATCTATCTAGATTGGGGTCAATTCTAGGTCAGTCATTTCCCTTTTTACTGGACACATTAATAATGTATCAGCTTAACTGCACACAGAATGTAGAGACAACCCTGCAGTGATGACAGGCCACCTTACAGCATGCATCCATCTTAAATCAGACCTCAGAGAAGCGAGCGGCCTCGATGGTTAGCGCCATGCGGAACTCGTCCTCCAGAGCAGCGTACTGTTTCCCGCCCTCTGCCAGTTTCTCCTGCAGCTCCGCCTCCTTGTGGCCGTGTCTCTGGTCCACTGATGCAACTTCTTTCGCCACTGCCTCTCTGAAATCTGCCCCGCCAGGCTGCAACCGTAAATCCAGCTGTTTTCTGTGAAGCAACACAAACAAAGCATGGTACACCGATCTGTTCTAAAGGCTGCTGGCGCCTCAACTCAAATAGGGGAGCATGTTTGCTGCAGACTGACCTGGGTCTCCGGGAACCGGTCTCTTTAGGTGTTTTTAAAAATAGATTAAAAGAATTGGAGGGAATTCATCTAGTTGTAATTGTAATTGTAATTTTCTATGGCGGAGGTATGTGCTTCTGTGTAAGCTGGGTTGTGTTAGCTTGAGTCTTAGTTTTTGTTTTTATTTCATGCTGTGATTTTGTTTTTTGTTTTTTGATATTGTCTGTCACTGTTTTATGTTATATTGTCTGAAACTTTGTGTGACGTGCTACTGCTACCGTCTTGGCCAGGACACTCTTGTAAAGGAGATTTTTAATCTCAATGAGGCATTTCTTGGTTAAATACATTTAAAATTTAAATAATAAAAAAAAAAATTAAAACATCTGTGGACCCATAACATCAAAAATCCAACTGTATTGTTAAAATAAATCAAAAAATTAAAAATAAATAACCTTCCATGTAAAAAAAAAAGTAAATCTATTCCCACATGTTTTAGATTGTATTCTTTAAATAGGGGAGCGAGTTGATATTATGCAACACTCCTACCAGTGATTCAGAATAAAATCCTGTAGGTGTACCTGTGCTCTTGTTCCCTGGATGCCAGCAGCTCATGCAGCTGCTGCATTTTGTCTTTGTACTGACGCACTGAGGCTCTCTGGATGTCCGCCTCTCTTTTCAGAGCGCTGGCCTTGTTCTCCAGCTCCTGGAGGCGCTTCATCTGAGGAAGGTTTTATTAGATACGGTCGGAGCTGAATGTGATCGCTCTGCTGAATCTTTTAATCTGGCTGCATACATTCCCCCTGCAGGAGAGATCACTGAATTTCTACGCCGGTTTAATTAAAAACAATCGTAACATTGGGAGTCAACATGCTCAGTTATGGGGAAAACAAACAGCATGATGTTTTCATAATGTATGACTGGGTTGCTCCGAGGGTGCTCAGATATCCTGACTGAATGAACACTTATGTGTATCAAAATGGCAACACAAGAGTTCTCAGGTACACTACTGTACCTCCTCGGCCTGCTGGCGGGCCCTGCGTGCCTCTTCGTGGGAGATGCTTTCCTCCAGCCTGCGCAGTGCAGTCTTGTGTTGATCACCACTGCTGCGCGCCTGTTCCAGCTGCTGGGTTAGGGACTGACACCTCCCCTCCAGCTCCTCTACACGCGTCTGCAGGTCGGAGCGACCGGATCGCTCCTTCAGCAACAGTTCTTTCAATCTGTATGGGGAGAACACACCATGAGCAGCATGAGTAACACCCCGTATGGCTGTTTTCACAGTCTATGGACAACCCCTTCCAATTTTGTGATGCCCTTCATTGTCGGTGTTTTATTGCCTGCTGTTTACTGCTGAAGAATGTGTCATTACAGCATAGTCTGAATCTCGTCTTAAGGAAGAGAAAACATATATAGTTAAAATGGAAAGAGGAAAAAATATCTAAAAGGGCTGTCTGGTAAAAATGAGAGAACACATAGAGATTTTAGGAAACAGTACAACCTACGATGACCGCTCGTCAACAGTAGCTGCCGTGTTCACTCTCATTACATAATGGCGGTTAAGATGGATTAATGTAATGCAGCGGACATATGCTTGTCACCGAGCTTCTAATTACAATCATAATGCAGATTTATCTCAGCAGGGAGTGATGATTATAATACTCACACCTGGTATCTCTGAATGCAGTGTCCAAGACAAACAGTCTCACATATAGGAAGGAGTACGTGTTGGGTGCGTAGGTTAAGGAGGTTTATACTCATAGCTTTAACATTGAAGGATATTTTACTTGCAGGCTTACTTTAGGTATTGGAGTAATAGAGCCAGAATGTGAGGATGTTTAATGGTGGGACGGATACTCATTGTTTAAGAATGACACAGGCAGCGCCGTGGTCTCGGGAGAGCCAAAATAAAATATGAAAAAGGCGGAAATAGATGAGAATTCATTATGCAGTTGACAACTAGAATCCACAGAGAGGAGTCCAATTATCCCTTCTCCTTGTGAGATCTGCTTCAGAGCTGCTGCAGTGTTTCCTGTGGAGGTGTGTGTGCAAACGAGCATCTGTGTGTCCAGCCGCTTTCCCTCTTACCGGTCGGTGGTGTGCAGGGCCATGCTCTGCAGGTCTTTCTCCTCGCCGACCTTTGTCTGCAGGCACTTTAGATCCTCGGTTAGTTTCCTCACAGCCTGCTCAGCCTTCCAACGCCTCTCCCTCTCCTGATCTCGCTCTTCCACAATAGTCTAGCACATGGACAAATAATAAATGAGGCATGAATAATAGAACATTGACTGTTTTAAAATGTTCAAGTATCAGTAAATTTCTGTAAAAAATATTGATACACTCCACCGATTTTAGACAATGAAGTCTGTTTACAGGTCCTAGGGAGTGCGATTGCGGGTAATGTAGGCAACATGTTTTGACAAGTAAAATAATGCTTAGTAAAAACCTTTGGTAAAAAGAAAACCTGATCTTTTTTTCTAATACAATTGTCTATCATCACAAGTCTGACAATGTCACAAGAAGTCAATGCTAAGTTGTTGGTTGGATAACCATCATTTCACTTTTTTAGCATGGGCTAAACACATTATAAAATATATATATATATATATATATATATATATCCATATTCATGTCCTACTGTATTTAGTTAATATTTGTTGTGTGTGAAGCACGATGAGCTAATACTGTATGAAATGTACTATACAAATACATTTGACCTGACTTAACTGTGATGTAGTTTAAATCAGTTTCTCTAGGTTATTGACTAGAGTTTCTCAGAATTAGCAAAACATCTAATGGAAAGTTTTAAAGCCGTTTGTTATTGTCTTCGTTTTATTGGGCATCTATTATTCTGCTCCTGCATGTGCACATTGTTTTGTATTGGTTTTGTGGAAAGAAAGTAATAAAATACAAACAAAAGTATGCTTTCACAGAGATGTACAAACACCCAGAGGATGTGTATGCTCCTCTTGTACACGAGGCATAACCTTTGTCCGATTACATTACATTCAAGCTGTTGTTCAGACGACAGGTGACCTATCCATGCCGTACCCTGTAGGTTTCCTCCTCGGTCGACTTGGTTTTCTTGCTGCCTGAGGCCTCAGCGGCTCTCACAGGTCCTCTCCTCATTATCCCTGCTGAGGCTGCACCCCCGGGGCCGCCAGGCTGCCTCCTGTGCCCCTCAGCACACTTTGAACTCCTCTGTTTAGGATTCTCCTGATCGCTGCACAGAATACAAAAAGTGCAAGTATTGAACTAAACCATCTGTACAATTGATTAGAAACAGCCCTCAAGCTTAATTATGGTTCAATAATGGCCAAAGCAGACAACTTGCTCACTATTATAGGTAAGAAAAGTTGTAAACAACTTTGAATTGAATTTGGAGCTAACATTTTAAAAGTCACCTTGCCTCTGATGAAGATAGTTGGGGGCTAACATAAATTAAATTACTCAATCCTGAACGCGTTATCAGTGGCTGATGAAGCAAGATGAGGGGGTAGAGCAGTAAAGCATGATCGTTAATCATGGGACTCAGATGGAAATTGTAATATCGGAGAGGAGGAAACTTTGCAATATCGCTCACAGGAGAAATTGTGTCACCGTCTTATAACCCGAGATAAAAGGGTTTCCTATCC
Organism: Liparis tanakae; assembly: GCA_036178185.1. NCBI lineage: Eukaryota > Metazoa > Chordata > Actinopteri > Perciformes > Liparidae > Liparis > Liparis tanakae. The sequence goes on along the minus strand of CM070098.1, from coordinate 16,303,400 downwards.
TCCAGATAGATGATGATATTATGTTGCATGCCGTACAAAATGGAAATTCTCTTTGCTGCATATTGTGTTTGACTATCATAAATGCAGGCTTTGTCAATCACACCATCTTAATATGTGTATGCGTGTCATTACTCTAAAGGTACACTCTCTGATTGTGTCCAATAGAGCTTCAACGTGTTCACACAGTTGAGTTTTACAACATTAACAGAGAGCTATGAGGAATTTTAAGTTTGGGCTGTGCAAACAAAATCAGTGCAAACTCTATGCGGCTAAATTACTAATTTTTCAATACAGATTAATTGACTTAACAACTGAAACATGTTTTGTGCAGAGATGTACGGCTGCAAAATCACCTGTCGGATTTCGGGCCTTTGATCTTGTGGGCGGTCGCCCTCGACGTGATGGTGCTACGATGTTTGGGGATCCTGGTGCGCCTCCGGTTTTCCTTCCCGCTGTCACACTCGCTCTCTGACGTGCGGTCAGTGTCCCTCTTGGCTTTCCGTACCACCGCCACAGAGTGAGTAGGGCAACTGGACTCGTCACCAACAGGAGCCTGGTAAGATAAATACACACTAAATCATGAATGAATAAAACGTAGGATATATTCGATAGACATAGCAGAATTGTTACATTTTTGAATAAAAATATGTATGTGTAAAAACTTCACACTGAAGGTAAATAATGTACAAATGTGGTATTAAAACCCACGAATACTTAACCTGGAACTGACTAAGTAAGCAGAGGCCATAGGCATCTATGGGAAGAAGGTTCTATTAAATCAGAAAATGCTGAAATACTCCAGTTTCTAATAGCATTTGATTTATAACCTATTTTATAAAAGAGGATGATTACCTATCCATCAATTCTGTTCTTCTTCACACATCTCACCTGCTGTATACATCACATACATACTTCTTAATTATTGACTTAATGGCGTTCAGCAGTGTTAAATAAGCACCTTCTGGATGAGCTGGGACACCTGGTGCTCCAGTTTTCTGATGCGGTATTCATTAGCCGGGTCTGCTGGACCGGCCCCAGTGGAGCGGACCTGTGCGGCCGGATCGGCGATCGCTTTGGAGGAAATCTGCTGACGGAACTGGGTCAGCACCTCATCGATGCGGGGTGTGGTGAGAGCGACATCTTCTCTGGTCTGCAAGAGAACAAGCTTTTTTTTATTTCCTTGCTGGTTTTGCTGAAGAGAATAAATACATGTATTTTGTCAACTGATGCAATAAGAAGAAGAATTTGACATTTACCTCTCAATAAGCAACTTATTGGTAAGAGATCAGATTCCCTAACTTCCATTTTCCTGGTAATAAATGCACTAAATCACACAATATTCTAGCCATTCAAGGACCTCTGTGAATCTGCTTGTTACAAGCACTACTTTGGTTGAAGGATGACACCGTGGCTCAATGCTCAGCACCATCACTTCACAGCAAAGTGCCGACTCAAACAATTCTCCCAACGCTTTCAGTAAACAACCCTGACCTTTTTTTTGTTAACATGTTGGAAAGTAAGAGGACAGGCTCTGCAGTAGAAGCTCCCACTTTGTTTCCTGCGTGTGTTTACACAAATGTTCCAAGTATCAACATAAAGAAGTGGAATACAAGTGGGCAATTTTTTGTGAAAAATGTAGATTCTGGACTGAACTATTTTGGATACAAAATGCCACATCCATTGACAAAGACCTATTGATAATTTACTTCTCTCCGATCTCAGATCACTTTTATAGAGATAAACTTCTGTTATAAAGGGATCGTGTGTAGTATTTGGTGGATTCTAGTGGTGTGTGGCTGCAGAATGCAACCGACTGAAGGACTAAATGTACTGGACTGATAATAAATAACCCTTTCCTGAAACACTAATGAAAACCACTCTTACTGAAGATCCCCCAAAGCAACACACTGGCCTGCCAAAGTACTGCATATCTCTTTTATTCCTCTCATAATAAATGTTGTACATGAATGATGTGTTTTCTTCTGTGTTTTGACATGTTGTCTGGGTGAGGCTAAAATGCTTTCTAGTTAAACAAATGTTGAATCAAGAAAAGATTCAACCCGATTATGGTAATTAGAATGAAATATAATGGTATAAATATAAGGCTACTAATGGTGGTATGGCATTAAAACGTACCGCTTCATTGGGACTAGTATCCGAGGACAGCAGGAGGTCCACATAGTCCTCCAGACCGGGGATATCACAGGGACTCCCTGGACCTGGATGTGATGGATTACCCAGCCGGTCCAGACCATCCAGAGCAGAGATCTGTGGCAACGACTGAATAACAATCTCTCTGTAACCTGCAGCAAGACAAACATACGTTTAACATTACG